>CM046394.1:44217500-44820000 GCA_025413875.1 Rhododendron molle | reverse complement strand
TCTTCTATCTATGGACAGAAAAGAATAGCTTGCTGCAGTTAACCTTTACATGGAGAGCAATTATTTCACTCTATTAGAATGAATTTTCTGGCACCTATCTGAAAACACCACAAGGGCCTTAACAAGCTCTTCCTTAACCATGAAAAGTACAGAGGCTGCAAGAACACTCTGTACAATCTTCGTGCTCATTCCCTTGTAAAAACAGGGCAACCCTTCATAACGGAACATCTTCATAATTGCATCAAGAGTACCTGCATCCCAACTCCTTCAATTGCTTCACTTCTTTCAAGCAAAGAGAGCCTAATATAGACATGAAAACAACATGCATTGCCGAGGAGAATATCAAGGGTAAGAATCATGGATGTTCAACTTTTTGAATTTTGTTTGCTTGGTAGAGGGAACGGACATGCACACACCTACACCCACCCACCCACACGATGTTGCACTATATGATCTGGTACGAGTGGAACATGTATGTAGAACACAGTAAGAATTTGCTAATGCATTTTCATATATTGGAGTGATCGCATCAAAAAAGAAAGAAAGAAAGAAAAGTGAAAAGCAACAAGTAATCATGCTCTGACACACTATTAAACGTTGATATTCTTGAGATTATGTAATTCCTATCTAGCAGGCTTACAGCTTGAAGTGATTGACTTGTTATGGCCCTTCCTCAATCATCACCCGGGAAAAAATAGTGCATGCAGAATGTGATTTGTTACTAGATTGCAATCGTATATGAAATAATCATTGTTTGACTGTTCTTCTGAAGAATGAAACCAGCAGAAGACATTAAAAGAACATCTTTTTTTGAATAAATATGGAGTACTTAAATGGAAGTGTACCATGTTTCATGGCCAAAAATTCCAAAATGCAGATTGCTAGAACACCGTAACTTCTCCATAAATGCATTTACAGCGATCCTAACAAATTACTGGTATAAGAAAAGATATCTATCCTAGTCAATGGCAACAAATATGTGTACAAGGCAATTCACAGCAGTTTATGTAAATAGAGAAGTGGGCTTGTCATGCCCTATCAAGGTACCACCTAGCATACAATTTCGCCAATTTGGGGCACAAAATAAAGCACACGATTCATAGAAAGTTTTGACAACACATGATGCGCACTACCTGTTACGTTACAACTTCGAAGTGAATGATTTATCAAAGTTTTGCATTTTTTGAAACAATAACAAGAAACCAATCGTCCTTCCATTGAAAAGTGGCTAGAATATTTGATGTCGTAAATCACCTACAGTACCAGTGTCAAAATGAAATAAATTCGATGCCATAGATTTGTATTCTAATGCCAAATAGTACCAACAGTGGAAAAAAAAATTAAGGGCATTAGCACAACAGAACAAACCTGAATATCTTAATAAGATGTTTCCACCAATTTCCTGCTTTGCTTGAAGCCTTGACTGCGCAGTTATCCGAGACAAAATAATCAAAATAAACTTGACAAAACATCTGTATGCAACTCAGTTCTATAATGCAACTGAAATAGATGTAAAGGTATCGACAAAATTAACTATTTTTTAATAAACCTTCTTTGCCCCTTCCATGAATTTCAAAGTTTAACAGAGAGGCCACAGGCTTTTAATTTGGAGAAAAGAGTTGACCAAGGAACAATCTTCAGAGTTTCAAATCACAGCAACGATGGACTTCCTAGTATAATTATCACAATACGGGAGTTGGATAGTTAAGAAAACAGAATTATAAATGTTTTGATCGGCATCAGATGCAAAAACAGCTGATGAAGCAAAGTAGAAGTGGCTTCACCTTGACAACTAGCAATGGGTATGTTGAGACAGTAGCTCCCAGTTTCGCCACGGCCCCCAACAAGAAAACCTATTCAAAGAAGAAAATACGGTATTAGGCAACAAACTTTGGCAAGATGACTGATTCAGACATGCTATTGTCTTTGAATACAGGGATACAGCTCTTTCAACAAAGAGACCACATGGTGTGTATAAATGCTAAAAATTGTTTTTGGATGCCTTGTCGAAGACCACTGTCCTGTTCATCAAATTAAGTATATGCCACGAGAACTACTCTAGATGCGGATATATACCTATGCCATACCCTTGCTCTTGGATAACGGTACGGATACGCACTCTGACATGTATACGCGAACTTCATCAAACAAAATGCCCAAGGAATATGAAGCAAAACTCTCATATCAAGCATGAAATGCGTCATATCCCATTAACACCATTCTACTTGGAAACAGAACAATGAGCATAAAGCACTAGCAATGTTTATGTCATGGTTTTGTGATCTTGGAAACGTGGATTAGATGAATACAAGGCTTAGACATGTACCCGCACCTATTCACTTGTTACCCGGGTGCATGTCACATTGAACCAAGTAGCTTTCCACATGACATAAATCATACGACCTTTAAAACCAGTACAAAGACCATTTATGAAAGTTTTTATGCTCTTTCAACATCTACCGTCTCAACAGAGGCTTACCTCCAAGGCAGATACATTACTTGTGACCTTTTTGCTAGAAGCGCGTTTAGCCCTCAGATGTTTTAATGAGCTCTCATAAATCATGAACTGGATCGATGGATTGCATACCTGGAACACACTAATCCTCGATATTAAGCATAGCTTAACACTTGATTCAAAGTTAACTAAAGTACCAAATGAAACTAACCATGATTAGCGTGGGGATGATGCCTTTCCAAAATCCAATGATCCCTGCTTCATTGTAAACTTCACGAGCCTACCAATAATGTACAAGTACACATAACAAAGATCACAACTGAAGAACTGTTTTTCAGAACAAGTACCAGGGGATAAATCATAGCATCCAGAGGATTTTCAAAGCACCAAAATGGATATGTAACGGAATCTTCAGTGCAATAGTAAAGAAAAGTCATTGCCTCCTAAGAAGGCTTGCCTTTGCTGCTGCAGTTTATTTATTATGGCATGAAATGCAATATGATTTTTAGAGGTATTCATAAGCCCCCTTCAGCTATTATTGGTCAGGTCAAATCTGAAGCCGGAGTAAAGTTTCACTAAGCAGGAATGTCAAGCTTACATCTTTATCTTCTTTGCTCTGCCAGAATTGGCACTTTCCTCCTTAGTTTTCTAGTTGTTGCTTTCCTCTTTTATAGGCTTTATTTTTTGCAGAGAGGCTTATGCCTTGTTCTCTTTGGTTTTCAAAAAGAATTTTTCAAAAAATTCCTCCTAGATTCTCCCTACATTCCCCCTACTTCCAACATTTCTCTCTATCTCTCTCCACTTATTACCCCTACTATTTTTCAAAAACCAAACCAAACACAACATTAGTTTTGCAAGACTCGGGATTTCTCTTGTATAGGCTCATGCCTTGGTGTTTTGTAGATCTTGAGGATCTCTGCCTTTCTTGTTCCTAATTAAAACAAAAAAAAAAATCATTCCACAAACAACACCAACATTGACAATATTTCAAGAAAAAGTGGATTGTATCTATCACCTTAGGGCAATACAACTAGGATAACACCACCAAGTATCAATCTGTAGACAACCCCAAATTAGATTATCCATATTTCCTAGGATTAAGTCCCAAACGAATCCCCAATGATGATAATGTTAACAACGCCAAGAAATTACTTCAAGCAGTTGATGCTTTGAGAATAAGATTGTTGAATTTTACCGAATCCAAATAATTAGCCCAACCTTACAGACCCATTCAAAACCTTTCAGACCCAGCAAACCCATTCAGAAAGCCCAAACACAAGCCCAGTTTGAAGCGCAGTCTTTGACCCTAAACCAAAAGTCCAAACACACAAGCCCAATTTGAAGCGCAGTCTTTGACCCAAAACCTTCACCTTAAGGACGTAACATTACTGGAGGTCTGACATTGCGGGTAACTGTCGGGTAATGGATGCAATGTCTGACTCTACAAATGTTACGACACCACATTACACTTTGCGGACGCTAACCCCAATTTGGCAGCCGCAACATTTGAATGCTGAAAACAGACAGCTCCAGTAGATAAGGTATGGGTTGACTATGGAGGGTTAAATTGCCACCCATTCGGTTCTGGTAGAGAGTTCAACACTAGGAGGTTTACCGAACCCTATAAGAGGGTCCTAAATCCCTAGATTCAACACAACACAAAAACCTACAAGAAAAACCTAACCAAAAACCCTCGTTCTTTCTTCCAACCTTACTTAAGCTTTTTCTTCCTCCCCCAAAACAAAAATCCCTCAACAATATTAGTCTAAAAATCCCGGAACCTACCCTAAACCACCTCGTTGAATCCAATTCTCAAAACCTTGTTCGTTAAATCAAAGAAAAGTTCTTTTCCCCACAAAATTGTGCTTATTCGCCAAAGTTCGTGTTTTGAGGAGAACATCCACGCGCTGATCAAAGAAGTTTCAATCATTCGCCTACTTTACTATTTTTGATAATAATTATCTTTTAATAAATCTATCCTCATGCATCGTTAGTCTTATTTCCTTTATATTTACTTGTTTCCCAATCTCATATTGATAACTTCAAAAATTCTACTAAAATCCCATTAATGAGTAGAGACAAACCATTTTGGTTAGGCAGGGTAGGTACCTAACACCTTCCCACCCCATCACTTCTCTCAAACCAAGAATAATATCTGGTAGTGAAGGACCGGTAGTCTTGAATATTAAACGTTAATTTGGTTGCTTGGTTAAACCTTAAAATCAAGTGGCAACTCTGACAAACACTATGTTCTAGTTTCGAATAAAGGTTTCTCGCGGAGAACACGAGTGCCCATACAATAACCTTCTGAGATAGGACATGCATAGGAAGCTCTCTCTGACAAGTAGTGAGCCAAAATTCGATACAAACATGTGATTAAGTATCAATACCTCTGGCATATGCCCCTCCCATGTGATGCTTCTTGGATATGAGGAAGATTTTTTAAGTTCACAAGTATTGGCCTATTTATTGTACGAGGTGTGATTGGCGATGAAAATTCCACCTTTTCTTTGGTATATTTAAGTGGCTTGAGCTTGGCACTTTGTAATAACAAGTTTGGTGGAAGGGTTCGTTTACAACATAGGTAGATCATTGACTGCTAAGGTTGCTTCCATTGTCTGCAACGGCTTCTAGAAATGGCTCAGAAGCAGGAATTCTCTTAAATCATTGCTCACAGTTCACACCATTCTGTTCTTCTAATGCTGCAGTGGAAGAAAGGGTTGTTTGGACGCTTAATGGCGATGGGGAGTATATTGTTAAGTCTGCTTGGTATGCTACTACCATTGTGAAGCCTCCTGTTTCTTGGTATAATTAATTTGGTTTCCTTGTCTTGTTAGTGGGTGGTCTCTTATCCAGTGGCTGGCCTTTCAAGGCAAGATATCTGCAAAGGAGAGACCATGTTCTTGGGGAATTGTTGTTGATGGGGATTGTGAGATATGCTCAGGTGGGAATGATTCTTGTAGCCATATCTTTTTGACTTTCAGTCCTCTTCGCAAGTTTAGAAGCATGTGTTGTGAAATGTGCTGGGGCTCCCATGAGATTAGTTGATATCATATCTTGGCAGAAAATTGGTGAAGGCAACTGTGCTTAAGTTGGCTTTCTCTACTGTTGTGTATCATGTAGGGGGGAGAGAGAAACTACAGACTATTTCAGCAAAAGATCATAAACATTGATTCAGTTTGTTTAACTCTCACCAAGAGACTTCAATGGCAGGGGGAAACCTGCCCATTTTTCAAATAAGGATAGAATAAATACTTGAAAGACGGATCAACTATTCAGTTGCAATGATCATTGCTGGCATGACCAAAAAGTGGAACGGAATTTGCATTCCCTTCCATTCTACATTATGCCATTCTCATTTGATTCCATTTTTGAAATAACTACGGAGAAAAAGCTCTATTGAAAGAATTGTGTAAGTTGGCGTTAAAAAGAAGGAACAAAACCAAATCAATATTAGTTTCATAACAGAAACAGAAGGCTAGAGAAAAAATAGACAACAAGATGCCATAATCATCTATAACAAAGGTGATATGAGCAAAACTAACCGCATGCAATGTTCTATAGGCGCGAGGTTTCGTTGAATCTAGTTGAGCCAATTTGTCTTGCAGGGTAGACCCCATGAAATTGCTTTCTGAAGTTTCCAATAGTAGAGCCTCCCTTTTGGCCTCCATTATTTTCTTTTCTGCTTGAGTATGTGTCTAAAATCAAAATGTAAAATGCCACATTGAATCCTTCATGCATTTCTAAAAACGCAAGTAATTATAATGAACACTTGCTAGCACCTTTTTCTGGAACAAAATCTTTTTTGATAACTTTTTTGAAATAACATTAGTTATTTCGATGGTGGAAACGGATTCATGTAGCCGACCCCAAGTGATTGGGACATAAGGCTCGGTTTGGTTTGGTTTGGTTTGGTTTGGTTGAGTTATTTCAAAAATGGTTAAACCTGAATACATCAAGCTATTTAACCAAACTGGCAGATACATGCCATGTTCAGAGATGTGAATAAACGTTTTAGGGTATAAATGCAGCATCTAACACTGAGAGCAAAATAAAACATTCTAACGTCTTGTAATTTCCTAACAATGGGGGCAGAGTAACAAACAAAAGGTAACCATCGCTAGATCTCAGCATTGAATGCAGCAAGAAACACCTCATTTTGTTTTGCCTGTTCTTCATTTCCTTCTTTTCCAATCCCCCAAAAAAGGGGATTGGGGTTTAGATCCTTGGGAAATCCCTTTTCTTGATACCCTTTTCTCCTTTCATTCGGGCCTTTCACGCACAGAAAAAATGTGGAGCACTCTTTGAAATAGTTCATTAATCATTATCATCCTTATTCCTTCACTTAGTATTTTACCTCCAACCTTTATGTAATGGAAAATTCTGGCAAAAAGAATCAAAAGGAGATTCTTCCCATGATAATAAAAAAAAATAGGCTAAGCCAAGATGACGTCCAGCTGCCAGCATGCTTTTCTTTTTCTTCTGATAACCAAGCAAGAAGTAGAATATACTAAAGCAATTTTTTCCTTGTCATTCCACTAGTGGAAACAAATGAAATCTTGTTCCTTGGTAGACAGTAAAATCTGTGAAACTTTGCTCCTCTCCAGATGCCCATCTCACAAGACAACTTTACCTCTTACGAGGTCCACTCCCCCGGTTTGCTCTTGTATTTTCAAAGCAACCACCTTCCTCCACAATCCATCCCCTTTTGCAACAAACGCCCACAACAGCTTGCATAATAATGCTTTATTGAAGACTCCAACCTCCTGACACAAACCTCCTTCCCTGATAGAAGTGCACACTGATATCTAGTCCACCAAATAATACCTGATCTATTTCCCAACTCCTCCCTCCAAAATTCTCTTTGAAGCTCTCTAATCTCTTAATAATTAAGGCACAAGATGACTAGGGAGAGAGAGATGCATCCGCCTGAGAGAGACGGACAGAGCTATGAGAATGGTATGAATGAAATGTCTGGGATGGGGTCTAGCCACTATGTATAGGATGAAGGTCACGTGAACCTTGCCTAATTGCGTTGTGATAATTACATCACAAGGTGCATGCTTGGGGGATCCCTAGGTGATAAGGTTCATTAGAAATATCACATCAGGTGAGATACAGCCTAACTTGATGCACTTTTATGTTTTAAGATGGTGCGGCCTCTCTCTTAGTCATAGCTAGCCATGGGTGCCATACTGTGGGCTACAACACTCTGAAAATTCTTCCTCTAGCCTCCAAACCACTGACTCATCCAGGATTCCACTGTGCTGGCATTCGACCCGAGTCATGCCTCCTTGACTGAATATTATTTAATATCTACCCATTTTAGGAGCTTTTTGGAGTTTCACTGAAGGAGTGCTAATCTGGTGTCGGACTGAAACACCCCATGGTGATCACTTGGAGGTACCACAGTCCATATGTCTAGCATATTGAACACTTAGTCACTTCCTCAATGGGATCCGCCACCCAGTAATGGACCAATTTTACTTACGTGGAGCTAGTTATAAGGAGCCGTGTAGCATGTGGCAGTAGTATAACATTCATCTTAATAAACTTCTTACTCTCTTTTTTTACAAGGGCAGAGACGATGTGTTCCCTAAAATCAAGAAAAGTTTGCTTAAGTGGATGCTTCTAGTTCTATATTAGGCAATCTATAGAATAGCTACGTTGTCGATTATGAATTACAGAATATGATGCAACAACTAAAAAAACAACACACCAATAGAATAAATGTAACTAAGGCGAGAATGCTTCAACGGATGTGTGAGAGAGAATAGAGATAGAAAACCTTCATGAAATGGTAGTAACAGCAGCAATTGAGGACAAGTTTAGAAAATCTTGCTACCCACATAACCCATTAATGAAATGGAGTAGGCTTAGCACCCATTACATATCCTGTTTGACAAATCTATGAGAGAGAGTATATTTCTGGAAAAACTGTCCTGTCATTCCCTTAGGAAGACCCTCTTCTTATACTCTTCATTATTCTATACAATAAATGTTTACAGCTATCAAATCCCAAAGATTAAGCTATTTACCACTAATCCCTAATTACAAGCAATCATACAAGTCAAAGATCCTACAACTGATAACAATTTGACCAGACAGGTTCATGAGAAACTGATCTCTCTGAGTGATTTCATGCACTGCTTGAAGAGTCTTTAAACCCTCAATCGAAACTTTAGCATAAACAATCTCCTTATATTCAGCCCAAATATTAATGAACCCAGAATAATATTCTTGAATAGACATAGTCCCTTGGGAGTATTCAGACATGTCTAGTTCAAGCTGAAATCTTCTAGCTGGGTTATCTTGATTGTAAATCTTCTTTAGATAAGCCCACATATCTTTAGCACTAATATAAGAACGCAAATTGAGAACAATTTTGGAATCTACTGAGCTTAAAATCCAAGTGATTACCTTGGCATCATTACTTTCCCACTTTGCTTTTTCAGCATTTTCAGTTGGTTTAGGAATGGACCCATCTATGTGTCCCCATAATTCTTTCCCTTTCACAAACATGCGAAATTGAAACTCCAAAGGAAAATAATTTTTCCCATCCATCTTGATGGGCAAGATTTCTGATTTTTCTGACATTCTTAACCACAAAGGAAACTCTAAAAAATGACAGAAAAAAAGCTGACTTGAGTACTTGAGAAGGATGATACCTCTAGAACAACTGATGATAGCAACACAAAACCAAGATTGGATTCTCAGATGCTTAAACTTCTAAAAACAAGACATCATAGCTAGGGCTCTGATACCATGACAAATCTATGAGAGAGAGTATATTTCTAGAAAAACTGTCCTGTCATTCCCTTAGGAAGACCCTCTTCTTATACTCTTCATTATTCTATACAATAAATGTTTACAGCTATCAAATCCCAAAGATTAAGCTATTTACCACTAATCCCTAATTACAAGCAATCATACAAGTCAAAGATCCTACAACTGATTTGCTGGTCCTAAGCAATCAGACCATTAAAACAAATCAATCATCTATTTTTGGTATGAGAATCATCTCCAGAAATTCAGCTTTGACACTGTTAACCCACTAGCCTTGCTTTCCCACAAGAACATTCTATTTGATAGGAATTGAGGGCTTAATTGTAATTACTATAGACATTTTGGACTCTGGATGTAATTCTTGCCTTCGTAATTCTGTTGCGATTGTTAGTCGGTTAGGGGAGGAGAATATAATCGTGGATTAGGAGGTTCAGAATAGGCAGGTGTTCACATTTCTTGTTCTCTCCTTCTCTTCTCTCCTGTAAATCTCTCTCTCCTCTGTAATTCATTCTTACCTTCAATAATACAATTCAAAGCTCGATTCTTGAGCTTTTCTCTGTAAAAGACTCTATCAGTGGTATCAGAGCCACGCTCCTCTGACTGTGGAGATCGCACAAATGGCGGATAACACTCGTGCTCAGGAGATCAAGCGATTGGATGAATCAGTTCGGAAATTGGCAGACACTACCAATGACTCCATTCAGCGTTTGACCGACATTACGGATCGACAAGCCGCTTCGATTGAGGGTTTCAAAGAAACGATGGAGGGAATCAAGAATCTGATCACAACTCTGAACTCGAAGTACGAGCAGATCCAAGAAAAGGTATCTTCTTCTCCATTACTTCCAAACCCTAATCAAAACCAGGGTTACGCTCGTATGTTCCACCCAAAACTTGATTTTCCGAAATTTTTTGGGGAGGATCCAGAGTCTTGGATTTATAAGTGTGAAAAGTTTTTTGAGTTGAACGTAATTGAGGAAAATCAGAAGTTACGACTAGCTTCCCTACACATGGAAGATAAGGCAATGCATTGGTATAGGTGGTTTGAGAAGTCCCACACTTTGCGCAGTTGGAGAGAATTTTCTAGGGTTCTTCTTCTTAGGTTTGGGGATAATGCCTTTGAAGATGCTGTGGGTCAATTGACTAAGCTTAGACAGTGGAGTTCTGTCAAAATATACCAAGAAAAGTTTGAGGAATTGGCAAACAAGACCACAGGTCTCACAGAAGAATTCTTTATTAGTTGTTTTGTCAGTGGTTTGAAGGAAGAGATCAAAGGGGGAGTCCAAATGTTTCAGCCCAGAACCATTTCACAGGCTATGGGGCTGGCTAGGTTGCAAGAAGAAACCTTGGAAGCCTTGAATAAGAAGAATAGGGGACCTATGAGATATTCGTTTCCCTCTACTGGAGCACCAACCAGAACATATGAACCCACGACTAAACCCACAGAAGTAACCGGTATGATCAAAAAGTTTACTCCAAAAGATTTTGAAGAAAAAAAAGCCAAAGGGCTGTGTTTTGGGTGTGATGAGAAGTATTATAGGGGACATGTGTGCAAGAAAAAACAGCTTTTCATGATAGAAGTTGAAGACGAGGAGGATGTTTTTGAAGAAGCCCACCAAGAGATATCTCCTTCAGAAGACAGTCACAGGGAATTCCACATTTCAGTACATGCTTTGTCAGGAATACAGACCTACAGAACTATGAGGATTAGAGGATTCATAAAGAAAGTTGCAATAAGTATACTTGTGGATTCTGGAAGCACACACAATTTCTTGGACCCTGGAATAGCCAAAAAGACAGGAGTTAGGGTAATACCCACCCATCCCTTGTCTGTGGTTGTGGCAGATGGGACAAAGGTTAGCAGTAAAGCTATGGTGCAAGATTTGCAGTGGAATGTGCAGGGTACCAATTTTGTTTCTGAAGTTAGGGTGCTTCCATTGGGTGGTTGCGACATGGTGCTAGGAGTTCAGTGGCTTTCAACTTTAGGGCCAGTTCTATGGGACTTCAAGAATCTCCAAATGGAATTTTCCATGTCTGGACAAACTTTGGTATTGAAGGGGGATAACACTACAGAAGTTCAGCTTGTAGACCCCAAGAAGATGCAACAGATACTCAACAAACACCCTACAGGAATGTTGGCTCAACTGAGTAGTATCCAAGACATCACCCCCACTGAGGTACCTTCTGATTTAGTTTCCCTCTTAAATACATATGAAGATATCTTTATGGAGCCTAAAGACCTTCCACCCTCTAGAACTCATGATCACCAAATTCCGTTACAAGAAGGTTCCCAACCCCCTAATATTCGACCTTATAGATATCCCTACATACAAAAAAATGAGATTGAAAAGATTGTCAAGGAAATGCTAGCCACTGGAGTTATAAGGCATAGTGTTTCACCCTTCTCTTCACCAGTATTATTAGTCAAGAAAAAGGACAACACTTGGAGGATGTGCATCGACTATAGAGCATTAAACAAAGACACAATTAAAGATAAGTTCCCCATTCCAATAATCGATGAACTTTTGGATGAGTTGCATGGGGCAAAGTATTTCACTAAATTGGATCTGAGATCTGGCTAACATCAAATCAGAATGGCTCCTAAGGATGTGGAAAAAACTGCTTTTTGTACTCATGAGGGGCACTATGAATTCCTAGTCATGCCCTTTGGTTTGACCAATGCCCCTTCCACTTTCCAAAGTCTCATGAACCATGTCTTCAGAGCTTACTTAAGGAAGTTTGTGCTAGTTTTCTTCGATGACATACTCATTTTCAGTAAAACATGGTCAGATCACTTAGAACATGTTTCCTTAACCTTGGCCAAACTAAGGGAACGTCAGGTATATGCAAAAATGTCTAAGTGTGCTTTTGGATTGCAACAAGTGGAGTATCTTGGTCATTTGATCACTGCAGAGGGTGTAGCTGCAGACCCTTCTAAGATTACCAGCATGCTTAACTGGCCAAGGCCTCATTCAATCAAAGCTCTCAGGGGTTTTTTGGGATTGACTGGCTACTATAGATGTTTCATAAAAGACTATGGTAAGATGTGTCAACCCTTACATCTGTTGCTTCGAAAAGATGTTTTTGGCTGGAATAAGGAAGCTGAGGATGCTTTCACTCAGCTCAAAACTGCTATGACTACAGCCCCAGTGTTGATGTTGCCCAATTATACTAAGCCTTTCATTTTGGAGTGTGATGCTTCTGGCAAAGGCATCGGGGCTGTCTTAATGCAGGATGGGAGGCCCATAGCCTATTACAGCAAAGCTTTGTCCCAAACCAGTTTGGGGTTATCAACTTATGAAAAAGAGTTATTGGCAGTAGTTATGGCTGTTACCAAATGGAGGCACTATCTGTTCGGAAGGCAGTTTATCATCAAAACTGACCATCAGAGTTTGAAATTCTTGTTGGAACAGAAGGTTACCACTTTGATGCAACAAAAATGGTTATCCAAACTCATGGGATTTGACTATCAGATATTCTACAGATCAGGGAAAACAAATGTAGCAGCTGATGCCTTATCAAGGGTGGGGGAAGGAGATTTGTCAGCACAAGGGGAAGTAGCAGCTATGACTGTAGTTCTTTGTCAGTGGGTGAAAGACCTCCAAGATAGTTGGTTGCACGATCAGGAGATTCAAGATATCCTCAATGATTTACAGCAGAATCCTACAAACTACCCACATTATTCTTGGCAACATCAGATGCTATATTACAAGTCTAGATTGGTGGTGGGAAACAATGCTTCTCTCAGACTAAAGCTCCTCCAAGAACACCATGACAGTCCTGTGGGGGGGCATTCTGGGGGAGAGAGAACTTACCAACGGTTGAAACAAGCTTTCTATTGGAAAGGAATGAAAAAAGAGGTGTTACAATTTGTAGCAGCTTGTGATGTTTGCCAAAGGCATAAGACTGAAACTGTGGCTTACCCAGGGTTACTCCAACCTCTGCCCATTCCAGAAAGACTATGGAGTGATATTTCCATGGATTTTATTGAAGGTCTTCCACACTCCTCTACAAAGTCTGTGATATATGTGGTGGTTGACAGGCTAAGCAAGTATGCTCATTTCATTCCCCTCACTAAGTATGCTCATTTCATTCCCCTCACTCATCCTTACACAGCCACCACAGTTGCACAAGCTTTTCTTGATAACATCTTTAGGCTGCATGGCATGCCCAGCTCTATTGTATCAGATCGGGATAAAATCTTTACTAGCACATTTTGGAAGGAGCTATTCAGATTACAGGGTACTACCTTGTGCATGAGTACTGCATACCATCCACAATCTGACGGACAAACTGAGGTTGTCAACAGATGTGTGGAGAACTACCTTCGATGTTTTTCTAGTGACAGACCATCAGCTTGGTCTATATGGTTACCGTTGGCTGAGTGGTGGTACAATACCACTTTTCATGTATCCACTGGCATTACCCCTTATGAGGCTCTGTATGGTCAGAAACCACCGCATTGGTACACTATGCTCCTGGAGGATCAGCAGTTGCAGCTACTGAGAACTTGTTGCATGATCGAGATACTATTCTCAAGTTGCTCAAAGCCCACCTGCTTGCCTCTCAACACAGGATGAAACAACTTGCTGATAAACACAGAACTGACAGGGTTTTTGAGGTAGGCGATTGGGTTTTTCTCAAGCTCCAACCCTTCCGACAAGTCACAGTGGCTTTTAGAAAGAATGCCAAGTTGGGTCCTAAATACTTTGGTCCTTATCAGGTGGTGCAAAAGGTGGGACCAGTGGCTTATAAGTTGGATTTACCCCTTCACTCCAAAATTCATCCAGTATTTCACGTTTCCTTGTTAAAGAAAAGATTGGGGTCTGGAGCTGTCATTCAAGCTGATTTACCTCTCACTAGGGAAGATGGCCAACTGCAATTGGAACCCTTTGCCATTTTGGATCGCAAATTGGTTAACAGACATAACAGACCCCACACTTTGGTTTTGGTGCAATGGTCCAATTCTATTCCGGAAGATGCTACGTGGGAGAGTTGGTCTGAGCTTCATCAGAGGTTTCCTCATTTTCAACCTTGAGGACAAGGTTTCTTTTCAAGGGGAGGGTAATGATAGGAATTGACGGCTTAATTGTAATTATTATAGACATTTTGGACTCTTGATGTAATTCTTGCCTTTGTAATTCTGTTGCGATTGTTAGTCAGTTAGGGGAGGAGAATATAATCGTGGATTAGGAGGTTCAGAATAGGCAGGTGTTCACATTTCTTGTTCTCTCCTTCTCTTCTCTCCTGTAAATCTCTCTCTCCTCTGTAATTCATTCTTACCTTCAATAATACAATTCAAAGCTCGATTCTTGAGCTTTTCTCTGTAAAAGACTCTATCACTATTCTGAGGTCCTCTGCATCCCATATCAAAAAAAAATTGATATGGACCACGTCATGATGGGTAAAGTGGTTCTCATCTCGTGCACCATATCCGAATTTTGGCCTAACGCTCCCCCTAGTCATCCCAGATCCTCCACCTCCAAGGAACACAAAGTCCAATAGCAATTCACTTTTTGCGCCTGCAACCAATATGCACCACCTTCTTCACCAAGTCCGACAACTTTGCAACCTTATAAACTTCATCTCATTGATACCCAAAGTTAGCTGGTTCCAAACAATCAATCACACTTTTGTCCCATTGTTCCTGTTTATTTGACTCCATATTCTAATGGTCTCACTTTTTCAGGTCTCTTGCAGTTACTTAAGGATCTTTGGGAGTACTTCACCCTACAAGTCCGGTTATTGAGAATTTCTACAGTGTTAGGGTTTTAACGAACCTCCAATTCGATCCTAATGTCATGGCGAAACTCAAAGAAAAAAAAAACCCCAATTAACTTTAAACGGTAATGATTTCTTCTTGTTTTCTTAGGACTCAATCTTGATACTAGTCTGCAACAATCAAAGTTGAGTCGCGAGTCTATAATGCAATGACTCAACTTCAATGAAAGTAACAACTAGCAATCCGTTTAGATGCAACAATAACCTTTTCTCATATCTGTTCTTCTGAAAGGTTCTAGGAAGAGTTGTGCTTATTTCCAACTCTTTATTCCTAAGAACTTGTTTGTACGGGCTCATGTCTGATCGCCCATATTTATGTACTTTCATTTCATTCCAAGTTCCAACTACCAAAGAGATGTGAAGAGCAATGAGAGCCTCACTTTGCAATAACATCCCGAACCGTTTTGATGGAAACATTACAAAAAGTCATGTTGAGAACACAAAAATAGTCCCTGTACGGCATATAATTATCTCACAACAAACAAAGTCACCTGCATACGTGTCACAAGAACCCATATTGGGTTCGTCAGCAATACATTCAAGGACCTGCAAAGAAAGCCATTTTGCAGTCAAATGTGATCCAAACAAACAGAAACAAGCATCCGGAATTTGTGTGCCAAGAGGACAATGATTATCATTGAATCATATCATAAAATTCACAACTCTTGCATTAAGAAAATAACAAATAGAAGATATAATTACCCAGCAAAAGCTGCCACAACAAGCCAGGACAACATGCCTACAGTACCATCCCCACGACCTTTCTTTCTACGGGCAACTGCAATGGCCTCGGCCTTGTTTTTGAAAACCTGATAGAAATAGTAGTATATGCCCTGCCAGTATCACACAGAAGTATTAGACCCCAGAGAAAAAGTAGGTGAGAACACCAATTGCCTCATGGAAATATTTCGTAAGACAATGTCTAAAGGTGCTCATAAAGGTCGAGGACTGGTCATAATACACGTTTCAAAGTGCTTCACTATGTACAAATCATGTGCACCGGTAGTCCAGCAAATGGCTTGGATGATGACACGAAAACGACTATGATCAGATTTCACACAAGTAAAAAATTATTTATTACCTGCTGATGCTGTAATGAGTAAATTACATCCAATCTTAGGTCTAGCTAAATTAGCTTGGGTTCAAATCAATCAGATCCCAAAAAAATAGGAGTCTTGTCTAAAAAACAAGACAATAACCCCTGTTGGTGGCTGACAATGTCCTGAAATTTTTCTCTCTAGTCTCGCCCCTTGACATTTTTATGGTGCATGTGTATGAGGTCCATATTTACCCATAGAAGTATTGGAGTTAATCTCCTCCGGGTAGAAAGAGTGAAACCTCCTCTTGTGTAGGTCTCCTCTCTCGTAAGCACTCATTTAAGGCCATAGTCTTTGTGTCTTGTAAGAACTGAATGTGGAACACATAAGGAGCTTGTGTAATTTCTCATCTGATTAGTTGGTGCAAAGTGTAGCGGCTTCTAATCACACAAGATGATCAACCCGTCATCACCCAAGTGAATTTTCACAAGAAGGTTGCATTTAATCATGATAAGTATTGGATAAAGGAAATCACTCATAGTTTTGATTCGTTTGAGAAGTATAAAACAAACGTATTCTTCTGTTATAACTCAGAGCAGATTATCAAGTTTAATTTCCCACTGTAACTTATTAAGAAAAATGATGAAAATGCGAGAGAATGAATATATTCTTGTCAAAAAATCAAAAAACTAAGGATTGAAAAGAACTCCTATTCCTCGTATACTAGTTTTGTAGAAACATATAGGACAATGGATAGGGAGTTGTGGCTGAGTGAAAGCACAGTTCAATCACTTCAATCAACGAACTCAAGCAGAAGCTTTGCTTTTAACGGGCACGGGATATTTATGCAGCTCCATAAGTTATTGCACAAAATAACTAGCCATTTTTAGGTTAATTTAAACATGTGTGTCTTCGAACTTTTACAGATATTCCATGTTTCTCGCGACCATGTCTGGGAGAGAGAAAAAGTTCGACCAGTGAGAAAGGCTTGGGTCTATTGTATTGAGAGATCCCTACAGCTCAATGGATGGAATAGGGAGAAGGGGGGAAGAAGAGTGTCCACGCTAGAATATTTTTGCAATAGTTATGGTGTCCTGAGCTGCAAAATGACCTCGAAAATTATTTATCAGAACAGAGAAGACGATGGGATCCGCCCCTAATGCCTAACACTTCTGTTGTTTGATAACTAACAAGAAAGGAGTTGTATCCGAAGGAAAGAGTTGAAAGCTTCTAGCTTGAGAGAGCTGACTTATGTTATCACCGTCATTTATAGGTCAATGGGCCAGGCCGCTCAACCAATTAGAAGAACTATTGATTCTTTTGGGGTTTCATCCGCATAAATAACTGTGGAATGGCTGTCATCTCCCAGCCATCGTAGGTAAAGGTGCACAAGAAGGAATGTAACGGACCTGCGAAGCAGCAGTTCCAAACAGAGAAGGCTTCAGGCCGCTGTAAAGCCCTCCCCATCCTTCGGTCCTCACCACCTTATTATGAACAGAAAGAATAACAGCAACCAGTGGAACTCGTGAGAATAAAATTGTGAAAGAACTAAAGAAAAAAAATTTACAGAAAAAAAAAAAAAAAAAGAAACAATGGTGATGCAAAGGGCAAACCTGGAGGATCTGAACAAGTGTGCCGCCTCCAGCTGCAGGAGGTGTAGGATGAGGCGAGCGCCCACTTTCCTTGGCAACTCTCTCTGTCTGTTGGCGCGTATTCACCTGCAATCATAATAAATCGTTGCACAAACTTCAGTTGAAGGATCTATGACCACCAAGAAAGCTTGATTACATGATACTACGAAAAAAAAGTATTAAGTGCCATTGCCATAGCAATATAAGTAAGCGGTGTACCGTTTGGAGGGGATACGTGATTATTTGAGCGATGATACCGCCACCAGCTCCCGCCAGCCCATTCACCACTGCGTTTGACATTACGTCCGCCTCTTTTCTCTCTGTCCCTCTCTCTCTCTCTCTCTCCTGGTGAACTGCTTCACTTTTATCACGTTCCTCGCGGGAACTGGTAGAATGTTTTCGGTAAATTATTTGGAAAGAAAGGGAAAAAATTTCAGTGCCGAGCGAGTACTACGTCTTGCCCGCTCGGCTATTCGAGCCGTCCATTTTGTTTTTGAACGGCTCAAATTTGAAGAGAAAAAATGAGAGAGAAAGTGTTTGGAATAGAGAAGAGACAATGTTTTAATTCGAACCGTCCAAAAATATATCAGACGGTTTAAATTCGCCAAACGGATGCCAGGTGGGCAATCCCGCTTGGCACTGAAAAATTCCTCGAAAGAAAAGAACCACTTACAGGTTCAAGGGGACGGCCATACCCCCAGAATGAGCAACAACTGGCAGAATGTTAGAACAGTGCTATCTGGAAAAGGACCACACAATTTCTAACTATTAAGAAAAAGAATAATGTCCACTCTATTAAGTAGATAGATGATAAACAAAATAAAATTCGAAAAAGAGTGATCTCTATTAAGTAGATAGATGGTAAACAAAATTAAATTCGAAAAAGGGTGATCGAGAATTTAAATCGATTTGGTCGTTGGCCTTCCAATAGCTGTGATCTTTTGCGTTTATACTCAGACCGTGTGATAGCGTTTTCAAATTAACGGCCATTTAGCAGTCGAATTTTTGTAAGCAAATTATCCTACAATGTGGAGGTGTATCTCCTTACTCAGATTTTTATCCAAATTTGATTAAAATTTTGGATAAAAATTTAATTTGGTATTGTGTATTTCAATGGGTAAACTCAAATCCAAGCACAAATAGGTACAATTTAAGTAAAAATTTCATTAATGGTAATATTGTAAATTTAAAGGTGTAAAATTTGCCTTCAAAATTTGAGGTAGAGTTTGAGTCTTAACCAAATTTGAGTCTAAATTTGAGTAGTATAGGTTTGAGTAAGGAGTAGAGAAGGATTTTGGATAATTTTTACTTAAATTTATATTTGAGTCAAGATTTGAGTAGAAAATGGACTCTAACGGGAGCTGCAAACAAAATTACATTTTTTCCTCCCGCTCGGAGAATCCCATTATTCAGTGGTTAGAGAATTGCCCCACTCCATAATTATAAATTATAGTTAACCCCCTCAAATTATGTCTTGTGGACATTTTATCCCTTTAAACTTTTATTTTTGGCACTTAACCACCTCTAAATAATCTAAATGCATAACCAGCTGACTTGAGCAACGGAGAGGATCAAAGCTACTGTTTTGACCTCCCCCAATTGTAAAACACTTACCCAAACACAAACCCAACCTACAGCTACACATACAAAACGATCAATAACTCCGGCACGAACTCGATCTGCAACTCTGACACGATCACTTCAACGACGGTCGACGGCTCCGATAGCAGCCACCACGGTACCTCTCTCTATCTCTCTCTCTCCACCAAACTGCCATAGAACAAAAACGAGAACAGCTCCAACAACCAAAAACCTTCTACTTCAGTAACCTTCTCCTCTTCCCTCTCTACTTCACGATGTTAATCTACAGTCTCTTCCCCAACCCTCTCCTAGTCCTCTCCCAAGTCGACGCCTCCATCATCTACTTCTTCTCTTTGAATTTCTACTGCTACCAAACCCTTCGCTTTCACTCCATCCATCTTACCTGTGTCGCCTCTCTCAAGCATCTCTTCATCAAAACTATGTCCGTCATCACTACCCACAACCATCTTCTCAAAATCTAACCCTTCTCTCCCAATTTTGGGCTGGTTGAATCGAATAAGTCAAGAGTTAAAAATGTAGTGAAATTAATTTCCCTATTTGTGTGACGTTGGAATTGATATGAAAATCCTTTGAATTAGAGTGGTGGTGATTGGTGAGTTTAGAAATATTTGTATATCGATTTTTATTTTATTTTTTTGGAAAAAAGGTGGAAGTTATCGTTTTGGGTAAGCATTTATGTTACTGTAATTGTGTACGAAAAGAGAGAGAGAGGGGGGTAGGTTTGTCCTGGAATTGGGATTAAAGACAGATGGCAAACAAAAGTAGTATTTTCCATCCAATTCTTAACAAATGGAATACAGAAGTAGCATTTTTCCATTAGTTAGAGATGGCTAAGTGTAAAAATAAAAGTGTGAAGGGATAAAGTATCCACGAAGCATAGTTTAAGGGGGTTAACTATAATTTACCTTTATTGTTTCCGAAACGGTCTCTATGAAGCTCTTCATCTACACAAATTTTATGTGGCTCCTAACCTCTTTCCTTCATACATACAAAGAGAGAGGACTGAGGGAGGGAAGCGACCTAAAAATATTTATGATCAGCGAAAATAATTCCATTCATCTCAAAGATATAAAATGAAATTAGTATAATATATTAAAAATATAAATGCATTGGACAACTTCTTCTCGCGAGATCTAAACCTACTTCTTTGCCTTTCATTTTTAAGTACTCCTGTCAGCAAGACGCAAGTGTAATACCCGTCCCAGATATCTAGTATTTTAAACTCATATTTTAATTAAATCATATTTTTACGAGGTTGAACTGCATGTAGTAGAACCTCGAGGGCCTTGTATGTGATTTGTGGGTTGGAGTATAAGTTGTATATGATTTCGCTTGCGTAGGATGATTTTTCTTGCTGTGTTAACAAAATATCCTGGGGAGAAATATATCCCCTTGCCCTTATCATTTTACGGAGAGATAGAGAGACGACAAGAAGAGGAAGAAGAAGAAAGGGAAATAGCTAGGAAATGATTCTTTTTGGCTTGGATTGAAGTCTAGACTTGGTAAATTCATGTTCCTTTTACTTGATTTCATGTTCTTTACGTTGGACAACATGATTTAGAGGTTAAATTCATGATCTAATTGTTGGTTCCAGGAAGAACTTAGGTTGGGATTAAAATCCATTTGAATCTTTTGATTTTCATGTTTGAACTTGCTTTGATTCATGGGGTTTGATGTTCTTAAGTAGCTCTTAGTTATATATGAGTTTGAGCATGATTTTGTGAAATTTTGATGAGCTTTAGATGAGATTTGAGTTGTGAAAAGGTTGGGAATCGGAAGGAAAACATGCTAAATTTTTCCTGAAAACCTAGTTGGTACATGTACCACTTTTTGGTGGTACCGATACCAAGAGGGCAAAATTGAAACATTTGTGTCGATTTTGTGTGGGTACCTATACTGAGTTTTTGTGGTACCTGTACCTCTCGGTTAATTTTCCAACAACTGTTGTGAAAACTTCGGATGATCATATCTTTTTCATCTGAACTCCGTTTTGGGCAAATTATATATCGAAATTGATGTACTAAAAACATACTTTTTGATCGTGTGGTTTTATGGCCTAATTCTAATCCTAAAAGAAGTTATGGTTGGAATTCGGTGGAATAGTTATTGGATTCTTTATCGATTTTGGAGTTATGTTATGTTTAAGCGCTATACTTGCTTGGGAATCCTTGGAGGTATTTGAGATAACATGTTTAAGTTCGTTGGACATTGTTTAATACCTTGTTAGCTCTATAACTTGATATCAAATGGTTGTAAAAATGGATTATGGGACATTTGGTGACCTTGTTAACATTTGGGGACATTTGGTGACCTTGTTAACATTTGGGCATGTGTTAGCTTGGTAAAATGTTATGGGGTGTTATCATACATTTGTTTGATCATTCCAATGCAGAAGTGTGCTAATATGGGTTAGCCTATGACTTGGTAACGAGCTGGTCAAATGGGAGGTGTCGAAATCGTAAGTTTGGCATACTTCAGTTGAATCGAAGGTGAGTGTGTCTGATATGGTTTTCTCAATAAGATATTGCTGTGGTGATGAGTGTATACCTTGCTAATGAAATTTTAGCTTTTGATATGATTATCTTTAATAGGATAATGTTGTAGAGGTGATTGTATATCAATGAGACCATGCTAATTGAGATTTAGCTATTGATATGGTTATATGTGATGGAGATTGTATACCATGTTATAAGTTACTCTAGCTAATGGTATGTATGTTTGTTGTATGTTGATTGTACCAGCGAAAGGATTGTGGAGTGAGTCACACCACGTTGTAAGCCATTCTGTCTAATTAATGGAGGTTGGGAGCATGATTTGCGGGACATAATGCCTTGGGTACATGGGAATGTGGTAGACGTGCCATTGCATGCTTATATGATTTATATTCATACTGTTGTTGATTTAATTATTGTTATGTGATTGTTTATTGGATAATACTGCTATGTTTGAAGCATGTGATGGATATAATTGTTGTTTACATTTGAGTGTTTCAGTTATGTTGGAAATTCATATTTATGTTGATATTCTTTTCGGGTATTGTGATATCTTATCGACCACTTCTATGTCTCACACACTCTGATTTTCCTTTTTGGATTGTCAGATAGCAGGTGGCTTAAAGTAGGTCCACTACCAGTCAACGTGTGAGGTGTACTCGAGCGTTAGCTTTGGGAGATGTTGATGGTTGAGCTTGTCATGGGTAGTTAATGAAGGAATTGATTTGTATAAGTTGTAATCAATTCGTTGGTGGATATGTTGAAGTTTAGAACTTATTAAGTTTTGTAATAGAAGTTGTTGCTTAGTTGTGCGAGCTTGTGATTGATTGGTCAGTACGTTGACTCATTTATGTTTTATAGTGAGAAGTCTTCCGTTGGGTGTTTATTCTGTCAGGTTGTGTTGTGTGGTTGGGTCTTCTGTGTGGAATACCACGTGGCCGCGCTGACTCGGGCCCACTTTGGGTGCCGTTACGGGGTGGGGCGTGACAACAAGACACCGAAGGGCCAAGTGCAATCAACACCTTATATTTGAACCCAACACTAAAACACCCCAAAACTAAAAAAGTAACCCTATTGCATCCAAAATGGGCCAGCCCCAAATGCAATTGGCCGGCGCACCCACCCACCACACAAAAACCCTAATGCCTAACCACACATTTCCCGCCTCTGCACCACCACATGAACACTGATGCTACTCTTCTGCTCCATCATACCTGCTGCTCCTTCGCATCTTATCACTGCTCACCACATCATCACCACTGTTGCTCCTCCGCATCATCTCCTCCTTACCACCTTTGTTACATCTCGTTGTTCTCATTCACATCAACATTGCTATTACTCATCTGCTACGCCACCGCTACCCTCTCATCTCTACTGCTCCTCCGCCTCCAAACACCACCCATCGGAACACCGCCACTCATCCAGAACACCGTCACTCGCCATCAATGACCATCAGCACTCTTCCGCTTCAAGCCGTCGCTACTTCATCGTTGTCCTTTCGCCTCCACTGCTTTTCCCCTTCCCACTGTCACCCATTAGATCCCTTACAACCAAACACTGCCACATGCCACCATAAGGAAAGCCATGGGCTTTCACATCATCGCTTCCGATGACAAACTCCGCCGCCGCCTCACCCCAATGCAGACTCTACCCCTGCCGTCAAAGATCAGAAGCCCCTATCACCGTCGAGATCTGTAGGAAAACCACCATCTCTTTCAAAAAATGCCACCATAAAGATGGTATTGGTTCAAACTTATTAGAGAGAGAAGGAAAGAGAAAAGACGCCTAAATCAAATCGAAGACACCCAGGGGGAGGAAGAAAGGAGGCGACGCCTCCCCCGGGCAAGAAACCCTAGAAATATGAACGTGTCCATGAAAGCTTTTAATTTTTGTAATTATCTTTTGGTTCATAAGTGAAAAAGTAAAGGTTGGGTCAAGTAAATTGACTCTACTTCATAAAATAGTCATAAATTGCGGCTTTAAAGGGAAAAGCTATAACATACACCTTCCTACTAATGGTGGCTCTATGAATTTTGACTACTGCTGCCATTCCATATTTTTGCTGCAAAGTCACACTTAACATATCTACCCCATGGACACATGAATCGTCACTTTTTAAATCGTAAGCAAAAAGACTAATTTTATTAATTAGGATAATGATGCAACAATTAGACGATCTGCCAAAGTAGATGAGAGAGAGAGAGAGCGCGCCATTGTGCATCGTGATTGAAGAAGTTGCTAGTGGGTGAATGGTGTTGGTCAAAGACAATTAAAATCTTACTAGTGTTAGAGCATCTCCACTCCTTACTCAAATCTTGACTCAAATATAAATTTGAGTAAAGATCACTCAAAATCCTTCTCCACTCCTTACCCGAACCTATACCACTCAAATTTAGACTCAAATTTGGTTTAGACTCAAGCTTTTAAAGGCAAATTCCACACCTTTAAATTTACTACTATGCCAGTAATGAAGCTTTTACTCAAATTTGTGCATATTTGTGCTTGAGTTGAATTTGCCCATTGGAACATCCAATACCAAATGAAGCTTTTACTCATATTTTTATTCAAATTTGAGTAAAGGGGTGGAGATGCTCTTAGAAGTTTAGATGTGGCCTATGGGTGTATTGTGGCTATGTATTTTACATATTTGCCCAAACAGTTGTAGATGTAGAGGTTAACCGAAATGTAAAAACCTTTTCTATGTGTGAATTTTAGAAGAGCAAAATGTGAGTCAGCCTCAAAAAGAGAGTCTACACAAGAAATTATTCTCCTTTTAAATATTAGAATAGATTATTGAATCATTATATACTTCTCCATCCTTAAAATCCTTAACCTTTCTAATATAGGCATTGGATTGCAAGTGCATATTACTCTTTTAACTTTGCTAAGTCACAATCACCATCGCGATCATTCAACCATAAGCTATCTAATTTGTACAAAACTCACTATTCACATGTCATCATAGACCCTGC
Organism: Rhododendron molle; assembly: GCA_025413875.1. Lineage (NCBI taxonomy): Eukaryota > Viridiplantae > Streptophyta > Magnoliopsida > Ericales > Ericaceae > Rhododendron > Rhododendron molle. The sequence goes on along the minus strand of CM046394.1, from coordinate 44,795,244 downwards.
AAACATCTGTACCAGGACAAAAACAATCACCTACCGTCAAACTTTGAGGCTCATTACTATTTTATAATGCCTCAAAATTCTATTGCCCTTATCGTTGGATTTATGAATCGGGGCAACAAGACGTGATTTTAGGGGTGCAGCCTTAATGAGATCCTACTGCTATATATATATATAGCTTGAAATTAAAAAATGAATAACCAAATGGATATGTTTACAAGGGGCATACCCTAGGGCAAACTACTGTAATATGTTTGAAACTCATGTGTCTCAAAATCTTGTGTATTCTTGTGCATTAATGCAAAACGTCAAGGAGGTCCATGTAATTTTCTGGAGGATTGAAACCAAATTACGGGGTGACGGCTCTATCGGAGAAATACTTATGTCGTTTGGGTTGGAGTCGCGAGAGAGAGAGAGAGAGAACCTAGTGGGAAAAGTCACCAGCACATCTACAGTATACATTTTAACAGCGAGGCCGAGGACCATATCCTGAAAAAAGCAGCTTGGTGGCCGGCGGTGGTCAACGCGAGGGGATCCGAGGTCAAACAGGCGGGTAATCACCAGAGCCTACTGCGACTTGTACAACGGGTTCCCGATTATTTATTCTTCCTTCACCCACTCGGCTAAATACTGTTGCAATATCTTTTATCGTGCAAAACTACTGATTTGATCGGCCGATCGAAAGAACAGAGCGAGTGAACTTTCGTGATATCATGGTGAAGGAGACGGAATACTACGATGTCTTGGGAGTCAGCCCCACGGCCACCGAGTCTGAGATTAAGAAAGCGTATTACATCAAGGTAATTTCAACTGCTTTTGGTTCCCATTCAGTGCCTCCATGTCCTCAAGTCTATTCACGTCCTAGATTCAACCCTCCATTTCCATCTCCTGTTTATTGGAAACAAAGGTTTGATTGTTTACTGATGCTACAGTCAGGGTTTCTAGTTGTTTTATGGTTTATTCACTCCACACTGGAGTCCCTGTTGGAAATTTGTTTGCTTCTTGATTTATCGATCCGTCAGGACGACTTTGTAATTTGAAATATGATGGAGACTTGTTTTTTACTCTTTTCTTTTGGGACATTGACAGCGTGTGCCTTATTCCACGGCCCTAAGGTTAGGATGGAGCTAGTATTTTAACGTAATGGTGGCAAATATGTATACACAAAATATCAATAGAAAGATGAACTACAATATGAACGGTTGTCGCCGTAAAAAATTAAAACACAGTCTGTCATAAACGATGTTTCTCATATACGGGTAAAGTACCAACAGAAGGGTAATTCTTTATACAATCTATCTATTACGGTGAGACATCCTGAATTGTGTTTGATGCTCTTTCATATCATTAAAAGCATCTATGATACTATGATAGCATCAACATCAAAACCTCTAGCAAGGTCTTTCTGGGTGCTGAAATGGTTCATCTTGTCTTCCTTTCTATTAGTACTATTCTATGTAGATGAATTCTTATAATCTAAGTTATTACCACTGTGTAAGCGCCATACAAAGGATAGGCTGGTTCACTTGAAGAAAATTTTGTCTATAGTCCCATCCGAATCATGTCGTACATGATCAGGCTCTGTAAGATCCGGTGAAATAGATATCGTAAGTATAATGGATTGCATTTGTTTCGTTTACGGCCCTTACTTTGTGCTCCATTATTTTGGTCCACTTATCTTAGTTCAGTTGGTTGGTGTTAAGGCATCCAACCCAAGAGCAATTGGCAGTAGAGTGATGCTTAGCTAATACGGTATGGCTTCACCATTGCGTTCTTCTAGAATTGCTAATGTTGGTCGTGGTATGGCAGTTTTCCACCATCTTTTGTTTTAGAGTTTGCTTGTTCTAGAAGACTTGAGATATTGTCCTTGTTTCCAAAAATAGTAGGAGGCTACTGAACCAAAGGACTTCCCATTCTCCCTCCTCAAGTTGTCAATCATGGTTGATTGTTTACATTCCTTGTTCCGGGCAGGCTAGCCTAGGCTGCTGTAATGCAGGATGTTGCTGTACACAACTGCAGTCCATTTATTTGCCTACTGATTTCAACGTGCATTGCCTTGTTATTCTGCATATCAAGGGACAATATTGGTAGTGAATTACAACAGATATGTGAGGAAGATTCTGGGTGGAAATGTACTTGATGTTTCCATTTCCTTTGTAGGGTCTTCTCTTCACTGGTGGATTCCAAGGGGTTTCTTAAATTTAAGTGCTTTATTAGTTCACCATTTGTTTACACGAGTGATTTTTATATACTTGCATTGTGTCCTCCGCTCCATCTGTTATTCTGCATATCAGGCATCTAGTCTCGCCTCGTCTAGTCCATCCTGTTCTTGATTCTCCTTCCTTGCTTGCTTTCTCGAAGCTTGAGGCTGAAAGTACTAGTAAAGTGGTTTAATGTTCATCTTCTCAAACATTTGCCTTTGTGGCTGCAGGCGCGACAAGTTCATCCAGATAAAAACCCAAACGATCCTCTGGCTGCACAAAATTTTCAGGCAAGACTTTCATTATAGATGATAACAAGTTTCAAGAATGGTGACTGATACCCTTGTAAATCATGTGCCTCCAATATAGTCTTGTTGATGGTTTTTACTGACATGGACAAACCTGCAGAATTACCAATGTCGTTGTGGAATGAAACAGTGATGTAGGAGATATCGTTACCAATGTTCTCTTGATAACAATATGAAGTATATTTGTGCACATGTATCTGCGAAAGAGTTGAAATTTTTCCTACACTTCTGTCAGATCACATCATTTACTAAGTTATCGAATCATTTACTAAGTTAAATCACGTCATTTACGTATCCATTAAAAAAAATCCAAAAGTAACCGCTTTGATTATATAAATTGTTGTCCTATTTTTCACATTAAAGACGAGGGTTTCCCTTGCCCCGAAAGAAGTACCCTGGTTATAGCGTCAGTATTAACTATACACTTCCGATTTACATGAATCTCAAGCTAGCCACGTGCATTGCGGAACTTCATACTAGTAGATATAAGAATCAGCTTTTCAATACCCAGAATTGGCTTTCGGATATGGTAACAATATGTTTGTTTATGATGTTTTGAGAACCTCTGTTTCATTCTGTCCATTCAATGGCTCGTTAATGTGAGTACAGGTTTTGGGAGAGGCGTATCAAGTGTTGAGTGACCCAGCACAACGACAGGCTTATGATGCTTATGGGAAATCAGGAATTTCAACGTGAGTTACTTCATATTGAACCTTCCTCCATAAGAAATGTATACTCATGGATGCATAGGTATCGGAGTTAAATTGAATTATTTTCAATTGCAATAACTTCTTGCATAGTTCCTCCTCGTTGCAGTGAAGCAATAATTGATCCTGCTGCAATTTTTGCAATGCTCTTTGGGAGTGAGCTTTTTGAGGAATACATTGGCCAGCTTGCCATGGCATCAATGGCCTCATTGGATATTTTCACTGAAGGAGAGCAGTTTGATGCTAAAAAGTTACAAGAGAAAATGAGGGTACAATTACTAAATATTTCTTATTTATATTTTCTTATATACATTTTTTCAGTGCACATGTATTATTGACCTGGTGTGCATACCGATGCTCTGGACTATCAATGAAGGAAGGATGGTAATGTGCACATAAATTGATTTGGGTCTCTAGGCCTGCCCTCTGATGCCATTTGGCTTTCATTTGGGGGGATGGTCCTACAACAAAACGTCCCGGTAGCTCCTCGGTTCTTGGAGGTTTATGGGGGCCACTGTTTCAGTGGTATTCTGAGAGCAACCACTTTGTGCATATATTGCCAAATGTTAGATCTGTCTCCAATCATCCCCCGCCCATTCCCCCAATGATTGGGGACTAGATGAGTTATGTTATGTTGTTGTTGTTGTTGTTGTTGTACATGTAATATTGACCTATTACTTTGGTTATATGAAAGCTCATAATCCCAAAATGAATATATGCATTCATTTCTGTTGTCATCCACCTCCTTACTTATCTTTTGATTCTTTTCCTTGGTTCTCTAAAAGCTCCGAACTTTTTGATACAATGCAACTATATCGACATGAACACTGTATTAATCCTGAAACTCAGAACTAGAAAGCAAAACATTTATTGAAGGAATCAACAGTCTGCACAAGTGATTATCGCAGGTCAATGAGGCAGACTAAAACCAGGTTTTGGAATCATCACATTTTCAAGGTGAATCCAAGTCTATAGAAAATAGAAATCAAACCTCTAACGTACACATTAAGAGTTTTTGGGTCATTCTTAGCTGTCTCCTTGTATAGAAAATTTGTTTGTCCTTTCGTGTCATGACTCATGAGGAGTGACAACAGAGTACTCTGGAGGTCAATAACATCTATCTCCGAGGCAAATGTGTGGAGACTGCAGACTATTGGCAGGCTATAAGTGTCGATTTTATATTATGGTTTTAAGGGTTTTTGGTCTCTCTTTTTTTGTGCTTTGTTCTTGTTTCTTACTTTTACTCTTCATTCTTTTCTGTATTTTGTTGTTCTTGGATAGTATTCAAATGGTGATGGAGAATTCTGGACTCCAAATGTGCTACGACACGTTCTCTAATGGAAAAAAAAAAAGGAAAAAGAAGAAAGAAAAAACACGTTCTCTAATGCAATTCTGTTTGTCTTCTTCCTACATCAAAGCGAACAAGTAGTGCAATTGATACTTTGATTTTCAATCACTCTGATACAAACAAAAGTGATTTCTAGGGACTACGGCTATTGAAATTCCTTTTTTCTATTTGGAGATAGTTAAGCTGAATGTGACGTCCACAGAGATGTCATGTAGGAACAGGTATTTCGAGTAGTCTAGGAGGACTTTGGAAACTTCTATTCATATTAGGGCAACGAGGTATTGCCATGCTTGATTTGTGATCGATCGTTTCGGACACAGTGGAGAGCCTCTTAATATTGTCAATGGCCTTGGACAGCCCTATTTCCAAGACACAGACTTCTAGAACTAGACTCTATCACTTTAAGACAATATGCATAGAGCCAGACATTTATACATCTTCCTCGCTAACATAAAGAACTGAAAGCCGTTGTCCATATTAGGATCTAACATAGGCCTTTATAGTTAATGAGCAACCTAAGGGTCTGACAACAACTGGAAAATTGTTGCAAAGTTTGTGTCTTGAGGGAGTGAATAGGACAAAACCCAAGGCATGGTATTGCAATACAGAGAATTTCATGCACAAAAGTTCAATCAAGCCATTTACCAAAAGAGAAAACCTTTGATGCAGTAGGATTTAGGGCTATTGTTGTCATTTTAGTGTCTTTAGTGTGTGTAGGGTTTTGAGTCTATCAATAGGTGTCTTGTGCCCTCATTAGGTAGCTTTTTTGATTATTAAGAATATTGAATATATTGATTGAGACATAGTTTATCTCTCTACCCTTTGGGGTTTATCCCCTTGAATGGGATTTTGCTCCATTTCTTTGAATCTTTGAATTCCCTTTGGTATTTTGATTGCATCATTTATAGGTTCACAATACTAAGACGAAGAGAAAACAAGACTCCACAATACATGAAGAACAAGAAGGAAAAATCAGGGGCACCTTGCCTACATAGGCAATCCACTACATATAGAGTGAAATTAGGAGAACGTGTCGGAGATGTATAGTCCAACGACTCCAACCCGGTCAGCTGTAGACTTACAGCCTCGTAGAATGAACTTGTTTGATTTCCACTCTCATGCGGCTGTGCTCACAATTAGTCTCCTCTTGACTCTAGTTTGCACAAGCACAAAACTCCTTGCTTCAAAATCTGCAATGCAATTTCAAAACACCACGTGGCATTTTCACATTAGGTTATTCTGAAATCAGTTATGTTTATGTTGGAGAATGTTAACGAGTAGCGACAAGTAACTAATGAAAATGTACTATAATTTGTTCTGATGTTTCATGGAGTTGAACGACAAGACATCCGCAAGGAAAAGGAAAAGAATTCGAATGGTGATGGAGAATTCTTGACTCCAGATGTGCAACAACAATTGATTGATAAGGATTTCTGAAATTGAAAATAAAGAAAACAAATGGAGGAAGAAGGCAAAATGCATAAGAAATATCTCAGATAATTAATGCGTTAAAATATGATGTATTGCATTTTAGGAAGAATTATGACAATAAATTTTTCCATAACTTGATGGATAATCATGCGTTGGCAAATATATCATTGTCAAGTCATCAATCGTCCCCAAAGCTTAAGTTGTTAGGTAATGGAGCCAAGAAGGTGTATTGAACTGTTTATCACCCTCCCACATTCATCCTGTCTTGCACACCATGATGCTATCATCTGTACATATAGAGAACCATACTGCAAACATGGAACACTAGATGGAGAGACTTGAAGCTGAGATATATCAAAACCTAAGGTGTGATATTACACTAAGTCACCAATTCTTTAGCAAAGCTTAACTTTATAGTAGAAGGGCCAACTATGTATATTAAGTTATCCAACTAGGAAAACAAACTTGATTTGACAATAGACATATTGATTTTGAGAACATTTTCAATTCTTTCAACTGAAATGCCATGCAATCACATTTTAGAACGTTTTCTAAATTTTAGTTTAGCTTGTCGGAGGATGTCAAGCAAGATTTCATTGGTTTCTTTGTGTAAGGTTTGAGTTTTCTTTCTATTAAAGGTTGTTCAAAGGGAAAGGGAAGAGAAACTAGCCGAAATACTGAAAGATCGACTCAACCTCTATGTGCAAGGAAACAAAGAGGACTTCGTTTGTAAGGCTGAAGCTGAAGTATTAAGGCTCTCCACTGCGGGTAACATGTTGTTTGTTTATTGTATTTTTCATATATACTTATCTTTTATGGCTTGGACTGGATGCTACACTGTAGCAGTATATGCCGTATTTATATTTTATATATGGCTTGCTTGGACTTTTTGAAACTATTTGGCAGGGATTGTTATGCCTTCAATCTGTCTTTTACTCTTTTCAGAAAGGAAATTTGGACACCAAATGATTGCTAAAAAAGGCAAGAAAAGGATCCACTAAAGATAATTTGATCTTGGGCACACAAGCATGTGAATTTCATAGTGAGTACCAGTTGGAGCCTGTAAATCCTTTGGTTTTGTTGAAAAGCAACAACAAACACAAAACTATAAAGAAAAGAAGATAGAGGTGTACAAAACTCTCTTACGGTGTTATATCACTGACGAGGAAACTACTCCTAAAGTTTTAAGTTACATTGAAATAGGGCCAACAATAGCTACGAGTCTATGCAACAATTCCCTTCATGCTTGGAGTTGAACTGGCACTAAAACAAGAAAGGATGCACAAACATAAAGAGCAGTGCTATGAATTAAGGCCCTCCAGGTAGCACTCCCACGAGCAAGTTTCTCTTCTCCTTTGGGGCTCCCCACGCGGCTGCATGGCTGCCCCTATGTGGGTGAGACATTACCACGTGGCACAACCACATACCTCTAGATTGCTCCTCCACCAATGAGACCCCTCCATGTGGCATGACAATGAGATGCTTGGTCTCCAATAAAATTGGCCTATGTGTCAGCCACGTGAGATATTGAATGACCATCCTCATCCCTTCTAAAGATCAAGGCGATGCCCAAGTTCCAAGCGGATTTGGGCAATGCTCTCAGGTCCCCAACCAAGGAGTCTCTAAGTAACGAGTGCCCTTGACTTCGCGCTTCAGGGGTTGCCACTCTATAGATGACCTCAGATGTCCCACAAAGCAAGTATTGGACAAGGTTTTCATCAACACCTAAGCCTATAGTAGAACAATTACCTGGACTCTAAATCATCCCCAACTCCTAGTCCCTGACCTACAACCTCAGAAGACCTGGACTTTATCATTCCTACCACAGAATGCTGGAGGTAATATGTTACTATTTTCCATGTATCTTACCTATAAGGGTTGACTGGTCGTTAGGCACTCCTTATCTTATACAAGGAGAACTGGGCCACTATCCAGTAACAACACAACATACCATCTCATACCAGACCCACTTGTCATAGACTTGCCATTGTTTCTCTTTCTAAGGCTGCCTTGGCTCTCTCTCTCCTCTATCTCTAGAGGTCGAAGCACTTCAACAATCGCTATCTTCCTAGTTCACAACTCAACAATCCCTTGTGTCGTCAGTCACCCATCAAATTCATTTAGCACCAGGTGTTGTTGTTGATGAGTCTTGATCATATTAAGGGGAAAGAGCCCATAGGACGACACAAAAATATGATCCTATCAAACAACAAAAATTATGTACAGGAAGAACAGTCTTCCGGTCATGATGATATATGTTTGAACTAGGCTATTATTAGTGTCGACCAGCCTAGATAATCTAAGTTAAAGAGCCTTTAATTGAAGGACTGCTAACAAGAAGGAAGCCTCATCAACTCCAAAGATCTGAGCCATTGACACATAAATATGCATTTGAAGAGTCCACTCCCTGCTCATCACAATTAAAAGAGGCTAGCGAGTTGTTGAGGGGCATAACTACTACGGGTTGAAGACCAACCTGCACCATGTTGTACTAAGTATGTCGAAAACCATGGAAAATTTGTCAAGATATATAAAAAGTGCAGCCATACAAGAAGTCCAACTTCTGGGTTGGCTGTCTGTGAGATAACCTTGAGAAGATGGTTCCATATGTCAACTTCTTAGAAGATAGTTTTATCCCAACCCGAGTCAAACATGGATTCTACTAGCAATAGGCTAAGAAAGGGTAAGAGAAGCCTATCCTACTCGGATTGTTCCGAAGCACTCATCTCACCAATGGGATTTGTTGGTTCATCGAAGGAGTTTTTCAAGGCTTTTCATTTCGTCACGCAATTCAGGGGTTGGGCTTTACCATTGTACGTGTGGGTATCCGGGGAAAAAAGAAGAAGTTAAATAGAGATGAATGTTCTTAAAATTTTCATCAGTTGTTGACCCTTGTGCACTAATTTGCATCTCTGATTCTACATTGCAACATTTGTCAATGTTCTTTTCTGATTAGTTGTCTTTGTTCCGGCAGCTTACGGTGTTGATATGTTGAGTACAATTGGCTATATATATGCAAGACAGGCAGCTAAAGAGCTTGGGAAGAAGGCCATATATTTGGGAGTACCTTTTGTGGCTGAGTGGTTCAGAAACAAAGGGCACTTCATTAAATCCCAAGTAACAGCAGCAACAGGTTTGTAGTTATGGCTGCCTTATAAGGAAAAAGGTTATTTTCAGTCATTTATGTTTTGAAGTTTCTTTTTTCTCAAAGTCAAATGCAGAAGTAGATTATTATTCCAAGCTTCCAAATTGGTTGTCGGGCAAGTGTTGTCCCAGATGCTCTCGTAATCTCTCTTAACTTGTGAGACTCAAGGAGTGTTAATTTCACATTGAGATGTAGAATGATATTTAACTTGCATTTTCTCTTTTAGATGTGTACCTGAGCTATATATTTTGGAGCTTTGGTATTTTAGTGTGAAGGCAAAGTTCTTATTGTTGGATTTCTTGATATAAATTGTTGGACTTCTTGACAACTTAAGCATTTTGGACAACTGATGGCTTAGCATGTTATTATAAATTGTTGGACTTCTTTTCTGTTTGTAGTTGACTTGGCTATCTCTATTGATGATTGCATCTCCATGTGCAAGACAAGGTTTCACGACGAAGAGTGTTAGATAACTTTGTATGAACGATTGGGTCCACTGACTCCACTTCCTAGTTCGTAATAGCTTAAGCTTTTGGGACAATAGGTGACTTGACATTTGTTGAGGTGTGAAGTCATATTCGGTCTGAGCGATTTCAGTCCTGACTGTGAAGTCGGTCTTGACCGTCGGGAAGAGAGCAAAATCTAGAAGTTCTGCATTTTCGGTCCTAACCGTGTTGACGTCGGTCCTGACCGTCGGGTACGCGGAAACACGCTTTTTGAGCAGTTTTTGGGGATTTTTGTGGGGGTTCTCTTGTAACTATATAAGCTATAGTTAGGGCACTCCAATTTGTAACTCTCTTATTCTTTCATCATAGTGCAACACCAAGCAACCCGTGGGGTACGATTAAGAATCAGCTTAAGTCGGAACTACGTAAATCTGTCTTGTTTTTTCTTTGCTTGTGATTGTTTTCTGTTCTTCTGGTTTTTTCTTCGATTGTGTGTTTGCTTGTGGATTTGGATGTTTGAATCCCCATTAACATTATTGTTTTATGTCCTCTGGGACCAAAAGTCATCAATAAATGTTGAACTACGACTGCATTGCTTGTTAAAAGCAGCAGGAAAAATCAGCTTATTGGCTAGTAGACCAGACATACCCCTTTGCGAAAATTGTTGACTCAACATGGTACTCCCTCCGTCTCATATTCTTGAACCTTTATGGTAGGGGACATAAAACAAATGTATTTGAATTCTGATTTATGGCAACAAATGTATTTGAATTCTGATTTATGGCATTATTCTCCCACTTTTAAATGCTTTTATAGCTGTGTACTATGTATTACTTTGGAAAGTTGCAAACTTTTTTGCTTTAACTTTTGAAATACATTTTGGGACATCCCAAATTGGAAGATAGGACCAGCAATATGGGATTTGGGGGAGTATGAGTTTGTAGGTTTCTGGGAGCTCTTGATTTCAAGTCTCTCCTTTTGCAATTGTTTCCTGTATGTATTCTGCTTATCCCCTTTGAATCCTGTTTCATTGTGTATGAATCCATGTGGTTTGCATGTGAGGGGGAGGTGTCGAATAGTTTGATTGCATGGTTGGGAACATTTCTTGACAACAAAACTTTGGGTGCAATTGGTGACTTAACTAATATGCGCACTGGTAGGCAACTTTCTGAGCTGTTATGTAGTATGTTGTTTTACATGTACCTAAGTAAAGGGTGGTTGTAGGTGCAATTGCGTTGATGCAGCTGCAAGAGGACATGAAGCGTCAGCTCAGTGCGGAAGGAAATTATACTGAGGAAGAACTTGAAGAGTACATGCAATCTCACAAGAAGTTGATGATTGATTCCCTTTGGAAACTCAATGTAGCTGATATTGAAGCTACCCTATCCCGTGTTTGTCAGATGGTTGTTTCACTACTAAGTTGTTACTTTTTGATAGTGGACTAGCACTGTGTTTGTATGCAATGTTGTTTTATAGTATGTGTATGGCCATTTGTAGGTTCTTCAAGACAACAATGCAAAGAAAGAAGAGCTCCGTGCTCGAGCAAAGGGTTTGAAAACTCTCGGCAAAATCTTCCAGGTATTGTATCTTAATCTGTATTTTCCGTATGTTGATGTGAACTTATTACATAGATTCTCATGAAACACTGTCATGGAATAGAGGGTTAAGTCAACTGATGGGAATGAGAGTGAGACTTCGCTAAACAATAGCCTCAATAAACTTGATGGAAGTGAACCAAATATCGGGGCTTCTTCTCCCAGTTCATCACCAAAGTTTTCATATCCTGAGGAGGCATCCGACACTGCAAATGCATTGCCGGTACATTTTCTTCTTAACAAAGTGATACTGTTCAACGACACTACATTTTTCTTGGATTACTTTAGCATTTCAATTATTCATAATTGTCCTCGTAAATTTATAAGTTCCAGCAAAGTGGTTCAAAATGATACAATTAAATCAATCATAAACACATCATGGACCCATTACAGTTAATTATTAATTATTGTTGAGCGGCTTCAGAGAGGAAATCAGTGTTTTGAAACCAAGCATACCTATTAAGAGATTTGACCAACCAAATTTCTTACAGTGGCCTACCCTTGTATAGCCCCCCGCGAGCATTTTTTTTCCCTTTTTGTCCAGAGGAGAGAATGGCAAGCAGAACATGGGTTTTTTTTGAAAGCCTGATGATACCATGGGATAAAGGACTCTTGGTGTTAAGCGACTTAATGTTGTAAAACTGGATAATCTGGCTTGCAGGATCGAAATTGGAAACTGGATAATCTGGCTTGCAGGATCGAAATTGGAAACTGGATAATCTGACTTTCAGGATCGAAATTGGAAATCCTTAGGCTTCCAACTTTCGGGATCGAAATTCGGAATCGTTAGGCTTCTATTTTTATCAGTACTAGAGCCACATCCAAGGATTATTATTACCAGCAAGGAATAAGAAAGAACATTGTAGCCTCTTCCATTGAGGTGGATGAAAAATGGATTTTGTTACCACAAACACACACCCCAACGCATGAACATGCGCACACACACACAGAGTCATACACACACACATTGCTTTCAACAACTGTAGCCATGAAATTTATTTTTGCCAAGAACTCAAAACATTACATACATTGCAGTCATAAAAGCCAAGTTCAAGCACAAGTGGAAGGACTCTAACGGTCTGAAAATACAAGAATGTTAAAGCACATCCAACTCAATACCAATTGACAATGAGTGTAGAGGCAACCCAGGCTCATATACTAGGTTTGGAGGAGATAATTAATTAATGTGAAATAAAATCCAATACTCCCCGCACGCAAATGATCCATAACACACATGGATCACATCAAACAGCAATGCACTTATGGCACAAACAAGGGGGAAACAAATTCTCCAAAATCCTAGCTCTGATACTGCGTTAAAGTATCTAAACTCAATAGCAATTGACAAAGAGTGGAGAGGCCACCCAAGCTCATAAGGTTTGGGGGAGATAATTAACCGATGTGGGACAAACTCCAATAAATGCTATGCGACCATGACATTAATTAGTGGATATATGAGATCTTGCATGTTGATTACAACACTTAGCATGCTATACTGGCTAAGTCGTGCTATACAGGTGACAAAAAGTTTCTTCATATTCTTAATTTTCTTGCATCATGAAAATCAAAAGATAATACAGTTTCATTTTGTTGTTTCACATGTTACACTGATGTGGTAATTCGCATTCTATTCTTCAATTGGATATCTAGAGCCCCTATGTGGAGGCTCCCCAATTTCCTGGTGCCCAACACAACTTTAACTTCCCAATGCCAACAGCACCACCTGGTGCGCAGAGACATCCATGAACATCCAGGAGTAAGATGTGTTTGTACTGTGTGAACCAGTTAGCGGAGCATGCATGTGTATGTACCAGTTTCATAGGAATCAAAAGGGGGTGTTGAGTCATTTCTATTTATTGGATGCGTTTGTATCGGGTACATATTAAAATATGAGGCAGTCTTGACTGTTCTGTTGTATTGTATTTGTGGAATACGGACAGAGAGTCGCAAAATGAGAGAGTGCTTGCCTTTCATCAGCACTAGTTGGCTTAGATGGGGCTACATTGTAATTTGAGGGTCATTTGTTTGGATAGTCGTGTTCTCATTTCTATTTTGCAGTTGTACATCTAGACTGGTGGATTTACTTGCCTTGTTTAAGAGAATTTGCATCACCAAGAAATGCTGCAGCATCAAAAAACGTCTGACGGATTGTGGTGCCTAAATCCCCCTTCCTTTCTCCCTCTCTGCTTTCCACGCTCAGCAAGCTTGTAGTAGGCCAACTTTGCGGCTCCATTGGAGCAGATTTCTCATGCCTCACGCCAAACTCACCCTTGGCCATTTAACTCACATTAGTTGAAAATATCCCCTTCTCTGTGTATAAGTGAGCATAACACTACATACCCTTGGCAAAATACGTTATAGTATGTGCATCAAAACACCTTTATGGACCGAGCGCATCACAAGAGTTAATTGGGGAAAAAAATGGACGTCTTGATTTTTTCTTGTTTTTTATATATCAAAAGAAAAGAAAGAAAAGGTCTTTGGGGTAGTTTCCACTATATTTTTTGCTGCAAGTTAATGGTAATAATCAAATTGTTTCCGCTAAATGAAATTTTTATTGATGCATATGATGAGAATGACCCATTTAAAATTCATGAAAAGTTATGTTTTAGCAATTTTTAGTAAATTCTAGATTAATGGAAACTATCCCTTACCGAGTTTTTGGACAAATAATTTATTCTATAAGTCCTAATAGATCGAGATGGACAACAAAACCACTAAAATGTGATGTGTGGTGTGTCCATCATTATAAAATAAATTACACCCCATGATCGGAATTATATAAGTGAGGGAGAATACATCAAGTATTTATTAATTTTTGGAAAATAGATGTTACTCCATGTGATCATTCCTATCAGTCTTAATTTAACGAATTGACAGTCTAGCGTTCAGCAAGTATTCCAAAAATCTCCCAAAGTCTAAGGAGAGAAGGAAGCAGAGGGGAAGGAAGGAGGACCGTTTGAATCCAATAAAGCCAAGCCCTCTTTCTTTCTTTATTTCGTCGGAGTATTCTTCTTCTTTCTTCTACTTCTTCTTCTTACTTGGGATATTAATATCTGCGTCACTCTCTGAGATCTATCTCAACCGACAGATCCTTTTTCTTGTGCTTGTATAACTGCAAGTGCAAGAGTCGGCCGGTGAGATGAGATCGGAAGAAAAAATAATGGAGGGGGACAAAAAACCTTCGGCTTTGTCGGATGTGGGTGCTTGGGCAATGAACGTGATAAGTTCAGTCGGAATCATCATGGCCAACAAGCAGCTTATGTCGCCCAATGGTTATGCTTTCAGCTTTGGTCAGTTTCACTTTCCCTCACCTTGGATCTGATCTCTCTCTCTCTCTCTCTCTCTCTCTCACACACACACACACACACACGTGCTTATGAATCCTTATTTTTAAGCTATTGCTGGTATTTGTTTCATTTGCGTTCTCAATTTCACTACTCAAAGCCCTCAGCTTCTTCTTTCTTCAAGTTTTCAATTCCACTCATACTGGGTTGGGTTTATTTAGAATAACAAACCATGCATAGTGCTCAATCTCATAGATCCTCCAGTTCCCCATATTGTTTCAGCCAAGATGAAGAAGAAAACCAATTGCGAAACTGAATAAACTGGTCACAGCGAAATGAGTTAAACGAATTGCTGAAATTTGAAGTCTTCTCTGCTTTTTTCTTGCATAGATGGGTCGCCCTTCTGATTATTTAGAGCAATCAATCTGTCACATTCCCATCCTAATTCCTACATCTCATGGAATAAATGATAAGGGCCCTTGTATAGTGGGATATGAGCATAGGATGAGACTATATATCCAGAGAGCCACATACGCAATGTTTGGTTTAAAACTTCAAATTGTTCCCATCCAGATTTGGACATGTAATCCTACCAAGTATGAAAGATACAATACTATGAGGTGTGTGGTATTATTAATCCTTTTATAGTTGCCCGATTAGATTGCATATCCATACAAACATGAGTTTTGAGCAACATTGTTAGAGAGTAATGATATTGAATTTAGCAAAGAAGCCATAAGCAGTCAACCATGGTCTTCCCTCTATCTGAGAAACTACCTGTGTACTAATGTCCATGGCAAAACAAGTTTTTTTTATATAGGCAATAAAATTTTATTCAGAAAACTAAAAACTTGACAAATGGTACATCAAGTTGGGGGTAGGGGGAGGAGAATTCAACCAATGGTTGGATTGGATGAAAAAAAATCCAGTGGACCGAGGTCCAAACACCTTAGGGGCAAAGCCCCTAAGGTGTGGCAAAACAAGTTACTCTCACATCATTACATCCTTTGCCCTTCTAGGAAATCAAACCAATGTGGCAGCAGTTCGGCAGAACATACCCATACTCATGGTTTGGTGTGTTACAATGATGGAACAACACCATTATCCACGACACAAAAGTTTTGTAGAACTTCGCAATACTTTTTGTCGGAGGTTTAATCTGACTTGTTATTCTGTATACTTAAACGAAATAGTCACCTCCAAGAGTCACCACTTAATGGAAATTCACCATCTATATTCACCATCCAATGGGTGCAACCTTTCTGTAATAACAATATTCAAACCCATGGAGAATGCATTCTCTGTTTTATTGCATCTAAATTTGCTTTTTAACTGATCCCAGTTTGACCAGTTCTTCCTATTTTGCTTTGTCCAGCCACAACTCTCACTGGGTTCCACTTTGCTGTTACTGCATTAGTTGGAATGGTGTCCAATGCGACAGGTTACTCCTCGTCAAAACATGTTCCTCTCTGGGAACTCCTTTGGTTCTCAATTGTTGCCAATACGTCTATTACTGGGATGAATTTGAGCCTCATGCTGAACTCTGTTGGCTTTTACCAGGTATGGATTCCTAAAGTGCTGTCTACTTACATTTTTCTTTTACTGCTGTTAGATGCTTCTATACTATATAGTATTTTATGGGTGTTTTCATGAGAAGCCCATGTGTGCTACAAGTGACCAAACCCAAAACTTCTAAATACGTTTATGATTTAACTATTTTAAAATTCAATTGGTCCAAACAATAAGATAACATAGTATTTGAAGAAACTCAATTATATGGAGATCAATCAAATCTATTTATCTATCTATCTCTATTTACACATATTGCGGTAAGAAAAATAGTACAATATGTTCTTGAAATCTTTTTTATGTCATATTTTTTCAATTGGCGTGCATAGCATAGCATGGGATCATCCTAGTTTTTTATAATGCTACAAACTGTACTTAATAAAAAGGTAAACATAAAAAAGAGGCAACCTCAATGCATAGTTGCAGGAAGTGGGGGCAGGAAGCAATGACATGACGACACAGAAAAGTCTAAGGTTGGGAGCGGCTATGTTAACGTCTATCCCTTCTGATGAATGTATGTTGACTACCTTTGGGTACCTTATGATGTTGCGCTTTAGGCAACACACCTCTTTACGTAAACAGCTACATAACCTATGTGAGTGGTGCATGTAAGATGCCATCGTGGATGGTACTCAAATATAGTAAACCAATCTGGTTAGCATAGCCAAGGCCCATGATACAAGGGAGAAATCAAACAATACGGGGAAAGTTACTTGAATACCCCAGGGTTTAGTTTTTGTAACACATCCAACCCCAGGCTTTTAGTTTCTTCAAGTTAAACCCTGATCTTTGAACATTTTAAAAACCTCAACCTTCCATCTGCCTTAGCTAACTAAGCTAATTGATGGGAAATGTTTATGTAGATGTGGCACTCTCCTATTGCAGTGTTGTGTAGTTTAACTTGAATCTCGACCACACCAAATAATGACACTGTGTTATTAACCAGCAACAATAATTTATGACCGTCCATGACAATCTTCTGATGAACTTGAGCACAGTGGATGCAACCATTATTATAACCATCCATCACAGATTTCTGATGAACTTGAGCACATTGCCTTCCCATCCTCGGCAGCAAAATCAGCCACAATCTCTTCTACTGCAAGCTTCACTAGCCAGTGACTGACTTGAGAAGTGTACAAGGATGGCTTTGATCAGATCGATCAATTCCAGCAGCCAATTCGAGACCAAGGCGCCACTCATCTTTTGCGATTTGCTAGAGTTTAGGTTTTCAGTGTTTTATGAAGTTGGGGATTCGATTTGGATTTTTTCCTTTGGTTTTTGCTATTTGTTACAATTTTGTGATTAGAAGATTTTCCTTCTTTGGTTGAAAAGTTGGGGTTGGAATTTGGATTTTGCCATTTGCTTTGCCTTTTTTTGATCTGCAATTCGGTGATTAGGAGATTTTCCCATTGGATTTTAAAACTTGGGAATTTTGCTCAATTCTTTCAATTTTTACTCTCCTATAATCCTATTTTGATTTTGGAATTGTAATTAGGCGATTTTTCATTCGTTTTTTGGTCTACACACACATACAAAAATGCTACTATATTCATACATACACACGCCCTTCTCTATCTTCACTTGATTGAAGTAGTTCATGTTTTGGGGTAACTATTCCAGTTCAATTGATTCTACAAAACACCGTTGCTATCTTTTTTTTCTTCATCCTCCACTCTCTTTATCTCTTGTATGCTGTAATGTCATTAACTTGTTAATAACCACTGAGGACCAACAATTTATATTTTAGTTCCCTTGGGATAATTCTCTGGTTGTCTTCAGATTTGTTATGAATATCCATTGAACTTTTAAGATGAAAATAGTTCTGCTGTTGCCAAGTTCACTGTATTGCGGAATAATGGTACGTGAGGTGCAGAGAGGATTATTTTAGACCTAGATGATATGAGAGGTGACAATGGGATGCCTATTTTTGAGTTTATTTTTTGAGTTTATTATTTGTTCAGAAGTAGTGGTCTCAAAATTCTAACATTCCTTAATTATGGTCATCTTTCCTATATATTCAACTAAATATCGTTGTGTCTTCCTTTGTGTGCAGATCTCAAAACTGAGCATGATACCAGTAGTTTGCTTAATGGAGTGGATCCTTCATAACAAGCGTTATTCAAGGGAGGTTAAGTTGTCTGTTGTGGTTGTGGTCATAGGTGTGGGTGTTTGCACCGTAACCGACGTCAAAGTTAACGCCAAAGGTTTTTTATGTGCCTGCATAGCAGTATTGTCTACATCACTGCAACAAATTGTGAGTGCTTTTGTACTTCCCTGCTTGAATTTTGGTAGTTACATTGGTAATGATGCTTTGTGAACCAGTTTATTTATTTATTTATAAATAAGTAATTATATTAGCAACGAGGCATCCAGGGAATGTTGCCCATATACCAAAAGCGGCCGAAGACAAAAAGGCCCTATACACCACCCAACCCCTGTGTGAATTGAAAAGAACAAACAATCTAAAAATTGATCAAAGGATTACACTCTCTTTTCTCCCAGCTATACAAGCTATTCACCAAAGAACTTTTAAGCCTAACTAACGAATTTTCGATTCCTTCAAAATATCTCAAATTTCTCTCTCACCAAATAGTCCACATCAAGCAAAGAGGAACCACGGCCTAAACATGTTTTCTAATCTTCCCAACTTTGACGCCCCTCCACGCGATTAAAAGTTCCACTACATTCCTCGGCATAGCCCATAGCAACTCAAACCATGACACCTCCAAGCACCAAAGCTCCCAAGCCACCGCACAATGAATGAGTAAGAATCTTGCCTTGGCCGCACACCACACAAAAAAACTCACTTTCAAAGGCGCCCTAGTTTTCCAAATTGCTTTCCAAGGGAGAGATGTATTACCTAAATCACATAATGATTGGTAAAAGGATTTCACCTCAAACGATCCTGATTTAGCCAACTTCCATCGCATCTCGTCCCCCATCTCATATTCCACGAGTATTATACACTCTAGCAAGCAAAGATAACAACTCCTCCTCCTCCTCCCAATCACAAATGTCCCAATGTAACCGAATGTCCCTAACTATAGCCCCATCACTAACTTGAAGATAATTAGAAACAGATGCCTCCCTGTCACAAGCTAAACTATAAATACTCGGAAAGGAATCTCGAAGGCTCACATCCCCAAACCACACATGATCCCAAAACTTCACCCTTCTCCCTTCGCCAACCACCATATGAGTATTCTATGCAAAGGCATCCCATCCATTCATTATACCCCTCGAATGTGCCACAGCATAGGGCAAGCTCACAGTGAGGGAAGACCACTCTCCCCATCCACATCCATACTTTGCTACCACCACCTTCCTCCACCATCTCTCCCTTTCACATGCAAACCTCCAAAGCCACTTCTCCAACAAAGCTTGATTGAATGGTTTTAGCTTTCTCACTCCCAAACCTCCCTTTCTAATGGGAGCACAAACCGTATCCCAATCAACTAAATGGCACTTAAACTAATCCCCGACTCCTCCCCAAAAAAAGTCTCTTTGTATCTTCTCTAAGTTTCTTAGCAACCAAAATTGGGATGACAAAGAGAGAATAAAATAAGTGGGTAAACTTGAGAGTATACTTTTGATTAAAGTCAATCTACCTCCTTTTGGAATACGTTGGTGCTTCCACCCTGCCAATCTCTTTTGAAATCTTTCACCAGACAAGAATGGAACTTGCTTATGAGTAATATGGTTCTACTGTATTGGTTGCGGGTATTAATCTTAATTTTCATCACTATGAATTTTCATCACTATGATATAAGACATTGTTTAGGAGACTTAAGCACCAAAGAGACAGTGGATTAGATGAGAACAAGGAAAGGAAAATAGTACATCAGAAATCAAAAGTATTGTGCCATGAGACATCTTTGTTTCCAACTTTTAGAACAACTAAGAAGAAGTCTAATCTAACTCAATGAAATTCTCAAAATACCGTTGATTTACATAAATCTTGCAAATGAACCGGGCTGTTTGCCTTTTGTTCAGGCTCGTCTCAGTAAGAGTTTGTTCGAGTTCGATTTCGCTATTGAATGAACTGAACTTGAACTTCAATTTTAAGCTTGTTTATGAATGAGCTAAATATAAACCTGATTGTATTCAGCTTGATTAGGCTCGCGATCTTGGATCAGAATGTAAAAGAGAAATTCTTCTGGGGTCTATTCATTTGTAACTGTTTTTGAAAAGAGGGAGGGAGGGTAAACATATGTTAGATATTATTGCTTTGTTGGCACTGAGTGTAATTCAAGACCCAAATGAAGATAGGGCTTGTCCGAAGTTTTGTCCCATATTTTGAGCCTCCCCTTTCTCTCCATTTCTTCCACGTTTGAGCTTCATGTCCAGAATAATTTCTTTGCAGTCTAGATCCGTACACCAACCATAAAAGTATGATTTTGGCTCATTAAGGTTTGTGAACAAGCTTGAAGTCAACCCAGATGTAGGTCACTAAAAGAGTAACCAACAAACCTGAGCATGCTGAAATTCTGCTCAACTCGGCTCATCTCGTTTGCAGCCCTACCTAGAAATGTCTTCATTTTTGTTTCTGATTCTCTCTCTGTGCCTTACGCTTCACTTAAAGCATGACAATGTTAAGCCGTATGTAATTAATGCCCTCTTCAAACCTCAAAAGTCATACTCTGAACCCAATACTTCCCTCCCTTAAGCACTCAATCCTAACTGCATAAAGCAAGGAAACAAGAGCTAGTCTTTGGCTCATTGATATTTGTTACTGTTCACGAGACCCAAAAATACCATTTCCATCCTTTCGGCCTTAAAACCCTTTTTTTTTGTTAGCCTCCATGTTATTACCATTTCAGCCACAAAAACTATTAATTTTATCCGTCAGAATGGAGTCTGCTGCTACTGTGCATTTATTAAGGCTCATAATCTGTGGGGAAGTGTTCCTGGCAACCCTGTATGTTATTTAGTTGGAGTGATATAAATTGAACAATTTTATCTCGGAAAACTTTTTCCAATGTGTTGTGGGGTTTGAATTGTTTTATGAATACTTGAAACTTGTATTTATGAGACCTTGAATTATAAAGGAGAGAAATCTTCCTTATCGAAGGGAAATATATATGTACAATGGACAATGCTACTCACACAACGATCCAAATACAACAACTTACACAACTTCTCACATACATGTGGAGCCCACACATAGTAGTGTGTGTGGAGCCCGCATGTATGTGAGAGGTTGTGTAAGTTGTTGTGTTTGGATTGTTGTGTGAGTATCATTTTTGATGTACAATTGCTATCTAACTCTTGGTAATGCACTCTGTTGATTCAAATTTTCCTTCATTACATTTTTCCCCTGGGACAACGGTTTTATTTGATCAAGTGGTGTTGTGGTTGACCACTTGAGCTTTCTTACTTTGCATCCAGTCGATAGGTTCCTTACAGAAGAAGTATTCGATTGGATCTTTTGAACTATTGAGCAAGACTGCTCCAATTCAAGCGCTCTCTCTTCTTTTGCTTGGTCCTTTCATTGACTACTATCTTACTGGGAAATCTATTGCGAAATACAAAATGTCTTCTGGTGCCACTGTAAGTCTTCTCTGATTCTATCTTTATATAGCACGAGTACATTCTTATTGTGTCTCCGACATATAATATCTCTAACACTCAATATATGCAGATATTCATTATTCTTTCCTGCTCCCTAGCAGTGTTCTGTAATGTGAGCCAATACCTCTGTATTGGGCGCTTCTCAGCAGTTTCCTTCCAAGTTTTAGGTCATATGAAAACAGTATGCGTCCTCACATTGGGGTGGTTGCTGTTTGATTCACAGTTAACTTTTAAGAACATTATGGGGATGATCATTGCAGTTATTGGAATGATAATATACAGTTGGGCCATGGAGATTGAAAAGCAATCCAATACCAAGATCACCCCTCACTCGAAAAACAGCCTTACAGAAGAGGAACTTAGGCTATTGCAGGAAGGAGTTGAGAAAACAGCTGCGAAGGATATTGAACTCGGTGAGTCAAAGGGGTAGGTTGGCATCTACTTCCACAGGAAGCACACTTCTCGTCTCCTTTGTAGCTTTCTCGACTTGTCTCACGGCAAGGTTTGGTGCACGTCTCCTGATCCTTTCATCATTTGAAGGAAGATATAGAAATTGTGACAATGCTAGGCAATATTTGCTTTTTCCTTAAGTTTTTTATCGTCTTTTTTTTTTTTTTTTGTATTTATTTAATCTTTTGTTCAGGTGGATTTGCATACAGATGAGATTATGGAGCATTGAGGGGAAAAGAAAATGTGAAATCTAATTGTTGTACAATTCTACAGTCTATTTATTCATTGCTGAACCATTGCAGTTATCATCTTTGTTGGCATTTTCTTTTTATTTTTGTCGTTTCACCTTTTTTATCCCTGTATTACATGTTGCCAGCTGCAGGACTTAATTGTTCGTGTGTGTTTTTGTTAGTCATGGGAGTTCCGTGGAACAGGTAGAACTACAGTCTACAAGAATGATTACTCGGAAAGCGTAGTATACTTGTTTTGGAGCGCCGGACCCAGTGTAGGTCTGAGAGGACTTCAATGCAAGATAAACACTAGACCCAAGACTTCCATTCCAAAACCTCTACTCCTATTCCTAGGCAAGCAATAGCCTCCTGTACAAAAAGTTCCAGGGGTGGCGATTAGGGTTTTCGGGGGGTGGGGGGAGCACCTCCCTTCCCTCCTCCCCGGGCATTCCTCTTTCTTTCCCCTTTTCCCTACATAGATTCACTTCTGTGCCGCCCTCTTGCCGTTTCTCTTCCCGGGGTTGCCGTTCACCCGCTGGCTACCACATCTGGGGGTAGCCGGTTGTCCTAACAACTAGGTGTTGGCGGAGGCATTTGGGTGGAGTTATGGCAGCAAGATCTCCAACCAGTTCTGCTCCTTGGCAATCTCGGTCTCTTGCCTAACAGCTCTGCGTGACCTTGCAGCCGGTGTTTGGGGTTGTGGCTGTGGAGATCTGGTGGTTCGGCGGTCGGTCTCTTGCCTAACAGCTCTACGTGACCTTGCAGCCGGTGTTTGGGTTGTGGCTATGGAGATTTGGTGGTTCGGCCACAGTCTGCGATGGTGTAGTGGCGGCGTATTGGAAGTGCTCTTGGTCGTTTATAAGATCCAAAGTGGCGGCGTCTTAGGAGAAGCGCCGTTTATACAATCCAACGGTTGACGTTTGACGTCCGCATTTTTCACTCTAAGGGTATCCTTAGGAGAAGCGCCGTATATACACACACCAGTTCAGTTCTAATCATGATTCTTAAATTGAGAATCAATAATTGAACCAAATTTACCAATTTTTATTTTTCTAGAATCATAACCAAATCATTGTCTCGTAGCATCAGACCAAATTGGAAGGCTCGTTCCGAATCAGCTCGGTCAATTATGATGGTTGTCTTGCAATAAAAACTTAAAGCTCGAAAGTATGGAAGGGCTTAAAAATGGTTAGAGGGACGCGTATCAGCAATAATCCACCAACCTCATGGTTGAGAAGTCGAAGACTTTCCAACCTACCCCTATGATTGGGCCAAATCCAATGGGCCCTATGTGGTGGTTTGGTGAGCCTGTGCCCCTTAATAAGGAGGAAATCACTTTTACACATTCTACTGGGACTAAGAGTGATATCCCCACAGAATATATATATATATATATATATACCGGTGCTTATCCGTACCTACGGCACTACGTACCGGTTCAACCGGATTGAAAAATGGAGCACTTAATTTTTCATTAACATTTTTGATGTGTGAACAGTGAACGTGTGTGCTGGTGTGTGTGAACGTGTGTGCATGTGTGTGGTGGGTGCCAATGGCGGCTTCAGAAATTCTTGATAGGGTGTTCAAAAAATTACCTTGACTTTATTAGCTGATCTTTAACCAACAATATATGTACAAATTTCATATATCAATATGAATAGTGTGGTAAAAAAAACACAATCTCTATTCTTAGAAAATTATCTACTAGACTACTACGCAAAATGAAAACTTATTTTTTTCTGAAGTTCTTGTATTGCATAATGGATAGTGTTTTGATAATGGTGGGAGTAAGATTTTAATTTTGTCCAAGACAAGTTATCATATTTGTGCAAACGTTAAACCGGTATCTTAATCCATTAATATCCCTTTGAAAGAAATTGTGGATAATAGGTTGGGGCCGACCTCTCTAAAAGTATGCTATTTTTAGGATGATATGATGTGATTTTCTATCATAGTCCAGAATTTGAAGGAATATTGTTCAAGTTAATTGGGTTTTGCAATGTAGTTGATTTTTTAAAGCTTTGTTCTTAATTTTATAAGCTAACCAAATAGAAAAAAAAGTAGTTAATGTCATGAACAAGAAATTACACATTTAAACTATCCACAATATACAGACATGTAGAGAGAATGCAAAGTATTATAGTTATACCAATGTATTCTTCCTTATCTCTTTCTTTTTTTTTCAATTTTTTTTACTATGATTGTGAGCTTTATTTGAGGTAATACGGTAGGTGTTCAAATACGAATTACTTGAAGGCCAAAACCCCATTCGCAAAATTCGAACTGCACAACAACCCTTGCATACACAAATAAACACTGTCTAAAGCACGACGCCACATCAACACGAAATCTTGTACGGTGCGTGCAATGCAGTATATCAACTCTTACCCAACGAATCCAACTACGCAAAAAATAATAACCCAAGCATTTATAGAACGCTACATCTATTTCCGAAATAAAGTATTGTTTTGCACCTCATTTCCACCCAAGCCTGAATGAACCTGTGCCTAAAGGCATGACACAATGTAACAACGAGTTTGCAACTATTCTGAACATCCCGATTTCACATTTTCTAGAAGTCCTTTTGGAGCTACCGCGTAATAACCATGAATTTCCTGTAAAGAAAACAACCTTCAGTAATCAAACACCATGTGCAAGCGTGGAGCTATAATAACGTTAATTGAGCTAGTATAACAAATAGAAATGGAAGGTGAGTTTACAGAGCTCCATTTAACTCAATGTGGAAGCATTCAAATTTCAAATCAAATAGAATCCCATATCATCACAAAGTTCAATTGTTTATCACCCCATCAATAACATTAGTTTGAGGGTGGTGGCCACCACCCTCAGAAACAAAAAGATCCATGTGAAGAAGCACACATTGATCATATAAATAGAAGACAAAAAGATCCATGCGGAGATAAAAAAATAAAATAAAAAATCTATAAATACAAATGTATACCAAATGTATGTATTTTCATTAACCCAAATAACCCAACCATAACATTCAATCAAGGGAGCATGGTACCACCACCCTTTTAGCATTCGCCCAACAACTAATAAAACAAAGAGGAGTAAGAATAAAACGATCAGACCTACTGGCATATAAAAATCATCTTCATTTTCATTCCCAATGAAAGCTTCCAGGAGGACACCCATAGCATTTTTTTATAGCTCCACTTCAACCCCATTCTTTGAAAGCCTTGCAATCTAGCCTTGTGCATGCATGTACCAAAAGGCAAATATAAATGTACTAATCCATTTTGGCTAATTAATTACACGTGCCTTATCAAAATGGGCCAACCTCAATATAAGGGAACCATCATATGTACTTGTGAATCCAACAAATTCAACCTCATTCCTCTCTAGTCCTCCTTGACAATCAGTTTCATAAAGGTCAAAAAAAACTATTTATACGTGGCAATGACCAAGTAGATCTTTTGGTGCTTTGAGAGGTTCTTGAACAATTGATAAAAATCTAAAGAAGCTTCATGAGCTGTCATTCAAAACCATAAAACTATGGTAAAATAATTACGCACCAAGCAAAAATTTGTTTAAATATCCAATGGCATTAAAACTATGTTGAAAATAAACTCAAACTATCACTCGTCGGTAGTCTCTAATCTGCCAAGTCCATCAAATTGTACACATTAAACCAAACAAATAGGATTTTTGCTACTAATAAACCAAAGCAAACAAAACTGACACATAAGGCTTTTTGCTTATTACCTTGAATCAAACTCTCTTAGGAATACCCTACCTGTCTATCAAGAGTATTCAGTTGTGAGGCGTGTCGAAAAAATGAGAAAACAACAATCTTCATCAGCATCAAAAGCATGTAGTACAATATATTTGATGACCCAAATAATCAATGAGTACTTTTTAAGTTTTTTCCATGATACAAAGGGTTGCTTACTTCACATATATCCCAAAACAGTTTTCAAAGTAAAAAGAATGTTCTATTATTGAGATAATTATGGGAGAAAAATGCATATTGAACAGAAAATTAAAGCAATTTCGCTCATCTAATTAATCTAGTGGCGGAGCCAGAATTAAGATCCCGGGGGCTAGCTTACTTGCCCAATGAAACCAGAGCTTGCTTACATTCTCACTTGATGAAACCTCCTCAACAATAAGGAAAACAAAAAGTTACAGGAAACATGGAGAAAGGGAAGATGATGACCTTGAAACATGGTAAACCCATAAGTTACATTCTAATGGAATATCCTGTACCTTGATTTATCGGTAAACTCATAAGTTAAATGACCTGCATTAAGGAAAAAATAAAATGTTAGGAATTGAAATAATCCATACCCCGAATTTAAGGGGTGTTTGGGAGCCAACTTTTTGGCTTTTTATTTTCAACTTTTTGCCTTTTTGGCTTTTGGGATTATGATCAGAATGTATTTTATATTTGGTAGAATGTTTGGATGATATGTGCATAATGCATTTTGCAGTAAGAGAGTGTTTGGAAGATATGGAATAAA
The DNA here is from genome assembly GCA_025413875.1 of Rhododendron molle. NCBI lineage: Eukaryota > Viridiplantae > Streptophyta > Magnoliopsida > Ericales > Ericaceae > Rhododendron > Rhododendron molle. The sequence goes on along the minus strand of CM046394.1, from coordinate 44,768,469 downwards.
AATGAATTATGGATTGATTTTTTACTATGTTACCCCCGGTTATTAATAATGGTGTATAATGTATAAAAATAATGTTTTAATCAATTTTTTAAAATTTACTTCCGAAATTGGTTACGTACATGAACGGAAAGTGTCCCACTTTTTTTTAATTATATTTTTTTATTTCAATTATTATTTGCTGTTATGTGAAGAACTGGTGTAAGGTGAAGGAAAATCAGTTGAGTGATAACGTTTTAAAGCGGCCCCGGGGTTCGCAGCAGCCCCTACCCACGACTAAAAACGGCAACGTTTTGGTTAAAAAAAATTCCTTACCATCAATTTGCAATCTTATGAAGCAGAAACGTGATTATGAGAGCCTTAGAGACAAAATTTGATTATGTATCTTTAGAATAATAAGATCTTCATACCCGTTTGAACGGATTAAAAATTGGAGTATTTAATTTTTTAACCATATTTTTTAATATATAAACGGTTTCAAAAAATTAAGTGCTCAAATTTTCACTCCGTTTGAATCAGTGCAAAGATCTTGTTATTCTTATCATATTATTCTAAATGGTCATAATTAATTTTTGTTTATAGGGCTCTCATAATCACATTTTTGCTCTACAGAGTCCTAAATAAAGAACATATACTTAATATGAGAGCCCTAGAGATAAAAATGAACTACGACCTTTTAGAATAATATGATCACAATAACAAGATCTTTGCACCGATTCAAACAGAGTGAAAATTTGAGCATTTAATTTTTTGAGACCGTTTATATATTAAAAAATATAGTTAAAAAATTAAGTACTCCAATTTTTAATTCGTTTGAACGGGTATGAAGATCTTATTGTTCTGATCATATTATTCTAAAGAGACATAATTAAATTTTGTCTCTAGGGCTCTCATAATCACGTTTCTGCTTCATAGGATTGCAAATTGATGGTAAGGGTTTTTTTTTTAACCAAAAACGTTGACGTTTTTAGTCTAGGCTGCTGTGGCAAAGCCCCCGGCTCCTTCGAAAAGGAGGGCAAAGTGGAGATTATCCCAAAAGGTAGAGGGTAGAGTTGTCTTTTTGCATGGCTGGATTCCAAAATGAAAGCATGGGAATTGGAAAAGCTCCTTTTTCCAGATTCTCGGTTTTGTTTTAGAAACTTGAAATTGCAAAATCCATTTTACCCAAAATCCATTTTCCCTCTTCCTACCAAACACCCAAAATCCAAAAATAGGAATTGAAAAATGTAAAACCAGGCCTCCCTGAACTACAGTTTCTAAGGTTTACCTCTAACCCTTTCACAGCATCAATCTATAGCCACGAATCATTCATCGATTGAAAAGATGGGGAGAAATGTTTGAAACAAAAGGCATAAGAGGAGAATAAGTAATATGGAGAGGAAGAGACACGTCGACAAAAAGGGAACAAAATTAATACTTACAAATTAAACTTCAAAAAAAATATAAAAATTGTCTAAGAATCGGAATATTGGTAATACTTACAACACCGTCACTCCTACGAATCGGAGTATTTGCATAAAAATTCACTTGAAAATTTCATATTGTATGACATCACTCCTATGAATCTGCAAAAATAGAAAATAAAAAAAATTATTAGTAACTCTATAAACAAAGGAAAAACCATAGAAAGTGTAAACAACTTAATGCATAAAAGAGATCTTTTGATTTTTGGAGATTTGTTAGTAAAGAGTTTTGTTAGGCCATCCACAATGGTATAATCAAAAGTCAATTATTGTTAAAGTTAACAATATTAGTACAAAAGATGACTCACAATGGTATAATCAAACTTAGCAACATCTTTAGAAATAATCAAAATTTGGGCTTTGGATAACCAAAACTAGCAACATTTTTTAAAAATCAAAATTTGTGAACCCCACAAGACATAAGTTAACTGGTCCCCAAATTTGTATAAGTATTTTCTTCTTCTCTTCTTTGCCTGCTCCATTTCTTCTTCACCTGCTCTATATCTTCTTCATTTCACCCACAAACTGTTTCTCTTTCTTCCCCTCCAAAAGTAAAACTCATATCTCTCGATCATCTACAATTCAACCAATCGTTGCCGAATTAAGGTATTTCATTTTTTTGTCCCGTTTCTATTTTATTCCTTTTTCGTTCCTCTCCTATGGTTGAGACATGAAAAATCTTACATTCTTTTTCAAATTCAAGAACACATCTGATTTTTTTGGAAGATTAAGAGAGTGATGGATTTGTGATATTAGTTTGGTTAGATAGGCTATAGGAATAGGAAGGGAAAAAAAAGAAGTTTCGGTGTTGTTTTGACAGAGAACACTAGGAAGAACACTAATTTTCGATATATTTTTGTCCAAAAAAAACGTAATGGGGGAAGTGAATGGCGGGAAGGATATATATATATATATATAGGGCTGGTTCTAGAGACAATAAATTTGACAATAGATATATGCCCAAAAAAATTGTAGTGGACCCCTTATTTTGGTTATAGACTAGAAGTGACCATTGTGGACCTCAATATTGTTAAGCTTTAGCAACCTCTTAAATGAATAATGAAAAGCTGATGTGTCAACTTTTGATTATCCATTTTTTATTATACCACTGTGGATGGTCTTAGTAAAGAGTTTTCTTTATAAGCTTTTCCAAAAAAATTTCAAGGTAATAAGGTAATCACGGAAACAAAGGATTCCTTTTTGGTAATAAGGTAATCACAGTAATAAACTCTTCCTAATTACCAAAAAATCGTTTACCAAAAATCACGGAATCCTGAGGGAGATTACTGAATCGTAATCACCAAAAATCACGGAATGCTTTCCTTTTTAGTTTGGAAATCCTGCAAGTCATGGGGATTAAAATGTGGAATGTAAAACCATCATTACCAAAAATTCGTTCATGTAGGAAAAAATTAATGGTTAAGATTTATGGAGGGAATTATGTGGTTCCCACACGGTCATAAATTGTATTATAGATGATCATATCAAAATTTCCTTATTACTTACTCTTTCTATAATATAGATGCCCAAATCATGGAATCAATTATGGTATTTCTTTGGTCAATAAAATTTAAATTAAAACTTACCCGTATTTAGGTAGTCATAAAATTTAAAGGGAAATGATTTTGCCACTCTTTTTTGTCAAAAAATACACTTATAGGGAAGTGACGTTAACAAAAAATAAAATGACAAAATCAGCAGCCAATTGAAATTATACTTGCATGTACAATTAGTGATGAATTTAGGTTTCGAAAAAGAAAACAAAATTAAATCAAAAGGAAGGAAGCAATAGGTCAACAAATAATTTAAAAGTTTGGAAAACATTAAGAAATATTCATTCGGTCCGACGACTACAAAGTTAATAGGAAATATGATCGAACGGTTGTAAAGGGTGTTCTGTTTGTATGAATAGATATTTTAATAGAAAACCGTTCTGTTTTGTAAAATAGATTTTATTATATATATATATATATATATATATATATTCGTACTTCGGAATATTCAGAATTGTTGGGTGAGAGAGAGAAACATGGAAAAGCCATTGGAAGGAGGACGTACACAAGGATTTTACCGTATTAATGATGTCATTAGCTACATGAGTTGTGGAATCTGGGAATCCTTTTGACAGCAAATTGGCGATGATTTCCCGGTGGCTGGGGGTGGGCGGAGGCGTTGTGAGGCCTTTGAGTGTGCTGCTTTTTCTTGCTTGCTGTGCTTCCGAACAAGAGCCACCTGTGTACCGAATTGCCTTCGGATCCTGCGCCAACCAAAGCGATCCCCAGGTTTTATCAAATTATTATTTTCATTTGTATTAATTAGCTCCAGAGGTTTCTAATCCACCTCTCATCACTTAGGTTTCATTTGTATTTTTTAACTCTGATGATACTAGCATATAGAGTTTGTCTTGCTGCCTTAAATAACTAAGCATGCACGACGGACTGATTGAAAAGATGCAGTTGCTTGGCTATCCCTTTGCTAATTGTTAGAATATAATATTAGTAGTAGTCCCACATTGCTTAATTTACTTATTTAATATGTGAGTCGTCTATATAAATAAGATTGTTATGTGCTAGGGTTATCAACACCCTATACAATTTTCCCTCTCTCAAATAACATGGTATCAGAACTAGATCTTGGGTGGCCTCACCTCTCGTGGGAAAGTCTCTGTCATCTCCGTCGCCCAAGTCAATCAGTCAGCTCCTGGTCTCCTAGTCTGTCACCTCCACATGCATCCGGGCTGCAGGTGAGGGAGAGTATTAGACTTGTCTCACATCGCTCATTTAAGCCACCCAACCTTGGTTAATATATTCTAGAGGCTACTCCACCTATTGCCAATTGGTTTTAGGTTGGAACCCTCCAAGAAATCTAACAAGACACTAATCATCGAATTTAATCTTCTATAGACCTCTTTCTTACCCACATTTCAAAGTTATAGAAATATCTGTTGGCGTCCTTAAATTTGACAAGGAGTTGATAGTAATATTGAGTCAGTTCAGGACATTGCGATTCGACTGTTTAAATGGTTGGCAGTAAAGCACTCCCCTGTTCCTATGATAGGAATTGTGTGTTCATTCTTGCAAGATAGAAGCTCATACATGAAATGGTTGTGTACCTGCATCCAATGATGGTCCCTGTAGAGATTTGTTCAAAAGATTGCTTTAGTGCTTAAAGAACTTATTCCTAGGGCTTCTGATTGAGTTGGAAATCTTTGTACCGTATCTCTCTCTATTGGGACCATGTGATAACTTCAGACACAATGAGTCCTGGTCCTTTATCTTTTTATAATAGCTTTTTTAATCATTGTAATTAGCATTCTATCTCTTTCTACTTAATCAAGTGAAAGTCACACAGGATTGTTATATAAAATATCCTTAAGAAGGTTAACTATTTAATTTATATGCCTAGCTGTTTTCTCACTCTACGTATGGTTTCCATTCTTCTATTTCTGATACTAGTATATATGAATAGCAGCTTTTTTTGGAAGAGTGATTAAGTTCCGTTAATTTATAGTATATTTAATGGATTTCAAAATCACTCTCCAAGTTCATTGAAAATTAGTGGTTTTCTGCAGCCTATATGGAGTGCAATAATTGACTTTGATCCTCAAATTTTTATCTGGCTGGGTGACAACATATATGGGGACATTAAGCGCCCTATGAAGTTATTTGGTAAGGAAAGGACAATTGGGCCATGGAAGAATGTTCCGAGATTTGTTCCTTCTTCTGAGCATGAAATGCAGGCTAGATATGATAAGGCTAAAAACAATCACGGTTACTCTCGTCTTCGACAGAACGTGAAGGTGGTTCCTGTAACTTAAGACTTTATTGCTAGGAGCACTCATACATTCTATCCAGCATTTTATATATCTTCTGCTAACAGAGGATGTATGAAAAATATAGGTAATTGGCACCTGGGATGACCATGACTATGGGTTAAATGATGCGGGAAAAGAATTTCGTGGCAAAATTACTAGCCAAAGGCTTTTGTTGGATTTCTTGGATGAACCTCGTGATAGCCCACGGTCACACTTGGACTTTTTTTGTCTGTTTATTATGGGATATTTCTGCAAACAAACCGGTTAAGGCCTAAGGGCATTGGATGTTGTTTATTCAATTTATGGTAGTATCTAGTATGTATTTATTTGAAGTGGAAAGAAAACTAATTTTCTTCTAATATCATTAGCCATTCTCAAACAGAGTTATCAAGGATGTTTTTGTTTCCCTGAGTGCTGCTACTGAATTTCTCTTTACGACTAAAATTGCAGGCGCAATCAGGCTGGTGTTTATGCATCATACACACTTGGCCCTGTGGGTAGACAAGTGAAGGTATTGAATTCAATTGAATTTTAGCTACATTAACATTTTTTGTTTGCCCCTGGAAAACCTCTTTTTTGTTCCATGCCCTCAATCAGGAAACTCTTTTGTGCACATTGGTGAGATCTACATACCCGGTTCTAATGATAACAAACTTCATCAGGTTATTCTCTTGGATACCAGATACCACAGAGACCCTTTGTTTAGTGATGGAACTATGTTGGGCAATTCGCAGTGGTCATGGTTGGAGAAAGAGTTGAATGGTCCAGCATCAGCTATCACTATAATCGGATCTTCTATTCAGGTATCACTGATGTTATTACGATATTAGGTTCGTCTCCATGAGTTATAAGATGCGCATTTGTTTACTTTTTGTGATGAGTGTTTGTTTTCACAATCAAGTCCAATGTTGTACTCATCCTGTTTCATATGTTTTGGAGATGATTTGTTATGCAACATGAAAATTGAGTAAACCGAAGCTTAACTGTAGAACAATCATGTGAGAAACCAAGAACATTTAATTTTAGCCTATAAATAAGGAAAAAATAAATAGATGAGACGTGATTTTTGAGAGAGAAAACAATGAAGCAAACTAATTTAGAGATTACTTTATTCCCTGTGGGACGGATGCACTTGGAGGGTATGTGGGGTCACGTGCCCCCACTCGAACACCCAAGAAATGTTTTATTAATTATTATATATTTAGCATAATAATATAAAAATTCTATATTTAGCATATACATTAATTTGTGTATTATCTAACAAAGATGTAGAATTAATTTTATTCTTCACCTTTCGTTGTATGGTTCAATTATAATTATTGGTTTATAAACTGTCTACTTGGAGTTTTTTTTTCTTGATTCTTTTTATTTTAAATGTCGTGAAGAAATCTCTTAAAAGAAAATCACAGCAAGACCAGAATGATCATTATTAAGAACTTGTCAATGTAAAATATATTCTAAATTTTTTTTCTAAGATTTTCTGCCCATTTTTGGATAAATTTATTGAAAAATATGCCTTATAAAATTTTGTAATTAGTAATGCATGATGTAATGTGATAGGATCTTATTGTGGTTAGTTGGGAATTTTTTTCCTTACGACTATTGTACGGGGAGAAATTCCACGTAGTGTTTGAACCTTAGTTGCACGAAGCGGGTGCGGGAGCGAAAGCGGGGGTGGGAGCGTGGAAGCAAGGGAATACAGAAGCTCCCAAGGTCGGAAGCCTGTACATATATTATGGAAATAATGTAGCATGGAGTATTCACTTTAAAAGTACAATCATTTTAGGAAGTAAAAATATAGGCCAAGTCCTCCATAAGTGTAAGAAATGGGCTAGTGTTACAATATAGCATGATTTTCTTTTTAAGATATCACTTGGGCTAGATATATGTGTTCATCAAAGACCAATTAATAAAGCCAAGTGATAAATTCCTTTTTTTCTACACAAAGATCATACAAAAGCTCCCATGTTTGGAAGGAGTGAGCTCACATCTCAATGGGAGCGGGCTCCCATCAAGCTCCTTAGTTGGGAGCTCAAAAGCGAGCTCCCAAGGTGGGAGCGGCACCACTTTAGGAGATCCCTGCAACTAAGGTTTGAACAACACCTTGCAAGACCAACAACATTTGTTTCCTCACCGGAACTCTAGACTTGCAAGACAAGGCATGTTGAGTGCTCCTTTGCCTCTCGTCGGCAAAGGCCCTCCGATGCCTAAGTTAGTATCTTGTACAAAGCAAAAACCCTAATTCGCAGTATGTAAGTAATGTATGACAGCATACCTTTTCCTCTAGATTTTACCTCATATTTATAGGCTTGTAGTGACTTGCTCTCCAAGTATCCCAACCGTCCTAGGTTTCCAATCACGTTAGGAAACCCAACACACATGGAAGTCCTCTCCTTATGGAAACTTGGACCTTATCTCTTTGTAACACAATCTGTATCCTTTGTTCTCAGGATACTGCCCAATCACATAGTGCGCCTATTTTGGAATGTTTTAGAATGTCTCTGCCGCCTTATCGCTTAGGGCAGCCCTTGCTATGGTTCACCTCTGTTCGGCATTGCCGCCGTGCACCCTTTCATGGTTCCGCCGATTGACTGCTTGCTCAATATATATTGTAAACCCTCGCGTGGTAATTTCCCGTCGCTCGCGTGCCATCCACATGTTCGGGGCTAGTGTGTTCTGTTCGGGTGAATCCCCTTCAATTATGAATATTAAAGTGCCCCAAGTCTAGATTTTTGAATCTGTCCCTGCCTATGATCGTTGGTTGTTTGATAATTTCTAACTACCAAAAGCACTATTGTCCTTTTTTGAGGATAAATGAAAGATTATACAAGTTCTTAGGGATCTAGGTGCAAAAGTAGACCCCCCTGGCGCTTCATTGGACCCGCCCGCGCAGGCTAATGAGAAAGTTTATGTTGTTAGAGATATGTGTGACTTTATTAATGACGTTCTCAAAACGTCCCTCATGATTGGCCAAGCCCTTTAGGCCAAACACTTCAAAACCAATTGACAATCATTGGAGAGGCCCACAAGGCTCATACTAAGGAGATATTAAAGAAATTTGGGTTGTGTGTTTTTATCCAAGCAACAATAGTTATTAAACAAGTTTGTTCTGGAATCTGTTGACTTTCTATCTTTTTTTGGCATGAGTTGTGAGTTTTAGTCTCTAACCCTTTATTCTTGTGTGTCTCATAACCATTTTGTTTGAATGCTTGTACTCCATTAAGATGTTCATCAGAGTCACTACCAAATACGCAGTAATGCTTAATGGTTATAAAAATATTCTATTCTAAAAAATCTAAACATAATAATAGCGATGCAATGTACAACCTTCAATTAAAAAGAATAATGCTTCTTCTTTTTTTCACACCATGAACACATACTAAAAATTTGAGTCATACCTTCCATGGACATTACACAGCAACAAAACCCATGTAGTCCCCAATCATTGGGGGTATGGGCGGGGGAGGATTGGAAACAGACCTAACCTTTGCCAATATGCACAAAGTGGCTGCTCTCAGAATACCACTGAAATAGTGGTTCCCCTATATCTGTTTTGCTGCGGAACCATGCTCCCAAATCAAAGCCAAATGGTATGCTCCCAAATCAAAGCCAAATGGCATGCTCCCAAATCAAAGCCAAATGGCATCAGAGATGGCAGGTCTAGAGACCCAATTCAATTTATGTGCACATTACCATGCTTCCTTCATTGATAATCCAGAGCATCGGTATGCACAATACATTACACTCACATCCACTAATGGAAATTGAGGATCCATACTAGTGGGAGGCTGTTACTGGGATTCGGGGGTCACGCAAGTAAGTGTCAAATTCATCAAACTTCCATGTCATGTACACGAGATAATATCATTCACATACTTTCAAGTTTCTTTTATCTTCTAGGTTCATCCTTACAAGTTATCTAAAGCTTGTCATTCAAAATTGTTCTTGGTAAATTCAAATGACAAGATATTCTTCCTATGTGATTGTCTAACTAAACATATTGGACACGGAACCCATATGATCATCAGTTTCGAGTGACCAGCATGGATTGATCCTCGATACGTTTAGAGAAGTCCATGTTACATAGAGTGTAACCCACCTAGGTTTTCATGTGCCATGTAACACGAGGGGGAAAGAAAAAATTGCAATAAATATGTAGCAACAGCAAAAGGCCGGACCGGCCTATAAAATGCTTTCTCGAGCTCAAGGGGGTGGTCCAACCTTGTGCTCCTCGAGGTCTGTTCTGATGTCAACTGTTGAGAGTTTGCCCTTCCTATATAGGAACCATTTGTTGCGATCTATCCATCAATTTAAAGCTAAAAGATCCTATTTTCAGGCCCACTGGTTTAGTGTTCCTATCCTCAATATCTAGGTTATGACTATTTTACTGTGTGTCTAAAATGGACACTTTTGAAATGCTCATTATACTTATATGTGAAGTGAGCTTCCAAAGTACTTAAGGATGGTGTAAAACAGCTTTAAAACTTGTTGGGGTTTTCAGAGATCACTTGGGGGTCAATTGGCCACTTTCCCTATTTCACATTTTTTGCTTTGTTTTAAGCCCAAGTACCCCAAATATCACTTTCTGTGCCATAAGAGGTCTATTCCCAAACTATGTGGTTAGTTCAAGTGTACTTTGTGCTGGTAAAAGTGACACGCAAGGTCAAACGATTTCTAGGAAAGGTTGAGGGACTTTTTGGCTCTGTGGCTGTGGTTAAGGTCAAGCAATGGAGGCTAATTTTAGAAACTCTTCACGTGTCTCACATTCCATAGCTTTCGTCATGAGGCAAGAGCAGGTCCAGGTACTATACGTGGTCGAAATGTGGTATCAACTGATGGTCCCCATGTGGATCTGACGGAAACCAACCCAACACCATCATATTACTGGCCAATAACCGACCCATGTCAAATTGTAATTGTTCTGACTTGTCTGTGAACTAAGTCAATCCAACACTAGCACTTCATCACTCAATCCAACGCTAGCACTTCATCACTCCAGACCCGACCCTGATGAAACTAGTTCTAGCCCCACTCGAAACCAAACCAGACTAATCTGAACCATGTTCGAAGTAAAGCAATGGACTGGTCTTTATCCCTAGATGATGTCTTTCATTCAACAATCCTTTGTTTCTTGCCCCAATAATGCTCTCTTTGACTGCAGATTGATGGGATTTCAGGACATATTAGTCTCAGTTATTGAAAGCTTTCTTTTACGCACGGTTATGTGTTTGTGGTGAAGTATTGTGGTGTTTCATTCTATGGTGTATGTAAACACTCGGTGGCGGACTGAGGGGGGTGCAAGCAGGGGCCCGGGTCCCCGCACACCTCCCAATTATCCCACTAACTATACTATATTTTTAGGTTGATTTGAAAAAGTTCTATATGATTGGCCCCTGTAAGTCTCTTGAGTGAAAAAAAAAAGTTGATAAAGTTTTTATGTGTGAAGAAAGACCTCTAAAATTTCAAGTTATCAACCATTTTTTGGTCGTGATAATAGAAGTAAATACGATTGTGCTTATCATGTACCCAATCTCGTCTTCTTCTAAGAAATACTAAGTAGCAATATTTATATAATAGACCATTTTTTATTAATGTAAAAATAAAAGTAATTCAGGCCCCTGTTGAGTATAAATTCTGCGTCCACCACCATAAACACTGATATGGGTTTCCAGTAATGTGTGTCTTCTATAACCCTACCTATCACTGATGATGTTTGTCAAATGTAACAACAATGGGATCGTATAGTTTTGTTGAAATCCTTTATTGGATTGAGACCAGAATTTGAGTCAGTTTGATTTTAGATTGTAGACCGTGGCTAACATTTCCTTCTCGCTGATATATGTTGTTGACTATTGCATTCCACTTCTCGAGATAGTTTCACAATGTTATAGTACTCTTATTCCCGATCGTTCCGCTCTAGTCACTTAACAAAGTCCTGGGATCACAGGTGATCAGTAAGGTGTCTGGTAGAGGGGTTGTAAATTGTAATGGTGGTCATGCTAGTAGTTTTCATGGTGGTCATGGATGTTGTGGTAGAGGCCCACATGGTCAGCATTGTTGTACAACCTCTTATAGAGTGGGATTCATACAAGCCATGTGAAGTCCATGGATCGGTTGGAAGATTTATTTGCCAAACCTCTTTGTGGTTCCGAAGTGAGGTATATCTGTCACAAGGTACGTACATTGGATACATACACCAGCTTGATTGGTGTGGGTGTGGGGGTGGGGGTGGGGGTGGGATGCTGATGGTGCTTATTAGTTGCGGCTGTTTGTTGGGTTATGAAACACTAGTGCTTGCCCGTGCCTATGGCACTACCCACCCCAATTGGAATTAAAATTACCCTCTGAATCTTGACATTGGCTCAAAACATTATTTCAAGTTTTAGGTAGCTAGATTACCTTGCGACAATTATGTGCAACTTAGCACAGAGTTGATAAGATAAAATAGGAACAATACAAAGCAAAAAAGGAAAACAGTTTCCAGATCACAACCCCACACAGAATGTGCATAAACCCAACTAAGAGATAAAAGAGCACAAACCAACATAAAGTGAAAATCCTCAAAGCTCAGCAAAATGAGCCCCTGTCTGCCTGAAACGTGAAAATGCAGAGCACCACCCAAAAATTAGTGCAGCAACCAAAATCAGTATTGATCCAAGCTACCCAGATAAGCAAGCATTTTGATACTGAATAATGTAAACACCATCAGGTGTCCCTAGAGATGAGAAAAGTTCATAAGAGCCTGAGGGACACCGAAATGAGAAGCTACAATCAATATGACAGTTCAAGTGTTAGCCTCCAAAAGAAATCACCTCAAGAAGGGAATCGTTGTGGAGCTATAGTCTCTAAACACGCATTACCATGGAGGTCAAAACCTGAAAACAAAAGACCAAAAAATTATAAGAAAAAAAAACCCACCAAACCACCACATAATCAACCCACCGAAATAAATAGAATTCGCCGATCTTTCTTACCAACTCAGGCCTAGAATGTAAGAGCGCTAAAACCATCAAGGAAGAAGAATTAAAGCAAATTTGGTCCCCATGCAACAATGTACAGTTCCATAGCATCAACCACAAGTTACAATGCATAAGAAAGGTGTGAAGATTATTACTCAAAACAATTGACCTGTCAACTTGTATATGCAAATAGGCTTCTTGACCACAATTTAAGGAAACAAAAGGAAAAAAACTATTGGATCAAGTGAATCCTAGCCATTGGGTCCCTACACTTCCTCAATTTCTTTCCAAAAAAATGAAGGTACAACGTGAAGGGGAAAAAACAAAATGGAGGTACAAAATGAAGGAGCAGTAGAAATTGAGTTTTCCGTCAGAGCTCCTTATACAATCCTTGAGTAAAGAGTGTGAAAGAACCCAAATTCAGTTCTTGCAAAGTTTTCCGAGTTAATAGTCTGAAAAGTGAGAATCAAGAATATCAAGCAGTTCCATATTAGATAGCAGTATGAGGAAACATGAACTAACTACGATAAATTGGACATTAGTCCACAAATTTTCTAATAGAGTTCACCGGCTACCTAATGTACGCATGTTTAGCCCACTTATAGAGGAGAGTGTGGCTACACGTGTGTTAAAGGTATAAATAATAAAATTTTAAAAAAAAGGTCACAAAAGGGACAACAATTCAGGATGATTATGACAAAAAAACACAATAAACTGAATATATGGGATCGAATAGCAAAAAAAGTTTTCCTCCTCAATGTCTAACTATAGTCTTCAGGTAAACGAATGAAAAAGACTATTCAATCAAGATATTTAAACTTGTGCATAGATAAATAAAAGTTGTATCTTTTACTATAGCAAAACCTCGGGATACACAATGTTTGTCGTGGAACGGGATGTATCATTAGAGAGAAGGACACCTGTACGATCACCAGATGTGCATCTAGATAACACTACATATAGTTGTCCATGACTAAAGACTGGAGTACGCAAATAAATTCCAACAAAATTGACAGACTGTCCTTGAGATTTATTGATAGTCATCGCATATGCCAATTTGATTGAAAATTGACGCCTTGTCATCTCAAAAGGCATTTCAAAAGAATAGGGTGTCAAGGATATCATTGGAATAAAGACCAAATCGCCAAATTTATCTCCAGTTAAAATTTTAGCTTCGATTATGCGATTTGCACATTAATCATTAATCAAGTGCCATTACTTAACTCATCCTTTGGAGCTATGTTTCTCAATAACATTATTGGGCAACCGACTTTCAAGTCCAATTTAAAAGGAGGCAAACCAGAAGGATTCAATGAGTTCAAGTACTGATTAGGATACTGGTTTGTTAGTATGATCATGTGCATCATCAAAGGACATTTTGTCTGCTGCAAAATAAGTGGTGGTATCCCCTGAAAAAACATTTAATGCTGCAAGATTGATGGCACTAACATCATCATTTCGGACAGAAAGAATTGTGCGTTCATTAAGAAAGGTCAGTGTTACGGTACCCACTACGTCCAGCTGCGGATACACAGTAAATAACAACTCACTAATAGATTTGCACTTTTGCATTGTTGATGGAAGCTCTACTATTTCTTCTGGATTGGTCCTAATCTAAAAGTATAATAAAATAGTCAAGACAATGAAGCAATAACGGAATGAAAAGTACTTTTGATTTTCTTAAAACAACTAACGGAGTTACTTTTTCTTGAATTATGCAAAATTTGATTGTTTGCATAGATTTCTTTCCATTGGCTACACAGATGGCCTTCCCTTTCCCTTTAGAAAGTTCCATTGCTCCTGAAACACAAAGCGACAATTAGAATAAAAGAGTTTACAGTTTCACTGGAACACAAAGCCTAGAAAATTAGAAAAAACAAACTCATAGAGATGGGAACCTAAAAACCAAATTTTCTATGTTTCTCTGTTTGTGATATACCTAATGGGTTCCTTCCGATTCACTGAATTTCGTAGCATTAGTTAACGAATTGCCCGTGCCTACGGCACTAGTACAATGATTCAAGTCATATCAAATACCAAATTGCATTGAAGAGGTAGGGAGTTGTTACTTATAAGCAAATTATTGTCACTAAAATCACATTATCACTTCAAGCAATCGACCATCGTACCATGTCAATGCAGGATATCCATGCCCATGCCTACGGCATTACCCATACAATTCCAGTGTGTCCTTTTATCAAACACGTTGTGATAATGGCACTACTTGGTCGTGGATCATTTTGCAGGCATCTAAGAAAGGTAATTAATGGCCTGACTTCACCTTAAGCCACGAAAAATATAAAGGAAAACTAAGATGCAGGAAATGGGCATAGATTTGATTTCGGATATTCCAATTTCAATCTAACACGGATCTCAACATATAATGGTTTACCATCCAAATGACGACTATGATCACTTTTTTGGTTTCTGTCTTGTGTAGAGATTTGAGTACCAAACTGTTCAGAAAAACAGAAGATGAACAAATCAAAGATGCATCTGAAAAAGACAAATTATAAAGGTGTCTTTGATGGAAGGTGCGTTGACCACGACTAAGACAACTGAAAACTCAACACAACAAATTTTAAATCATAAAAAATATATATCGAAAAATAAAAAAAGTGAAATTTCTCTGAACCTAGTTTGAACGGACTCAACGCAAACCTATTCCTAAATTAGATAACTACTACTACATAGCCAACCCAAAAAATTGACACACAGAAGTTAAAAATACCCAAATCAGATAACTACTTCACTGCCTTTTACGTTATACCTAGCATTTAAAATACCCAAATGGATTCTCTAGTTAATTCAATGGGCATTCTGTTCAGGATTCCAAGAATTAAGTGAATACGCTCCAAACAGGTTTGGCTCAATACATGGAAGCCAAACAAAGTTTCACCAACACAGAAGTAACTTAGGAGATTGTGAAATTTTCCTTTCCATGTTCAAGTTCCAGTCATATAGTCATATACGCTGTTCAAAAAGGGAAAAAATCCATAAATATATTTCAACTGATAGTAAGAAAACCCATAAATATATAGTAAGAAAACCCATAAATATAAACCACAAATAGAAGGGAGGTACGAATTTTGCCACATGCATTTTAACAGACACATGGTGGGCAACAAAAAATACCTCTCATAAGCAAGTTCAGGCTGCAAAATCTCTGGCATTCTTCTCCTCCACAGCTGCTGCAGTGTACAACTCCAATGGCGGCTGTGACCTCAAAGGTTGAGCCTTTCCCGGTCGAAAACCCTCAAGCAGAGACGGTCGATTTTGAGACCTCCGTGGTGAAAGGGGAGACGGTTCCGAAGGGAAAAAGTCTGTCGAGGAGTGGACGGTGGTTACTTTGTGATGGGCAAAGTCAGAGTTTCCACAGAGAGAGAGAAAGAGAGAGAGAGCTTTTGAATTTTGAGATCCGATTCTTTTTTCCTCTTTTTTCCGAAAAAGGATAATAGATGGCATTTATGTAATATGATGGGCAAATGTGGGCACTTAATCAAATGAGGAGAATGCCTCTCAACCCTTGGATCAAATAAATCCAAACCATTCCCACAACTTGTCCATACACCTTTCTGTTTTATAATAGAGATAGACGTTACTTCTTAGATGTGGCCAGTGGCAAACCTAGGAATTCTCTTAGGAAAGGACTCAGCTTTGAATGCTCATTTCTGTTCAATTCTCCTAGGGACACACTATTTTTCTTGACTTAATAAAAGGACTTGGCTTCTCTACAGGTGCAGTTTGTCCACACCCAAATCTCTCCTCAAAGACCCAAACCGTTCATCTGATAGGGCTTGTCGAATAGAATGTCCACGCAAAAATTCTATGTTGATCAGACCCTCTCACCCATTTCATCGAAATACTGTTATTCAGAAGAAGAAGAAAAAAGGTCCAACCATTTTTTGCAAACATAAAATGTTCTTATCAAGCTGTTAGAAGTTTCAGATCAACTAAAATAAAATGTTCTTATCAATCTGTTAGAAGTTTCCGATCAACTTGAATTTTTACGTGGACAAATTATTTGATGATCTCTACAATATAAACAGCTCTGATCTTTGAGAAGGCATCCAAATGTATGTGAACTACACTTTGCAGTCCTAAATCCAACAAGAGAGAAGATGTTGTGAACAAAATTCACGGAATCGAGTGGGGCACGTGACCCAACGTGCCCCATGGTGAGTCTGCCCTTGGATGCGGCTCTATGTCGGGTTATTAAACGTAGTAAAGGAGCCACCCCAAGGGTTCAGCTCTCTCATTTTTTAACTCTCAATCCTCTTTTTAATTTAATAGACCCAAAATAGGTTGAAATTTTTGTTGAACCTGGTGTGGGATACTCTGCCTAGGCTGGGGCATAGTTCATTTGATTTAAGACGGTCTGGGATAAGAAAGTGAATGAGGCTACACATACAAGTATTGATTTTCCTTTCTTTAGTTTGTGAGGACTGAGCTAGCTAATTTCCTTGCAGGAGTCTGTGCTTTTGGTTTGTAGCCGAGAATTCCTTGATCCTTGTTATTAATACCTTTTATTTTTCATTTTTTTGCATGAGCACCCAAGTTGGATGCTTTACTTGTCCTAACAACAACGAAGAACACCTTGAACACGTGAAATAGTGTAAACTCTAAACTTTTATGGATTGAATGATACCACTTGATTTTTCCTCTGATACCACTTGATTTTTCCTTAGGCTTACATCCCTATAATGATGAAAAAGTAGTCCTAATGCTAGTAGGAATCTAATTAACGAAGGAATAAGGAATTTCCCCAAATACAATCCCGATTCTTGTAGACCAAGAATCCTAACTAGGTAGGAAAACCAAACCAACTCGAATAAGGAAATGTAATATTTCTCATGCTAAAAAAACATTCCTAGTCAAAATCCAATTCTAGAATACTGAAGTGAGAATATGAAATCTGCCTTGTCTTTTTCTACATTATTTATGTTCATAAACCTTCTATTTTCTCTCATCATTTACTGCTTGAAAATTTTGGAGGTTTATTGGTTAATTTATTCAGATGATGGGCTCGCTTCTTTCAGGTTATATCGAATCTCTCAGCTACAACTGGCCCTTTGTTCTATTTGGAGTCGTGGGGACTTTTCCCAAAGGAGAGAACTCGCCTTTTTAAGTTGATTGCCAATAGCAAGGTGATTGCCAGAAAGACTACTTTTAGTCATGATATACTTGCCTCACATTTCTTGACCCAAGCGCTGGAACTTTAGAGTAGATTAGTTGTTTCTGTTCTTTATTTTTTGTTTGTTCTGCTCCACAAATAAGATACCCTACATCTGCTATGATATGCATCTGAATAGCTTAGTCATTTTTATATTTTTCATGCACTTTTGTTTTTTTTGCAGAGGGATGGGGTATTCTTCATAAGTGGAGATGTTCATTTTGGAGAAATCACCCGATGCGACTGTGTTACTGGATATCCCTTGTATGACATAACGTCAAGTGGTCTTACCCAAGCTGTTGAGAAGGCAATCCCACCGCCTCTACATTTGCTACTAAGGTTCCTGGCATGGTTGACACCAAGCACTATGAGAGTCAAAGACAAAAGCTGCAGATACAGGTCATGCACATATGGTATGCTTTTCCCATAATTTAGTTTTAAGTTGGGCAGTCAAAATTTTCACCTTATACAACGCATGATTGTTTCAGGGCAACCAAATTTTGGAGCAATAGAGATAAATTGGGATGCTACTCCAGTGAGTTTGAAATTTGAAGTCAAGGATGCAAATGGATTGACAGTTACGAGCGTAAATAGGACTCTACTAGATCTGCAATCCAAAAGTTCCAACTCAAAAGTCTATGGGAGAGGAGGAAAAGATTGGAAATACTGCTCTCTTGAAGTTAATCTACCCTGGATTGTCAGATATCGTTTGCTTGTCCTCTTCTTTTGTGCTTTTTCTGGTACGTATTCTTGTATTTGCAGCATGTTTTTGATGACTGTAGTTACACTTTGTTTGAAATGTTGACCTTCTGACATTTTTTCCTCAGTGAAGCTCTGATTGTTGCCTTGATGGTCACGCAAACTGAGAAAAACTGACAGCTTGTCTTAGATTAGTTATGGCATTTTTGCCATATCATGTAGACTCTGTTCATTTCTCTTCCCTGTAACACACACGCGCACATCTTACGTACGTATTACATATTGATAAGTTAAAAAGTAAAATTCTATGTTTAGGGCATGGAAGAACAGTATGATGAAGAGGGAAAAACAAGAAATACGGAGAAGAAAGATTAGTTGTATTTACTCAGCCCTCCGTGTCAGCTGGAGGAGTTTTCATAGATGGCGTCAGTCACGGACTCACGATCTTAAACTTTGATTATTGCATAAAAATATAAGTTTTACAATGGTGAATATTTATAAAACATCATAGATCACCTAATAAGAAAAAGAAAAATATTATGTGCTAATGCTATTACTTTTCCAAAAACTATTCAAATACATGAGTTATTACAATTACAATTGTATTAGACAATGTATCTGTGGGGTTCGCTAATCTGGGTTAGGTAACCTCTCAAGCCCCTAGTTCAGCTAGGTTCGCACCTAAAACCTTCACCTAGCTTGCACAAGGAAGCACGACTAAAGATCAAGCCGGAGGGACTCCGGAATGGTCCTCCGGCGAGAGGATAAGAAAGTGCAGAGCAAGGAGAGGAAAGTACTAGGGTTTGATGAGTGGAGAAGACTATGTACCTCTTAGGGTTGCCTCACTTCCTTTATATAGAGTGTCCTTGTTTGCTCTCCAGGTTTGGGCAGTGCCAGGCAGAAGCATGTCACCTCTGACATAGCAGATAAAGCGCTTAACGGCCTTGTGCGTGGGCTGTCACCCCATGTGCGCTCATGATTACTTTGTTGCATAACCGCTTTGGATGACGTCACATGAGCGTGGTGTCCACATCCAAACCGTAATATTCGGCCCACAACAGTATCAAGTTGCGCAAATAGTGGCTTTATTCAATGGAATGTACAACAGTAGTTTAGCATGATGAAGCAAAGAGTAAACAATAAAGATTTGCAATTGGCGATAGAATAAATCTATCAGAGCTAAACAGACCAAGGGATGGAGTTTGCTTAGTGGGGGTAATTATCTAGGGCTTTGCAAATGGCTGGGGTCTTTGCTTTTTTCTTACCAACTTGGCCAACCAAAAACTTATTCAATAGTTATAGAAAGAACAAAAATTTCCATGGGATTAGGTGACCCCACAACTCCATGAATAGCGTCACCCCTGCAGCTCCTTCACATCTTACGCATATTGATAGACATTACTTTTTCTTCCCAATCCAACAATTGTTCTTGAAGGTCTTGGTTGCCGTGAAAAAGCAAATCAAACCAAGCCTTGTGTCCCAATCAATTGGGGTCGGTGCCGTGAAAAAACAAACTCTACAAATAGAATCGCCCCTGCAGCCACTACACTTTAGGTGTATTCCTATCAATATACCGAGATAATTACACGAGTACCTGGTAACGTACCAAAAACATTGTACTAATACTCACCCTGAACCTAGATCATGGCTATGAAGGGATTACGTACTCTGTATTCAAAATGGCTTGTTTTGTTGTTGGTTTCTCTAAAGAGATTTCTTAAATTAATCCATTTTCTTCTTTTGAGACGAGTAAACTTGCTTTAGGTCATCATTTTCTTTCGGTTTTTGCACCATGGTTCAGGTGGAGAATGGTTCTGCCATTATTTCAACAAGAAATAATGACCTAAAGCAAGTTTACTCTTGCTGATATTACTCTTGCTTTATTTTGCATGTTTTCTTTCTCTATCATGCGTTATGTGTTTCTTGTAAGCTCAACATGATGTTTTCACACTGGATGAACACGATTATTATCATCCGCAAGACCTTGCATCATCTTCTTTATGAACCCAGAACATTTTTATGCCTGATTGTTCCTGATTATGCCGTTTTTCAATTCGATGTGGCAGTGTTGCTTCTTGCCCTGATAGGTCTCATCTCTGTGGTTGCATCAGTCTGCGTCAAATACATTCTCAAATGCAAGCTCGATTGACCAAGTTATTTATGTTTATTAGACAAATTGAATGTGCATAGGTTAATCATCATTATTGAATAATTCACCTACTAGTTTGGAAATGTAGATTTTGTTTCATTGGAAATGTTGGCTTGAATCAGTGTCACTCCGTCTTAATATGAGCTAGTAAGTATAAATCTCTGTTTTCTGTAGTGTACTTAGAAGTCGAGCTGATTGCACTCTAGGATTGTAAATAACATTCCAATCCCTGGTCGTGAATCCTCGTTTGTTAACTGTTTTTAAATCCCTGGTTGTTGCATCCTAGTGAGATCTTCTGCAGGAGTTGGGTTCTTTTGAGAGAGCAATGTTTAAGATCACCCACTATGTAGCCCATACCAAGCCTCGCTCAGTTCAATGACCAAATCTGGTCGTGTTGTATGGCTTGTTTTTTTTAGCTTTCAAGTGCAAAAAACATTGGTTAGTGCTTGATCCAAGTGTTCAATTCTTGGTCGAAATCAAGGCAATTGTGTTTCGATAAAATATCTTATGGTATTAAAACTGATTTTTTAAAGTATTGTCTGAAAATAGAGCCTCGCAACCACCAACCTCGCATTCGTTACCCCTCTCCCTCCTTGCCTCGTAGTCTCCCGCCGTTTTGGCTTCCCGAGCTCCCGGTTTGGGTACATTAGTTGCTTTGTCCGGTGTGGTTCCCCTTGCGGCGGCTTTTGGCCGGCAACTGGTGGTGTCCCATAGTCTGATGTCTCGCAGGTGGTCCCATTGTTCTGCTCGAGGCTAACGACGTGGTAATAAGGTGTGTGGTTGGGATGGGATTTTTTTTTTTTCTTCCTCCTCTTGGTTTTTTCGTTTACTGGGTGTCTTCCGATCTAGGTCCTCCTAGATTCGACATGTGCTGGTCTGGGTTTCCCCAGGTCCGGGGGTTGGGTGGTGGGCGGAACAAGTTAGGGTTTTGGTGGGTGGTAGAAATTGAGGATTGTTGTGGTCGGCGGCTATATGGTGGTGTTGTGGGGGTTTTTCGGCAGCAACAATGGTTCTTGTGTTGGGGTCTTTAGTAGCAGCTCTAGTTTGGTTGTTTCGCCCACGTTTCTATTCGTTCGAGGTTGTCAACAACAGATCGGGTCTGAAGGAGGATCTGGTCTCTGGCCCTCGTGGTTGCTTGGACCTGTCGAAGTGTTTTCTAGCGTTGCCTCGGTCCCTGCGCCTGGAGTTCCAATCTAGGTCCTCCTAGATTTGACATGTGCTGGTCTGGGTTTCCCCAGGTCCGGCGGTTGGGTGGTGAGCAGAACAAGTTAGGGTTTTGGTGGGTGGTAGAAATTGAGGATTGTTGTGGTCGGCGGCTATATGGTGGTGTTGTGGGGGTTTTCTGGCAGCAGCAACAGTGGTTCTTGTGTTGGGGTCTTTAGTAGCAGCTCCAGTTTGGTTGTTTCGCCCACGTTTCTATTCGTTCGGGTTCGTCAACGACAGATCGGGTGTTAAGGAGGATCTGGTCTCTGGTTGTCGTGGTTGCTTGGGCCTGTCGAAGTGTTTTCTAGCATTGCCTCAGTCCCTGCGCCTGGAGTTACACCTGACAGCGGAGGCTTGTCATGCTGTCTCCTTAGAGTTTCTCCTCTGCTTGGAATGGGTCTCTGTTCCAATCCGTCCGGCGGCTGTTGTGGTCTGTCCATGGTAGCAGATTTCTTCCTTTACGGTTGTATTCTGTTTGTTGTTTCGATTACATGTGTACCTTATTGTGTAATGGTTTGTGTTGAGATTTTGTTTGAGATCTCTCTGCCTTGTCTCGGACAGGATTCTTATATCGGTACCTAGTGTTGATTTGCTTTTGCAGGGTGCCCTAGTGTCCCGGATTAGGTAACTTGGTGCACTCCTGAGTTTTGCGATGTAATCTTCGCTTGAATGAATTGACTTGTTTCAAAAAAAAAAAAAAAAAATACTGTCGGAAAATAAACTGCCTACAAAGAGAAGAAAATTGCTTTCCCCCCCCCCCCCCAGGCCCCACTTCTTCTTTTCCCTTTCTACCCCCGGCTCCCCTCCTCTCTCTCTCTCTCTCTTCCATTTTATTTTTTTGTTTTAAATGGTAATAACTTTTTTACAACTTATTTATTTAAAATAAATTTTATATTTTTGAAATCTACTCAACGAAACCTATCAAACGAGCCTAATATTGATGGTGAAATAATGGAAAATGAAAGAATTATATATTTTTGTGGTAGTTTAAACGGTATAAAGAGGTTGGAAAATTAAGTGTTCCAAAATTAAATCCGTTTGAACGTTGATTAACCCTAAGAAAGTCGTAGGGTTAATTTTTTTTCTTTCCAGTTTGGTTTTTTTATTTTTATTCAGGGTTCTTTTATTCTTTTTTTACCGTTTGGTTCTTTTTCTTTATTTTTTCCTTTTCTTTCTTTGTTTCCAATTTGTTTTTTTTTTCATTTTATTTCCTTTTCTTTCTTTTCAGTTTGATTTTATTCTAAATTGCCATAATGAATTTTTTTGATGATTTTATTCTAAATGGCGCGAAAAATTTATTACGACCATTTTATGATGAAATGAAAATTGAAATACTTATTTTTGTAACTATATTTTTTAATCTATAAAGAACAAAAAAAAATAGGACCATTTGTCAAGATTGGGGTTGGGGGAGGGGGGGCCGACCAACCATATTAGGGTCCATTTGTCAATACTGGGGTTGGGGGAGGGGGGGCCGACCAACCATATTAGGGTCCATTTGTCAATACTGGGGTTGGGGGAGGGGGGGCCAACCATATTGGGGTCCATTTGTCAAGATTGGGGTTGGGGGAGGGGGGGCCGACCAACCATATTAGGGTCCATTTGTCAATACTGGGGTTGGGGGAGGGGGGGCCAACCATATTGGGGTCCATTTGTCAAGATTGGGGTTGAGGGAGGGGGGGCCGACCATATTGAGGTCCATTTGTCAAGATTGGGGTGGGGGGCCGGCCATATTGGGGTTGGGGGGAGGGGGGAGAGAGGTTCTCATTTTGCTATAAATAGAACCATTTGTCAAGATTTAGAAGTCACACGTTGTGAAAAATTCACCACCCGACCAGCCTCTCGATCCAAAAAATTTAGTAGTTTAGTCAAAATTTAGTTTCGAGAGAAAAAGAAAGTTTTTACTTTTCTCTTTCGAAACTACTGTAAGACGATTGTGGAAAATTCTTGCCGGAACAATGGATGAGTACAACATTTCAATTTCAGATAGTTGGTCTTTTGAGAATGATGTTCGTAGTGAGGAG
The DNA here is from genome assembly GCA_025413875.1 of Rhododendron molle. Taxonomy (NCBI): domain Eukaryota; kingdom Viridiplantae; phylum Streptophyta; class Magnoliopsida; order Ericales; family Ericaceae; genus Rhododendron; species Rhododendron molle. The sequence goes on along the minus strand of CM046394.1, from coordinate 44,744,988 downwards.
AGCATCTCCCACAATCGTCGCGATTATACACCCGAATTTACCACCGACCAGGTTAGTTTTTACTGTTATTATTTTGCATATTCGTTATTTATGCTAAGACTGGTTAATGTTGTACTTATACATATTCCTTTTTTTATATAGATTTTTGAAAGTAGAGAAGATATGTTAACTTGGGCTCGGAGCGTTGGTTTAAAATATGGTATTGTGGTGGTTATTTTAAATTCTGCTAATTTAAAAGGCGGCAAGCTGCCGAAGTGCATTCTTGGTTGTGAAAGAGGAGGAAAGCACGAACGGCCACGGTATCTGGTTGAAGGGCAATCCTTGCAAAGAAACACTGGAACTAAAAAATGCGATTACCCATTTCAGCTACGAGGTATACCAGAACCTCCATACGGTATCAGGTGGGGTTTAAAGGTTGTTAATGGTGTCCATAACCATGAGATAGCAAAACACATTGAGGGCCACGAGTACCCGTCTAGGCTAAAACCAATAGAGAAACAATTTGTGGCCGACATGGCCAACAGCACCGCGCCTCGTGAGCTGTTTAATATTTTGAAGGAAAAAGACCCGTCAAACACTACGGGCATCAAGAGCATTTACAACGCTATTTTAAAAACAAAGCAACCAAACTGGATGGTCTAACTCCTACTCAGTATGTCATAAATCAATTACTTAAGAAAGATTACATCCATCAATTTCTTACAAATCTAAATACCAACGAAATCATAGATATTATTTGGGTTTATCCTATAAGCCTAGAGCTATCTGTCAACTTTTCCTCCGTATTGATCATTGATGCTACGTATAAGATCAATGGGTATCGAAAACCACTATTGGAGGTTGTGGGTATCACATCCACATGACGAACTTACTCACTTATGTTTGCATATGTTAGTAATAAGAGAGAAGAGACACTGACATGGGCATTAGATACCTTAAAAAATTGGATGCTTTGAAAGGGGGCATCGTTGCCATTGGTGTTTGTTTCAAATCGGGATTAGCGCTTATGTATGCCATTGTAGCATGTTTCCCCACGGCACGTCACATCTTGTGTATTTGGCACATAGATCAGTGCGTCATGAAGAATTGCAGCCGTGTGCTTGGTCTGGAATGGAAGCGTTTTTGCGTGTTCTGACACTCGCTTATCAATTCATCTATACAGTCGTCTTTCGAACAGAAGTGGCAAGCCATGTGCGACGAGTTTCGCCAATTCCCGACTGTCATAACTTTCATGTGGCAAATATGGTTAAGACCGTACAAAGAACGGTTTGTTTCAGCGAGTTTAATGAGGACGGGACACGACCCGAAGGTATAATTGTTTTTAACTTTACTAGTAAATTTTAATTTTTTTGCATTTCTCTAGTACACAAACGAATACTTTTTGATACTTTATTCTATTACAGGGCAGAGTCTGCACATTCGAGACTAAAGCTATATTTGGGGGATACCATGTCATCGCTATAAACATCTTTTGATAAAATAGACAAGATGTTGAAAACTCAGTTCGGGGAAATTAAGAAGTCGTTCGAGAAATCATTGCACATTCCACGTCACAAACAAATACATGACGGCATTTTTGATCAGGTAAGGTGTCGCATTTCATTAGAGGCAATCGCATTTCATTAGAGGCAATGGAGTTCATACATGATCAGCTAGAAAGCGCTTTAGAAGTATCCCCCACAGTGTCGGCTATTGCAACTGTACGATCAAAATCACACACGGATTGCCATGCATGCACGATCTTGCATATTATCGTTCCATTTCAACTCCAATTCCGCTATGCAATATCCACGCTCATTGGACTAGGTTGTCTATGCATGCAACCGAGTTTAATGAGGACGGAACACGACCCGATAGGACATCTCAGGTCGTTGAGATATTAGATGGGATGGATCCACGTATGCGAGAGCATATCATAGACAGGATTATCGATATGGCAGATCCATCTCGTAGCACAGTTCGACCTCCATCATACAACACAGAACATAGAGGTCGACCTGCAGGTAGAGATGAGCAAAGTACACGTCGCATACCTTCTTCCTTAGAAGCATCCACTTCAGGATCAAGGACTACAACATCGCGAGTGAAAGGGAGAGGGAGACGTGGGAGGGGTTCAGGAGTTCGCAACACTCAATTTACAGTTCCACCCATTCCTGATTGCTACATTCAGCGATTACCTCAGGCTTTTCAGTGTTATATTTCCCACATTGTGGATGTGCTTGGTGATGGTCATTGTGGATTCAGAGCGATAGCTGCACAAATCGGGTATGGTGAAAATGGTTGGTTTCGAGTACGACAAGAGCTTATTGAAGAGATTCAACAAAATCATGATTTATACAGCGCGGTTTTCCCAGTAGATGATTGGCCAAACCGTCTAGTAATCTTACTGAATTGGTTCGAGCATACAGCACCAGACAACCATTGGATGGAGGCTATGACTTTAGGAATTGTCATCGCAACAAGGTACAACCTTGTACTGCATACATTTAATGCGGATGTTTACGGTTGTTTTACTCATTTGCCATTGAGGTCTCCTCCAGTTCCCCTAGAATACCGCCAGGAAATTGCTATTGCCCGTGTTAATAACAATCACTTCGTACAAGTTTTCTTACAACCTCAATACCCTCTACCGCCCATCCCAATATGGTGGGAGAGGAATGCATTGGACGAAGCTATAGGATGGGCTGCCGGTTATGAAGCACGTTTGCTATTGTGGTATGAAGTAATGGGTATAAACCCGCCAGGAGCAGCATTTGGAGGAGATATTGATTAAAATTTGTGTTTTTTATTTTTTTCATGTTTTGACAATATGTACTCAATTATAATAAAATGCAATTTTGTTTAAATTTATTATTGTTCATTACAAGTTATTTTTCTTATTCATTGTTAAGAAAAATTAATTTACTAATTAAAAGAATATAAATTTCATTGAAATTACAATTTTAGTTAACCAAAAAAAAAGGCTGTAAATAGGAAAAGAAACAAATAAAGAAAACCGGAAAGAAAAAAAAGAAAACCGGGGGGAAAAAAAACAGAAAACCGGAAAGAAAAAAAGAAAAAAGGGGGGAAAAACCGGGGGAAAAAAAACCGCAAAGGAAAAAAGAAAACCGGGGAAAAAAAAAGAAAACCGAAAAAAAAAAACATAAAACCGGGAAAAAAAACCGAAAAAAAAAACATAAAACCGGAAAAAAAAAAAACAAAACCGAGAAAAAAAAAACATAAAACCGGGAAAAAAAAAAAGAAAACCGAAAAAAAAACAACATAAAACCGAAAAAAAAAAGGGGTGGTTTAGAGTGTAATTATTGAGAATAGCAAAGAGTAATTTGAGAAAATGGGGTGGGGTCCGGGGGGAGGGGATGTCGGGGGGGGGAGGAAAGCAGTGCTCCAAAGAGAATGACTTTCATAATTAAAATGTAATCCACTATGGATTTGACATAAAGTAGGTACTTGATATTTATCCACTTTTTAAGTGAGTTAGCGAAATGCACATGTGGTTTGGGTTTCCATGTGAATAATTTATTAGAATTATTTTCTTGGCAGGTGAGTTGTTTACTTTTCCTAAAGAGAATACTCCAATTCTGCTAAAGTTGATCTCGTAATGTGCCCCCAAAACTAGTAAACTTACGTTGAATAGCTTCTTTTTTTTTTGCTAAAGAACACCACCTAAAAAAAAGGGCCAAGGGAAGATCCTTGAGAGCCTATACAAAGAATACAATGAAAGGAAAGGACCTAAAAACACACTACTCCAAACTAGTGAACAAGGCATATTTTCTTGGCAGATTCCAAACAGCACAAAGCCTAGTGTTTTCTGCAGTACAAGGTAGTAACTTTTAAAGAAAAACCATCCCACGAGGCCAGCTCTAATGTTCTCTTCAATGGCCAAGATAATAGCCTCCAATGACCCTCTCTGTCTCTTTTGCTTGAAGACCTTGCTATTTCTCTCCCTCCAAAGATCGATGGTAGACAATGCCTAAGAACACACAAGTCCGAGGACAATATTTAAACTATATTTTCCCAATCATATTATACCCACACTTTTTCACAAAGTGCCTCAAAACTGAGCAGGAGAAGTTACACTCAAAGAAAAGATACTGACGAAATTCACCCTAGCAGAGCAAAGCACACAACTAGTGTTATCATAGATGATGCACCCCAAGAAACCAATTTTTGGCAGAAAGCTTCCCATGGCGGTCTATCCATAAAACATATGACCACGTTGAATAGCTTCGCTACATATTGGTAATTTTTGACAAATTTGACAAGCAATATAACAAACCAATAAAGAATATATTTTTTAGAGAGGGAAAAATGTAGTTTAGATTAAATAAAATTAGATAGAAACTCAAACTACACTGGACCTAACATAGTTTAAGCAACTCATAAGCAGCAAAAAAAAAACATCACAAAAACCAGCTACCATGTTGAAAACCCCATTAAATTTGGTTTATTTAGGTCAAGATTATTTTTTATTACAATTAGGATGGAGAGAATTTAGTGTGACAAGTCAATTAGTCAACCAACAAGATGCATTGAAGTTGAGCGATAACTCTGCGGGCCCATGCAACATTCTACTTTCAAATTGATCAGTACTTTAATTAAGATAAGCTTCGCGGAGAGACTTTTAGTTTTAGGAGTATCATCAAGTGGTCAATGGGTTTAATTTGAGTTCACATCATCCACCGACATCACCTCCAGCCTTGAGAGGAACGACTCTCAAATCAATGTTGGTTTTTTTGTTGGTTTGCTACTCACTCGTCCACCGGATCGAGCTCCAAATTGTGTGCATGAATGTGGGCAAAAACAGGAACGAGAGTGTGAAAACTTCTTTCGACTACATCAAAACTATTACCGAAGCCGGCTTGTGGGGACGAAACTATCTGTCTCTCTGCCATGCGCTTGCCCCAGTTCCTACCAAACCACTGCCGGTGTCAGCTACCTCCTCACTTACCTTGCCACTTAGTGGGACACCATTGGTTCCATCGCCCAAACATTCAGCTGTCTAACAGTCGGAGCATTCACGATGCAAACCAACTTTCTCCCAAAAGCTAGCATCATTTTCCCCTTCACCCCTATATATCCTCGTCCACCTTAAAAATGAACCCACCATGCAAGATCATCGTCACCACTGTCTCTCCACTGTTTCCATCCATCCCTGAGTTACCGGCCATCCCAGTTGGGAAGCAAGGCAGTTCCTCCCACAATGTTTCCATCAGCGGTGGGGTTGGAGGTGCTGTCCTAGCTCCTCCTTGTTGCCTTAACCGGATTTCTATTTTGCTTCTTTTGTTGCTGCCATCCACATGGAGAATCAGTTCCGGTTCTAAAGAACACCGCGGAATCAGCCAATTACACGGGCGTGGTCACAACCATTAGCAAATCGTGGTCAGTCTCCTTGGAAGGGGTTCGGTACGCATTCGTATCCCTCAGTGTGTATAAGTGCGAAGAATGGCAGAAAGACACGGAGTTATTCAGGGCAGCCAACAGAATAAAGGGTTCTCCTGTATACCAGGTTCCTTTAAAGGAGATGAGGCCGCTATTCAGGTCATGAAAGGAGACGTCTCCAATGAGATTAACATCTTAAAACAGATCAATCATTCCAACATAATTAGGGTTTCTGGTTATGCGTTCATGATGGCAACATCTACGTTGTTTACGAATATGCCAAGCATGGGTCACACATGCAGTGACTGGCTGCTGCTACAATCAAAGAGTGGTGATAAGAGCAGTGGTGTGCTAGTGTGGAAGCAGAGAGTTAAGATTGGGACGTTGCGGTTGGGCTGATACCTCCACAACTATATTAGTCCCCCTTGCATCCACAAGAACTTGAAGAGCAGCAATGTGCGTGCTTGCATTAATCATCCCTTGGACTTGGCCTACTCCTTGGCTCAAACAAATGCGTAGCCCATGATCTAATTCTCGACCCCCCATTTCTGCGGTTTTCATCACTCTTTCCAACACAACAGAAAAAGAAAATAGAAGGAAAGAGAAAAAATGAAGGACTGGATGTGGATGTGAATAGATATGGCAATTCTCTTACTGTGTCAGCTTACCAGACACTCAGGGCAAGCTACATTACACCCAATCATCACCCCTCGATTGTCATAAAAAACCGATACGTGGAATTGTCAAGTTCGCCATTCTTGTAGCAGTTGTAACTGCACCCCAAACCCTCAAATGGTTAAACTGAATAAAAAGTAAAGAGAATCAATTGCAATGTACTTTCTGACCTAATAACTCTGGTGCAAGTGTTTAGATATACTAGAGAGATTGGGAAAGAGACCCAAGCACTGCCACGAATCAATGTATTTATTACCATAATGGTTGGAAGCAAAACTGAAACTGTTCCGTTCTAGTTCATATACCATATCACAGAACCAATCTACTATCATATGTGTGTAAAATAAAAAGCCAATTATAACAACTGAAAGCCATCGAAAGGAAAAAAAAACAAGGGCGAGGAGTGGGTGGAACATGTAGCAAATAGAGAATGAAAGAGCTCGCTATAACCGTTATGAGTCGATAACTCCTTCCCTGCCTCTGTTTGCATACTATCTCTGCCATCTTCGAGAGTCACTGTCAACACCTCGGTGTAAAAAGAATTGTCTACTTTATCTTGTCCACCAACCCTTGTTAATTGCCAACTAGCCGGCAAAACTATTCAGAAGCCTTAGTTTCGCATTCGAAGGTTGTGCCCAAGGTTGGAGTAGAAGCCAATATTACCCAACAAGAACAGGGCAAGAACCACCACGACTGTAAAAATGATCCAAATCCATTGCTGCATCCTTCTTTTACCCCTGTTGCGAAGAGGTGGAGGGATAGATTTTGTCTTGCTCTGCTTTGTAAACTGGGATGCTTTTTGAGGCCTTTTTGTAATTGTCACAAGACTCTCCTCGGTTTCGGCCTCCTTGGCAGTAAAAAATGGGGATTCTGATGTCAGAACAGTTTCTCCTTCATTGTTACCATCAGAGCCCTCCGAGGCAGCTGCCTTCTTTCTCTCCTTCTTCTTTGCCTTCTTCTCCCTTTCCTGGACAAATGTCATACATACATAAACATTACAGGAACATCAAAACAATAACTACTCTATGGCAAGAGTAATTCACGTGCGCTTACTAAAATCGATTAAATGACACTAACAAAGTTCAAGGAAGTCACCTTCTCTTTCTGTTCAGCCTCCTTCTGTGCACGTAACTCAGCCTTAATCTGGGCCTTCTCTGCATTTCTTCTCTTCCTCTCTAATGCCTCCTTAGCTTTGGCCTTCTCCTCCTGCCGTTGTTGTTCTTTCAGCTTGGCTGCTGCTGCTTCCTTCCTCAATTCCTCTTCTTTCCTGGCCAACTCCTGCTCCTCCTTTGATTTTTTAGGCTCTACCTCGGACATCTCTTCAGCCTTGTCCCTACCAGAAACAGTTTCCACGCCAGTCCTCAAAGTAGGCTTCCCAGGTTTTTTAGCATTTGCTGTCTGATCGATTTGTTCTACGACCTTTACTGTGGATTTACTATATGTTCCTTCACCTGCCATGGTTGACCCTTGCTTTTCTTGTTCCAGTGTGGAAATTGGTAACTCAGAGGTTTCGTTGTAAGGGGTTGGAAGAGACCTATCATCCACAAAGTTGGGCAGTGCAATCGGCTCCTCATCAGGGCCAAGTGCACGACCGTCAGACGTCCTAAATCTCCTCAGCGTACTCCTTGTGTTGCATCTGAGGTACTCTTTTCGGAACTCGTCGTCCTTGTTCCATAAATCCATGATTTTCTCCACCTATACAATTCAAAATCTAAGTACAAAATTGTAGCTCAAATTTCAAATGTAGACAATGGATGAGCGTGGACCAACCTGATTAACACAAAGACGGTGAAGTCCCTCTTTGTCCTGATTGGATGCGTACTCATAAGCTACTGTTGTATCGTTCTTGTACTTCCGAAACTGTGCGTTCTGCAAGTTAACAGAGTTTACTCACAACATAATCTCATTGTTTGCTAAATGAACTTTTCTTTGGTTGATGACCAAGTTTCTTGTGCAAAGCAAAACCAAAATGTTATAGAAATACAACCATGTACACTGGGAAAAAAATGTATTAATCATCCTGAAGCTTGACATCACTATGAAGACAAACTCAAAATAGGGGAAAACCTGTTTAAGCTTGGGAAATTATATTAGGGATCGCTGACCAGTCTTACTACTTTGAAAACTACCAGGTCAAGTGGACTAGATCACTCTCATGTACGTATGTGAAACAAACATGTGGCCAATCTTGAGAAATCATCCACAAAAACTCACCCAATCAATTAATAACACATGCTTAGATAAACACAGAAAGAGGGAAAAATCAATGATCACAGGAGAAGTAGAAACAATCTCTATACAGCATAAGCAATACACGTAGATGCTTCAATACTCAAAATAGAATGAACATAAGTGAAGTTCCACCAAGAAAAAATTGCATTTCAGGAAATTAATCAAATTGATATCCTAGTCGAGACTCAAAATAATGGTAAACAGAAGGTGTCCAGTTTATCAGCCTTTTCACTCTTTCCCCAAACAATAGTAGGTTTCATTCGAAGACCACATGGTCCGTATACAAGTTTTTTCCCCATTGGTGAATAGTAATCATGTAAAGTTCCAAAACTAACATCCTGGAGACATGAGAATGTAATCGAGGAGCTGATTAGATTCACAACCCAACAAAAAATGAATAAAACATTTGCATCCAAAAGGCACTGTCCGTGCTATCTTGCACTAAACGAGACATTTTTTGATATTCTGGGGTACATTACCATTATTAGAAATGGAAACACCTAGTTTTGGTCATTTTTTTCAGGAGTTAACAGGATAAAGTTACATGTGTATATTTGCAAAACACTATTGCTCACCAAGATTGAAAAATTCAATCCATTTTCCTCAATTGTACATTATGAATGACCCAAATCGATCTCTTTTAGTTTTTAGAACATTCAAAACTAGGGGTGGAAATATCGGACACGACCTGTTAACATGACTCAAACCCAAATGAAGTTAAGAGGGTTTGGGTCAACTACTTTTGAAACAAACACGAATATTACACGACCGACAACACAAAAATTAAATGGTATGGACTCACGTGACCCAAGAAGGACGTGATAACTGTTTAATTTTACAGTTCGAACCCTTAAACAGAATGACGGGACACAATGCCCACCCGTAACCTACTTGTGCTTCCTTAAAGATCAATTTCCAAATGATAAGCTTTTATTCTTCCAAAATCATCCTTGGACAGCTTGTATGGGAAGTATCAATGGAAAGGCACGGCATGCACATTATTATACGAATTAAAAATTGGATTTGTTTTTGTTGGTTTATAGTTTCAGTGATTATGATGGTATTGCAAAATTGTTCATCCATCTATTCCAACATATAAAGGGAGAACACAACTTGGTGTCTCCCATTTTTGGATTAAACAAGTCATTCGTGTATAAATCTTATAAAAGATTTTAACTAATGGTGTCAACAGTGTCAACCAGAGTCCGACACAATTTTAAGCAGATCAGGTTAGAGTCAAGACATATGACATGTTCAAGTTACAGGTGTTTTGACACAAATCCAAAATGACACAACTCGAACATGGTACGACACAAAGGCTACCCCTATTCAAAAATCCAACTCAATCTATTTGAAACAAATCTAACTCGATCCCGTTTAGTTTTTTTTCTGAACTCTAAAACTCCAACACGGTTTCTTTTAAATAAGTTTTCTGAAATATTAAAAATTCAAACATACAACTATCAAATAAAGTGCCAAATCACCTTTTTTATAACTCCAACTATCAAAACTCTAACGAGGAATATACAATTGCCTTCATATCATGTGCATGTCAAGGAATATACAATTTACCCAGTTCTCGTGTTGTTCTTCAGTTAAAAAACTCAATAAATATAATGCATCAGTCATGGATAATACAAGGAAACTGCTAGTAATCCCTAAGAAGCACACACTTCTAAGTTCTAAGAAGGTGGCGCACAAACATTCCTCGAGTACTATGTTTTTCTTCTTATTTCTTTAGTTCTTCAGAATTACATACTATTCTGACACTTAGGAATGCACATTTCCATGTCTAAGACATAAACAAAATACATTAATGAAACATAAATATCACAGGGGATACAATGATTAAATAAAGCATTCATTCGTTTTGGTCATGGACTATATGGTCTTCTTTATTTCACCTATTTTGATAGGCATATTTCAGTGTCCACAAATAAAACATTAAACTAATATATACACATAATGTCCCCTCGGTTTGTCTTGTCCAGTGTTTCTTGGAATTTCGCGTCTCAGTTTCGTGTCTATGTTCCTTGTGTGCCCGCGCCATGCTACTCAAGAGTAATCCTTACAACAATCAGCTAACCATCATAGACAATACTAAAATAGATTGTGCCATGGTCTTGTACCACTACCAAAATGTGTGTGAATTACTGCATGTTTAAAGGCTGACATTTAGCTTAGGCTGCTTATGCTTCCCAGTATTTTGAATTTAACAGCCCTCAACGTGTGGAAGGAAGGACGAATAAGCAGAGGGCTAGGAGCACAGCCCTACAACTTAAACGGCTCAACAAACTCTCTGAGAGAAAACTAAATTGACTTCTTAAAAAAACAGCTAATAAAAACAGACCTTATCATACAATTGTCCCTTCAGATTCTGCAAATGCATGTATGCTTCTTGACGGACTCTATCTGCTGCTCTAAACTGAACATGAAGTTCGTTGAGCTTCTTGCTTTCCTCATTCCATTTCTTATCTGCTGCCAAAGCGGTTGCCTGAGTTTTTGAAACCTTGGCCTTGAGGCAATCGAGTTCCTTCTTTAAAATCTGCGTTTGTTGAAAATTAGATCAACCATGCAAAAATCTACTCAACACTTAAGATGAGCTGCTCCGACTTCTATGCTATCAGACATGGTAAACGTGTAAGCAGCAATAAATGGAGGTCAGATATCCTACATTTTTTTCTTTCATCTCGGACTATTTCAGAAAAGCAAACCAATTGGCGTTAAATGACCAGCCAAAAGGAGGAGGAAGTACGCATACCTTCAGCTTCTCCTCATTTTGGTCTCTCTGATCCAGAGCCTGCTGAACTTCATCCTGGCTACCCATGTTAGAAGAAAGCTGATCACGAAGATGCTTCAGTTGGTTGATCTGTCGAATGAGATGTTTTTCTTCTTTCAAAGGCAGTGTTTCATGTTGTATCATGCGCTCCATATTGTTTATCTGGTTCAAGGCCAAGTTTTCACCGATATGAGCGCCATTAACCCATTACAATCGGGAAAGCTAATCCTCAGACACAAAAAAGAAAAGTGCTTACCCTGACATTCATATCCTCAACAGAAATAGCATTCTTCACCCTATTAATCACATATTGGACAGAATCTATTTCCTTGCGTTTCAAATTAAGTAATCCTCTTGCACCTCTCTCTTCTGATCTGGCAGCTTCGCAACCATCACGAAGTTGCTGACGACTCCCCTGTTGGTAGGAGCATCAAATCAATCGTATAATATGGAATCATAAAAATAAACAAAGACGAAAAAAGCATTCCTCAGGGATTTCTTACCGTAATCATGTGAATATCATCTCGAATGGCATCCCTTTGGTGTGTTTTCTCATTAACTTGTAGATGGGCATGTCTGATTTGTTCTCTTAGGTTTTCATCGTCAAATCTTGGAACCTTAATCAAGAAGTTGAATGGCCTCTTCAAACCCTCTACCCCCGCCTGTTCATTCAAAGCATCAGAACTCTTTTCTTTCAAAGCATCAGCAATATTTCCATCCGAAGCATCAACCTTTTGACACTTAAGGACGTCAAAAGTATCTCCATCTCCACCATTAACTTGATCTCCATCTTCTTGGACACCCCAAGCCTCCCGGACACAGCTTGGCTCACTTCCAGAGTTAACAACAGAGATATCCACAACCTCAGATTGAGATACGTCCCGATCACTGCTAGGCATATCTTGTATGCTTACCGGAGGACAGGTCTCAATGTGAGATTCTGACTTCATGTTAGCACCATATCCATTTTGAAGTTCATCAATACCATGATATTCAGAATCAAGACTATTAACTGCAATTGGCTGGATGGATGCACAATCTATCACCCCATTTGAAACTTCAGACTCGCTATTAACTTCGGCACCTCGTGAAGTTGATATATTTCCTTCAGGGTTAGCAGAAAGAACACTTTCAGTTCCTGAGCTCACCTTGTTAAAACTTGTTGATATCTCGCCTTCGTCAGTGTCATGCTTAAACTCAATTTCTACTTTGGCCTCTTCAGCGGGACAACAGAGATTCCCGGTCTCAAATTCTGATCTCTGGCAATCAGCAGGGTCGGGCAAGCTTTTGATGTTTGCAGAACCATTGAATTCAGTTGTATTTTGACAGCCATCAATGAGTTCATTACAGACTTGATCTTGCGTCATACCACCATATACATGAGGACTAGGGCAGCTGCCATTACTTAAATGCAAAACATGTTCGTCAGCAACTTCTGCTTCCAATGGGACGGTTTCATTGGCTAATTTTGCTATTTCGTTCACCTCTTCTGATCCACTATTAAGGCAATCATGTACCAATAGCTCTGATTCCTGATTTTCTTTTACATCCGATGTCAAATCTGCTTTCTCTTCCTCATCAAGCTTTACATCCCCGTTATCAAGATGATGAGACTCCAATTCAGCAGATTCTACCTCAGCAATCACCTCTGTAATATCAACATCAAGCGACTTGCATTCAGCAGCCTCTGAAACAATAACTTGAGACTCGTCACTCCCTTCCACCTGTGTATATAGCTCTATATAAGCACTCTCCTCGGATTTCAAAATGGTTTCATCATTGCTTGATGATTTGCATTCAGAAGGCTCTGAATCGACAATCTGTGCGTCCTCGCTCTCCCTAAAATCTGCAGTTGTTGGCGTACTTTGCTTCTCGGGTTTCTCCTCCCCATGATTGAGATCACCAAGCTCTGAAACGAACATTTGAGATTCCTCCCCTAACTCTGCGGTTGAATTTAAATTAAAATTTTCCTCATCAAGCTGAACCTCAACCCCAGGCAACTCGCACTCAGCAGCCTCTGAAACCATCACTTGGGATTCTTGACTCCCTTGTAGCTCTCCAGGTAACTCCACAATAGCATGGTCCTCAGAATTCAACTTGCCCTCATTGAGCAATGAGGAGTTGCATTCAGAAGGCTCTGAAAACGCAGCTTGTGCTTGTTCGCTATTTTCGATGGCAATTTGTTTCACAGGTTTGTCCTCCTCCGAAACCAGCACTTGGCATTCCACAACAGCCCCTGACTCTGCACCAGAACTTAAATTAATTTGTTCCTTAGACTCAATCTTTCCATCATTAAGCAGTGGTGTTCCGCTTCGATCAACCTCCGCCAGAAATTTCTGATTCTGTTCAAGATCACAAGCAGAATCCGGCTCAATTTCCTTGTCAAGTCTTGCATCTCCATTAATAAGCCCCTCCTCGCAAACAGATTCCACAATGTCAATTGGAAATTGGACCTGCTGCCCAACATCAACAACTCCAGCCACAGTGGGCTGTTGTTTGCCTACTGGGGGGAGGACTACATCAGTGCCCTCACCAACGCAATTAGACTCCGCAGGCGCAACTTCGCCATTATCATGCTTCAATTTCCCAACTTGGCCCGCTACATCAATAGATTCGGAAACCACGTGCGACTTGTTGACGCCATCTGCTTCAAGATCCCTATCGATGAGATCACCATTAGCGGATTCGCTACGGCTTACAAAGACATACGAACCGTCAGGATCATCCTTCCCACCCACATTCTTCTTATTACAATTATTATTGTTGTTATTTATCCCATTGCAATCTCCACCGACATTGGGCAGGTGGTCCTGATGCGAACTCAACCCAGAATTCTCCTCCTCCATCGCAACCTCAGAAAGTTGGCAATGAACTTGGGGGGTTTCCGCCGTCATTATCAGAAGACTAGAAGCTATATAGATGCAAAATTTTACGAATAAGATCGCGAGATCAAACGGTAGAAGCCGTTCAATGCAAAAGGAAAAGAGATGAATTTCCCAAAAGAATTGACAATGCAAAAGGGGTGTGAGGGATCGGAAAGACTTACGTGTATCGAGATGCAGGAATCAATCACCCCACTTTCGGATCCAGCGAATGCTCTGAATCTCCAGATCGGATGCGAGATCAGCCCAATCAGGACCTTCTAGTCAAGATAAAGTTAACAGGATCAAAATTGATTAATAACAAATTAGGTCTTGGGAAGATGAACGATAAAGAAGAAAATGGGAATGGGGGAGGGAGGGAACAAGGGACGGGAAGAAGGTCTCTCTCTCTCTCTCTCAACAGACTCGCAGGACGGAACAGCTGGCGAGGGAAAAAGGCCTTGTGTGTTCGTGTCCCTCTCTACGATTTGAACTCAAATACCCCCAGCACGTTTTACCCTTTTCCCCTTTATTTTTCTACCTATTTTCCAAAAATTAATTAACCAAAAATACTACTCCAGAACCGTACTAATAAATACCACAACCCATTTAATTATCAAAAATACCACAACCCATTTAGGGAGATGCCTAAAATCTTCAGAAGATTTTATGAACTTAAGTGGTGTTCCACTTTCTCCAAATAGAAATTTTTAGAAAAAGAAGGTAATTTTAAACTCAAAAATTATGCATTTACGCAAATAATTTTCCTACCAATAAGGATCTTGTTCGATAGATCTCATTAAAATCTTTTAAACGGCGCAAAAAAAAATTGAAAAAATATTTTTCACTTTATTATATTTGAGTTTGAAATTACCTTATTTTGAAAAAAAGTACTTTTTTAAAAAGTGGAACACCACATATTATTCTTACCATAGGGTGACGGTGAAATAGGAATATTAGGGGGAGTTCCAGATCAATAGTAAAAAGTACTTTTAGAAAAAGAAAGTTTTTCAAGCTCAAAAATCATATGTTTACGCAAATAATTTTCCTATCAATATGGATCTTGTTTGATAGATCTCATCGAGATCTTTTAAACGGTGCAAAAAAAATTAAAAAAAATATTTTTCATTTTCATTATATTTGAGTTTGAAATTCCCTTATTTTGAAAAAAAAAATTACTTTTTTTGAAAGTGGAACACCACCTTATTCTCGCTACCAATCCAATCATGAATAAAAGTTTTTCAAATCAAGTGAATTATTGTAATCCAATCCAGAAGATTTGTTTACTAGATAAGATCATGAATGTCCGTCACATATTAAAAATATCCCGTCACTTGAATTCGATATTCATGCATATTTCAAAGAATATAATTCTTGTTTATGAGATTTTCCTTCCCATATAAGATACAACAAACATCCATATAGGATCTAATATTTTTCGTTGCTCATAAACCAACCAACTAACCGTTGCTAGCACTGTATATTTGTATTTTACTTTGTAGTTTTTTAAACATTCTAAAACAAGAAAAAAAAAAAACACTTAAATACTTCTATGGTTACTTACATCTCGGAATTTTATGTACCTTATGAAAGATAATAGTGCAATCACAGGGAAACACTATATATGTGTTTTACTTTGCAATTTTTGAAACATCCTAAACAAACTCAAACATTATTAAGCTTGCTTACATTTCGAAATTTTTGTGTACATTATGAAAGATAATAATGCAATACTAGGACCTCATAACTACCTGATTGTTTATAGAGCATCCACAATGTAATAATCCAAATTAAAAGATTGCTAAAATTAGCAACGTGTGCTTAAAAAAGTGCTCACATTGTAATAATCAAAGTTAGCAACCTCCTAATCAATAATCAAATTTAGGCTTTTGAATAATCAAAAGTAATAGGAATCATTAATTTTCCTCTCTCTATCTCTCTATCTCTCTAACCCTAAAGAAGCCGCCGCCATCATTTCTCTCCTTCCCCTCCCCCCCCAGGGTTTTATGCCCCTATGGGTGACGGGAGGGGAGGGATTTCTCCCCCTTGTAGGATTTTTTAATCTCTCGATTATAGATCTCGAAGGTTTTCTCTCTTTTCCCCTTCACCCTCATCCTCCTCATCTCCAAACCACCATCCGCCGCCCCTCCTCCGCCTCTTCCGCCGTGCAGTCCGACGGCTTTTGGATGTAGTGGCCTGCAGATCGTGGTTGTCGGAGGCGTCCTCCTCCCGCTGGAGTGGGAGATCTAGGTGAGTGGATGAAGTCTGCTTCGGTACGACGGACTCCGTCCGGTTCCGTTACCGATTTTTCTCTTTTTTTCCTGGTTCTTTTCTTTGGTGTCCCCTGTGTGGGATTTCTCCCTGTTTGTGGGGCTTCTATCACCCCTATGTGGGCGTTTTTGGTTATTTTCTGCAGTGCTCCGTCTGTTTGGAGCGATGGGTTTAATTAGAGTTGGGTATAGTCTTTGTACTGAGTCCCCTCCTATTTGGTTTCTTGATCCCTTGTTTAGGGATAGAGTTTCCTCTTGATGTACTATTTCTTGGATCTATAATATCACTTGTTATCGTTGTGGCAAAAAAAAAAAAAGAATAATCAAAAGTAATAATGTGGGACTTCACATTGCTAATTTTAACAACCCTCTAAATGATAATCAAAAACTGGCGTGGCAAGTTTTGATTATTCACTTTTGATTATTACATTGCGGATGCTCTTAGATGTGAATTCATCCGCATAAAGGACGGAGATGCAATTGCTTTTGTACTACTGCTTGCAGTCTAGTTCGGTTCGGATTTCTAGGAATTCGAGAATCGAACCGCTAGTCACAGTTTTTACAAAATGAAATCCATGTCCGGATCAAAAGTTCTACGGTTCGGTTTCAATCCGATCTGTGACTCGCGGATCGGTTACGGTTTTATCCACGGATTCTAGCAAAAATAAAACTCAAGCATATATCTCACTCTAGAAGGAAAGAAGGTTACATTCAGATTTAAGTTTAACACTACCAAAAAGTACTTATTACATAAATTACTAAAAGCCTACTTCAGAAGTCAGATTCAAAAGAATCTAAATACTAGTAGGATTGTATCATTAGTCCATAACATAAAAGAATTGGAAAAGAAACAAATTACTGAAACTCGACTAGGGTTACCTGTAACTTATACTAAAAAATTACAATTTACCCCTTATATTTTATGTACATCTACACTATATCCCATTATTAAGATAAAAACCTAAAATTGGTAGAAAAAAGTGTTAACATTACTAACAATTTTTTTTTATATATATATATATATATATATTATGTATATAAAATAAATATCTCACAGTCCGGTTCGGTTACTTCACGGTTTTGTTGAAAATTCGTGGACTGAACTGCCAGTCACGATTTTCTAATTTTTCAATCCGTGTCCGGACCATTAATCCACTAACAAAATCCAAAAGGTACGGATTGATTTGGTCTGAACCGGTTTCACGGTTCCCCGAATTTTTTGAGCAACCCTACTTTGTACATTATCATTGATGATTCAATATTTTTCATTTTTTTTTTCTTAGTTTTTTCCGGCAAACTTTTCGGCATCGTCCATTTTTCGGCGACGATGTGTGGGGATAGGTAAATAAATTTTATTTAGTGTGAATGTATTTTTGTCAAGGTGGAACTAATAGGTTTCAAAATATGAATAATGGACTAGAGAGATTATCATGTTTCGACGAGATATAGATACAGGTTCTGATCCTCCCCGTTCAAAGGTTTAAGTGATTAAGATAATCCTGAACGGTAAATGATACCGTTTATTTTTTATTTGGTAAATTAACGGTACTGTTCATTGGTATACTCAATGGCTTATATTTGTTCAAAATTCTTTAGGTGAGAGTTTTGAACAAATCCGAACCATTTATTGCAACAAATTGATGGGCTGTTTTGTCGGGTCTAAACTTTTTGAATGGAAAGGATCCATTTCCTATAGATGTCTAGGCCACGTTTCATGGGATTTGGGATTCCTGTAGGGTAGCCTCGCCCTGCAGGGTGTGTAGGGCGGCTCCGAGCCGTCCGATCGGAGCCTCAACGGCTCAGATTTAATCTCCCGACCCTTCAAATCTGAACCGTCCATTGCCGAGCTGAGATCCCGACCGTTGATTGCCGATTCGGCACCGATCGGACGGCTCGGAGCCGCCCTACACGCCCTGCAGGGCAGCCCGCCCTGCAGGATCCCTGGGTCCCGTTTTATGCGACTCCCTCAATTCTAATAAACACTAGATATTATACAGAAAGACTACTAGTATACAGATTTGTTGTGGGGTCCACTACAGGTTCCACACAAATGATTCGAGCCGTTCATTAAATGTAAAACACTTTTTCAAGGGCCCCCGTGAAAAATCAGTTCAATCCGATACTTATAGATGTCCGGATAATAAAACATTATATGATTGGATCGAGCATCTATAAGTATCGGATTGAACTGACTTTTCGCGGGGTCCTTCTAAAATTGTTTTACATTTAATGAACGGTTCGGATCAATTGTGTGGGACACGTAGTGAACCCCACAACAAATCTGTTTTCCGTACAGATTACTGTACTAGTAGACTTTCTGGATATTGTACGGCCGAATTTTTGTTTGCGGACAATTCCGATATCCGACTTCATCTATCTCTATTCTCTAAGGAGCATGCCGGTAAGTTATACTACTATGTTTGGATAGGTTTGTCCCGGCCCGTTAACGTATTTATGATTATAATAATACTTGTAAGATTGAAAGCATGTGTGAGCATAGTGCTTTCCATCCTGGCATGACGGACTGTCTAACGTCATCTCTATTAATTAAATAGAGAAGGGCCGACCTCGGGATTGGGAAGGGAAAATGAATGAATATGCAGTGTGCATAAGAGAGTGTGGATGTGGGCATAAAAATGGAGATGTCGGCAACCGGATGAGAGAGAGAGAGAGAGAGAGAGAGAGAGAGAATTCGTCAAACTTTGCGATTTGGTCCCCCGCCCCGCCCCGCCCCACCGCACCCCATCTCATGGCAATTGCCTTTCCTCTCCTGTTCACGCGTATGTATGAGAGCGGAATCACAACGACATCTTGGCCCTACCCACGGTTTTGAGTTTATTCATAGTATATATAAACTCCAAACAAAAAATCTATTCCATTATAACTTTATGTATCTGATATTTCTTTGTTCTTTCCCTATCTAAATATATATGTTTCCCCATTCCAATGGATTCATAGTCATTGAATCATTTTGGAAATTGTATATGTAATTCAATTATGATTGTGAATTTATTGGAAGAGAGGGACATACAAATTTCAATACAAGCCCATACTTTCAACTTTGGGAAGACAAAAATATATGTAAGTAATTCTTCTTGTTACAAGCATGTTAAACTTGAGAGAACGATTTCTTTATAGTTTTTAACAAATTTTGAATAAAAAAGAAAGATATTTTTTATTTGGAGGATGATGCGCAGTCGCTTCTAATCAGTTTTATTTGTACGAGTAATCTTTTTATTGGTAATGTATGATGTATTGGGTTAGCTTGCATATCTCGAACTAATCACTACAACTCCTCCCACAGTTGTTTCATACGTTTATGCAAAGAGGTGTGGTGGTTCCAAGAATTGTTGACGAGGAGAATTAAACCTGAAACTTTAAGACTGAGCAAATCTTTAAATCTTAAGCCAAGACCACTTAGCCAACCCCTTGAAATTTTTACAAGTAATCCTACACTCTCTATTCGAGAGAAAACACGCGAAAGACGGAATTGTGGTGTATTTCATCAATCTTTTTCCTTTCATGAGTAGTTTTTGGCAATACATATTCGTTTGTGGATATGGCTTAATTACTGACGCAGGAATTGTTTATGAAGATTCAACTCCTTTTTCTTTCTTTCTTTTTAAATCAAAAGATGCATCATATTAGTAAAAGGGCAAATTTAACCCAAATTTAAAAAAAGATGATAAATTGTAGTAGTAGCAGTAGTAGTTGTAATCCTGGGCTGGGCAAACCTGCAGCTAGCTAAGCTGGCTGGCTGGTACTATTTTTTTTAAGAGCGTAAATTCTATCCGTCATGGTTTTCACCATTGCATGTGGGTTCTACACGACTTTTTTTGTTACAATCTGAACCGTTCATCTTGTAGAACACGTAGAATAGTATACCCATGAAAAAAATCACTATGATTGGATATCGATAGGTATATCAAAACTTAAATTTTTGTTTACAGAATGGAGGGTTATAGATTTTGAAGTTGAATTGTTTATGGCAATCCATTTCCTAAACCAAAATTCAATTTTTAATATACCTATTGATGTCCGACCAAGCTCATTTTTTGCGTGCACATATTATTATGTGGGCTCTATAAGATGAACGGTTCAAATTATAACAAAAAATGCTTGGTGAAACCTCGTAATAGACTATGATGAAAAACCAAAGATTCCCACCTTTGGTGAAAAGAATTTTAACTCTTTTTTTAATACTACTATAGGAGGAATGATTCTGACATTTGATAATGATGATTCCATAGGGACCGACGTAGGATTTCTTTCCTATGGATTAGCGACAGATTGGGACCATTTGATATGACATGATATAATATTTACCATGAATCACGTTGAACATGGAGTACAAAATTACGGACAATTATCTACAAATTTAGCGAGGAATGGCGATCAGGTCCCGTTCCAGAGCACCTTTTTAAAAAAAAGTATTTATTTCACATTTTTAAACTCAAAAATAATATAAATGAAAATAAATTTTTCAATTTTTTTTGCACCGTATTAAAAATCTCAATAAGATCTATCAAATAAGATCCATATTGATAGAAAAATTATTTATCTAAGCACGTAATTTTTAAACTTAAAATTATCTTCTTAAAAAATAAATACTTATTTTACTTTCCGAAACGGAGCCTCAATCATCTTATTATCGATCTAATCTAGATACACTGGATCCTGACGACATGATGACGACTTTGCAGCACAAGAGATCCACATCCACTTGGTGAGTGACTAATGATCACCTTGATTAATGCCATTACTCCTACTACGTAACTGACTACAGATTCAAACCACCTCCTACGTACTTTTCTTCTTTCTTTTGTGAGGAGGGGAAAAAAAAAAACGCGCGGTTACACCAAATTTATTCTATTCCAATGAGTGAGTAAGTAATGAAAGCTTAATACTGAAAGGAATCGCAAAAAAATGTATTTTATTATTTCATTTTAACGCAATTAGCTTTTTTTGAATGGCAAAAAATTTTTTAAATATAATCTTTAAAATTGTTACAAAGATTAAAGAAAAATGGATAATAATATCATATCCTTAAATTTAAGAACAATAAATTTCTAAATATAAGAATAATCATGTGCCTTTCCGATACCGAAATTCGAGATTGGCAATGAGTCAATCAAGAAAGTACCAATTGGAACAAACTCACACCTAACTAGCGCTAGTTCATTCATTCGATAATTGGTCGTAGTCAAGGTAATTAAACTAATTACTTCGCGAGATTAGACACAACAATATGTATAGTTGTTTTTATAACACAACATAGACTAACGTGCGAGGATTGAACTGAGTTTTTTTTTTGGGGGGGCGTAAAGATTCGAAAAGACTTATCAAGAAGAAAAAAATGAAAATAGATTACTAATATAGATAGATTTCCAAGCTTTTTCAGCGGCCCATTCAGTTCCTAGATTTCATATTCACGTCGTTTTAATGGTTGGTTGTTTGCTTTACTCAGAAGGATTAGTTTAGTATATAGCTAGCTAAGCTTGTATATATCTTTACATAAATCAAATCAAATCAAGGCTTATCTAGAACATATATGTAACAAGTAGAGCATCCGCATTGGGTTTGTTATATTTGTATATCAAAATGTTTGTTACGGTATGTGTTAGGATAAAAAATGGGTCCCATAAGTGTATGGTGACTTAGAAGTGCAAGTAAATATACGTGTACCTCAATAGGTTTGATAGGAGTGTGTTAACTCTTTAAAATAATGTCAAAACAATGGCTATAATAATAATAAAAAAAAGTAGTGTAGGCATTTATGTTTTATGGTTGAAGTTTGTATTTATAGAGATAGGGCTCACTTATTGTTTGTTAGCTTGGTTGCTAAACTTAATAATCATGTCAACACACTACTAGATTTAGCACACTCTAACACATGTATTGGCACCAAAAAATACAATTTCATTTGTTAAGTCTTAATATACATAATTAACACGTTAGTTAACAAACCCATTGCAGATGCTCTAACCGCCACATTAGTAAGTTACTCGTAGCTAGTGTGTGATAAGAATCCGAAATGGTTACGCAAAGTGGGTTTTGTTTTTTTTGTCTTTGGAAGTTTGTTGAAGGAAGGAAGGAAGGTGGCTTTTGGAATGCAAGTAGGAGTAGATAATGCCAAGTACTTTTTGGATTACAATGAATTTGTTTGTTTATTTGCTACTATAATAACTAGCTAGGCCCGGCGCCCCGCCCCTCCCACATGAAACCCGCAAGGCATCGCATGAATTTCGGATCCCAATTTCCATACATTCTCATCTATTGGAGTATACATATATCCTACTATAATCCTAAGCTAGCCCATGATTGCCTGTCCCATGTGCAGCTTCCTTATTATTAAAAATTTAAAAAGTATATCTGATCGCATGCATCTCAACAGATCCAACACCAAACATGATAAATTACGTTACTAACCTATATATATGAAACTTGTTTATATATAGCAGCATCTCAACAACCTAGCTATCTCGTTCTTCTTTCTCAAATAAGAACTTATTTTTAAATTTAAAAAAATGAATTTACAAAAATAATTTTTTTAATTTTTTTTGTAGGATTTCATAGATCTTATCGAAATCTATAAAAAAAAAATTCATATTGCATATTTTTTTTTAATTTCAGTAAGCTTAATATTTTTAAGTTTAAAAATTGCAAATAAATATTTATTTTTTTAGCACGGTCCTTAAAATAACTTTTTCTCTCTTCTATAGACCCCTCATAATCTCTTTCCTTTTTATTTAAACTAAAAACAACACAACTTATATTAATTCATTCAAAAGTAGGAGTACAAATTAAGTCTGATAACCGATCAAAAACAAAAAATTAAGTCTGATACATCTTTACAAAAACAAGGGACGGACTACTGACCCCATCTAAGGTGGTGTTCCATTTTTTCTAAAAGTACTTTTTTTTTCAAATTCAAGTAATTTCAAACTCAAATGTAATGAAAATGGAAAATATTTTTTCAATTTTTTTCGCCGTTTAAAAGATCTTAATGAGATCTATCAAATAAGATCCATATTGATAGAAAAATTATTTACATAAACACATGATTTTTGAGCTTGAAATTACCTTTTTTTTCTAAAAATTCTTTTTTGGAGAAACCGGAACACCTCTTAATTTTCATAGAAAGTTTTTAACAAAAACTCTGTACAGCGCTATATAAGACAGTGAAATGTACGAAAAGTATTTCATTAAGAATGTGCTATATCTGACTATTTCTATGGATCGTCCAGACACAATGTCAATGGATATTATGTACTTGATCACGGCAGTAGCATAATGCTTGAATCCAATCTCCAGATGCGACAAAACTAGCCCAATTGTTGTAGAACTAGAAGAGAAGAGTTGGGCCTGGAATGCCCCAATGATCATGGATTTTGTTACACAATATTATTTCCTGTGACTGTTTTAAAAACAGGCTTACGGATGCGATGTCGAATGTCATAAAAGGCTTAATTGAAACTCTCCCTAACAACAATTGATTTTAGAAGAGATGGTAGAAAAACGATCTGAAAAAGATTGTACTAGTACTATGTGCAGCGTATAATAGAGGGCATATGTATGTGGATATATATATATATATGATTACGATGGTTGTATACACTGAACAAAAATTGAAATAGATCCACTAAATCAGGCTCTCTAATCCCAAATGTCTTCTTTTTAGCAGAGACAGAGAGACAATTTACTCGCAGCACATAGAAGCATGGGAAATTAGTCATTCTACTTTTTCTAAAAAAGAACTTTTTAAAAGAGAAAGTAATTTCAAATTCAAATATAACGAAAATAAAAAATAAATTTTTAATTTTTTGTGCACCATTTAAAAGATCTCAATGAGATTTATCAAACAAGATCCATATTGATTTATTTGCGTAAACACATAATTTTTAAGTTTAAAATTATCTTTTTTTAAAAAAATTCTTTTTTTAGGAAAATGGAACGGCTAATGAAAAAGAAAAAGAAGGTGTCGTTCAAATAGCTTGTTTATAGAGACATCTATCTATCTAATGATAGATCAAAAAGAAAAAAATCTAACTAATGCTACACTCTTGCCACACACAGGCCCGGCTTCTGTAAAATTAATTAAAGTGTCTGTCTTTCTGATAGTCCAGACTTTTCAACGTACCCTGCATTTCAAAAATATCTCACCTGTTTGCAATAATAATCTTGTACTCCGTGACACAGACAGTCACAGCAAGGTTGGAATTTAATTTAATTTAATTTTGTTTGTGGAGGAATGCCAAGAAATTCATTAATATAAAAGTATTACAACGTACCGTGTGCATATAATATAATTGACGATTTAGACCTATTGTACACCAATGAACAAATAAATCATACAAATTAAATGAAAGTTAAGCCAACGATAATTTGATGAAACGGTTAGATGTCGAAACAGAGCGTGCAACTTGTTGATGTACAGCTATTACGGTTTGTTTGGAAAGTGACATCATGCAACTAGATGAGTGGGAGACCAACTACAACACAAAATCGGTAGGAATATGTTGTTGAGATGTCAAATAGTGTTTGTGTGGAAACTGTCCTCACTCTTTAAGATTCTCCATTTCCCAAAAGAAAGACGGAAGAGAGAGAGAGAGAGGAGTAGGGCTAGCTTCAACGGGGAAGAGACAGAGAAACCATAGAAAAGTTTAGGATTCATGTGGTTGGGCAGATGGCTATATTGAAAATAGCACCCCACCCCCACCACACGCGGTCCTAAATCCTACTCATGGGAGAGACGGACCACTACGAGATAACGTTTCTTATTTGTCGCGTTTTGGAATACTAATATGGAAGAAAATACACACAAATGAGGAAAAAAACAACAAATCAAAATTAAGTACTATTAGCCAAAATAATTTCCTATTTTTGTTATAGATCAACAAGTATTAGAAAAAGAGCAAAAAATCAAAGGAAAGAGGAATTCATGTTTTCAATGGTTATTTCGTTTATACTACCCACATCGATCACTTAGAGCAAGTCTATCAATACATAAGTATACTACATTATGAACAGTTCACAATTCTACTTTAGCTATTAATTTTTTTTTTCACAACTACACCAATATTATCTATTTTACCTAACACCAATTAAAATATACCGTATATATTTTCCCTTTTTTCGTATTATTTTTTTCCCCAAGAAGGGAGGAGAGAGAGAGAGGGGAAGAAACAATAAAAAAAAAAGAAAGGAGTGTGAATAGTCCTTAGGTAAAAGTGGCTAAGCCCTATTCATAAATGTATTTTACCTATCCTTTTACCTAATCTGGTGCATGGGTATTTTTTGAGTTTCTCCTCTCCAAAAAAGCTATTTTACCAATGTTAGTGTACATGCTCTTAGTTTGCAAAATATATGTTGAATTCATCATTGGAATGGAGTTTGTGTTCTCTTTATTTGTGTTCTTATTTTTTAAAAGCAAAAGGACGTGGTTTCGCACTTGGGTAGAATTCTTGTAGAGGATCCGAGCCCCCGAAACACACGTTTGATTTACTCTCTCTTTTTTGGGAAAATGACGGCCCAAGACGTGTTCGGAAAATTAATACCCGCCAAGGACAACCTAAGAACATTTGTTAATACTGAAAATGTCCTTAGAGGGTATTAATTATCAAAACACGTCATTTGCCGTCATTTTCCCCTCTTTTTTTCCCGAGATAAACCAATAATCCAAACACTCCTAATGATGACTGACCATTGACACACAACAACATGCAAAGATTTCTCATTTTTCGATCTCTGTGAAGGCCCACATTGAGAAAGGACCAACTACAAGTAAAAAAAGAGACCACAAAGAACAACTAGTCTGGGTCAAACACGTTTATGAAGCCCATATATTTTTGTATGTGAATTAGAGCCCCAATGACCGGGCTACTTTTATGGACCCACAAAGTTAGAGCAATACGTTTCTTGGCCCAGGAGAGACGGGGGGTTATTCCTCTCTCTCTCTAATGAAGCAAGAATGAGGCAAGTGCATCGTGTCTAAGTTTGGACAAAAATTGGCGGGTTTTTTATTTTTTTATTTTGAGAATGTAGTTGGCGGGTTTATTAGTCCAATTTTTTTGGGTAAATTTTATTAGTCCAATTTCCAACTTGGAGAACCCCTTAAGTTCAGCCCAATCTTTTGTTCCCGTTTCCTTTTTGAATTCAGACTATCATGGTATGGGTATATGAGATGACCAAAAAGTACGTTTGAGATGACCAAAAAACCATGTTTCAGGAGAAGCGGATCTTGCTTGAGAGTTGAGACCAAAACAACACAAACCTTGTTTTTTTCTGGAACAAGTACCAGGAAGATTGTCCTAACTTCATGTGCATAAAAGCAGATACGTACGCACCACTAACAAGGAAATAAAACACGCACTAAAACACTGCAGAGGTAGGGGAGAATGATCCGATCCACAACAGAAGAACCAGCATCAGCATCAACAACTATGGCAGAGAGACGACTGCACTAGCTGTAGTGATCCTTTTTATTTACCTTTCTTCAGGTTGATTACCTGAGGTTGTGGCCAAAGAACTTGACAGAAACAAAACAATTTTCTTTGGGCTGGGTGTGAGTTAAAAAGACGATCCATCTCGTTAGTGGTGAGACAATTAAAATGACAAAGAGTGAAGCATTACTACTGGAGTAGTGTTGGAGGTTTGGGGTGGAAAGGGAGCACCTTGGAATATTCTTCAAGTTGAAGAATATCATTTGCTCAAAAAACAATTTGAACTCTAAATGGATGGTACGCCGTAAGTGATTACAAGAATAAAAAATAAAAAATTGGAAGGACAGAACTGTGTTTAAAATAAGAGACCTAAGGATTGCTGCCCATTTTCAAATCGATATTGAGAATGGTAGAAGAATTTCCCTTTGGAAGGATAATTGGTCTGGGGAGGGTTGCCCTATGTTACCATGTAACTAATACACTAGCCAACTATGTTTGGTATGCACATTCCAAAATGGTACACTTACTTTCAAAAACGGTAAATTTAGCGATCTAAAGTGGTCTCCACTTTTACGAAAAATCAACTTATTAAGGTAAAAATCTGCAGGATGAAATTTTGGTCAGAGGAAACAGAAAGAATTTGGTCATCTTCCTAGGAATGTGTTTTGTACGAGCATTTTGAAAGATAATACTTAGTAGATGTGGAAGAGCAAGTTTTAATTTTGTTATGTATAGAAGCGTACCGCAAAATCGAATTAGGCATGTGGAACTTTTCATCTGGATTACATATAAGGTGTGAAGTTGCTGGAAATTGTACAGATCAAAGCAATAACTGATTACTTCATATTAGAAGGACATCTTTTTGTGTGGGGTCAGGAAGAAGTAGAGAGATTGAAATATATTATTTCACCTCTGTTATTCCAAGCTCAAGGCACGATACATCACTTTGGCAAATAGAACAACAGGTGGGGGTAGGATCAAGTCCTTGGGCATTGTGTTGAAGAACCCAACACCTCCATGGGTGCAATGCTTTGGCTAGCTAGCCTTTCAGGGAAGAATTAAGTCTGCAGAGGTTTTCCAAAGATGGGGTATTCTTGCTTATCATTCAAATGTACTGTCTCATTTCTGGAGAGTTGCACTTGAAATCTCTCTTACAAACTTGTCCCCAGTTTTGGAGAATGTGGTCAGTCTTTTTTTGTTTTTTTGCATTGGTGGGGTGTTCAATGGGTTACTCCATCTTCAATTACCTAGTTTCAGTGGTGATAAGGTATAATTTTCAAAAGATGAAGACACTATGATGCGAGGCTCTACCTTGGGCAATTTTATGGTCTGTCTAGAGTTGAGAAATGAGTGTATCTTTCAAGGAATGACAACCTAATTGGGAAGAACTTTTAGATCTTACTTAATTTAGAGTACTTTTGGGTGAAATTGAAGGTTCAGAACAATGACCATTCTGCAAATGGTCTGGTTTATCAGTTCCGAAGTTTTCTTCAAGCAATTGACAGATAGGGTTGTCATAAATTTTGCTCGTTTAAGGTTGCTTTGGTGCTGCTGTTTCTGTTTTTGAAAGATGTTTACTGGGGTTACGGTGGCATATGATAGGCTTGGGAGGTAGGTGTCAACCTTATTGGGATGTGCCTCTTCTAGAGATGATGCCATCTTGTCCCCAACTCTGGTGCTAGCTTTGTGTTTCTATTTCCGAGAGGATTTGGGCAATTAGATTTGATTTGGTGGCTTTCTACTCTTGCGATGCCAGTGATTGTTGCTGGTTTTTGTTGTTTGGAGCTTGCTTTGCTGCTGGTTTTGGTGATTGGTGGCTGCAATTACCTGCAGTTTTGCTTCTGTCATTAACCTGTACTAGTTTTCATTCTTCTTCTCTTGTTCTTCCCTCTACAGTTCTTGGTTAGTGTTGGTATTGTGTCCCAAGCCCTTAGGATTGAATGATTGATAGTATCTGTTTCTAGCTGATCAAAAAAAATAAAAATAAATAATCCACTAGTAGCATTTCTAATTTGGAATAGTGGCAACTAAACTGGCATACGGGACCATATATTTTCAGTGAGTCATGATAGTAATTGTTGTTAGATTTCTTGGAGGGTTCCAACCTAAAACCAATTGGCTATAGGTGGAGTAGCCTCTAGAATTTATTAACCAAGCTTGGGTGGCTTAGATGAGCGATGTGGGACAAGTCTAACACTCCCCCTCACGTTTAGCCCGGATGCACGTGGAGGTGACATACCAAGAGTTGATTGACCGACTCGGGCGACAGAGATGACAGAGACTTTCCCACGAGAGATGAGGCCACCCAAGATCTGGCTCTGATACCATGTTAGATTTCTTGGAGGGTTCCAACCTAAAACCAATTGGCTATAGGTGGAGTAGCCTCTAGAATTTATTAACCAAGCTTGGGTGGCTTAGATGAGCGATGTGGGACAAGTCTAACAATTGTATGTTTCCAACTAATACCAACAATCAATAAAATTTTAGTTGTAAACACACAATGTAATTTTGCAAATGCCAATTTTCTTCAAGAGGAAAGCACCAAAAACTCCCAAAATATTACTACTACAAAAGTACTCCATTAAACAGTACACACAAGCAAAATCACAGCTGGAAAGATGGAAGAGACTCAAGCCCATACCTCGACTATTTGCTCGTATTCCTTAGACTACAGAAATCATCACATCTTTTCGTGCAAATTTCATGTAGGAAATCCAGCTTTGCTTGTACTTCCACTGTGCAATGCATACTCAGAAACCACCACGGATCCCCTCGATCATCCTTAGAATATCACGTACAGTGAACAATCAAAACACAGACCACATTTGTTTCTAAGGAGCCAACCCTTGGAATATCATAACTTCAAGTGCTTATATAAAGACATATCACAAACAAACCAGCAAAGCGACAAACAACGAGGGCGGATAGCACACACAGGGGGTGGGGACCGGGGAGGGGGGGTTAAGCGTCATAGATGCGGCACTCGTCGGTTTCGGGGTTATCTTGACAGAAGGATTCGAGGGGATCTTGTTTCTGAAGAAGCTTGAGACGGAGATCGGCCTTGGCCTGGCTCACCTCCTCCACCTCGTCCCACGCAACCTTGCACTCATCGGATCTCTCATCTCCCAAGCAAACCTCAATCGCCTCCTTCACCTTCTCCTCTATCATCTCCGTCAGCTGTTTCTCCCTCTTCTGCGTCCCTTTGTACTTCGCCACCCCTCCTCCTCCTTTCCCTCCCCCTGTTGCCAATTTTGCCATCACCACCACCTTCCCCCTATTTCTGCTAGTAATATTTCCCACGCCGATCAAATCAGTTCGTTTCTCCCTGATTAAACCATCGCCGGATCGAAGGCACCCGTGGGGGAACTGGGTCATCGGGAATTTACCTACTAGACCAATAGTGCTCCCCATAGAAGCTGCAACAAAAGAAGCCATAGATCGCTGCGACTACGACTTCACTTTCCTAATAGTACTTACTATATACCTACTAGTAGTACGATAAAAGTTCTTCGACTGAAAAAGAAAAGGAGAGAGTTTAATTTTCATTTTTTGTACCAAGCTGAGTTCGGGAAAAAATTGGAAAAACCTTGTTGGGATCGCATAGGGTTTGGACTTATATTACCCCGCCCCTGAGTTATATATCTATATATATATCTATCAGGACGGTTTAAGATTATCTAAAAAAATATTTTAAATTTTAATTTCATAGTTTTTGATCAAATTTTTATGATTCGAATGCAGAATATGATTTTAAGGAGCAAAATATATGATCGGAAAAAGTTTATTTTGAGAAGTTTTTAATTAAATCGTTCATTAAATCTAAGTTAAAAACTGTTCAGATCAGGCATTTTTCGGTCATTTTTTTTGTTAATTCCTCGCAAATATCCTTAAAATCACGTTCTGATCACATTGAGCGGCTCGAATCATCAAAATTTAATCGGAAATTATGAGGTATTTTTTTAAGTATCTAATTAGTTGTCTCCAAAATCGATATATCTATACATACTTCCTATGGTACACACCCCTTATTAGGGAGTGTACCGTACGCACCATGATTTTAAACCATTGGATTTGAAAGTGAATAATCCGGACCACCAATTTATTAAATCAATTAATAAAATAAAAAAATAGCTTAGCGGGTAATAGGTTGTTCTCTCCTTCTTGACTCTCTCTCCCCCTCCCTCATTAGTAAAATACTGCAAATTATATAACATGACCATTATTGTTATGACAACACAAAAAATTGGTATTTCTTTACCACAATGTGTCGTACCAAAGAAATATTTAGAATTGTATATTTCAATATACTTGATATGAAACCAATTTCTCTATTGTAACTAAATGTACGGTTGACTTGCAATCACGACACAATAATGATGATCAAAACCAATGATTTCGTTATATTTGTAGATTAACTAATTCACATAATTTTTTGGCTCAATAGCGTTTAGAAAGCCCTTTCATTGGCACCCGAATTTAATAGTAAAAGAATTTTTTTGTCTGATTAAGGGTCCAATGATAGGCAATCAACTTCATTCTTGGTACATGTGATCTATTTATATTATGTAAAAGATAGACGGTTCCGATAAAAAAAAAAATCATTAGATGGGGCTCGGGTGGTGCATTGTTAGACTTTAATGTATCTGGATACATTAAATATTTTTCGATTACGGAATTGTCGATATCTGATGATATCTAATTTTGGTGACAATGCTGAATATCGTATGACTTGATATCCTAACAGTTATGATCGATCATTTTAAAAATATACTCGCTAACGACATTTAGTTATGATATGGTATTTTGCTGATTATTGTGGTACACAATTGAGAATTTGAAATTTTGAAGGCTATTAATTATAAAATACTTTCTTGTACGTAGGGGTCCTATTTTCGACAGAAAATTTGAAAAAGCAGTGGCCTCAAATGCCTCCGCCCTAGTGTTGGGTATGCACTTATAGATCATATTATGGCCTATGTCATTGGTGTAAATCAGTATGTCTACTATAATAATTTTTTAAAAAAGAAAATACAATGACAATAAAATTACAAAATTATTTTGATTGTACTTCCACGACTTAGTTCCAATGACCACCATTAAATTTGGATTTATATGCATAGGGTGAAGGTTTAGTATCAATCCGCCTGTCAAATACATAGTGCCAATTGTTAAGTGCACCGCCTTGAATATCTGTATCTTGAGACAGTTGGATAATTATTTGTTTTAGTGACCTCTCATTTTTTCACGAAAATTTGAAGGAATTTTGATTTTTTTGAATTAAATTTTGTAGAGAATGAACATAATTTAGACTAATATTTTGAGAGAAAACTGTAGTTGTATTCAAAAATTTGGGTATAGTACTTACTTTTTGGTGAATTTCTTGGATGAAAATTTTGAGCGAGAACTTCATTTTTAGTTTAAATTATTGAGGTATTATGTAGAGACAAATAAGAATTTGGAAAAATAGTGTGCAGGGAATTGAAAATTAAGATAATATGGTGAAAATTTTAAAATTTGGGAAAAAAATGTGGCGGGAATTGAAAATAATTAGTAGTATGATGTTTTGCTGATTATAACTATCGTTTACTGAACATTCCGATTGAATTTTTTTATACGACACGTTGTGGGTATGAAAACGTCAATTTATGGTATTATCATAACAAATTTGGTTATAATACTGAATTTGTGGTATGGTATTTTATTGATTATAACTATCGTTAACTGAGCATTTGAATTGATTTTTTTTTATATGACACGTTGTTGGTATAAAACGTCAATTTATGGTATTATTATAACAAATTTGGTTATATTACTGAATTTGTGAAATGGTATTTTGCTGATTATAACTATCGTTTATTGAATTCCAATTGAATTTTTTTTATACGACACGGTGTGGGTATGAAAACGTCAATTTATGATATTGTCATAACAAATTTGGTTATATTACTCAATTTGTGGTATGATATTTTGCTGATTATAACTATCCCTAATTGATCTTTCTGATTGAAATTTTTTATACGACACGTTGTGGGTATGAAAACGTCAATTTATGGTATTGTCATAACAAATTTGGTTATATTACTGAATTTGTGGTATTTTAGACATGTGTTATTACAAAATATTTTAATTAATTTCTTTTGGTACGGCACATTGTGGTAAGAAAACGTCAATTTATGATATTGTCATAACAATTGTGGTTTGTTATATAATTTGTCGTTTTTTAATATGTTTTCTTTTGATACGACACATTGTGTAAGAAAACGACAATTTTAGGTGTTGTCATAACAATTGTGGTTATTTTATAAAATTTGTGGCATTCTACAAATATTTTTGGCTTGGGTATAACAATTGATGGTTCTGATATGACATATTTTGATTTTGTTACAAAATATCATACGAGTCAAAGAATTTTTGGTACGACTCATTGTGGAAGATAATGCCAATTTATGGTGTTGTTATAACATTTGTGGGTAGCATTATTTAATTTTTGATATTGTACGCATATATCTGGTTAGAGTACAAGTATTATGGATTCCGGTACGAATAATTATGGTTATATCATAACAATATTTTTTAATGTGGGTAACCTGTTAGTGACCTGTTCAACAGGTAAATTTTAAAGTAAAAGTCGTAACTGAAGTCATAAATATGCATTACAAAATCAAAAATCGGCATAATAAAAATCACAAATTGTCATAATTTAAACATACGGTATACCTTGTGTACCATAGCTTAAATTTCACTGACCTCTCATGAGGTTTCTGACAAATGCTGAAACCTCTCCTAAATTTTTTTTTTTGAAATGCCACTGACCTCTCTTCCTTCGGCTGACAATATCAATATTCTCCCCTCCTGTTGACTTACCCTAGATGCCGTTAACACCTGCGTTTAAAAGACCAAGATAGCCTCTTAATAAAAGCATATACATTGAACAAATCTCATTCTACTTTTTATACTACTATCATACCTTACAATTCATACAACCAAATACGCTTTTTATTGCAATAACTAAATGTCAAATTAAAGACCACACAATAAGTATGTGGATTTTTACTATCAGTTACACGTTTATTTGTACTGCACACGCATGTACGAAAACATGATCATAATGGTGTTTGAGATTTTATTGAAAAACTCACTTTTTAGTTTTTTTTTTTTACAAAACTATAAAACTACTTTAAGAAAAAGTGCTTTTCCTAATTCAATCTAAACATAGCCATATAAGAATCCACATGCTAGAAAAAATTATCTTCATATCACATTTGAAATTTTCTCTTGTTAGGTTACGAGAAAGTGGTTAGAGAATAAAACAAGTTTGCCCCTTTTCAATTGACTTCATGATGGTTGAAAGCCTGAAAAAAAGAAAAGAAAAAATAGTTGTACGTAAGAGTAAACCAAAATAAGATGGCCTAAGAAATGGAAAGTAAATAAATGTGTTCGTAAATATATAATTCATGAGTTCGGATGATACTGTAATCTTTATTAAATAGAAAGCAATTTATTGTGATTATTTATGTATGAAGTGAGTTATGCAAAAAAAAAAAAAAAAGGGAAAAAACTTGACTACATAGACATTTTTTTTTGCATCAACATTTAAAAGTTGGGTCACTTTTAAATGAAGCGAACAAAATATAAAAGAACATGAAAGTTGACTTAACAGTTGTGAAAGGACAAGGGTGAGCGTTTAATTTTGACACATGACAAAAAAGGTTGCAAAAACGAATTGTACAATTACACGAGATCTTTTTTGTTTGTCACATTGTCATAAAAAAATTGATGAGATTGTGTGAGAAATTATAATTAATGTTATTGATTTACCAAATCCCTCAATTCAAACCAAAAAAAAAAAAACAAGACTGGTAGAAACATTTAACGAAGGGTGGAACGGACATTTCATGGGGGCACACGAGTGTTCGTCCAGTCCAGATGTTATAATTGTATGAGCCAAACCCGTTCTTTGAAGTTGAAACCGCAGAACCAGAGGCAGCTCGTGGGTTGGGTTATCTCAAATCAATTTCTCTCTCCGAATCGACTCTCTGCCCTCTCGTTTCCTGGCGAGGCGTTACCGGCGTGTAGACTCGACGGACTCCCTCCACCCTCCCCTTCTT
Organism: Rhododendron molle; assembly: GCA_025413875.1. Taxonomy (NCBI): domain Eukaryota; kingdom Viridiplantae; phylum Streptophyta; class Magnoliopsida; order Ericales; family Ericaceae; genus Rhododendron; species Rhododendron molle. The sequence goes on along the minus strand of CM046394.1, from coordinate 44,710,242 downwards.
TGCTTCCGGCACATCTTATCCCCCCCACAACCTCTGCTTTCCTTACGGGTAACGTTATTTTCTATGTCCGTTGCGTATCTAATAATTCTCCTATATATGCATTTGCATACATGTCGTGTATGGATACATACATATTTGCCAACCCTAAACTCCGAACTGAAACCCTAGCGGAGTCTCTCTTTACAAGTATTTTTTCCTCTTCGTTTTTCGTTGAAGCTCTAGGAGCTGTAAACAGGCAAGATTCATTTAACAATGCGCGTATCTGTTTGAACTTTTTTTGTTTCTTTTCTGACCTTATAACTCTCGGTGTATCTTTTCAACTGGGAAAATCTGGAAACGAAGATGGTTGTATGACTAAAGATTCGTCTTTCTTGTTGGATTTTCCTTACGGATTTGACACATTAGTGCCGTATTTTTATTGTTTGAGCTAACTTGTTCGCATATCATTTCTTTATGGGAAAATATGAGTTTTTCTCTTCAGAATTTTTATTTTCCTAAAAATATTGTACGTTATAAGCGTAGAATCAGACCCATCTACAGTGCATGCTTTCTCTCCCCCTTAAAATTTGTTGATTCCTTCCCTGTGAATTTAATTTGTACATGAACCTTATTCTGAGGCATTTTTTGAATTCTACAAAAAATTATGGTTGCTTGTGGACTCTAGAATTGAAACAACCAAATTGTAGATGGAGGAATCGGCTGTTGATGGACAGCATCCGGAGAGCGATTTCGTTGATGCAAAAGTTGAACACCAAGGAGAGGAAGACTCTCCTGCTGCGGGAGTCCCAGAGGACCAAGAACCCAGTGAAACGAGGCTGAAGAACCAAAAACCTACCGAAGTAGAGCCCGAAGTCGAAAACTCCAGTGAAAATGGTGTGGAGGGCCAAAACCTTAGCGATAATGAGCAAGTGTTTGTGAAGGAAGCTCAACAAACTGAGGAAGCATTGGTAAACGTGCCAGCTGAACCTGACCACGCAACAGATGCTGCAACTTCTGTTGCTCAAGTTGAGGATGCGGGTCTTGATGAGGTGCCAGAAAATGAAAGTGAGGGCGGTGATACTCATCCTGGACATCAACATGAACCTGTTACACCAAATTCTCTTGTGAGATATTCGAATGCAAATGCTGAAGATGACAGTAAGGGAACGCCCAAGAATTGGCTGAATGAATCAATGGTATGCCCTGACAAATAGCCAATTGAAGTAAAAGGGCAGATTGTGGTCCATGATATTCCATAGGTCTCTACGTGTTATTTCTTGTTTCGATTGCAGATCGCAGATGATGATGAATCTGGGACACCAGAAGACCAAGCAGCATTCATGAAGGAGCTGGAAAGTTTCTGTAGGGAAATGGCCTTGGACTTTAAACCTCCTAAGTTTTATGGGCAGCCACTAAACTTGCTCAAGTAATTTTACTATGGCTTTGAGTGTGTATACAAGAGATATGTAGGTTTTTGGTTAGCCTAACCTAATGTATTCTTGTCACTGGTATTAGGTTATGGAGAGCTGTCATCAGGTTGGGCGGCTATGATCGGGTATGACCTTGCCTTGTTAATTTCTTGTTGTTTTAATATTTCCCTGATGACTTAATCATTATTGTTCACTATTTTCGAAAGCCTTTTGTTGTATGTTGTAGGTTTGTAGTCGTTGAGTAAAATGCCCAAACATGGTTAGCTGCTCTCTCCGCCCATAGTAGCATAGAATAGTAAGGAATCTTATCAAATATGGAGTTTGTAATTAGTACCTGAGATGGAAACTGTGAGTTATTGTAAATATAACCTCGTAAGTTTCAACCCATGGGTCGACTCAAATCTTTCTTGGTCAAGTAGTCTTGAATGTTCAACACAAAAGACTGGACAATTCTTGAATAATACTCTTGCTTTCTCCTTGTGTTATGTACTTGTTAGTTCTTGAACGTTATGTGCCCTAGGAAATTGAGTGTATAACTTCTATTTTTTGATAGGCAAAATTTTTTATTCGGAAATCTTGACAAAGGGTACGTCAAGATGGGGGAAGGGGAATTCAACCAAGCGTTGGATTGGAAGAGAAAAAAACTGTTTGGACAAAGCCCAAACACTCCCAAACCCCAAAGAATACAACACTAAATCATCACATGGGCCTGACCCAAAAAGGCTCAGCCCAAAATGAGCTAAGCCTGCTAAAAACCACAGCCTAAACCCTAACACAGAAAAACACACTACCGCCACTGCGAAACTAGAGTCAGCACCGCCGCCACCACCAGAAACCCACAACCACCACATGACCCACCACAACCCCACCTCCACCACTCAAACTGACACTGCAAACACAAATAAAAACACCAGACACCACACCAGTAGACGACGACAAGAGAGGGTGATCTGAAACGACGCGAACCCCCAAGATGCCGGACTCCTTTGATGGCTGCCAAGACGCCGCCACTTCGGACGTCCAGATCTCTACTGCCACAACCCCAACACCAGCTGCATGGTCACGCAAAGACGTTAGGCCAGAGACCGAGATCGCCCAAGAGCAGATCCGGTTGGAAACCGTGCTGCCATAGCTCTGCCTGACGCTGCCACCAACACCTAGCTGTTAGGACAACCAGCTACCCCCAGATGTGGTAGCCGGCAGGTGAATGACGACCCCGGGAAGAGAAACGGCAGGGAGAAAACGGCAAAGAAAGAGTGCGGGTAGTGAATCTGTTTAGGGAAAGGGGAAAGAGAGGAACGCCCGGTAGAGAAACCCTAATCGGCGCCTCCTGATTTGAAATGAGAGAGAGAGAGTAACTTGATACTGTACATATTTTAGAAACCTTTTGTTTCCTCACGAGACATGTGATAGTAATCTTGAAATGAGTTTAATAGGCTAATCCTTTTCGAAAATTTTGACTGAAATGAGGAGCTTTTGTAGTTCAATTAAGTATAAGGGCATAGGTAAGAAGCCTAAGATGTCCAGGACCCCGTGAGAAAAAATATTGAGAAGTCGCCATTTTCTCTGAAGTTATCCATAACCTCAGAGGCTTCTGTAGAGGAAATTTTAGAGGTATGGACTTCTTGCAGGTAGAATTGCGAATCGTATTTGCTTCGGTTCACTAGACACTTATTTCCTTTTGAAGGGGCTTAAGAAGCTCCCTTGATCACTATGTTAATATTGTTAAAACTGCTTTGTAAAAGACTAAAAGTCATTAAACAAAAGTTGCCCAATACGTTAAGCACTTATTAAGTTCTCTTATTACCCCATCCCCCGGGTTTTCCAACTGAGCTTCTCTATGACGTGCCTGGCCCTTCAAGGCTAGCGGTGGACTTGAGGATAGGCCTTAGTCCAGGCCTCTAGACCATAGAGGCTGATGGGACAGCTAATGAAAGCCTCTAGCCCGAGCTCAATTGCTTGAGCTTGCTTCTCCCTTCTTTTTCTTTGCGCCATGTTCCAGCATGTCTCTCTGTCCCTGTTCAGAATAGGGTTTTGCCTCTTCATTCTCCACTTTTATCTCTTGTGTTCTTTCGGTGTTTGTTCCTAATTATCGACTTTCCTATTATATTGCTTCTGTCCTGAGCATTCTCCGACGTTGCTCCTCCTACAAACTATTGTTTATTTCCATCCAACCCTCTTGTATCAGCCCCCTGTTCTTGTTTCCTTTCGCTTATTTTTGTCTTCGTGGCTTTTCTGCCATTCTGGTATTGGAGCTTGTTTTGCTCATTTTCAGGGTTAGTCTTGCAGTCATTCCGTACTGTGTTTTCCAGCCTCCATCACTGCCATACCACGATAAAAAACCTAGACAACGTATACCCACATGTGGAGGCGGATGTAGCGGGTGAAATCGGCTAAGACTGGAACCGTGCCTTGGTGAACTATATGGAACTCCTCACTGCTAAGAGGCTTGCGAAGGAATCCAATAAGGGTATGATATGTCCTCTCAAATGTACTATAAGGCTGCCGGACTGGGTTTCAGTTTGATATGCCCTCCTAGAATGTCTGAGATTGTACAAACTAGGGTGTAGGGTATTTGGGAATGCATACCTTTGAGGGAGGTTAAGTATCCTAATTATATGCACTCTGTGCCTTGGCATCCAAGCTTTGCTAACTCATATGCAGGTGTTCACCCTGCGTGACCTCCTCCCAAATCCTGAATTTTCACATGGAAGATCCCATTCTATTAGCGAAGGATATGTAATGTCCCTCCCCACTCGTCAAGCTTATCTCTCAGTCTCAGCTAACTGGTTCTATGTCGTCCAGCCTCACCATGTGACGTTTATCGCGATTGGCTTTTCGCATTAACCCGATGGGCGGAGTCCTAATGCGGCCTAAGCCACTGATACATACCTTTTCCATACCAGTTCTACTGCTCAACCCATTCTTGAACTGATCTACTTGTCCCAATCCATTTATCCTGCTTATTCCTCCATCTATTGCTTATCAAGGCGTGGGTTTCTAGTGACTTACCTGACTAGCCAAGGGTAGTGGTGGACCTTCGGACAGACCTTAGTCCAATCCCCTGGCCCACTAATGCCAATGGTGAATTTATTGCATTTCATTAAGTATTTAAGCGATCCGCGTCCCTTTTTTTACTTTGTACTTGTCTTAGTAGGTATACAACTGTATCTTTCATATTGCCTCTCTGAAATAAGTTTTCATTAAGATGTACAACGCATGGTATTGTTCTTTTTTGTGATAGTATGGTCCCCCTAGTTGGTGCCAAGTGGGGAGAAACCTTGTCGCTGCACACTCCAGACTGGAGTTTCAGAAGAACAGAACCTCCCGTAGTGTGTAATTTTTTTTTTTTGTAGCAGAGTACAAATGTTCTTTCCTCCCCACATTGATAGAAGTAAATAAACAGGAATAAATTCTAACTCCAACATGATGAAATGTAAAAACCCCGTATCTTTAATTTAATAACTTGATCGTCAAAATTTGCAGTATCTCTTATTGGTAGGTAGATTTTCTTTATAGTCTTCCATGTGCTTGTTACGATGGACAATGAACAATGGTCAACCCTTAATTATCTACTGGTTTGTACTATTGTGGATATGAGTTCATCTACTTACTATTGGTTACTCCAGGAATTTTTTTCCCATGAAGGCTTGTATTTTAAGATGTTTGTTAATACAGTGAATTTAACTCACTCACATCTACCGTGGGTATTTGCAGGTAACTGGATCCAAGTTATGGCGGCAAGTGGGAGAATCATTCCACCCCCCAAAGTAAGGATGGGGATGTTTGTAGCTCCATGGATTTTTTATTTTGCAAACTTCCTAGTTTGCCCCTTCGTCCTGTCCTTTCTCTGTCATTGTGTTTGCACTGTATGGTTAATGAGCTCAGCTAAATTATGAATTACTCAAAATGCAGCACTATGCATAAAACTACAATTATACCCCTCCATCTCCATAGATGTTATTTTCTATGTTGAGTTCATTTTTGTAGTGACTGATTCCAAATTACTTTTTTCGCCAACTATTTTCTCTTTAAGTTGGTTTCTTTGATTGGATTAAATTTCTGTCTCAGGACCTGCACAACAGTCTCTTGGACGTTCCGCATCTTCTATGAAAAGGTGATAATTGTGTTACTAATCCACTCTCTGTTCAGAAATCAGAATATATCCGTTTTTGGTACTCCCTCGGTCCCATATTGGATGGCAATTTTTGGGAAACTCAAAACTTATCCAGACACAATGATTACACCCTTTCTAATAAAACTTTCCAAAAATACCCTTTCATTTTGAAAACAACTTATTCCCACAGTTGGCAACCAAACTGATACTCCAATTAGAAACCCACACGGAATCCAAGGTAAATCTTGAAAATCTTGGCGGCAAAGTAATTTGCTTACAATTTGAGTAGCTATAAATATGGCGCCTAAAAGAAAATTCTGGAATCATTTTTAAACTTTCCTTCTCAATTTAAAATTTTCCTTATCTAGAAGAAGTCCATCTCTCCCCAAAAACTCGGAACTTTTTTTTTGTTTTTTTATTTATTGCTCTACTGATTTTTGTTTTTGATTGCTCTACTGATGTAAATGTCCACTTAAACACATGATGAAGTTGATTTTTGTGAATGAATTGTACTGAAGTATCTTTTTGGCCTTTTTTTAAAGTAATTTGAATAGTTAGATACACGGGCAAAAAGGGAAGATCAAGTGTTTTCATGCTTTTACTTTTCAAAATGGACATCCATTTTGGGACGGCAAAAAGCGTAAAAAATGACGTCCATTTTGGGACTGAGGGAGTACATTTTTTCAAACCTAGGCACCAAATAGTGTTAGGTTGTTGGTCCCCTAGCCTATTGGCCCAATTCCTTGTGGAGTCTAATGTCAAAACTGCTATAAAATTTATTCAATATTTATTAAATCCTTGCTCATGGTTCTTTCTCAAATCACGATTCTTCTGGGTACGTTGCTTCTTACGTGTTCCAAAGTAAATATTTTTGTTTCTTTGGCCATAGTTACTTCTGTTGAAAGTTTAGACAGCATAGACTTGAATGGGATTCCGAATGGAGTTTCTCTATTATCCATTTACATTGTTTCCCTTGCCAAATGCCAACTGAACAACACTTGGCTAAGGTTTATCGTAATAGCCCAAACGGCTACTTTACTCTTTTGACAAATAACGTAAGTTGTAAATAGTATAACTTGAGCAGTAAATATACCTCATTCATGTAGGTGACGTACGTAAGTTTCTGGTTCCGCATCTTTTCTGGAGTAGCCCAAACGGCTACTCTCTCAGTAATTGCTCTATTTTTGTTGGCTGTTTTTGTTATATGAGAGACTACTTTTGGTGCTTGTGATAATCTGGCGAGGACTCTTGCACCGCGTATTTTCTGTTTTTTCAGGCACTTTTGGAATATGAAAGGAATAAGAAGCAGAGTGGTGAGCTCCAACTTGCCGTTGAAGCCCTCCCTGAGCCTTTAAGTGTTGAAAAGGAAGTAAGTTTAAATATTTAGTATATTGAGTCTTTTCAATTCCATGAACTACGAGAAGATTGTGTCATGTTCTTGAGATGTGTTGAGGGTTCAGATTTTGATATGCTTATGTAGGGTATCAAGGGTTATATAACTTGTAGGTTTTGTGGTTTTTAATTATGGGTTCCAAAAACTTATAAGACCAGCCATGTTATTGTTAAACAACCAATTAGATCAAAAGCTGAAACTGTTAGGAAAAGGGCCCAACAATGGATATCAAGGTATCTAACACCTTTCCTTATGTTTAACCCTGTCTTGCATATGAGATGCAAATATCCATAGATATTGCGAAAGAATGCAAAGGGGGTAAACATAACACAACCGGGGAGCAAATACAAATTGAGAGATTCGACTCAAAACCTCTCCCAACCTGAGATTTGAAACCATGTTAAGTTAGCTTAAGATGTTAGGAAATAAGCCCAACAATGTAAATGATTCTTTCGGTGGCACCAAGTGTGTGGCTTCTAAGAAACAACATGTGAGTAAGATGAGTGTAGTTGAAATCATAATGTTGAGATGAATGTGTGATAGGATTTAAAAAAAAGAAAGAAACCTTCGTGGGATATGAGGGCTAGCATTGATAGCAGATAAGATGAGAGAGAATATATTATGGTGGTTTGGACATGTCTATCATAGATCGGTTGATGTAGTTAGGTGGAGTGATATGATTACGGTCGACGGTTGCAGTAAGGGGCGGTGTAGACCAATAGACTTTAGTACGAGAAGCCTCGGTTTCTTGAATATCACGGAACATGACAACGGATTCATGTAGCAACCCCAATTGATTGGGACTCAAAGCTTAGTTTGGTTTGGTATGTATTGGGTGGCTAGACCATAATTAAGAAACAGGGTACAAGTGGTTGTGGATTTCAAATAGGCAATAGCTTTTGTGACATGAATCAAGTGGCTGAGTTGTGCAACTAGTAAAGATGATTAGGAGGAATCTTCTTGACCAATTACGTATTAGTTTCTAATTTGTCGTCATGCAATCATCCTAAAAGCATTAGGACAGAGAGGATTCATCTCAATTTTAGAGTATGCTATGCCATGATGGTTATGAAACTGAAAAACTGCTTGATTTGTTGACGTTTGTACTTTTATATTTCATTCCCCATGCCCCTTAAATTATAACACCTACTGTCTCTCTGGAAATTTTCTACTCCATGCCCTTGAAAACACAAAACCCAGGACAAAGGATCCGTATGACTAGAAGTTGTAAGGGCGTGTCTAGATGTTAATGTTTTGCATGTTTGCCTTGCGAAGCGGTGTTGCTTTCATGTGTGTATTTTACTCCTTTGATTTTTTTATATAATTAAAACATGCAGAGTCTTGTTTAAGTTAAGGTGTTTCTTCATTGTTAACTATTGCTGCCTTCTTATACTTTCTAAAGTTTTTAATATAATTGCTTCGCTACTCAAAAGATTTTCCTCCTGTTCCACTTTGCCTACAAACGTAGATGGTCTATACCTGACAAACACTAGCTTTTTATTAGTCTTATTTTAGTTGTGTTCTATGATTTTTGTGAGGATCACTTTTGGCCCATTCACTGAAATTTAGTTCTTGCCTAAATTGGTGTTCCCATTGGAGGGTAAATAGTGACCGTAAAACCCTGCATGGTGGTTCACATCAACCTCCCCTTTTACTCCATTTAGCTGCTTCAAAGTGATGCAACAGAAATTAACCATCTTCCGGTCGCTTTTGCTTTATGTTCTGTAGGAGTGTTGCCCTCGCACGGGAGGGGGGTTGGTTTTTTGTTTTTCGCTGGTGTCAGAATTCTTGTTGAAGTTAGGGATTTTGGGTTGTACTAGCATTATTGCATTTTTTTCCTTTGGGTCCATTATGAGAGGCTCCAATAGTGGAGAGTTTCCTTTGGGTATCATGGTGGAGTTGTAAATTCATTGGGTTTGATATTTGGGTTTTGTGTTTCTCTTTGGGTTCCTCTAGAGTTTTTCCCCCATTGGCTTCCGCCAGAGTTGTCCCTTATATGTGGTGTAGATTCCATAAGTAACTTAGTGACCGCTTTTAGGAATAGCTTGGAACAATAAAATGAAATAAGAACAATTGCACTATCATACTGGTCGACTTCCATGCTAGAGTAAGAGCTAGCATGAAAGTTCCATTTAGGGAATGACGGCGTACCATGATAATCTTTGGTCTCTGGTTTGATGGTTGTACATGCGGATATAGCTGGCTCTTTGTAATCTCTCAAAGTTCATATTGAATCCTCTGTCGCCCTTCGCCCGTGGAGTACGTTTAAGCTTATGCTTAGACTGAAACATGCAAATTTGTGTCCTTGTTTGATTGCTTGTTGGTTTCTTTTCTCTACTTTGTGATTGTCATAACAAACTGGTATCAGAGCTTAGTGTGTCTTCCTAGGCATATCTTTATTCCAGGGTCTTGTTTTTTGGTGATCAAGTCTGATAACAATTATGAAGGCAATATGGAGTTGAGAACTTTGATGTGCAAAGCAGGAACATTAGTTTATGGCATGTAAAGATGCGTGCTTTGCTAGTTCAACAAGGATTAAACAAGGCTTTGTTGGGGAATGAGAAGAGTGCTTCTGGCAAGAGGTTGAGGAAGAGACTACGGCTACCGGTATGTTGTCGAAATTTGCTGGTTAAGCTAAGTTTGATTTAAAGGCTGGGTGCTTCGAGAAGTGTTCTGCGAGGGGATTGCTTTGTGGTGTTGGATTTGATGGAACTAAAGTCAAGGTGGAGATTTATTGAAGTTTTGCCTTGAATTGTATACCTGCGACCAGACGGGGGAGTCATATCCGTCCGAATGGGCAAGTATTTGTAATGCACGTGGAACCTTCTGTTTTTTGTCTGGACGGGGTTTAAGTGTGTTCAGATGGTGCATGGCACGGAAGTATTTCAGGCGGTTTTGACTATTTTTTGGTATTTTCCCCCCCTTCTAAATCAGAGTACTAGCACTTTGTCCCTTTGGGTCCATTATGAGAGGCTCCTTTGGGAACCACTACGAGTTCTCTCTCGCTCTTCACCCGTGGAGTACGTTTATGCTTATGCTTAGGCGGAACCGCGAACATCTTTGTGTTCTTGTTTGATTGTTTGTTGGTTTGTTTTTTATCTACTTATTGTCATAACAATTCTGAGCCTCTAAATATTATGGCAATGAGCTGCCTGCTTGAGTTTGGTTTTCCTCTTCCTAGATGAGATAGTAATGATTGGCCTTAAAGTGCATGTTTTGATACGATGCCATGAACCATCTTCTAGTTACTTTTCTCCATCTTTTTTTAGGAAAGCTATTTCCGCTGACACCAGTGACCAGTCCTCACGCTTTCCTCACCTTAATGTGGAGGTGAATGAGATTTGAAATGAAGTAATCTTTTGAGAAATTTCTTTTGTTGAAACCAAGTATAGATAAATGGAGCTCAAGGAAAAGGTATGATGCAAGTCAAAGTATTTTGGTGGGGTCTGTATGGTTGTGTTCTCAAATAGTATTACCGTGCAATATTTACATCACACCTGTTACAAATAGAACCTCATTTGAATGTGCTACCTGATCCACGTGATTTTGGACTAAATCACTTGAGCCTTTTTTAAGTATGAACTTTCTCTAGGCAGCCTAGAGGGGGATTTGTTACTGGCGAAGTGGATACTTACAGCTTTAGTAGCTGGTTCAATGAAATGTCTAATTGCCACCAGTGGAGACCTGGTCCATATAGAGGATTTTTTCAATTTGATTGTTTGACAAACTATTCATGCAATGTCAAATTGTGGGTGATTAATTAATGCAAGAAGGGGGAACTTAAATATATGCAGTTCTAAGGTGTTGTTACTGGCTCATATCTTCTGGTTTAGTTGCAAATTTGTTGTGTTTTTGTTTTTTTGTTTTTTGGTGTAACATTTGTGTTTGATATCTTTATCCGTGTTTATACTCCCTCCATGTATAATATTTCTCCATTGCAGAAATCATGTTGTTTTTCGAATTAGAAAGTAAAGATCTCAATTAGTCCTTTCATCTGGTGCAAAACAAAACAGAAAAGTATCTGCAAAAGCGCTGTAGTTTTTTATTCGAAGCACAATACGATTTTTTGGAATGGACTAAAAAGATGGAGGGAGTAAAAGAAGTATCCTCTTTTGTTTTCATGTTCATTTGCAAAAGATCTCCTCCATTCCTGCTTTGGCAATGTAGTTTCTCTGTTTATCGGATTTGGAAAGCAGTTCGTTGACCAGTTGAACTTATAGCTTTGGATTTGTTAGGAAATGACTACCATGCTCTACTGTACCTTTATGACGAATTTGGAATTTCCGGGAAGCTAATATTGTCTCCTCCCTCCCTCTTCATAAATTAATCTTCTTAGATTTTGTCTGCAGGCAAATGGTCACCAAGCTCCAGGATCAGGTAGGGCACGAAGGGATGCTGCAGCTCGTGCCATGGAAGGGTGGCATGTCCAGCGACTTTATGGTTATGGTGAAGTTGGTGAACCTATTATTAAGGTCTGGTGTAACTCAGTAGCTGCAGTCATTTCTTTCTGTTCTAACTTTGTATAGGAATGTGATATTTCTGCTTTCTGAGTCTTTTTATTCTTGACTTTCTCGTCTATAGGACAAGAACCTGAATAATATGCCGAAGCGTGAAAAAAGCCTCAAAAGCATCGGTATGTGCTATGCTCCTCTACTTATCATTGTACCTTTGGTGTACGTTCCCTTATGTTTTGGAAAAGAAAACTGGTGTAACTCATAGTAACAGTCCAATAAATTTACGAGATGTTGGAGAGTATTTCCAACGCTGCCCTAGGCTTATCTTAGTTTTCTACCAATCATTTGTAAGATATCTCATTGGCACTTAGTGTTGGAATCCATTGCTCATGGGGAATATGAATATGCTTGACTGTCTCAGGTTCAGTTAAACACAAGAGACCAGTGGAGATGGAGCATGCCGTGAAAGCTGCCCGAACTGAAACAGCTAAGCAGTTAAGGGTCCAATCATGTCTTGACTTATAAAATTTTCTCTTCTCCTTGATGCATAAATACTAAATAGACAATGATATCAGTGAGCTCCTACTTTCTTGTGGTCATACCAACACTAGTAAGTGGGTGCGGGTGTGATACCAGCAAGGCAGCGAGCACTTGTTAGTGGGTATGATCATGCCATGTTAGTGGGTGTCAAATTCTAAATCTCGATTTCCTGCCAAAATTAGCCAGTAGTAAATACTGGTCCTCTCCCTTCTCTACATATTCTCCCCAACTAATGCAACTATAAATTGTCTTCTCTTGATAGGTTGGTGACAACAGTTGTTGATGTTGGCCCCCCTGCTGATTGGGTGAAGATCAATGTGCGCGAAACTGTAAGTTTTTTTGCAAAATGTACCTAGATACTTGTATATCCTCGTGTTTCTTTCTCTGAGCTTTAACTAATTGTGACATTGCCATCCACAGAAAGATTGTTTTGAGGTTTATGCTCTGGTGCCTGGGCTTTTACGCGAGGAGGTTTGTATTAGTTGTTGTGGAGCATAGATTTTCTCTCCTTTCATTTACCATCTGTGGGGAATATTTGTCTCTTCAGCGCTGATTGCTTTATGCATATGGAAGTTGGTTCTTTTGCTGTTTTTCGCTAATGTTCTTGATAATTACAGAAAATATTAGCATAATTATGTACCCTGGCAACCATTTAAGGGAAATCAATGATGAACTCAGTGTGAGCATTGATGTCTCACTGTCTCGGTGATCGGAATTGTCAATTATTGTCATGTGGTACTGTTCTCTGTGTGTCTGATTACTCCGATCTGTACTGGATTAGATTAACCGGAGAATATCTCAGATCTTATGGTCATGATTTAATCTGTACTACTGAATATGCTTTATACTTTTGATTCAAATGGAACCTTTCTAGCCAGTTCTCATCCGAGACCAATACATCTGAGAAGATAATTTTTGTCCAACTATTGCTGTAAAGCCTCTTTTTTCTAATTACTAAAGTGAGACCAAATTCTGTGGCACTCCACCTTCCTCCCGTTCTCCTTTGTTTGGAGCTCGATTTGTAAGTGAAAAGGGAAATGCAACCACATGTACACACTTGTAATCTTGTATGGTTATGAGGAAGAAGAATTTTTTGAATACCTCTTCATTTTTCTTCTAAGGTTACTAACCCAAACAAAAGAAGAAAGAAAGTAGCTTCTTTTACTGTATTTTGCTTTGAATTTTTGTTTTCCTTCCCCCAAATCCAATATGGTTCTGCTCCAAAGGGAATGTCAACAACAGTGTGTGATGTGGTAGGCTGGTAGCTTCTTGCATCTTGATGGTGGCATTTGATCTCAGGTTTCTGTTATGTTTTAGAAACTTTACCAAGGCAAGCTCAGTTAGTTTGCATTAGCTTATATTCATTAGTTGTGATGCCATTAGATAATGAAGTTAATATTTATCTCCAATATAGTTCAGCTACATTTTGGAGGCCGATAAAATAGTCTGGCATGTGGCATCTTTGTTGACATCTCATGGTTATATACGTCTTTTGATTATATAGTTTGGAATTATCATCTACATCCGCACGGGCGTGTGCTACTGTATAAATCATTTGAGTGTTAGCATGACTATTTTAAGAAAATCTTTTCTGTTACAAACTTGAACCATTTTAAATTGAACAGATACTTCTCTGGTTTTATGTTTTGACGGTATGAACTGTCGTCAGATTATATACTTAGTTTCTGTTTGATTCTCTGTGCAATTTGCACAGATGAATGCATGACTTGCACATGGTGGTGTTGACATTATTTCTTTGTGGATTCAGGTTCGAGTTCAGTCAGATCCAGCTGGACGCTTGGTTATTACAGGTCAACCGGAGCAGCCTGACAATCCTTGGGGTATCACAGCTTTCAAAAAGGTTACTATTTCACTAAGATATTAAAATTTAAAACACACACACCATACTGTTACGATTGAAATTAGAGCCCCCCTGTATCTTCTGGAATTCCATGAACATGATTTTAATAGATCAATGGGTTCAGCATTTCAATCTCCTTTCTAATTATGATTTGGAGCTTTATTGTTGGGGGTGGGTGGTTTTCAGGTTGTGAGCTTACCTGCAAGAATTGACCCGCTTCAGACATCTGCCGTTGTTAGCCTGCATGGACGGCTCTTTGTTCGCGTTCCTTTTGAGCCATGAAATTGGTCAAAAAGTTTGAATAGTTCTTGACGTGACATCCAGAGATCAGAGTAATTGTGGAGGACATTTAACATTCTAGGAAGGGTTATGAAGATCTGAGATGGAGCAAATGCCGGCATTGCTGATTCAGCTAAAAAAACTACCAGCCTGATGAATGTGTAGCTAACTATCTTATTGTGTATGTTTTCAAGTTGGGAATTAGAATTAGAGGTCTTGTGACTTGAGAAAAACTATAGTTAGATGGCAATTAGGCCTTTTCGGCTTTAGCCCACTGTAGCTTTTATGATTTCAGTGTAGGATTTATGGGCGTTTAACTTCCCGAATCAGCAAGACTTCCAATTTTTTCCAGTTCTTGTGTTGCTGCTTTATTTGTTTGGACTTTGGAGTATCTACGCACCTGATATCCATCTGCCTAAACAAACAAGAATTGTGCTTTTTTCTTTTATTGGAAAAGGATTAGAAAAAATCATTACTCTTTTCTCATCTCAAAATTTTTTTCGACTTCTTTGTCATTTGTGCTTTTTTGTCTTTAGAGCCTTTTATCAAAAAAAAAATTTAAAAACTTTTTGGGTGTATATAACGCATTTTTATTCAAAATGTAAAAAAAATTGTTAGAATGTCAAAAATAGATTGAAGATGGCAAAATATGCAAACTTATACAACTTTTTTTATCCCAAAAATTTATTTCAAAATTCACAACCAAACAAAGAGCAAAATGGTTCGGGGGCAAATCTTGAAAATTACTGAGATAATTTGATGCGTGCAGCAGGAGGAATGTCTGCTTGTTCCTTTTGTTTTGTTTTTCTTCTTAATATCCAGTTGATTAGGTTTGGGGTGGAAAAACAATGCTGTTTTCGTTCTATGTGCTAAATATGGTCCTACTCCACGAGTATGCGTTAATTCTCCGTCACTATCATCCTTTGGTTTTTTCTTGTGTGGAAATTTTGCTCAAGAGTTTTCAATTTGAGTCAACGTGGCCATATTTCAGAGTCATTTTGAAGCAACACGAATTTCTGATTCTGCGTATAATTACATCCTTAAAATATGGATGACAAAATCTTGAGGGGGATTTATTATTTTGGACAAATATTTTGAGATGGAGGGAGTAATATATCAAAAAGTGCTTCATGACAAAATGGCGAAGATGATTGGGAAATGCAGATTGTTCTGTGCCTTTTGGAGCAAGGCCGGCCAGTAAAATGTTGTAGACACCCTATTTTGGACTATCCAGAGTAGTCTATTTACGGTTTTTGATTCCCCGATGATGAATATGGTCGAGAACATCCGAAGTTGATGGTGTGTTTGAGCTCTGAGCTCTCCGAATCTCGTTCAAACCGTTTCAAAGCCCTTTTTCAAACCCCTCGAGCCAGAACCAAATGGCCTCAGCAAAACCATGCTTCAGCACGCTGGTGATCAACGGACGCACGCTGGTGCATTGCCACGTGTCAGTCATCGAGCATGGAGCCAGCTTCCAATGGCGCACGCCAGTTACCCAGTGGCACACGCCAATTGTTCCCAGTCAAATCACCTTTTTTGGGACCACTTGCCCGGGACTTTTGAGCCACTCTGACGCATGCAACAGTTCTCCTGATGATTATTTCGTCCAGGGCTGTCCCCTTCTCCCCTACATCTCCTTTCAAGCCAAGTCCTATGCATTTAATGCATAGGAGACTCCCTCCAAAGCCAACCAGCTCTCAAACCAGCTGGTTACCAGCCCCCTCTCCTCTATATATACTCCCTCTCTCACTCTTGCAAAAGGTTCACCAAGTTACAAGGGGGTTACACTCATAAAGAAGTCCCACAATTTTCTCCCTCTTCTCTCTCTTGCTCTCCCTTGTTTTTCTTTCATCCATTGAAAGACAAAGTAAGGAAGATCAATCCCTGGCCCTATATTGACATTCTCATCCTCCATCCATTCCTCCATCCCAAGTTCAAAACTCAAACCATCCATCAATCTCAATCCAAAGGTATACCACCTTTTCTTCTGGAAATCATTTCGACCCCTGAGGGGAGCTAGCAGAGCCCAGGCTGGTAATCAATACCAAGCCTGGTCTCATAGCTAGTACATAAACAAAGTTGTGGTGTGGATAGTGGCGCACGCCAGTCCCCTCTAGCCGTGCGCCAGTCATGGCTGCATGGCATGACTGGTGTGGGGATCACCGATCACCCTCATTTTGCTTTCTTTTCATTCTGATCACTTTTTAGTATGCTAAAAACTAGTTTACTGCTTTTTCATATTTTAGAACTATGTAGCTAGTTATCTGTTATAGCTGCTTAGTAAGGCCTTTGGGATCCTTCTGGTCCTGTTCCAGAGCCCAGATGAAGCAAAGCTAAGCACTGGACCAAAAGATAAAGTGGCGCACGATAGCCATTGACCAGCGTGCGCCAGTTGTCCTGTGTTCCAGTGGCTGGCCCTTGCTTCTTAGGTTGGTCCTGGCTTGTGCTTGATCCCCACTCTATTTATGGGATTTTCAGTCCATTTATTTCTGTTTAATTAATGCTGTAATCTGTAAGTATATAGATCCTGTGATATTAAACTGCGTGGTTTGCCCTGGGTGTGCACTGGTCCATTCCAGAGCCCAGAGGGTTGAGTTCAGAAGCTGTGGGTTTGAGCCTACCGGCGCACGCCAGTCTTAGGTTGGCGCACGCAGGTGATCTTTGTATGCAATGGCATGGCCAGTGCATACAGGCTTACTCCTGCGTGCATCATTCCGGGCCAGTGTGTTCTAGTTTGTTCAAAACGCTCACAGAAGCGCTTGTTCTCAATCTATTATCATTATTCACATGCCATCCACAACATTCATGTAAATACAACTTGCCATTTGTTAATCCCTGTTAACTGTTCTCCCGCCCTAACTGGCTGAAAATGATTAAAAGAGAGAAAAATACAAATGTTTTACAAAATGCCTGAGTAGAGACCGATCTCCGGATTGGGCGAGAGGGGTGCCATAAAATCTTTCCCCTCTCGTAACCTGGCTCCCGAACCTCAGATATCGAAGGTGACGACGGTCCAGTCTACAAGCCTTTTCAAATCAAACAAACGTGACCAAAAACGTTTTCAAATCGGTTTCTTGGGTGTTTTCCGCAAAACCCGGGTGGCGACTCTCTAAAAACGGCATTTCGTCATACTTTCAAACAAAAGGGCGCAAACCGAATTTTTCGCAAACCAAAAATGCGGGATTTTCAGGGGCGTGTGCCCACAAATGTTTGGTCAAATTGCACTATATTTCCAATGCTGGCCATGTGTCCCTCTCAGAGTCTATGTACGACGAATTTGAATACACTGATGACGTAGAGAAGAGAGAATATAAACTATTACTAGAGTTGTAAATGAGCTGAGAAGAGTCAAGTCATAGCGTATTCAGGTCTGTTTACTAATTTTTAGCTTAGTATTTGACTGTTTGAGGAACTACCATAATGTTATTGTACAATATCTCCATTCTTGGCTACGTAGGTTCTGATGAATGATGATTCATGCATGGGCCCATGATAGAATGATTTTGGATACTTATTGAAGTACTGCTACAAGTATGTATATAACAATCTATACCAAGGGAAGGTTTCATTGGCAGCCTCGATCAAATTGGTTGGAGAGAGAGAGAGAGCTTTACCTAAAAAAAAAAGAGAAAAATAGAGGGAGGAAGGATAATGGACAGAAAGGAGGAAGAAATGGTGTGCGTAACAGGAGCCGGAGGGTATATTGTGTCCTAGGCAGTGAAGTTACTGCTCTCAAAGGGTTATGTAGTTCATGGAACTGTTAGAGACCCTTGTGCGTCTCTCCTACTTAATCCTTTGCATAATTTTGACTCTTTTCCCTTCATTTTGGTTCCTGTCTCATTCATCAGTCATCAAAGTACGTGCTAGATAATTAAACACTTGAGCATTTTCTTCTCCAAAAACATCTTTTTCTTCACCAGGAAAACTCGAGTTTCCAAACTTTATTTGCTAATTTTAAGCAGCAGCTGCACGCAGTTCGTAAGAATTAGTTATTGATACAAGCTTTATGTTGTTTTGTTTTGAGTTTTTGGATTGGACATGCAACAAATACATCTCGACTCCTGCAAAACTCACAAGAAGAAGCTTTACAATATTTGAGTGTCAGTTCTTTTTTTCCCCCCTAATACTTTCTATATCTCAGTTGAAATGGCCGTGAAAGCATTTCAGGTGATGAAGAAAAGAATGGTCACATGAAAAAATTGGAAAATGCCTCAGAAAATCTGCTTTTCTTTAAGGCAGACTTATCTGACTATGAAGGTCTCTATGCTGCCATTGCCGGATGCACCGGGGTTCTTCATGTTGCCTCTCCAGTTCTCTCCGACAATCCATCTGAAATTCTGAGGCAAGATCTTGACTACCCTTTCCGTTTTTACTGTTTCCGTTGGGCTAGAAATCCAACTCCATTTGAGTTGCCCATCTTTTTTGTGATGAAGTCCAGTTTATTGCCTAAAACAAGCAAATTCATTCACAGTTATCTTTCTATATATAACTATGATAGGAACATCTTCACGGACACAGGTAGAACTGGTTGAACCAACTATAAAAGGTACTCAAAATGTACTGAATGCATGTTTGAAGGCTAAAGTGAAGAAGGTTGTGGTGGTGTCATCTGTTGCTGCTGTTTTGCTAAATCCTTGTTGGCCCAAGGATCAGCCCATGGATGAAAATTGTTGGAGTGACACGGAATTTTGCAAATCAACTAAGGTATCTCTAACTAGAAAGTACATGTGGAAACTGCTTGCCCTTTACTTATATGTGCTAAAATTGATTTTCGAATCGTATGTAAAAGAGATTGGAGAGACAGCTGAGATAATACCAACAGTCCAACATTATCCATGGACTACTATTTTAAGTTTTAGCAGATAAAGCCTCTTCATTTTTAGAAGAAGTAAATAACCTTTTAGTTCACAATTTTTGGTTCCTTATTACACAATACTATGGTCTATGGGATGTGGTTTTTGTTATAAATATATTGATCAATCTCACTCACTTGTGTCAATATCAGATATGGTATGCCCTTGGCAAAACTATTGCAGAAAGTGAGGCATTGGAGAAATGAACTCAACATTGTCACAATTTGTCCGTCCCTTGCTTTCGGGGCAATGCTGCAATCAACCTTGAATTACAGCAGCTCATTTCTCCTAAGTTATTTGAAAGGTTCTTACTCATACTATAGCTCTACTTCATTTTCCTAATTATGCCGAGGCAAAGAGCCAAAAACGTTGAGTTTCGAACTTGGAAGGTCTTCAAAACAGTAACGCAAGATAAGCATGAGTGAGACTGGAAGAAGTGATCGCAAAGTATTGCAAAGTGGGAAGTAAGGCAGTAGATGGAAAAACAATGGGCTTATAGAATAAGAATAATGTGGACCATGAGCCTATGAGGCTGTTTATTATGTGTGAGTGATTGGTTCAAAGTAATAGTGCACACGAAGGCAAAAAAAGTCTAACCAGTACTCTTCGAAATAACACAAGACATACAATGTAATTAGTGACTGACAGTTGGTACGTACAAAGGCAAGCCTTGGGTTTCGATACTGAGAACATATTAATTAGATGTAATGGATGAGGCTTTGTTGATCACTACATTGTTCGTGGCAAGAACCAATTTAGTCTGAACTTAACTAGCTTTGAATTGGGTTGGAAATCAGGTGGAAGCGAACCAGTAAGTGGTCAAGATCAGCAATTAGTAGACGTGCGTGATTTTGCAGAAGCGCTTATCCTGCTGTATGAAAAGCCTGAGGCAGAGGGAAGATACATATGTTCATCCTACACGATTCGGGCAAAGGATTTGGTGGAAAAACTGAAGGCAATGTATCCCAACTACGATTACCCCCCAAAAGTAAGTCTATTTGTGGTTAGTATATTAACAGTTCAAATTCGAAGGACTGCTCATAATACTATTGGATTAGATTTTCACTTCCCATGTATTTTAACAAAAGATCCATAATGGTTCCTTCGAAATATTATTGCCCCAACAGGACCGGTTTTTCAATGCATTATGAGCGCACAGCCCTCTAGTTGGCAGTGGAAGCTCTGCCTAACCATTTGCATCGTAATTAAGTAGTATTCTATATATCATTTCATATGCAACTTGGTTTACACATGCATCTCCATGACAGTTTTACAGAGGAAATAGGAGGCCGATTTGATGTCAATTGCAAGAAGTTGCAGGATTTTGGATGGAAGTATAGGCCATTAGAGGAGAATATAGTTGATGCCGTGAAGAATTTCGAAGAATGTGGTCTTTTGGTTGGTAATTAAGACTAAGAGGCCTCGGCTGGGCCAACAGGTTTTAAAGCCTGAGAGTTCCTATATTAATTTGTAACGTAAGCCATTTGCTAGGCATACCCATGATGGAGATATCATGGCCTAGTGACACTGTTTTTTTTCTTCAACAATGAAAATAATTGGTTAGTATAGCTCGTGTTTTTTTTTTCTGATTGCGTTGCAAAAAGTTACGAAATCAGTGAGTGTGAAAAAATCTTAAATTGATACATTTGATAAAATAGTTTCATAATTAATGAACGGGGTAGATTTCAAAAATATGATTTTTGGCAGACAATGGGTTATATGGTAATGAGGTGATAATATTCACATTTTTAGATATTATTATTGTAAAGTACTATAAGAATTCAAATAAAATTGCTAAAATTCTTCTCTAATAAGTCAAAACCATTGTGCGCGTTTTCAACGGTACAAAATAGCAGAAGGATTATTAGTACTATTAGAGGAGTGGGTGCACAAGATAATTTAGAGGCAAAATACAGAATAAATAAAAGAGAGGAGTGAGAAAATGGAATAAAATTCTAACCTGGACATGCGAATGTACAAAATGCCTAGATACTTAATTACTGCCTCCTCTATTAATGCTGGGTAAATAAAAGCGATTATTCGATGGTCTTTTGGCGGCATTCAACAAAAAAAATGTGATGCTAAGGAGTGTTTGGGTACCACATGGCAACATACTATGAGCATCCAATGAATTTCCTAGAGTAGATTGATCCATTACCAATTAATGTTTTGTTTAATTTTTTGAGAAAGAAAATTAAATAATTACGAGGAAAAAGTATGAAGAAAACAATCATGTGCGAAATGGATTGTTTTTTTTCTTTTCTTATTTTTACAAATCAAACCATGGAATGGAAGATATATATGTACCACAACTACACGATAGGCGAATAATTATCGAGCACCCCAGATAAATTATCATACGTGGGTGAAGCCCAACACTCTCACCACCCAAACCATTAACAATTTTACAATAGGATAAAAACACCTTGCACCACAAGCATACAAGTTTGTATTTTTTGTCCACTCTTGTTCTTCTCCTAAACCTAATTATTCAAAGATACAATCTTCTTTGTCCAAGCAAAGATTTCCAAAAAGTACTGGTTCTAGAATCCAGATAACTCCAAAGTCCAAGTTTGCAACATCGATCCGATTTAATTTTGACGGAGAGAAAGGAGGAAGAAAGGGGGTGCGTGACAGGAGCTGGAGGGTACATTTCATCATGGATAGTGAAGTTACTACTCTCCAAGGGTTATGTAGTTCATGGAACTGTTAGAGATCCCCGTGCATATCTACTTTACTTTTTGATTCCTATCTATATAATACTACACCAAATTAATTAAGTACGCACATTTGAGCATTTTCTTATTGATATTCATCAAAAGTGCGAGAAAATCATTCGATCATTCTCTTCTTCACGAACCTTTTTTCTCGGAAATTTATATGCTCATTTTTTTCAAGTATGCATCAATGATAAGGCTTTTGGGTGGGAGATCGATGCAGCAAATTAAAGAGCATCTTTTTTTCCCTGTAAATTAAACTGATCACAAGAAGAAGCTTTCCAATTTCTTAGTGTTTGTTAGGATCGGCACACACACGCATGATTTACGAGTATATGACAGTAAAGAAATCAACACAGAGATATACGTGCAAGGTTCCCAATATCGGATTCGTCCACGGAAGCGAGAGCGGCTGTTGTTGTTATTATCACATTACGAAATAGGGTTTACAACAAGAGTATTTATACCTACTCTATTCTAACCCTAACCTGGTATTTGGTCTGTATCCCAAAAATACTCTTGTACGATACCATACTGGCCTTCTTTCTAAAATTCCTTAGTATCTCTTCATACAACATATGAGATATAGTTCTAACAGTGTTTGTCCAAGAGGCAAACTATATTACTCATCACTGAATTAATCTTATTTAGTTGAAGAAGTGCATTGATCATGTTCGTTTTAAGGCAGACTTGTTTGACTGTCAAGGTCCTTGTGCTTCAGGTGATGAAAAAAAGAATGGTCATTTGAAGAAGTTGGAGAAAGCTTCAGAGAATTTGCATCTCTTTAAGGCAGACTTGTTTGACTATGAAGGTCTCTACGCTGCCATTGCTGGATGCACAGGGGTTCTTCATGTTGCCTCTCCAGTCCCCTCTGACAATCCATCTATCAATCCTGAGGCAACATCTTGACTGCCCCTTCCATTTTTACAGGACTAGAAATCCAACTCCCTTCGACTTGCCCATCTTTTTGTTACCATGATTCAGTTTATTGCCTAAACCAAGAAAATTTATTCCCAGTATCTTTCTATATATACCATTATGATTGAAACTCATGTTCATGAGCATAGGTAGAACTGGTTGAACCAGCTACAACAGGGACTCAGAATGTACTGAATGCATGTTTGAAGGCTAGAGTGAAGAAGGTCGTGGTGGTGTACGTCATCTGTTGCTGCTCTTATGGTCAACCCTAATTGGCCTAAGGGCCAGCCCATGGATGAAAATAGTTGAAGTGACACAAAATTTTGCAAATCAGCTAAGGTATCTGTAACTAGCATGTACACAAAAGAGAAGAGAATGGAGAGATGGCTGAGATAATACCGATGGTCCAACATTATTCGTAGACTGCTATTATAGGTTTTAGGGCCTCTTCATTTTTAGATGAATGTAAATAACACGTTAGTTCACCATATAGGTTCCTTCTTGCACACTACTAGGGGGTGTTGTTTATGTTATAAATACACTAATCGAGCTCACTTGGTTGTGTGAATATCAGATGTGGTATCTCTTTGGCAAAGCCATAGCAGAAAGTGAGACATTGGAGTTTGGGATGAGAAATGAACTCAACATTGTCACAATTTGTCCATCCCTTGTTATCGGGCCAAAGCTGCAATCATCATTGAATCTCAGCAGCTCACTCCTTCTAAGTTACTAGAAAGGTTTTTACTCAAGCTATAGCTCTACTTCATTTTCTTAATTATGCCAAGGCAAAAGCCAAAGACGCTAGGTTTCGAACTTCGACAGTGTTCAAAACAATAACATAGGATGAGCACGAGGGTGGCAGTAGATGGGATAATAATGGGGTTACAGAATAAAGAACATCAATGGACCCATGAGGCCATGTTTGTTTTGTGTGATTTTTTGGTTCAAAGTAATAGGTCACATATGGGGGCAAACTAAGTTTATTTTTTCCGAAATTACATAAGAGATAAAATGTAATTAGTGATTGACTGTTGGCACAGAAGGTTAGTCTAGTCTTGGGTTTCGATTCTATGAACATATGGATTATATGCAATGATTGAGATTTTGTTGATTTCCACATTAATCATGAGAGTTACAAATTTTTTTTGAAGTTAATTAGCCTTGCATTGGGTTGGAAATTAGGTGAAATCAATACAATGAATTCTCGAGTTCAGCAATTAGTGGATGTGCGTGATTTTGCTAAAGCGTGACGGGGCCCATTCGGTAGTCGTTGAAGTTTACCAAACGGCCGTCAAATTCAATTATTTATAAACCGGACTATGACTAATGATTTGCATAGTATAGCGAGAAAGTCCGAATCGATCCATAGGGAGCTCGAATATAGCTTGTTCAGATTATAGGTATAAAGGTTTTCGGCGTTTAAGACGGCCGACTTTTGGTTTTGCTTTGAATGGTGATAAAAAGACTAGAAAATCGATTTTGACTACGTTAAACTAGCGGTAAGGCAATGGAACTATAAACGCCCGTGACTTAGGCCATCGAACCAATCTCAACGAAAGCACAGTTGAATCGCACGGCTTAGGCTATCAACCGGAGGATTTAGCTATGAAACCATTGAAAGGCTAGAGATTTAGTATGGAAAACAAGTGAGCTCTTTTGTTCTTTTAGCAAACACGAACTGAAACATCGCTCCGAAACCATGTGAGCGAGCACATGATCACCGGAGATTAACATCGACAAGTTTTGTTATATAAAAGGCAAGCCTTCCTCATTTTTCTTACTAAACTTCAAGCCAAGAGTTGAGAAAAGCAAGATTAACATAAAGTCACGAGGCGATAATCGCCCCACGGCCAAGCCTTAACGACTACTCGTTCATATTGAAAAGACTAGAAAGGAAGACAAACATGGAAAATATTTTTAACCGACGAATATGGAAATAAACTTGATATTAGTAAGGATCTAAAGAGTAGCAACAACTTTAATAAACGAGAAAACAATAAACGAGAATTACTTATTAGAGTTCTTGAAGAATTAAAGACAAAACCTTGAAGGAAATAGCTATGGAGTTCTTGAAGAGAAAAAGACTACCCTAAACTAATTACCTACTTCCCTACAAGTGAGAGAAAGAAGAGTATTTATAGACCTCAACTTCTCTCCCAACAAATATCTTACAAACATACTATAAGTAGCAACTATTCCATAAATGGAAAGCCCAAAAAGCAACAAATATCTGGCCGAAAGCTCGTGGTATCGATACGGATTAAGCAAAGTATCGATACATTTCCCCCGTAGTGATCCCGTATCGATACGGGTTAAGGCCGTATCGATACAACATTCACTGATGTCCCACGAAGGCTACGCGTATCGATACAGATTTAATCTGTATCGATACCAGGAGCTTATCTCCAGATTTTCAGGCCAGCTTCAGCAGACAGCTCCCAGCAGCTTCCAGCTTCTAAGCATCTTATTTTCAGTCCCTAAACTTAAGTAAATGTTGCATTTTAAACCTTTCTTTTACCTTTTCTTTACTTTAATTTATTTAATGAAAATAAGAAAGTACCCCCCATTTGGAAACAATAGCATTACCAGAATTTCAAGATTCCAATTAAATCAAAATGTCAACCCCCTACTTTTAGTGTAAAATGGAAAACTGCACATTTTTCTCCAGAGAAAATGGCTCAAAACATGACCTTGCTTTTCAAATAAAACCTTGCAACTTTGTAGTTACTCTTAGAAAAATTCAAGGATCAATTACCGCCATTTTTTATCTCGAAAATCAATACTTTTTCAGAAAGTCATTTTTCCATACTTAGACAGATTTTAAGGGGCCGACAGGGTCTTCGGGTACTTGGAAGCACTTGGACCATCCATGGCGTCGAAATGCACCTTATTTGCACGTTTTACCTGAAATAGGCAAAAACTTACCTTACGTGAAATATCGCTACAAAAGCTAAATAAATACAAGATAAAATAACATAAAACGGGACTAGTCGCACCAAATATATACAATATTGAGTGCTCATCAAAGCGCTTCTGCTATTGTATGAGAAGTGTGAGGCAGAGGGAAGATACATATGTTCATCATACACGATCCGACCAGAGGTTTTGGTGGAAAAACTGAAGGCAATGTTTCCCCACTACAATTACCCCGAAATGTAAGTCTATTTGTGATTACGATTTTACACAGATCAAATTCTAAGGAATCGTAATGATACTATTGGCTTGGATTTTCACTTTCCATGTATTTTAATAGAAGCTATGGATCCATAATGGTGCCTTAAATTTTTTTTATTGTAAGCAGCCCTCTAGGTGGTACTAAAAAGGTAGAAGTCATGCTCTGCCCATCTGCATCGTAATTAGCATTGGAGTATACTCCTATCTTATATGTATGCAGGTTAGTTTATTTATGCATCTGCGTGACAGTTTTATAGAGGAAAAAGGAGGCCCATTTGATTTCAATTGCAAGAAGTTGCAGGATTTTGGATGGAAGTATAGGCCATTAGAGGAGAGTATAGTTGATGCCGTGAAGAATTTTGAAGAAAGTGGTCTCTTGGTTGGTAAATAAAACTAAGAGGCAGGGGCTGGCAGACAGGTTCTCAGGCTGGAGAGTTCCTGCATTTCTTTGCAATGTACGTGATGCTTGTGCTGCTGGTGGGTGGGGTATGCCCTGCTTATATTTTATACTACAACATAAGGCAATTGGCCATTTTGGTCCATGCATGCTATGTTTTTATCTTGCTGTAAGGTGACATTCTGTTGAAGTACCTTAAATAATAATTATTTCTATTTCCAATTCATTATCAAAGGTTTGAGGTGCACACAAATGCTAACCATTCGAAGATTGCCAAGATTGTAATGAGGAATGCATGGTTGCATGCTGGATGATTCTTTTGATGTTTTACATGAAGCTCAACCAAGCCAAATGAAGCAGATGTGACCATGGGAGGGTGGACTAGTAGAATTACATAGCTGTGGTGGTACCAAACACCCTTCTTCCTTGTTATGGACATACCAAACACATACACTCCACTCGAGGGGAAGTAATAACTTTTTACTTGTTTTTGGTAGTTTTCCTTTGGCGTGGGGTATTCCTTGTTGCAAAAGATGTTGATGCTCATTCAATCAAAGCTCTCATGTTTGCAATTCTAAGACCCAAGTGAAAGTGCTCCTTTTTTGTCAACAATAAATTTAATTGATTAGTATAGCTCGTGTTTTTCTTTTCAGGTTGCGTTGTGAAAAGTTACGAAATTGGTGAGCATGAAAAATATCTTAAATTGATACATTAGATAAAAAAGATTCATAATTAATGAACCGTGACGGGGTAGATTTCGAAAATATGATTTTTGGTAGACAATTGGGTTATATGATAATGAGGAGATAATATTCGCATTTTTAGATATTATTGTAAAGTACTATAAGAATTACACAAATTGCTAAAATTCTTCTCTAATAAGTCAAAATCATTGTGCGCGTTTTCAATAGTTCAAAATAACAAAAGGATCATTAATACTATTAGAGAGGATGCACAAGATAATTTAGAGGCAAAATAGAGAAGAAATAAACGAGAAAAATAATAGAGGAGTGAGAAAATTGAATAAAATTCTAACCTGGACATGCAAATTTACAAAATGCCTTAGATACTTGTTGCCTATTGTATTTATGCTGGGTAAATAAAAGAGATTATTTAATGGTCTTTGGGCGGTATTCAACAAAAAATGTGATACGGAGTACTAAAGAGTGTTTGGGTACCATATGGCAATGTACTATGAGAATCCAATGAATTTTCTAGAGTAGATTGAACCATCCCCGATTAATGTTTTGTTTGATTTTCTGGGAAGAAAATTTAATACTAGCAATTACAAGGGAAAGTTTGAAGAAAACAATAATGTGCATAATGCATTGTTTTATTCTTTTCTTATTTTTACAAATCAAACTTTGGAGATGAAGAGAAAATCTAACTCCTAAAAATTACTACTTTGATAGTCCGTCCAAGAATTCGAAAACTTTGTAGTGCAGGGAACGGCGTGTATTACTCCTAGATTGGAGTAAAACAGAAAGAAAAGAAAAGAAAAGAAAGGGAAGAAGAAGAAGTAGGCGTTGGATCCTTTTTTTATGAATGGTACGAAAAAAGCATTATCCGGATCTATCTACCGTCCATCCCATAATGTTTGTTTAGTTCGTAAAATGAGAACGTAAAAATAATATAATTTTTACAAGAAAAATTTAAATTTTTTTTAACAATTCACTAGATTTAATGAGTTCTTTTAATTTATGAAAAAAGTTCAAATTTTTTCTTGAAAAAAATATAGTATTTTTGGATCCTTATTTTGTGTACCGGATAAATAATTTGAGACGGAAGGAGGTAGTACTTTACCTACATTTTCCCCTACCCTTTTTAATTAATGCCAAGGCCGTGACTGACAGAAGAGAGAAGTCACGCAAAAGGCCGAAATTGAAACCACACGCACAAAAAAAAAAAAAAAAAAAAAGAGTAGAAAAAGAATATACTGTATGTAGATATTTTTGACCAATGGAGTATTTACTACTAGGAGCAGTACAATTCTCATCATTTCCGTAGAAAGAAAAAAAAAAAAAAAAAAAGAAGAAGCCCCGACCCATTTACTTTCTCCATTATCAATCAAAACCCTAATAAAAATTCTTCTCTTCCGTATTTTCGATCCATTTATTTGTTTTTGCGTCTTCTCCAAATTTCCCCAATTTATTGCCAAGGTAATTCAATTTTTTTTTTTTCCTGCCTTTTTCCTCTCAACTTTCCTATTTTCCATTTATTCTTCTTTTGTGTACTATAATTGTATACTGTAAAACTCGAAAAGATCTTTCTTTCTTCTTCTTTTTTCTTTTTTTTTTCTTTTTCTTCTCATCTTCTTCGTGTCGTGATGTAAATTTTGAGCTGTGTTTTCCAACTTCTGTTCAATCTTTCAACAGATTTTGCGAGTTCAAATCCAAGTCTGTGACTTTCAGGCTTCTTTCACACCATTTAGGGTTTCTGTTCTAATTTATTACTCCAACTGGTAGAGATTTTAGGCAAAGATCGCTGTTTTTAATGGTCAGGTTTGAAAATTTTCTGAATTGAGCTTAGTTAAGGTTTAATTTCCGCTTATTTCCGTGCATCTATTTCTCTATATTTTTTCCCCCAGTGAAGTTGCTGAATGAACTGTGTTCCTGTGAGGGAAAAAAAAAAAAAAAGAAGAGAGTTCCCTATTGAGAAATTACTGGACTATGTGATTTTTTGTTTTTGTTTTGTTTGTTTAGTGATTCTGTATTCGGTGCAGATTTCAGGATAAGTGGGGTCTTGGGTGGGGTAGTACAGAAAGCCCGTGAAAGATGTCGGGAACTGAGACAGGAGGAGTGATGACCGGTAGAGAACAATTCACGCTCGATGTTCACAAGACTCCGCTGACGTCACAGCCGCCGGCACAGAACGTTCTTCTAGGTTACAATGCCGACGGAACTGCCGTGTACTCCGGGAGCGGTGGCGGTGGCGGTGGTTCAGCAACAGCGGCCACCGCGGTGCCCCATATTGTGAACGTGGGGGGAACTGTGAAGAGGAAGCGAGGGAGGCCAAGAAAGTACGGCCCAAATGGGGCCATGACATTGTCACTGACGCCTGCAACCGTCCCTCAGTCAGCAGGTACGTTCTCTCCACCGCCACAGCCCCCTCCTCCATCTGTTCCTTTAGGAGGAGGAGGAGGAGGAGGAGGAGGAGGAGGAGGATCAGAATCACATTCTTCATTGAAAAAGGGCAGGGGTCGACCACCTGGATCAAGCAAGAAGCAACAAACGGAAGCTCTGGGTAACTTTATTGTGTTTCTATGTTATAGTTCTTTTTCTGTTCATGCTCAATGTTGTCAAGGGTTGCAATTAGGTCTCTTTATGCGTGTGGAATATGGATTGGTTTGTCATGCTGGTTGGTGGGTTTTCATCAAACAGTTACTTTGACAGTTTGACCTGTTCTTGATTGTCTTGCTGTATTTTTCACCCGCTGTTAAAAAAGTTGGTTTATTAGTTTGATTTCTAGTCGGAGTGAAGTGGTTACGGTGACTGCAATATTATACATACTTGAATATCCAGCTGGAAATGATTTGATTATTAGTGGCTAATATATTTCTTTAATTTGAATATGTATTAATACCTTAGTTGAATGACGTGGATCAATCATTGTATCATTTTGGAAAAGGAAAGCAATTTGGTTTTGCTGTTATATTTGGAATCTGCTTCGTCTTACCATAGATTCCCATACATGATCAGTTACATAATTGCCCTTTATAATGTGCATTTTTTGTGTTTGTCTCCACAACTTGTTCAATTTTTCTTCTTGAATCATGCTATATCCACCACGAAAAGGAGGAACAGAATTAGAAACTACGGCCTGTTTGTGTGACCGGATATGAGCATTGAATTAGACCATATATCCCGGGAGCTACTTATCCAATGTTTTGTTAGAATCTTTACTATCTGGATTAAACGTGCATCATATATTTAACTCCCCAAAGTGTGAGATTTACAATACCAAGTTGTAGTAGTACTAATCTCATCACTTTTGATTCTATCCAAGGCAATTATATGTATCCCTTTGCTATTAGTCCTGTCGAACGAATGACCCCTATAAGTAGAATGTTGTAACTGAATTAGAGTGTATCTTTTTGAAATAGAGTACCCACTAAGATAGCTTTCAAATAAAAAACCACCGATACATCGTTTTGGTGATTGATTCTTAATTTCTTATAGGTCCTCTATCGGAGTAGGAATTTCCTTCTTATGTCAAAAGTGGACATTTTTGTAATTCTAAATGAGGGAGGATGAATGTCTATGCAGTCGGAATTGGGAGATACGTTTTCTTTATTTTT
Organism: Rhododendron molle; assembly: GCA_025413875.1. Classification (NCBI taxonomy): domain Eukaryota; kingdom Viridiplantae; phylum Streptophyta; class Magnoliopsida; order Ericales; family Ericaceae; genus Rhododendron; species Rhododendron molle. Next base: position 44,679,833 of record CM046394.1, on the reverse strand, counting down.
ATCTTTTTCCGAAAAACAAAGGACTGGGATACGGTGTTTATAAGAAAGCCTTAACCTTCGCGGAAGAGTAGTATATATTATATATCTATCAAGAATTTCACTATGACAGTGCTAAATGTCTTCTCCAATTTTCTGGTTGCCTAAAAGGTATTGGTACTCTCTCCAAAATTTATTTTTTATTGCTAAGATCCTGTGCAATGCCCAGTTACACATGTAAATAAGCGTACACATCCTTGTTTATATTTTGAGAATTTGGAATTTGAAATATGTGCTGCAGTTTTGCTACACAAATACTTACGTGTGCTGAAAATTTCTGATAGGAGACTTCTGCTTGCAGGATCAGCAGGGGTTGGATTTACACCGCATATTATCACTGTGAAAGCTGGAGAGGTTTTTGTTTCCCATTTCTGGCCTTGTTGTTAGTGCAGTTAGCCATGAATATGAACAATGAAAATTTTTATTGTGCCTTTAAGCTGGGTTTTGTGGGGAAGTATTATTTCTTCACAGAAAATATGAGCTTTAATATGTACTCGACATCTATATGCGTTTATAATCGTACCATTTGGTTAGGGTGCAGGTATATGACCTTTTTCAGAGTAATTGGCTTATTTGTTTTGTTTTATCCTAGAAAAGTATTGCTTGTGAGCTATTTGATTAGAACTCCATACAAGGAGAAGTGGATACTTTCCTATTTTTTTCCTTCAAAAGATGCGAAACCAACAAACACACAACACGCGAAGAACAATCAAGAAAAGAAACAAAGAACACAAGACACACAGATTTTACATGGTTCCCCAACTGTGTAGTTATACATGGTTCACACTAGTTTCCACGAACCCCGAATAGTCAGGGAAGCACAAATTAGACCGAATCAGGTGAGAGGGTTCCCTGAACGGGAAGAAAATATTTTTCAGAGATTCTATAGTAGTCCTCAAGATGACCATGTGGTCCGCTCTATTCAGAGAATGTTGGAAACAATTCTCTGCATCTCTTGTCGGGTGTTTAATGCCGGAATGTTGTCAACTTATCAAATTCGAAGAATTATGTTTTGGTGTCTACGTATCCTCGGGTTTTGGTATGCAAACCACTTTGTTGGTTTTGTTAGTTTGTATATCAATCCTGTATGTCTTCCTTGTTCCACCTAAGACTGCATAAGGGGGTTACTACCCTTTTTTCTTGATAAGTACTTTCGATTAAAAGCTCAAACCCAACTACAAACTCAAAGGGGCATTCCCCCATAAAGGGGGTTACTACCTTATTTTGGAGTTTTATGAAATTCCATGTTTACTTAGTGTCGCCTTCTTGAGTGTGCATGCTCTAACTGGTAACATTATATTATTCCATCGGTATTTATATTCTTCATATTTTAATGTTTATTTTTGTGATTGTATTCCCGGTAAATCATGTTGGTAGAGAAATTTATCACCGGTTCCTTGATTTATTTGGGGTTTCAGGACGTGTCATCCAAGATAATGTCATTCTCTCAGCATGGTCCAAGGGCTGTTTGCGTTCTGTCTGCAAGTGGAACCATTTCCAATGTGACTCTTCGCCAAGCAGCAACCTCTGGTGGAACTGCGACGTATGAGGTTGTCAAATTGTTAATCACCGTTTTTTGTTGACCTTATTTGTAAAGCAAAATTTGAAAATACTCTCCCGATGCTCGGGTTGATTTTCTAAAACGGATAATCCCCAACTCAATTTTATCAACCACGAACAATGGCTTTACGAATCCCTAATCCGCCAACTATACCGAATCTAATTGGGATAATTTTTTGATCATTTCCTGTAGGAGATTTAGAATGTGAACCCCTTTCACATTTTCTTTAGCCAATGGTGGATCTTAAAGATTTTTCTTATGCAGGGGCGATTTGATTTACTTTCACTTTCTGGTTCATTTTTGCTGACTGAGGTTGGTGGTCAGCGGAGCAGAACCGGTGGGCTGAGTGTCTCATTAGCTGGACCAGATGGACGTGTTTTAGGTGGGTGTGTTGCAGGGCTTCTAACTGCTGCATCACCTGTTCAGGTTTGGCTGCTTCTCTAGCAAATGTCTATTTCCATATTCTCGAAATTTTTCAACACCTTTTGGAATTTCCCCTATGCCGGGTAATTGGTAGATGAATATACTGGCTTTGCAGTGGCAATAGGTTGCTTGACATGTTATACCCCTCAACTCGAAATTGGTTTCCAGTCAGTTAAGGGGGTGGGAACGGGAAGCAATGGGAATGCTCTGAAAATTGCAAGTGAACCACCCCGCTCTATCCATCATGGTATCTATGGTGTAAATTTAGAGCTGGCCCATCTTAGTTTTGGTGAGAGGTCCTTGATGGTTGCATTGTAGGCCCATTCAATGGTTGTAAAATGGTAGAGATGTCTGGGACAGATTAAGATGGTCCAATCGAAGCATATATTCACAGGAAACTATATGGCATGGTGCAATCGTTTGTTTTGTTAGTAGCTTATCCGGGCATGTATTAAACAATTGGTAGCGCAAAGGAGGTCTAGAGGACCTGATGCAACCTACTCACAGTTTACTGCTGCAATTGGATATGGAACCTATTGTTACCATTGGTGCCTGTTACGAAGAAATGCAATTTTCCTCTTATCCTGCGTTCTCGTAAACAACTAAGTCAATCAAATATCTGTAGGACTAGTAGACATTAGATGGGCATGGTTTTACTTTTTGTCATATGCTTGTATATTTTCTGGAGCCATTGAGAAGTTGGATTTGATTTACGAGAGCTCATTGCTTGTGCTGTTTATTGCTTCTGGCAGAATATAGATTTGATGTTTTGTCAAAGTTTCCCTTGTATGCTCTTCTGCTTTTATAATTTTATGTCAGCGATTTCTACGGAGAACTGCCATACTGCTTGTAATGCTATTGGTATCAAAATGTTGGAATACGCTTCATATAAATAGTAATTCCTAGAAGATGGCCATTTTGTGTTTAGATGATAGATAGGTCACTACACCATCTATTGTTTCATAGGTTTGGCTATAACTCTGCCGTAAGGGAGTCATTTGTATGTTGGATACTGATGTTCATGCCTGATAGTTTGTTCATGTATACTATATCCTATTGGAAATTTTTGAACTCCATGGCAAATGACACCGTTGGGATTTATGTTAGATGTCCTCCTCCATTGCAGGTAATTGTGGGCAGTTTCATTGCAGATGGCCGGAATGATTCAAAGTCAATAAGCCAAATGGAACCCCTCTCTGCTCCACCAAAGCTGACACCAGGTGGTGGTGCAACAGGTGCTAGCAGCCCTCAATCACACGGGACGTTCAGTGAATCCTCTGGTGGGAGCCCACTCAACCACAGTACAGGAGCTTTCAACAATAACAACCCTCAAGGCATCTCGAGCATGCCATGGAGGTGATTTTTTGCTGTAGTTTGGTTTTCTCCCTTGTGATGGTACGGGATCTGTTGTCCATTAGCTAATTCTTTCACCCTTGAAAAGACCCAGTTGTTGGTTAAGCTCGTTGTTGTATAACTTATATGCAGAGTTAGTACAAGTGGCGACTTTCCAAGGGACCTTGGTGTTCCTGGCGATAGCCAACCTTTGTAGTGGTGAAAAGGTGCTCTTCCCCAGTTATTGGTATCAGTAGATGTACTTGTAGGGTCTAGAGAACATAATGGTGATTTAGTTCTTGTTAATATATGTGTTAGGTGTTCTGTTGTCGCCCATGAAATGGACCAAACTTGTTCCTGGTGTGTCCATTTTCCGAAAGCGCCTCTACATTTCACGTAGTTATCATATTTATGTTGTCTGGTAGGCCCATTCAGGTTTTCATTAGTTTTGATTTAGGTGTTTGAAATATAAACTTGTGATTTTCCTACGTTATCATGCAAACTTCTACAAACTAAAAATGGATAGCACCTATTGGAGATTTTTAAGCAACAGTGATTGTACCACATGCCGTGTTGTATTTAGCTTATGATTTGTAACTTTTACTCCTTTTAGAACGTTTCATCATCCTAATAACACTGATACTTGCACGTTCAATTGCGAGTTAGAAGATAATCACACCTCCACACAAGTGTATTTATTAACAAGTTGACAATGTCTACGAATCACAAGTTCACAACCCAAAGTCCAAAGAGGGAAGAAAGCAAATGTCAATATTTAAAACAAGCGACATGGATTGATCACTTCTGTTTATTAGGATAAGAAGCCATCTTGTTGATACCACAGAGGCCTTCAGGTTTCCCAGTGCTTCTCTTCATCCTTATGAATCCTTTCTCCCCCCATTTTGGGCCCCATGAGTTCTTCACAATTATGTAGTCCAACCCCTTGTTTGATCCATATCCAACAGCCGCTACTCCATGATCCAGCTCTGTTCCACAGTGCCCGTCGAACACACCCTGCAGATTAAAAACTCAGACATTTTCCCAAGTGAGGTGGCAAATCTGGATTGCTTGGGTATCTAGTATTTATGTACACTAGTATATGTGCATAAAATAAAGGATCGCATGCATCCACGCTCTTCAACACCGTATATGCAGTAAAATCAGTCTTATAAAGGAAATGACACGAGTTATTTGCGTCTTTGTTTCACTTTTCTGTACATATAGCCTTGCCTACATACATGTACGTGGTCGGGTTTAAGGACTTACCCCACTGTAAAACTGGAAATCTCTACCAGAAGCTTCAATAGCAACACTGAGAGGCTGGTTTGCAAGTGCTTTCAGGAGGCTTTGTTCATTGTTCTCTGGCACATCATGGTAACCGCTAATGGTCACTACCTCTGATGCTTCCTATTAAATTGGACACCATAAGAAAATATGAAAACATATCATTGAAATAAGTATGCGATTTGTATGAAATAGTACGTGTCTTTTTAACATGACCCGGGGACTTTCGAATTGTGAAAATGTATATATGACAAATTACGTCTAGACATCATAAATTCATAGCTTACCTTCCTCTCACCACAAGTTCCTTCCTCCATGATGTAAGGGTAATCATCCTCCTTATGAAGCCCCTTATTGGCCATAATATATTCAAAAGCGTAATCCATAAGACCCCCATTACAGCCATGGTTGAAGGCTGTGTCGCAGTCAATCAGCTCTTGCTCAGAAAGAGAAGTTAAATTACCAGTGACAATTTGGTTTATTCCCTCAACGGCAGCCACAGTTGAAAATGCCCAGCAACTCCCTGCATGCATGATATTCACCAATTCATACATGCAATTAACCTTTCATTTGGACATAGATGTCGTACTTTTTCTCTATAAAGTAGCTATAAATATCCTACTTACCTTTAGTTCTTGCCTTGGTACATATGCAGAGCCATACATCTATAGGCTATATATGTTGTTCAATTTAGTACTAATAAATCATATGGTAATGACAGACAACAATTCAAAGTGTTAACAAAATTTCTAGTACGTACTTACCACATGAACCTTGGTTCTTGATGGGTGTGACGGCCCCTTTTTTCCTCCAATCGACAGACTTGGGCAAATCTACAATGTCTCTATAACTGAATTCTTCAGTGGACCCCTTTCTTTTAGGCAAATCAACATGGAGGCCAAGATACATGGTTCTAAACTCTTCATGGCTCAAATCTGCAAATTCGTTCAGTCCAAGCCAGTAGTTGATGATCTTCTTGTTCCTCTCGTCGATGTGCTTCAAATTATCCTTGAACACCTCAAACCTATGCAACTTCTCTTCGATACTTTCGTAAGTTTTGCTGTGTTTGGCCATCCATGATTCAAATAAATCAATGAGTCCATCTATGGATTTTAAGTCATCTGGTGAATAACCAACAATGGAGAAATCATGAGCAAAAGCCAACGAGGTCAGAAGTGAAAAGGAAAATGAGAAAAAGAGAGCCAATTTGGAAAAGGATGAAATAGCCATTGCAAAGAGGTTAGAACAAAGTAAGAAAGAAAGAAGGATCAAAGAAAGAGAGATGAAGATGGAAGTGGCAGATGTTTGGATTTATATAGATTTTTTTCTTAGCAATATTATGTTGCTTTCAAGTAAAGTCGATGAATTGTCTACAGTAGAATGAATCTTTAAGATTGGTTCTTTTTGGCAGACTTTAAATCCAAGCTTGTCTCTGTGACCTTGATCATGTAATAGCTGACAGGACCATGCTATACGTGGACAATACCCTTATACCCTTTTTATCTATACTATACTACCCTTTTTATCTATACTATACTAAACTTATGCTGGAGCTCAGGTCCACCATCAAAAGTTTTTTTTTTTTTTTTGGTATATTCAAAATGGAAGTGCACCTCCGCTTGGAAGTATTGTCCCATCATACCACACCACAGCATACCATAACCTATAGGGGACTCCACCATCATTCATACATGAGTACAATCAAAATATATATATCTCTCTCTCTCTCATTTATTACAAAAATGAGATACTAGTGTGCTGTTTTTTCTTGTATAAGTACCAAGTCCACCCATTGTCATTTAGATTGCTAAAGTCATGATTTAGCTTCATTTTTTTTTTTTGGAAAAATTTAAGTCTACCCATTGTCATTTATTGATGCCAAAATATGGCAATGTCATCTATTGGCACCAAAGGTATCTATTGCTATTTCTCAAACATCGTTCAGTCATTTGATTTGCATTGAAAAATGTATGGGTATAAATGATTTGAGATTTGCGGTGCAACAATGTACATTGTTATTATGTAACTTTTTGACACTGTAGCAAGGAAAAAATGATTTTGACAAAAAACATATTGAAATCAATAGGTAAACTAGGATGACAAATGGATGGGTTTGAATGGACTTGAGTTTGATCATGGAATAGGGCCGAATAATAGAACTATTGTAATAGAGCCATACTACGAAATATGACAATTAGAATACAATCATTATAAATACGGTCGTGAAAAAAAAAAAGCAAGAAGAAAAAATAAAGACAAACCATCTATATAGAAAAGTAGAAATATATAATTAATGAGTAGTTTATAGAATCAAGTCAAAATAGAGAGCCAGATGTAGTCTGATTTAAAAAAAGTTACCAACTAAAATAGGAAAATAAATTTTAAAGTACAAATTAATTCAAAATTTGTAGAGTCTGATGGTTGAGCATCCACATGAGTCTCCCTAGAATTTGGACCAGATTACACCTAAAAAGTCACTTTTCTACTTCAATAAGGATTTTTTTTTTTCATTTCTCATACTCTCTATTAGACCTCATTCTTTTAAAAATATTTGTTATTAGATATTGTATGTTTTAATCTTTTTGCAAAAAACATTGAGAGAGTTGGAGGAAATAGAGAATTACTAAAATAAGAGTTGAGAGGAATAGTGCACCTCTATTGAAGAGGCACTTTAACAAAGATAAATTGTTAAGAACATGTTCATGCACCAACATAGCTATAAGAGCATGTACACCAATACATAGCAAAAAATGCTTGTGAACAGTATATTTTTTCTATTTTACCTACTCACATATCTTTCACCACTATACCAATACTATTTATTTTACCTATTCTCTAATAAAATACTATTTCTTTTATTTCTCCTTTTTCTTTTCTTCTTTTTTATCACTGTTAAACACAAATTATATATATGTATAGACGCGTATATATACGTCGAAACACACGGTCGGAGGAGAACAACCCATTGTTGACGCCGTCGACCGCCGAAGCCCCAAATCTCCATCACCGTGAAGCCATTAAACCCGAACGTCGTGAAATCCAAAACCCAGAAGCCATTAAATCCAAAACCAAGTTGGACGAAGTGGAGGTTAGACCCAGAAGTTGGACGAAGCCATTAAACCCAAAAGTTAAACTTGCTGTACGTGAAATCGATGAGGTTGGGAGTGAGAAAAATAGGGATGATGTACAGCTTCAATCTGTGTGGGGAGAGAGAGGCAGGGAAACAATTAATAAAATAATGGACACATGATGAATAGTGCTTAGGTATATTTACCTCACCACTGTTCATGAATGCATTTTACATAGCCATTTACCTACTCTGCTGCAATGCTTATTTGGGAGTTTTGGTTAGGTAAAATAGCTAAAAAGCTTTTTTAGCTCAACTGATAAACTTGCTCTAAGGGGAATATTAGGTAAAATGGAGAAGGAAAACCACAAAAGAGCTTTGCACCAGAGTAGCAAAAGGCCAAGGTAAAGTAGCTTTGGGGGAATGGCTCGGTAGTTTTACCGAAGGACTGTGCATGAGCTAACCTTTAAACAACTCTCTCTCTCTCACACTCTCTCAATGGAACCCAAGTACAAGATGAACAGCACTATTGTTTTATAGTATTTTAAAAGTATAGAGATGGTAACAGAGAGTATTGGTATGGGGTTGAGAGAGATTTAAGTAGGTAAAATGAAAAAATTAAACTATTGGGTAGCTAAAATACATAACTATTGGTGTACATGCTCTTGGAAGTGTTTTGGAGGGCTAATATTAAAGTCAGAAATCCCAAGGGAACCGACGGGATTCCTATCGACGCAAATGCAAGGTTGAATCCCGTCGGTACATAGTGGGGTTGTATTGAAGTGGTAGTTTTAAGGTTAGTTAAAGATGAGATTTAGAGAACAAGATGATGTGAACGCTTTTAAGAAACGAAAATAAAGGCACAATAATATTACTCCATATTGCTGCCCAAGGATCAGTAGATCGAATTCACGCAAATTCCATATGAGCAGACATGCAGAGCGGAGCAGTGGTGCAGAGGGGTTGCAACCACCACGAGATTGTATTTATTACGTCTAGTCGTCTACTACTCTATAATACGGCTAATACCTTCTTTTCACATAGTCAGAGGTGTTCAAACCAACTTCTACGCACCTCAAGTATTCTTCACCTCCATTCAGTAAAAGACAATTCATTCATGCCGTGACTAGGATTCAAAAGAAAAGTAAAACTTGAAATCCTTCCTCTCTCTCTCTCTAAGAGTTCGGCGATTAGGATTTCCTTGGGGAGGGGTGGTGGCGCCTCCCCCCTCCCCTCTCTCTCTCTGAACTCGGTGCGCTTTGACGTCGACGGAGCCAATCATTTGCGAGCAGTTTTCCTGCGTGCACTTGTTCCCAATCTTCTTCACCGCGTGCAGCTCTATCGACGTTATTAGGCCGTTCCTGTCCTTGTCGTTCCGGGTGTCGCATAGATCAAGTCCAGACGAGGTCGTAGTTCTTGGGTCTGAGGTAGCTGTTGGTATTGCTGGATGGTGGAGTGTTGCTGCTGTGGTGGTCGAGGATCAGATTTGTGGTCTTTGTTTGTGGCAACGGTGGTGGTGGCAGTGATGGATGCGGTCTTGGTCGGCGGTTTGGTTGGTTGGATTTAGGTGTGTGGGTCCATCGTTTCTTTATACATCTTTTTTGGTGGGTTGTTTTTAGGGTCTGTTGTTTCTCATCCCTTGTGGGTGTCTTTCTCACCTCTTGCGGGTGTCGTTTTTCCTTATCTGAGTGTGAGTTTTGCAAGATACGTTGTAACTCTATGGCTCAGTATATGGTTAAAAGTTCCATGTGAGAGAGTAGTTTCTATTAGTGGAACTCTATTTTCCCATATTGTAATGGTTTTTTCTCTGCAATAGAAATCTTCTAAATTTTGACCCCAAAAAAAAAAAAATACTAGGATTCAAAATAAATTCCTCTCTTGTTGTCTAAAGTTATCAAATTTCGAACTTAAAATAATTAAATTTATAATTTATCCATGTTGCCACTTGAACTTACTTGGATTCCCTCTATAATACTTGCATGAACTACTGTTGCAACCACTCAATTTTATTTTGATTTTGGGGGATTATAGTGAGTGAGTGAGGTGAGGATGATAACTCTATTCAGATCAGACTTCAGAGCGCTCTCTTTTTCGTCTCGTCTCGCATAAATCTGCTTTTGGCAAAACCGACTTGGCAACTTAATTTCACTTCTTATATCCCCATCCCAACTCCAAAATCTTTAATCCAAATCTTTTATCTCTCGTATATTAATTTAGTGGAATAGAATCTGTGAAGAAAATTAACTTAATTGAATATCAATAACTTGGTGAACAAATTATTTTTTTTTCTTTTGTTTTGTTTTAGATAACCAGATATTTGGGCTAACTAATTATGGACATCTTGATTAATTCTAAGGGACCATAAACCCATCGTCCACTAACGGAGGCATCACTTGAATGAACTAACTCCAAAATAATTGATAGCACCCGAGAGGTTGCGAATTTAGAAATGAGTAGAGAAAAGCGGACTCGTGCCTTTATTAGAGTTAAAGAAATGTAGAGGGAGATCCAAACAAAACAAAGTATAAGCATCGGTAACAAATTGGCATCATGAGACAAATAGCTTTCAACCCATTTTTTTGGATTTCAAGAAAAATTAAGATTTTAGGAGAGAGTAAACTCTAAATGTTTGGCCTTGACCACTAGCCCAACCTCTTTGGGTTTAAACAAATTGTACTTTATAGATTTAAATGGACAAAAAATAAAAATTTACAATTAGACCTTCCCTTTTACCTACCAAAGTACTCTATTCGTCCCATTTTGATAGTTTTTAACTAAAAGACGTGTAATATTTGGATAAATAAAATAAAATACTTTCGTTCATATTTTTTTGAATTTTTCCGTCCCAAAATGAAAGAACTAATCAAGATCTTTAATTTAGTGTGAAGAAACTCGAAAAATCATGTATCGAAGTGTTTTATTTTCTTATCTAAAAATTGCACAGCTTTTCGCAGAGAACTGTCAAAATGGAACGGAGGAGTATTTGATTTTTTTTCAGATTATGTGCATCTGATCAACCTAGTTTTTCCTAGACGTGCTAAAATATTACGAAGCCTACGAAATGAATGATTTGGATAAAAAATTTAGAGTCCACACAAGGTAAAGAAAAAATTGAGAGTTTAAAGAGATTCAGGGAGTGGAGAGGGGGGGTATGGAGGAGAGCTATCTCGCAATTAATAGCCCCTGCCTTGTCCTTGCTCAATCTCGATCTTTGCCTTTTGCTTTCTTAAGATGGTTTTCTTCTTATGGAACTCCCTTTTCAGGTGGCCTTAAGTAATAGAGTCTAGACTCCCTTCCCTTTCCGTAGCCCTTCTGCGATCATAATAAATACTCTCTCTCCTTCGGTTTCAGCGCTGGCTCTTACCGTCTATATATTTTACTACTTCCATACATATTATGATACAACAGCCCTTTCATTCACTTCTCTCTCTCTCTCTCTCTCTCTCAAACACACACACACACACACACACAGAAGAAGAAGAAGGAAGAGTAGCTAGTACTGTGGTGTGGGGTGGGGGGAAGTAAACTAGTAAAGGAAGGGGAAGAGAAGAAGAAGATGTTGGGATTGGAAGATGTGATAATGAGTGAAATAGTAGTAAGGGAAGACATAAACGAACAAGGTTTGCCGCCTGGTTTCAGATTCCACCCTACCGATGAAGAACTTATAGCTTTCTACCTCACTCCTAAGGTGTTCAGAGGCAGCAGCTTCTTCAGTACTACTGGATTAATCCACATTGCTGAGGTGGACCTCAATAGGTGTGAGCCTTGGGAGCTTCCAGGTACGTACGTAGAATTCTACGAACAAATTTATAACCGTATAATCAATACACAGCTTGTTTTTTGCTAGGCAATAATCCATCTTCACTCTAGCTTGCTCCATCTCAACAATCAGCATGGTGCCAACTAGATACATATGTACATATCTATAGGCAACAATGCTATGGTAACCTGTACCATATTTAATTTGAGTACCATATGAGGTGTCGTCATGGCATTGATAGAATGTGTTTTACTACATGATAAATGGGACACATTCTATCAATACTGCAGTGACAATGTAATATCCAAAATGTGGTACTGAGACATGGTCATCAAAGTATTAATGAGCATTACTGTCTAATTAAAGCTAGGATGTGTGTGAGAAATGAGAAAGCTCCCCATGCACTTACTGTTGATCAATATGAATATGCTTTTCATTCAACATTATGTCACATTCCTCTCTCCAATTTACTAACTTAACTGATGAGATCCCAAAGTGAGCCCCATTTTCATGCTTAATAATCAATTTTTACCAGGTGGTTATGGTACTTTAAAAACGGCTTATGGTGTCCCTAGCTCCCGCCTTCATGAGCATAATACATTATGCACACAAACACACATAGTACTATACCCATTGTACCCAACCTAATTAAATTAAGGTCTCGCCAGCTTTCTCTATCAGTTCCTGAAACTTTCACACCCATCTCTCTCTCTCTCTCTCTCTCTCTCTGTTAATTCCATGGAAAATCGTAATGCGTATATCACTTTCAGTGCTCTACATACGCAAACAAAGTTTTGAGTACGAATCCCGCACTCTCTTAAGGCTGGACCTTTTTTGTCCCTAAACACTACACTACAATACATGCATCTTTCTCTGGAAAATTTATACCCTTTGCAGATAAAATCATGAACTTTTTCTGACGTTCCTATTGCACCACACACACACACACACACACACACACACACACATATATATATATATATATATAGAGAGAGAGAGAGAGAGAGAGAGAGAGAGAGAGAGAGAATTGACAGAAGAATGTGGACGTAATATGTTTATTTATAGTTCTGTGTTATATATAGTACGATTACGTAGGAGTAATTGGTTGTGTCAAATTAATAGAGTAATAATGTTAATAATTAATTAATTGCATATATGCATGAGCAGATGTGGCAAAGAAGGGGGAGAGAGAGTGGTATTTTTACAGCTTGAGAGATAGGAAGTACCCAACAGGGTTAAGAACAAACAGAGCAACGGGAGCTGGGTATTGGAAAGCAACAGGAAAAGACAAAGAGGTGAAGAGCGGCAGCAGTAGTAGTAGCAGTAAAACAGTAGTAGTTGGGATGAAGAAAACACTTGTTTTTTACAAAGGCAGAGCTCCCCGTGGTGAAAAGACCAAGTGGGTCATGCACGAATACCGACTCCTCCACGCCCCTCACTTCTCCTCCTCCTCCTATCGCCAGGCCCAGTACCACACGTGCAAGGTACTAATACTTATCCTATACACGCACGCATGCACCTGCAACGATGAGCAGTTGATCAACACTGGGCTATGCTATTAATCCCACTCACTTCACAATTAATACCCTCTACATATATTTGTAACGTCCCCGGCCTTTTCATCCATTTTGTGAGTTTTTTCTTTTTACGAGTTGACTTTATCTTTGTGTTTTGATTGATGCAACGAGATGAAAAAAAAAAAAAAAAAAAAAGAACAACAAGTTAAAGTGACCAATGCTATACCTGTTTGTCTATTTAACATCTTTCACTTCGGCTATTCATGGTTAAAATGTTACCGGTAAGGTATATTAATTCTCAGGGTAAAAAAATAAAATAAATAAGTGGTAACGTGTAGTGATCCAATATTGTGGTTAATGTTGTTCTTTTAATGACATAACGTACGGTGGTTCTTCTAATGACACTAGACATAACAATTATGTAATTTAGTTATAATATTCAAATAATGTCAAATCGAAGGCTTGTTATTAGAAGCTGAAATTCTTTTTCCCAAATCTTTACTAGCTAAACTTAGAACAGAATTTCGCATATGGTAATGGTAAATTTTGCCTGATGTTCAGCAATTCCCACCCTTGTACCATGTCTTTTGAAGAAGCTCTAATGGATAATTCTTTAATAAGGTTTATATGGTAAAGCTCAATTGTATCGACAAAATGATTGTTATAGCACCTACGACTACGATTGACACGTTCGTTTAAAAAAATGACGTGTGTTTTCAGGACGAATGGGTGATTTGTAGAATCGTTCACAAAAGGGGAGAGAAGAGAAATCCACTAGTATATCAAGGCCAAATCTACGGTAGCTACTACCATCACCACCATCTATTCGAGGGAGCTTGTTCATCTCACAGTACCACAGGGGGTTCCTTTCCCCCCTTGCTTGAAAATGCAACAACAGCAATACCATCAATAGCAACAGCTGCATTGCTACAGCCGGAATCTCAACCTCAAGACCATTTTGATCTAATGGATCATCAAATTCTGCTCTGCCAACAACATACTAGTGACCACAACCTCCGATCAGCAAATTCAGCAGTACTGGTGACAAACCCAATATTCTCCCCGGCCTTTCCAATAAATGAAGGCTCTTGTTTTTCACCCAATCCTCATACCCACAACATCAATCCATCACCCTCATCCTCCATCCTCTTCAACCCCCTCCTTTCATCACGACAACAAGAAGCCACTACTCCACAACAGTGCAAGACAGAGGCCAACGTTTCCTTATTTGGCCAACTGCCCTATGCTGACTTGGGCTGGGTGGATAAGGTTCACTCTGAGACGGATGAGTACTCTCCATTTGCAAATCCCTTGTTTTACGGGATGGATTGTGGGGTAATGACAATGGGGTTGTCATCAGCTGCTGATTCCACCACTGTTCCTGTGATGCCAACTACGACTTCAATGGCAGCTTTCAACAATCATAATAATAATGACAGGGCCGGCGTCCAATTCCAAACCTTGGTGGTGTATCCTACCATCAGTTCAGTTACAGGAGAAGTTCCCTGGCATTTGGATCCTTAAAGATCTTTGGAGCATTTGATTTTTAACGTTATGTATATGTATAGTAGGAGTAGTATTTCATAGTAGTACCAGTACTAGTCTTAAATGGTAGCTACTAGCTAGGGAGGGGAGGGGACCAGTCTAGAGCTTTAGCTAGTAGCTCTACCCATTTTATCCAGCGATGCACGCAACCTTGGTTTTTTTTCTTTTTTTTAAATGATTTAGCATTTTGATGCTGCCTGCATGCAGCGACGTCCATAGCTGAGCTATTGGATTCTACTATTATTATAGTATATGGCATTTGCTGCACTGCTTTGCACGTTAACTTGTTTATTGTTGGAGATTTCGTTGCAGCTTAGGATTCGATTATGAATTGTAGATCGCGATGGCCTTTTGCACGAATGCTTGTGCAAGTGTTTTTGAGAGAGAGAGAGAGAGAGATTTGCTTTGAAATGAGGGACGGAGGAGGGGGGCATTGGGGTGTGATGAGAGTCAGGTCTCTCAGGTGGTGGTGGTGAGAGTCGTGTTTGATGTGACAGCGTTGATGGGATTGGAGTGGGTTTTGGATATTTTACGTCACCTTTTATTCATCATTGATGAAACGATTGGGTCCCTACCTACCTATCACATTCCTCAATGCATCCATGCGGGGGTCTACTATACTAGACTACTAGTTTATTAGGCTTTTGCAGGAGATATCTAACCACTCTCCCTCTCTCTCTCTCTCTCTCTCTACAGAGACAGACAGAAAAAAGAGTTTAAACTTTAAAGGGTGTAGGCAGGCAGTAGTGTCTCTTCTTCAGTGAAAAGGAAGAAGGGGAACGGATGGACGGACTCCATAATTAGAGAGAGCATTAGCATTAGCATTAGCATTAGCATGAGCGTGTAGTCAAATGATGAGTCATGAATTTGCTTTTTGAGTCAGCAAAAAATCAAGCTTTGCCCACGATCAAAAATAAATAAATGAATATCAAGTTTTGCCCTTACGCCCTTTGCCCCTGAGTGGACTGGGTCAGGTCAAGTCAAGTTTGGCCCTTTTTTTTTTTTTTTTCATCCAAGCCGTTTAAAAATATTTTGAATAGTTTAAGATTTGTTTAGAGTATTTTCAATATTTTTTAATGAAAATTTAAACGAACGCATTTGGACCATCCAAAAATATTTGAACGGCTCGGATGAAAAAAATGGACCAAACTGGTCCGGACCGAATTTGACAAGATCCGAGTGCAAGTGGACTCTTGTATTCTATTTTCTTCAGTTTTGGGTACAAAGGAGTCTTTTCTTTTGTTTGACTTTATGAGGCACGGAGGCATCGCAAATTGCTACTAGTAACACATTTGGACTGTAGGAATATGAATAAATGGATGCATCAATTGATACTGTACTAGCTACTTGGTCTCCGTCTCCATTTCCCTTCCTATTGCATCATACCCTCAACAAATGATTAAAGAGTAGTCTAAAAACAAATAGGAGAAAATTAGAGACATCTCATGCTCCAAATTTGGATTCTTCACTCAAACTCCATGCTCCCAAAAGTAGGTAATGCCACCGCAAGGGAAACAAGCTTGGGCCTGGAGGATCAACCCAATAGAAAGAACTTTAAGATGACAATTAAGGTAGAGTGTTACTCTTAAGATGGTCCCAACATGACGGGCCTGGCCCAATATTCTTACTTCAATTCCTCTTATAATTACTAATTCACTTATGGTGAAATGAGATTTTTACCTTTAAGTACAGAAAAATAATACTTAATTCCCATTATGGAGAATGAAATACTTAATTACTACTAATTATATTTTTATAAAAATACTTTTACCATTAATGGAAGTGTCACCCTAGGGTTTTAGGGTATGCTAGGGTTTTTTAGTACCCTAGTGGGTGCCCTAAAATCTTAGGATATCTTAGAATTTTAGGGTACTCTAGGGTTTTAAGGTACTTTAAGATTTTAGATTTTAGGATACCCTTGAGTTTAAGGTCTTCTAGGGTTTAGGTTAATTTAGGCGCTTTCATAGAGCCCTAGGGTTTAGGTACTTTCATAGGAGTTTTAGGGTGCACTTTTCTACTAGAATTTTACAGCCTGTTTGGATGGCGGAGAAGATGGGGGATTTGAGAGCCGGCCGGATTTGGAGTCCTGGTCCCACTCAAATTCGGTGTTTGGTTGAATTTTGGGGAAGCCGGAGTAGAATACTGTAGCGGCTACAAATCCCCTTGGAGGTGGATTTGTGAAGAACGGGTTTGACCCCGTCGTTGGCAAATCCGGGGGTTTTCAGACATTTTTACCCCTCTAAATCCCCCTTGTCAATCCACCTGGTCCTCGTTTTTGTTTTCGTAGATGATTTGTTTTCTTTTCTGAAAACCAGACCAACAAAGAGAGAGAGAGAGAGAGAGAGAGAGAGGGAGTGGAGAGAGAGAGATACTGGAGTGATCGGAGCAAGAGGCTTTAACGGCTGGAAGGAGGCGGCGGCAGACGGAGAAGATGATCGAGGGCTGTATAGGCGGCGGCGTGGGTGAATGGTGTGCGTGGGTAATTGGGGTTTTTGGAAAGAAGAAGAAGAAATGGGAATGGGAAGAGGTAGTGGTGGGCCTGGTGGGTGGGGTTTTTTTTTTTAACTTTTTCGAAAAATAATATTTTTTTTAATATACAAAACATGTTTACAACATTTGTATTTTAATAAAATGAAAGTATTTTCCTAAAATTGATGATAAATATCAATTTATTGTACAATTAATATGAAATAATCCAATTTTGAGCATTAAAAAATCAAAGTGGGGGTAATTCAGTCATTTGACATGTAATTCCATCATATCCATCTCCCAAATTCTCCTTCTCAAAAAATCATCCAAACACTTCATTACAAATCCACCCTTCTTAAGAGGTGGGGTCACCTTTCTTAACATATCACCCCTCATTATATATTCACTTTTAAATCCCCCCTCATTCTATATCCAACCAAAATAAATCCTCCATCCAAACGGGCCGTTAGTGGTTTAGACACTTTTATAGGGTGTCTTGTCCACACAAAAGAACCCAAATTAAAACATCTCCAAAGATACGCGTTGTGTAGCAGTCAAAAGACCCTGTCCCAGAGTAATTACGATAGTTATTAAGCAGCAATTTTCAAATGGTGAACAATTTCCAGAATGAGAAAGCACATTAACTAGCTACCAACCTCGGCTGTGGGATCAACATCTAGGATTCTGTTTACAATCCACATAAAATCAAAACAAAATCTGCTTTCACCAAAATTTATGTTATGAGGGGTGTCAAGTCTCATTTTCTTGAAAAATTCAAAGTGGTAGAAATGGAGACGTCAGGAGAGAGAGAGAGAGAGAGAGAGAGAGAGGACAAACTCCAGTTAACCACTTTCCTCATCTCTTCTTTCATTCACCATGTTCATTCCATTGTGAAAGAGTTTGACAAGGAAAGGGGATAGAAAAGATTTTATTTATTTATATCATGGATAGAAAAAGATGAATCCAACCCATTGGAGCGACTATAAATGGAGAAGGCTGCAAGCGAGATTATGTAAACAAGGTTGATGATCACAAATATAAGTTTTGCCAGTGGAATTAGCAGATGATCATCTCATAGACCCTTGGTAAATTTACCACGCGCATCTTGATAGCGTGAGGAAGGTCAAAATGTAATGTTTGTGCTGAGGATTGGTGTAGTCCAACTTTCTGTTGGACGATCATCAGCTCTCGTATTGGATTCTTTACCCTCTTTCGCTCGTAAGCGTTTGTGCTTAGCAAGTTTTCCTATCGATGTACCCCTTTCGAGTTATATAATAAAATCTTTGTTTTGTTGAGAAAAAAAAAAAAAAAGTTTACCACGCGCAGTAGATGGGTAGTGTTGGCCGGCCTTGAGAGAACTTTTCGTCAGTTAAACTCCAATGAGACTCGATAGACTTGGAAATAATAAGTAAAGCCCAACCAATATATAATTGGGCGGACTTGTGCATGCATAAGATTCGTTGTAATGTAAACGTACCGACCCGAATTCAGTATGCCTCGATGGATTGTGCACCCTTACACAAGACACATGGGGCGGTTCCGGGAACAGTTCTGTTACATATCGTCTCGATCAAATTTTGATGATCCGAGCAGCTCAACGTGATCATAATGTGATTTTAAGGGTACACGCTAAAAATCAGCAAAAAAAATGACCGGGAAGGGCTTGATCCGAACAGTTTTGAACAATTATTTATTGAACGGTTCAAATAAAAACTGCTCAAATCAAGTCTTTCCCGGTCATTTTTTTTGCTAATTTCTCGCGGACACCCTTAAAATCACATTCTGCACACATTGAGCGGTTCGGATCATAAAAATTCAATCGGGAACTATCAGATTGAGATTTTGGGTGTCCCCGTTGGGTGTTTTATTAGGGTGTTCATTGAACCATTCCCTATATATATATATATATGCAAATTTCCATTTGTAATCGACACACACCACTATTCAATAACAACATTATAAATAGAAGAGAGGGAGAGAAAACACATCCCTAAAGCCCAAAATAAAATACTGACCATAAATTGCGAGGTAGAAGTTGTAAAATAATTAAGCAGAGTAATTTAGACTTTCTTTTGCCACATGAAAACAAATACAATACAGTTTTTTTCTTTTCTTATGAAAACCTGACATAACAGGAAATTAATCTGTTTCTTCTGTTATGGAAGATCGGACAACCTAGGTAGCTAGGTGCCAAATTAAAGTTGGTTGTGCAGGGGATTCGGAGATTAGAGGCAAGTTGGTCCGCAAGGGATTTGGAGAGTACTCGATAGGGACGGAATTAGGATTTTACTCTAGCAGCGATAAAATGTATACTTAAAAAAAAAATAAAAAGATGCATTATAATATTAAAAGTCATCTACTCTAGAAAAAATTAAAATAACATAACAAAAACTAGAATAAATGATATTTGTCATTTGCACATGAAGTACGAAAAAAGACCAACTTTAATTTAATCTATCTACTAAAGTGAGACATATTGAATTGTGCTCGACACTCTTTCATGTCATTAATATATAGCATCGATAGAATTGACGTCAAAACTTCTAGCTATCTGTTTACCAATTTTCCCTTCAATCGAAATTGACGGAGATTTCGGGAAACAATACCAACAGCAAAAATTAAGGCGAATGCGGCTATGTCTCCACAAGACGGATCCGTGGTTCCACGCCGTATTTCAGGACTTCACCAGAAGAGAAATGGCGGACGAATCAAATGTAAGATTGGTGATATCGACTAGGCGGAATGGATTGATGGTTTAGTGAAGTGGGGTGGAGTGGAAGAAAAATAACAAATGGACGTTGTTATTTTTCAAGGTAGAATTACAATCAAGAAGGACGGATCCTTATCGAAAGTAAGAAAATTAAGTTAATTCTACTCCTACTCCTAGTTATAACCCGAACGGGTTAGTAGTTCCAAGAATTAAGACAAATAAAGATAGACTTTGATTTGTTGGAGAGGGTTTACAACGAAGTCTTAAAAGACTATTTATAGAAAACAACAAACGTAGAAAATAACTTCCTAACTTCTCCACTAGTCTTCATTCAATTATTTGCTTCCACTTGTCAAAATAACTTCCCCTTTCCCTTCAATTGTGTAGGAGCATGACAAGTGTCTTTTTAACTTCCACATGTATAGGAGCAAGCCAAGTGTCCTGCATGCAAATAACAATAATAAAAGAAATACTAATATTAGTTCTAATATTAATACGAATATTTAATAATAATAGAATAGGTTGCATTCCCATAATTGCCACCTTCTAGTCGATCATCGACAGGCGGTGAAATATGGTGTAAACAATGCCCCCTATTTACCTGAGTTAGGATTAACTTTGGTAAATACTTCTCTTAGTTTTAAGTCACCCCTCTGTCGATATCGACGGGTGATAACCTTTTACGGTGTAAACATTTATGCCCCCCAACTCTCGAAGAGTTTTAGATAAATATTATACCAACCTTTTCACTTTTCGACTGGTAGAACAAAGCCTTCAAGGCTTAAAAGCCACCATCGAAAGCCATGTGCTGGCTTATTAGATGCAATATTCCCTCTGTTGAATTATGGGATAGTATTGCCTCTGTTTTTAAAAAAAAAATCAATCCTGGTCGATTAGTTTCCTCAACTATAATTCCTAGTCGATTAGTTTCCTTTAACTATAATTCGCACTGAAGAAAAACAGGGGACTAGGAAACATGGTTGGGACATATCATAGACATACCATTAGGCTTTAACTTCCTTAGCCTTGTCCATTATCATCATAAGTATGTTCCCATCGATGGGAATAAAAACCATGGGCAACTAGGGTCTAATTACATAATTTAATAACACATGGATTGAATACGTGTACTCAACGTAGCCTATATACAAGTCCACTTATGTTGAAATCTGTTTTATCATATCCATGCATGAACCCATAGTCGATCATTTTGTACATCGACCATTTATGGTCTAAATCAACTCATCGACTATTTTCATTTTGTTCAGTCGATTTGCTATTCTAGTCGAGTAACTTTCATGACTCGACTTGTTTTGAGTTTAAATTTTCTAGCCACTTAAGTTTTATGATTGGCTCTTCTAATTAAAGATGAATTTTTGCCCCCCAAATTCATTGGCGGCAAGAAAAAGAAATCCACACTGGTGCCAACTTGCGGTTACCAAATTGTTCAAACCATGGGCAGTATTGAATCAAAATAGGCATCGATTGCCTTGTCAAAATTTTCTATCGATTGTACAGACCCATTTGGCAATATGCATACTATTAGGCATCAATAGGCATATTATAATAGTATGCCTGTTTGAATTAGACCTTTACAAGTCAGTAGTGATTGGCAGTTGCCTTATCAACATAGGCACCCAACTGCCTCAAAAAATTTCAACGGCATCATCAAAATTTTCTGTTGAAGTTGATCTGGGTTATAATAGAGTCGTGATAATGTAGTAGTGGTTGATCTATAGCAATGCAATTTAGTCGATGACCAACCAAAATTGCTCCAAATATTAGCCAACGAATTAATGGCTTTCTTTGCCCGAATAAATTATTGAACCCGGCAAGGCTTTTCTGTCGAATTATACTCGACTCCCTTCGAGGTTCAACACCGAAGCCATTTACTTTGCATAATTTGGCTTTCTAAAGATGAGTTTGCCTCCTATGCAAACTAGATATCAATCGAGGCTATTTCTCATTCATGATTGGGCCAATAGCTTCTTTCCATCCTTACTGAAATCTGGATGAAAGCTTCTTGTGTATAAATCCACAAATTATAAATAGCCTCTGTCCATTTCAAGGGCTTCCAGTTGTATTTGATTTTTTTTTCTATTAAGGTAGAACCCATTTTTGCCGCCTATGGAAAGGCGAAATCCAAATATGACTGGGTTTTGTTGAATGCCACCTTTCAAAGGCTTCCAAGGTGTTCTTCGAGGGGTTTCAACAGATAGACTTTTGTCTAACAAAACCATTACCAATGGCCAACAAATGGCCGGCAATAAATCGTTCAAACCTTTCCTTTAAGGTTGAAATTTTCCATTAAAATGGCTTCCCATTCTGTTGAATTTTTTTTTTTTCAGAATGATCTAAGAATTGCTCAAGCCTTGCAAGGCTTTTGTGAACCATTTCTGTCGAAATCCAAAGTTGGCCAATGAGTGGCCGTTACTCCATTTTTGCAAATTATTGAAGCCTTACATGCAAGGCTTTCATTTTCACATCGATCTCCACCATTACTTCCGATTTAGTAATGATGCCCTCCTTCTAGCGCCAAAACTGTTTACCAATTTTCCCTTCAATCGAAATTGACGGAGATTTCGGGAAACAATACCAACAGCAAAAATTAGGGCGAATGCGGCTATGTCTCCACAAGACGGATCCGTGGTTCCACGCCGTATTTCAGGACTTCACCAGAAGAGAAATGGCGGACGAATCAAATGTAAGATTGGTGATATCGACTAGGCGGAATGGATTGATGGTTTAGTGAAGTGGGGTGGAGTGGAAGAAAAATAACAAATGGACGTTGTTATTTTTCAAGGTAGGATTACAATCAAGAAGGACGGATCCTTATCGAAAGTAAGAAAATTAAGTTAATCCTACTCCTACTCCTAGTTATAACCCGAACGGGTTAGTAGTTCCAAGAATTAAGACAAATAAAGATAGACTTTGATTTGTTGGAGAGGGTTTACAACGAAGTCTTAAAAGACTATTTATAGAAAACAACAAACGTAGGAAATAACTTCCTAACTTCTCCACTAGTCTTCATTCAATTATTTGCTTCCACTTGTCAAAATAACTTCCCCTTTCCCTTCAATTGTGTAGGAGCATGACAAGTGTCTTTTTAACTTCCACATGTGTAGGAGCAAGCCAAGTGTCCTGCATGCAAATAACAATAATAAAAGAAATACTAATACTAGTTCTAATATTAATACGAATATTTAATAATAATAGAATAGGTTGCATTCCCATAATTGCCACCTTCTAGTCGATCATCGACATGCGGTGAAATATGGTGTAAACACTATCTCTTTCTCAATGTATGTGATCAAAAGACTTGCCAAAACTTCTAACTTCAATTGAATATTAAAAAATTGCCGAAAACTAACCTTTTTCTAATGAAGTTTGAGAAATTCACACAAAACGCCAGATGATAAATGATTTTTTAATGTTTTGGATGTCCACCACTACACTAAACAAGAAATCCACACAACGCTGCCATCGGAAATTTGGAACCGAGAATCATAAATAGAAAAGGAATCCAATATAACACTACCGCGAGTACTCCTATTTAGGTTATAGCACTACTGCCGAGTACTCCAATTAATTTAGGTTAACTTGTTTAATATTTTAGGTTGACTTGTTTTAGGGTTAAAGTGTGGAGTTTTTTTTTTTCTCTTAATTACACCTTATTTTTTATATTATTTCACTTTAGTCCATTGAATTTAGTTTTGGAATACTTTTTTGGGTCTTATTTCTTGAAAAAAAAAATAGAGGATTTAGGACTAGTATATCAAATTTTTTGGAGGGTTCAACCTAAAATCAATTGGCAATAGGTAGAGTAGCCTCTAGAATATATTAATTAAGTTTGGGTGGCTCAAATGAGCGATGTGTGACAAAGTCTAACACAACAGCCTCGCTCCAAACTCGACTCGCGAGTTTGAGGGGATGCTACTGTAGCTCGCTTGCTCTGAGTTCGTCTCTCTCTCTCTCTCTCTCCCCTGCCCTTGCAATATCTGATAGGAGGCGGCATCGTTGTTGGCTCCGGCCGAGATAAGAACACTATTTCAGTATTCCGGCAGCAACAACGAGGAAGGTGACCAGAATCGTTGTGGAAGGCGTGATTGTGTCGTTGATCTGTTTCAGCGGATTCTGGAATTTAAACCCACGGTACAGTGCCTCTCCCACTGGTTTTGTTTTCTCTGTTGAATCAATTGGGTTTGGTTTGATTTCTTGTGGAAGGCCACAAATAGGGTTTTGCTGGGTTTGTGTTGCTGCTGTTGCAGATTTGAGAGAGAGAGGATTGAATTGGAACAAATGGCTTTGATTTTGCTTAGGCTATTGGGTACCCATATATTGAATGACTAGCTAAAGGAGAGAAATTGCATTTTTTCTTGCTTAAATGGCTAAAAATTTGGTGTGGCTGGTGAAGATTCTCTTATTGACTAAAAAATGGTTGATCGCCTTGTCATTGCTCATAGGTGCATGAGCTGAATTTTTTTTTTTCATATCGTACGTAGACGGATTCAATAGAGGTAAAAAATTTTGATCGAAATACAATTTTTTTGGAATTTCGACGAAATTTGGTGGGAAAGCCACGTTTTCGTCTTTTTGTGCAAAAATTTAGATTTCGACTCGAATTTTTTACTTTTTAGATTCCTCTCGTCATAACGAAGCAATAATCCCCAAAAAAATTGACAATAAGCCGCAAAATGCGAAAAAAAAATTGAATAAGGATAAAAAATAAGCCAAAATGGCTTATTTGGGCAAACAGCCCCTTAGTATAGAAATATATTTTTGTAGACTTAATGATAAAGTTGTTGTTTATTACCATATATAAATCAATATTTTATTGTGTATCCCTCAAATTAAATTTAAAGTCCACGTTTACGTTTGAATTTTTGGGGTATTGTATAAATCTAGATCAACGAACATGTATATATATATGACCAATATAGGAGTATTATTTTTGGAAAAAGTGCAGTGGGACCGACTCTCAAATCAAATCTAAGGTGTAACGTCTCTTCTTTGTTAATTTCCACCCTTACAACATTATATATGTTCAAGTTCAACCTCTTCACTTATTAATTCGTACTTTAGATCGGACGCGAATCCCATTTAATAATTCCCACCTTATAGAGATCGGACAAGTCACATGTACAAGTGCCAGCACATACGCATGCAGGAAATAGAATTACTAGCTAGTATTATATACGTACAGTAGCACCATTGAATTAATTTAAGTTGCAGAAGTTAATTCTTTTTGTTTGTATTTTGTTAAAAGCTCATTTAAGATAATTAGATTGGTACATAATTTTTTTTTTTTTTTAAAAAAAAAAGGCAACCTTCACATGTACGAGCTTGCTAAGAGTATCTCTAATTTTGAACTTGGAGATGTGATCAATTTTTTGATCTAAGGATTTATATACGTAGCATTTTCACCCCCTCAAAATTCTCCATCTCCAACCAACCATAGTGTAAAATTTGTACTAGCTAGTATTAAATAGGGAGAGCCCAGCAGTTGGTTTCATCTCAATCGTTCATCAATGATCCGAATTCTACAAAGACTCCTTCTTTTTTGAAAGAAATTACAATCTCTCCGGAGAGAAGTATTCCAACAAAATCTAACTAGTACTAAAACTATTTTTTGGACAGCTTAAATTACAAAGGCTGTTATGTGCTGTCCAAATTAACACAGAACAAACTAATTATAGAGAAGCCAGATTTTTCTAAAATTAGTACTAGCAATACTAGTACTGATGGAGTAGTATTATGAATACAGTTGATTACTTATCAACCTTTTGGGCTCCTTGGCATATGATTGGCGGTAGGGTAGGTGCCAACCTCGTTGGGATGTATTCTTAGCATTGTGATGCCGTGTTTTGCTTGCTTTATTTTTATACGTACTATTTTATTAATAAAATTTTCTTCTTCGCGGTTTAAAAAAAAAGAAAGAAAAGGAAAGAATCCGGGCTGTCTACTCTAAGCTCTTCTCTAATTGGGATTAAGATCTAGTCTAGTAAATCTAAGGACGTTGAGCATGCGAGACGTACGTAATTTGAATTTCGTGATGGTTGGATGGGCGGTGACGTGTAGTAGGAGTAGTATTCATAGTATAGGATTAGGAGTAGAGTTGAAAAAAACAGAAAGAACAGAAAAATTAAAAACAGATCGAATGAATTAATTGGGTGCATGATCAGCATCAGCATCAGCATCAGCATGATCGATCATGTGGGTGGTGGGGAAATTAAGGATCGATCGATATCGTACAAATTGAGCTCCATGTGGAGGCCGCCCGGTAGTAGCTACACTACTACTACGTACTCTACTCCATCTAATAGTCGTCTCTCTCAGTCTCCCCGGCCCCATTAATTACAGTACTTACTTAGATTATTAATAGAAGAAACCCCGCGACTTTCGTGACAATAATTATACTCCTAACAATGTTTCCTCTCTCTCTCTCTCTCTCTCTCTCTCTCTCTTTGAAGGTTAGATCGATCCATCTTCTTCTTCCTCCTCTTAATTACCTAGTCTACCCCATCAAATTACTACGTAATACACTATATATCACTTTAATTTTCAAGTAGAATGTTTTTTTAAATACTTTGTTTAGATCGTATATAAAACAATCACACAATTGAAGCAAGGTTTCCTAGCTAGGTAGATGGTAGAAATTAATACTCTCATGTCTTCGATCACTACTTTTGAATTTAACAAGTTAAGATACATAATCTCTTACCATGCTATATAATTCGTTTGAAATAGTATTGGTTCATGTGGATTCATATATGATACAGTAGATCATCTTGACCGAGAACCTATGTGTCACACCCTCGATTTTTAACATAAATATAAAGGAATTTTCATAAAGAAAACCTCGCAACAGTCCGCACGATACCCCCAAAAGAGTTTAGCATTTCCATTCCACGATTACACAACATCCTCCATAATTATCCAAAAGATTACATCTTTAGCTCCGAGGCCCAAATTAATACAAGTACCAAATGTCAAAGAGAGTTAAGAACTTACAATATTGCTTAATCAAAAGATTTACAAATAGAGTTACAAATACATCTCCAAAAGTAAAATTTACAAGATGACTAAGTAACTCCTCAGTGTTAGCTCTCAAAACAATGATCACATCCAAGCATTCCATCCATGGAAGCTATAATCCTGAGTTAGTACCTGAAAATAAAGTAAGGTTTGAGCTACACTAGCCTAGTAGAAAGCTCTAATCTAACAATGTATACATATAAAATGTAGGGATGATCACAAGATGGACAAGGACAAGAAATCCGATGAGTAGACAATAATGGTACGTAATCCAATTTCAACATTTCGTTTTCAGAACCAATCGTAAGTCCCAACGAATAACCTTTGAAAGCACCAAGTGTCGAACGTGTCTCGTACAAGTGTCATGAGCCGAAGCTCCTGCTAGTCCAGTTAAAGGACCCCGATGTCCTCTGCCAGGCACCTTACCCAAAGGGAGGTCCTGAAATATCAAATACGAGCATATAGCTCCTGCCGGGCCAATTAAAGGACCCCGATGTCCTCTGCTAGGCACTCACCCGCTGATGAATCCTGAAATATTCTCATCGCGTTCGTAAAGTTTCAAAATCCTTTTTCCATCACGTTTGTATCATTCGACGCAACTTTGAATTATAAAGCAATTTTCGTGAAATCGTGTCCAAACGAGCGTTAGAGTCAAGGGAACATTCAATGAGTTCTTCGAATGCAAGTAATCAAGTTAGGGATCATTCAGGAAGTGTTTGAGGTGGTTTAGAAGTGATCGGAACCCAAAATAGTGGAGTAGGAAACAAGATCACCAAAACTGTCCAAATACAAGATGTTATCGATACCTTTGAAGAATGTTATCGATAACAATAGGTCGAGATCAACCAAAACATGATGTTATCGATACCATGAAGGAGATATCGATAACAATAGGGTCAAAATCATTCCAGACGTGAGGGTAGCGATAACAATAGCAGAGGGTATCGATAACATTGGGTTTTCTGGGTTTTGGGACAAAGTATTATCGATAACAATGAAAATATTATCGATAATAATGGCTTTCGAGCAGATTCTTAGCAGAGTTTCGTGGGTCTATCAACAACAACAACCACAACCAATGGCACAAATCAAGACAACGAAAACAAGTCATAAAACATATATTGATAGTTAGAACTCCCTACCTGGAAGATCGAAGAACGAAATCAATAGACTTTCTAAGCCCTAGCTCCAATCTTCGAAACCAAATGAAATTTGTCTCCACCGAGCTCAAACCAACGGGATTCGGACCACAATATGCGAAGGAGGTGAAAGATTTGAGATTGCTTTGTGA
Organism: Rhododendron molle; assembly: GCA_025413875.1. Taxonomy (NCBI): domain Eukaryota; kingdom Viridiplantae; phylum Streptophyta; class Magnoliopsida; order Ericales; family Ericaceae; genus Rhododendron; species Rhododendron molle. The sequence goes on along the minus strand of CM046394.1, from coordinate 44,651,803 downwards.
AGGTTTTGGGTGAAATCGTGAGAGGGAGCCAAGAGAGAGAGTAAGAGTCGAGAGATGAAAAGATTGACAGGAGTGAGGAGTGAGGAAAAGGGGAAAAATTTATTCCCTATACACACACACACACACGTGTGTTATACACTATACACATGTCACACACACCCCTCAAATATAACATTTTAACACATTGGTCCCAATTCTCAATATTCCGAACTAATTTCTTCCTTTTATTCGTTATAAAATCTTTAAATCCATTTTACGAATTTACGGATCTCTACACTATGCATGGACTTATGTTTTTTTCTGACAATTAAGTCTCGTATTTTCTTTATGCGAAATAACCAATATATGTTTAAGAGTATTACCTAATTTTAAATGGCTTTCTAGTATTGCGAGGAAAACCTAACACTACAAAAAAAGAAAAAAAAAATGAGCGATTGCTGAGTTGTCAAAAAAGTTGTCACTAAAAATGTGTTGTTAAAAAATTTTAGTGACAGTTATCTATCACTATAGGTGAAAAGTTATCACTAAAAATTTTTGCAACACACTTTTAGTGACAGCTTAGTGACAAATTTTTTTTTATCATTGTGGCTCTTTTTTTTTTTTTTTTTGGTACTGTGAATACTTGAAATTCATCAAATCCCTGATTTTCTTTTGATGGTTCAATGCCCGTTGCTCATACATAGGCCTTCATTGTTGTCAATGAAAATTATCACTTTGTACAAAGAAAAAATAAAAGATGGTTGAAGTGAAAATGAGCTAGGCAAATCTGTAGCCACTATTCACATGGAGTATATAATTAGTCCCGATCGAGTATTTTTTTTTTTAATGTGAAAAGAACTAGTATTAATTAGAATTCAAATTATATACTACTTCAATTTGAATGTCATCCCAATTACCTACTTGAGGAGGTGTCGGTGGAATTAAAGCTCCGTACTTAATTTTTTACTCAAAAAATAAAAACTCATGTTCCACTAATATTATGGCCTTGTTCGTTTACCATATTTACTTTGTTTTAACTTTGTTTTTCAATCATTACCCTACATCTTTCTCCAATCATTACCCTATTTTTTCAATTATTAATTTCATTTCTCTCTCTATCTCTCTCCACTCATTATCCCTCTCTCCAATCATTACCCTATTTCTCTCCCCACCCACTACCAAAACAAAAATACCCAAATAACCCAAACGAACATGGCCTCTGACTTTCACCAATCAAAGGGAAAAAAGTTTCCAATACTTGAAGAGGTTTGTGTGATCCTCACTCCTAATTGAGGGAGGTGTCGGCGAAATTAAAAGCTTAAACTAATACTACTCCGTAGTGACAGGTGCAAAAAATTGATAATAACATTGGCGTTCTTCGTTTCTATACTTTGGGTATTTTAGTTTTGGTAGTGGGTGAAGAGAGAAATAGGATAATGATTGGAGAGAGGGGTAATGATTGGAGAGAGATATAAGGTAATGATTGAAAAACAAAAATATGGAAACGAACCAGGCAACTCTCATTGAAGAGTGATAGGGTAAGACAATCAGCACTGGAAGAGGAAAATTAAAGCTGAAAACAAACAACAATCGTAAATAGTAGAAGAGGATCATCTACCTGGGACTGGGAGGGAGACGGTTCTGGATGGCTTGGACTGGTTGGAAGGTTAAGATTAGTAGGTTGCATTTGTCTTGTCACCCCCCCTTCTCTTCCCTATTCTTTTTCCGCACGATTTCTATTAATTCTTAGGAAAAAGATATTCTACTTTCTTGGAATAACTTCATTTTTCCCACTTTCGTCCGCAGTCCTTTTCAAGATTCTTGCTGGGCATCAACCGGTGGAGGAATATTCTTCCACATTGAATGAAAGTCACATGGTTGCTGTAGTGAAAGAGTACGTGGTCGGAATGAAAATGAAGACGAGACGACGATGAGTACTCTTTCTTCTGGGTCTTGCTTGGAAGGTACACTGTATTTTTTTATGGTGAACTGAATCATTGAGGGAGTGTTGAAGGGTTGTTGGACACACACACACACTCTCTCTCTCTCTCTCTCTCTCTCTCTGTATTACTAGTAATAGTAGTATTTTTGAAGGCTTTAGTTGTCCGCATACTAGAGGATTCCACAGGAGCCAGCTCGACTCTTTTTAGATATTTTATTGTCACGTTCTGTACAAGGAAGTCTTACGGTGTCATTCGGCTGCACCATTCAACGGTTTACTCTCTTGCTCCCTAGTAGAGAGTAGAAGTTCACTGCAATTGTTCTCGTGTTCAACCACACCCCTTTCTGTTTCTCAAAAGGTTAGAAAATCTTCCCTTTTTCAGATCTCTCAATTTCCTACCTTTAGAACACTCTTTCCTTTTTATGGGCTTTTTCTCTTTTTAGCCATTGATGTTAATTAGTGGATTTGATTACCCATTTGTGTGGTTTTCTCTACTGTGAATTGCCAGGGAATTTTTTACACCGCCGAGAACTTTGATTTCTGCAGGGATTTGGGTTGCTGAGTTAAGAGCCTCAGATCTTGGTTCGGTTTGGGGAATTGGTTGATTTGGTCCACCCGTTGATCTGGGTTTATCTCCTACTCTTAAAGTCAGAAGAGTTTGGAGTTGAGTTCTGGTCAGGTCAGAAAAAATGAACGCGGCTGCGTTAGTAGCCATTGCTGCTGCAATCGGTAACTTCTTGCAAGGTTGGGATAATGCTTGTATTGCAGGTACTTTTCCTTCTTCTAATTACCAATTTCTTGTCAGTTCAAGAAAAAAACATACCAATTCCTTTTTGTGAAGTTTGAATTTACTCCTAGTAAGGACAGAGGTGGATTTGATATTGCCCAAGTAGGTTGGTATATCCATACGCTTGTTGCATATCCATACGCTTGTTACTGAATTCCCAATCTAGTGTTCCAATCTGTGTGATTTTTACCATGGATAATTAATTTGTTGTTTGCCCAATCTAGTAGGTTGGTAGATTTGATAACCATATCCTTGTTCCTGAATTCACGATCTAGTGGTTAGTATAAACTGGATTGCAAATTAAGTCCATCATTTTTCTTTGTTTTGACTTTGGAAATTAAATTTTATGCTTTTATGTGTGTTTCTTACTTTTCTTGCCCTTCTCAGAAACAAGTAGATAAGGAAAAATTCATTTAGTCTTGATATGACTTATGAGTAATCCAATGTTCCATTGCCTAGAGTTGATGATTGATTATGTTTAGTTTCCTACATTACAGGAGCCATAGTGTACATAGTGGATGAACTCGATTTGGAAACTACTGTAGAAGGCCTTGTCGTGGCCATGTCACTTATCGGTGCCACACTTATCACAACTTGCTCGGGACCCATATCAGATTGGGTGGGTCGGCGTCCAATGCTAATAATGTCATCAGTGTTCTATTTTGTGAGTGGTTTGGTAATGTTTTGGTCTCCCAATGTCTATGTTCTACTTGTAGCAAGGCTAATAGATGGATTTGGAATTGGTTTAGCTGTTACTGTTGTCCCAGTTTACATATCTGAGACAGCTCCGGCAGATATAAGGGGATCGTTGAATACTCTTCCGCAGTTCACTGGTTCCGCTGCAATGTTTTTGTCATACTGTATGATTTTCGGAATGTCGTTGATGTCTTCGCCTAGCTGGCGGGTGATGCTTGGAGTTCTTTCTATTCCCTCTCTTCTTTACTTTGCATTTGCAGTGTTTTATTTACCTGAATCTCCAAGGTGGCTTGTGAGTAAAGGAAGGATGCTTGAAGCGAAGCAAGTTCTACAGAAGTTACGTGGCAGGGAAGATGTTTCAGGTGCATTCTCTGACCTCATTCTTTTGCGAGTGTATGAATCTAAAGGGTTGAGCCACCTGTAGTCTCTTTGGATTTGGTGGATCAACTTATGTATCCTGATTCAGATTTTAAATTATGCACTAGATATTCTTAGATGAATGTGGCTGCTGGAATCACTACACCTCTCTTTCTTTGTTCCTTCTTTGGATTCACTTTATCCGGGAAAAATTCTGTAACATGTAGTATCTTAAGCTAGACAGGCGCAGCTTTCTCACGAGTCTTGTTGCATGTATAGTAATTGTGTACCAGATATATATTTATTATTTCCTGTATCGTTAAATTCATATTTAAGAATAAATCCTGCAGAAATCATGTTAGCATGATCGATTAGGTTTCAAATTCTACGATAATTGTTTCATACAAGTCTTTAGGCTTTTCTTCTTATTGGGATCCAGAGCATACAGATCCTGAGAAAGAAGACTAGTCACAAATCCGGCTTATTAATTTTGTGTTGACATCAATGAGAAAAGACCTCTCGGTAGATATTTCTGAATTTTTTTTTTTTTTTTGGGTTCAAAATCTGCTGTGCAAGGATGAATAACTTATAAGGTGTTCAACATCTATATCACCTTGTCCTGGATAGTGGTTTTTGAATTGCACTATTCTTCCTTGCTGCCTATAGGTTATCAAAAGAACTTCACAATCTTTTAATTGAGTGGATACTTATGCTTATTAATTCTCAGGAGAGATGGCTTTGCTAGTTGAAGGTCTAGCTGTTGGTGGTGAAACATCTATAGAAGAGTATATTATAGGCCCAGGTGGAGAATTTGAAGAACCAACTACTGATAAAGACCAGATAAAGTTGTACGGTACTGAAGCAGGCCGCTCTTGGGTTGCCAAACCTGTTACTGGTCAAAGCAGTCTTGGTCTTGTCTCTCGCCAAGGAACCTTGGTGAACCAAAGCATGTCACTTATGGACCCACTTGTGACTCTTTTCGGTAGTGTCCATGAAAAGTTCCCTGAGACAACAGGAAGTATGCGAAGCACGATGTTTCCGAATTTTGGCAGCATGTTCAGTACAGCAGAGCCTCAGGGCAAAAATGAAGAGTGGGACGAAGAGAGCCTTCAGAGGGAAGGTGAGGGTTATGCATCAGACGGTGGCGCTTCTGACGATGATTTGCAGAATCCATTGATTTCGCGTCAGACGACAAGCCTGGAAAAGGACATGCCCCCTCCTCCTTCCCATGGCAGCATTCTAAACATGAGAAGAGGTAGTAGTATCCTGCAAGGAGGAAATGCAGGAGAAGCAGGTGGTAGTACAGGAATTGGGGGTGGTTGGCAATTGGCATGGAAATGGTCTGAGAAGGAAGGTGAAGATGGGAAGAAGGAAGGAGGGTTTAAAAGAATTTATTTGCACCAGGAGGGGGTTCCTGGGTCGAGGCGTGGCTCTATTCTTTCAATTACTGGTGGTGATGTTGGTGCGGAAGGAGAGTTTATTCAGGCTTCTGCTTTGGTTAGCCAGCCTGCTCTTTATTCCAAGGATCTCATTGATCAGCATGCAGTAGGGCCCGCAATGGTTCACCCATCTGAGACAGCTTCGAAAGGGCCAATTTGGGCTGCTCTTCTTGATCCAGGAGTCAAGCGTGCGCTAATTGTTGGGATTGCAATTCAAATGCTTCAGCAGGTACGATATGGCTTCTTTCGTGGGTGTCTCCTGATACTCTTCTGGGTTTCTTGCTTAAATATGGAAGTATGCAATCTCCCTGCATTGATTTAGCTTTGTTTCTTCTCCACTTTTATGAACCCTTGTCTTTTTTGATGTGGACTTCTACTACTCTGCCCGTCCCCATTTGTTGGTCCCTTAAAGGGGATTCAAAATATCAAGGAAACTTCATCATTGCACTTGTCACATTTTGATTTTCTCTTTCTACCCTTCCAAGTCTTTTAAGAACATCGTCGTTGACTTCTCTTATTGCAGTAATTAATTTCAAAAGGGAATGATAATTTTTTTTTCATAACATTTCAATAGGAACAATCTTGTTAGGACAACAAAAAGTGGCAAAAGGGACCAACAAATCGAGGCAGATGGAGTATTGTCTAAATCTTTGCATGCGCTTAAATTTCACTTTAAAGTTGAAGTCATTTAAGATGGGAACACAGGTTTCTAAAAATTATTCCTTGCTCATGATGATGGAATTTAATTTATCCACCTGGAATTGTATTTTTTATGTGTAGAAAGGAAGGTTGTAGCCTGCAACTCTCATTGAGTTTTGATGTTGCGAATGATCTTATCAGCGATTTCCGGGATTTTCTTCTGCCAACCACAGCAAATGTGTGATACTCCTTGATATATTTGATTTATGAGAAGATGCGATATGGTTAATGTGTACCCGAGGACCAACCACCAAGATTTTTGTTTTATTGCCTCTTTTCTTGTGACTTGTATTCAACTACCTGATCTTTGACCTGAGTTTGGGAACTTTGTCCTGAGTTTCATATTGTCTTGGGTCTAACGATTTTCAGTGATTCATACTTGCAGTTTTCTGGCATAAATGGGGTTCTGTACTACACCCCTCAGATTCTTGAGGAGGCAGGAGTTGAAGTTCTTCTTTCCAGCCTTGGACTTGGTACAGAGTCCTCTTCCTTCCTTATTAGTGCAGTAACAACCTTGTTGATGCTTCCTGCTATAGGTGTTGCAATGAAGCTCATGGATATCTCTGGCAGAAGGTAACTTTTAGTTTTCCTCTTCCCTTTTCATTGAAATTTGAACTAGTCTGCATAAGAGGGGAAAAGCTAAAAACAAAGTACTGGTTTTTGCCCATAAACCAAGATCTTATTAGTGGATCAGCTATGCAATGGGGCAGGCCAAATTGATGAATGTGGGCACTAATATGTATGTAATTCAGTTATTTTAGCAGTCTGATGTTTCTTAAACCATTAGAAAGACCAGGTTTTAGAAATTAGAACAAAAAGTAATATAGGGTTTTGTGAGCTTGTTACTGCAACTAGTAATCAGACTGTTAGAGTTACCTCATTGCCATATCCATGACCTCTTGTAGAAATTGGGTTAAACAATCCGTTCAACATTCTGATGTAAGTTCTCCGCTCAACCTAGTCCCACTCGACCAGTTCTATTCTGATCGGCTTGAACAGTTCTATTTTTTCCAACCTCAATATTTATTTGTTTATGCATCCACGGCCACAGTTTTCCGTCTTTGCGGTTGGAGATGTTCAAACTATTTTGGTCAGGTCTTTATTGACAATAGGCGGATAGGGCGATGGAGATAGCAACGCGGCCACAGTTCTCCACTAACCTTTTTCGATACTTAATTACTTATTAGAAATATCCAACGGTGGTGTTTCCATTCCTTTTCAAATTGTTTAGACTCTGCCAATGCGTTCAGCAAGGTTTTCGAAATGCTACTGAAACATTTCCTTTTCCTAGCTAACCAGAACGAAATTTGGATCTTTTTGTGCAAACTGTAAACACTCTTTGTTGTTTCTTTTACTATATTCATTTGTTTGTTTTGCTTTTCACTTTACGTCAGCTGATCAAATTCCTCATTGCAGGACGCTACTGCTCTCCACAATACCTGTGCTGATAGCTTCGCTCGTCATCTATGTTATTGCCAGTTTTATAGACTTGGGCACAGTTCCCGACGCCATAATCTCAACCATCTGTGTCGTGCTCTACTTCTGCACCTTTGTTATGGGCTATGGTCCAGTACCAAATATCCTCTGCGCAGAAATCTTCCCTACGCGAGTCCGTGGTCTCTGCATCGCAATCTGTTGCCTAGTTTTCTGGATCTGTGATATTATAGTAACCTACACACTTCCCGTGTTGCTCACTTCAATTGGCTTAGAGGGTATTTTTTCCATTTACGCGATTATCTGTATCATCTCCTGGGTATTCATTTACCTGAAGGTTCCGGAAACAAAAGGCATGCCTCTTGAAGTCATCACCGAGTTCTTTGCCGTCGGTGCAAGGCAAGCTGCTGCTTCCAAGAGTGAATGATTTGCTACTTTGAACAAAATCCATTCGTCCTTCGACAACGCTAGTTGAGTAAAGATGATATTCATCCTCCCTCGGAGAGTTTTGAGCATTAGTACTGAGTTTGGAATTTAGATATCTTAGTTTCTTTTTGCATGTCTTTCGTCTTTTGCAATAAAAGTTTGAAAAATGGGTAGGAGCTATTTAGCCTATTTATCTGATGTCAACAAACACTAAAGCCGGTAGCATATATGATGTATTTTATTGTGACCCAATGATCTCCACAGGAATACAATGGAAGTTTGCAAATTGAAAAGCAGAGTCTGCTTGAATATGTAAATCCCAGGAATTCTATTTGCAGGTTGGACCTTTGCCGCTCTAAAATAAATTTGGATACTCAGACTTGGCGATAGCAGGTTACCCCAGGCCTCTGGTGTCAAAACTTCTAAACCTTAACGACCCCTAAAACGGAAGGGTTGATGCACAGCCCATATGATTTAAAAAAAGATGGGCTCTCTTATTAGTCTATGTGCTCATCTTATTTCAGGTGCGACTCGAATGCTCTTTCCAAATCTTGCCAGGATTATCGTCATTCTCGGAAGAAGCGATGGACTAGTAAGAGAATTTCGTATCGTTTTTCTCATTCTTGCTTGTGTCGCAAAAACTCCTAAAGTATGTTGTGTTTCATGGCAAATATCTACTGTTGTTATCTATTGTCTAGAGTATGCTCCTTGTATTTTTTATTTTTTATTTTTATTTTTATCAGTTTGCTACATTTCCATTTATCAGTTCATTTGCACAGGCGTGCACACACAAATCTCAAATCCACATAATATAAATGAGTAAAATCTATCCTTTGTAGTTCATTGACTCAAGTAGTCCCACCCGTAAATGGGGTTCTTCTTTTGGGTGTGTACCCGGGGATGGTGACGTGCACGAGTGGTGCACAGCAGTGCCAGCGCCGTGCTGTGCACCATCCGAGTTGTCCGTTCGGCAATTCAACGGTCCAAATTTCATCTCGGTAATGAACAGCTCGAATGCTACACGGTGAAGATGACATTTGGATCGTTGAATTGTCAAACGGACGGCTCGGATGGTGCACTATTAAGAAAATAGATTATGGGAGTAATAAGGATTACAATTCTACCTGGCTTAGCTAGGAAATGAGTGATCATTAAATATTAAATATATTGTTGAGATTTTGCCACTTAATTGCTAAAGCTTTTAGCGTGGATATAAAGTTTGTACATGGTATCAGAATGGGTTGATTCCAACTTGCAATTTACACAAATTTACAATTCTACACCCCGCAATAGCATGTACTAAATGAAGAAATTACACCATGGTAGACCCAAAAAGATGCTACTACATATGACAAGACCTCAAACCTCTTGCAAGTGAGGGAGATGTAAAGGACCCGCATTACTTAGGTATGAAGTGAACTGAATGAATACTTTTTTTTTTTTGGAATCCTGAACTGAATGAATACTTGATAGTACTAGTATAATGTTTCAACTTGTCCCCGTAATAACTTTTGAACTGGAGTATTTGATTTTGTAATCGGGTGAACTGTATTTGTTCACCCACTCTTTGGTAGGGCCTACGTCTTGTTTTATTCGGATGGTTGTGGTTTAAAGGGAATAAATAGTGTATATTGCTGCTATATATTTTTTATTTTTTTACTATTAAAAGAAGAAGAAGATTGCCCAATAAGGTGGAGTAAATTAAAGCCAAGTACGTTATTAGTTAGGTTTAAGACCAGAAAAGCTGGTACAGTACTTGTTTGAATGGAGTTTCCTCTTTCCCATATTTTCATTGAATCATTGATTACTAAAATGACATCTTTGAAACTAGGAGAATTCCTTTTATGGTCATTATCATTTTACTAATAGCTTAATTAATGTGTGGCTTATACTTTTATGGTCATTATCTCAAACTAAGAAATTATGCTAATCTCAAAAAATACCCGAGCAAGAATATTTTGATCGATAGTTGTATAGTAGAGCTCTCAATTCAAAGAATGAACAACAACAGCGAACTTCAATTTCACATGCTGCAATTAACAGTTTATGAATTACTCAATTCAGATCACACACTATTAAATTCCTTCCTTCCTTTTTTTTTCTTTTTTTGAGATAAGCAATCACACACTCATTCTACTTGGTGAACCCTAATACTAATACAACAGTGAAACCACAAGTAATAATCACTTAATTAGCTAGGGCAAGAACCTAATCACATTATCTTCTCTACGTTGTCCTAATCTGGCCGCCGCCGGCGTCTCAGCTCCGGCGACCGAACCACCACACTTGTGGCATCGCGGGGCGGCCACCAGAAACTGACGACACGACGGGCACGAGGAATGAGACCCGAGCCACGTGTCGATGCATCCGACGTGGAATACATGGCCGCAATTCGGCAACACCCGGATTTCATCTCCGGCGGCGAATTCCGTCAAGCAAATGGCGCAATCGGACAACTTTCCGGCCTCGTCGTCGGCCGTGTAGGCTAGTTTGGGAAGCGACTTGAGGACTTCCTTGTTGAGGCCTTTGTTTTGTTGCGGTGGCGGAGAGGCTGAGATTCGTCGGGTCCAGGCGCAGCGAGCTACGGCGACGAGGCCTAGGACGCAGATTATGGCGCAGATTAGGGCAGCGAGGATGAGCACGAGGTCTGAATTGACATTGTAGTTAACTTGCTCCGTCGTCGACGAGTTGACGTCGCCGAGAATTCTTATTGTACGCAGATTCATGTGGAGTGGGAGAGAGCGGAGGGAGTTTTCCAACTTCATTCATGTACAAGTTGCAGTAAGCTTTGCTTTGGTGGTTTTATACGAAACCCGTTCACTGTTGCGCCCAACTTTTTCACAACAAGTACTCCTACTAAAAAAAAAAAAAATTTCTTCTTAATAACAAAGTGTCCGGACCAATTTACACTCACATCGATTTATCCTGTTCCGCTTTCTCCCAAAATCTTTTTCTTTTTTTTAAAAGAAGGTAATTTCAAACTCAAATATAACAAAAATGAAAATTAATTTTTCAATTTTTTTTGCACCGTTTAAAAGATCTCAATAAGATCTATCAAATAAGATTCATATTGGAAGGGAATTATTTGCGTAAACACATGATTTTTGACCTTGAAATTGCCTTCTTTTTAAAAAGTTCTTTTTTTTCAAAAAGTGGAATTGCCTTCTTTATTTGCGTGTAAGTTGACCCGGACAACACTTAGTCGTTGAGAAAAAAAAAAAAAGAAAGGGGACTCCGAGAAATTGGGCTTTGGCTCCTCGCCAATTTTCATCCAATCAATTTTGGTTGTTAATTGGGCCGAATCGTTTACTATAGTGATTAGAATTGTTCATATGTACGAAAGAAATCTAATTTGGCAGACATTAACAAGCATATACTGTATGAAGAAAATGACGACTTCTTTCTCATTTTATTTTTTTTTAAATAAACAAAAGACACATCTATTTTTGAATCGTTCATCATTCTTAATATGCTCCGATGTGATAACTCAAATCTATTTTTGCGTAAACTTGATTTACCGTGATTGATTATTTTCGAGCTTACAAGATTAGTGGAGTATATTAGCCCTTGTTCGGTTGTGAGTTTTAAGTAGTGTTTTTGAATAAAGGTAGAGAGAGAAATGAGAGTAATGATTGTGGAGAGAGGTAAAAAGTAGAGAGAGATAGAGTGAAAAATAAGAGTAATGATTGAAAAATTAGAGAGAGAGAAAAAGTAGAAAAGTTACTTTTTCTAAAATTTTGGGTTTTGAAATTCTAAACCGAAGTAGTTCTGAATCCCCGATCGATAACCTTCATGAGCCCAACTGGATTGAACGAGCGAGGACGGAGGAGCCAATCACGTGAAATGGTGAGGTTCTGTTAAGATTTTGGGTTTCCGTTTGGTACAAGGATTAAGAGTGCAAAAAAAAAAAAAAAAAGGAAACAACTTAAACCCCATGTTTCTTAAGTTTCCAAACCAGTTAAAAATAAACTTGTTTCTGCCCCATACACATTAATTTTCTTTCGATCTTTCAACCTCACAAAGTAAGAAAACATGCAATAGAATTTAATTATGAGTCTTGAAAAAAAGAAAGAAAGAAGAAGTGCGCACCACAACTAGACCTCATCTGCAACCAATTGGTTAATGTTTGTCTCCCTGGAAAGAGGGGGTTTGCGGCAAGGTGATCCTATCTCCCCCTACCTCTTCTTGCTTGTCATGGAAGGGTTCTCCTCTTTGCTTCAATATAGAATTGATCATGACAGCTTTACTTACCACCCTAGATGTTTGTCTCTGCAGCTTTCTCATGTAATCTTTGTGGATGACTTGTTTATTTTGTGTGGGGCTGACCAATCCTCTTTTTAGTTGATCAATACTATGTTAATTGATTTTCATTCCTTTTCTTGGCTTTGTCCTAATTTGCAAAAGAGTAGTGTTTTCTTCTCTGGAGTTGATGATGGGGATAAAAGGGGTTTATTTGTTATTCTTGCTATTTCTGAAGGTGTGCTCCCAGTTAGGTACCTTGGTGTGCCTCATATCACTACAAGACTTCATGCAAGTGATTGTCAGGCCCTTGCTGATATGATTCTCAAGCGTGTTCAATCTTGGACTAACAAATTGCTGTCTTATGGGGGTAGAGTGCAGCTTATCAATTCTGTTCTATTCAGTATGTAGAATTGTAACGACCCTGATTTTTGGTCAATAAAAATTTCGCTAAAAATTTGAATTTTATTTTAAATACTTAGATTTCATTTTTAACATCCAAAAATCGGTCGTTATTGACTTATAAAAATTTTGTTGTTATATTTGAAAATTCTTTATTTGTTTTATAAATCCCTTTTAGCGATTAATAATCCGTCGTAATTAGGTTTAATGACTTAGGAGATTGGTATTCATCGCCCGGGCATTAAGGTCATTTTCTAAAGACGAGTATGCCTATTAAGACCTTGGTATAGTTACTTGGTAATTGTAGTAAAATCCTAGAATTTATTTTCTCGGCTGGAAATCCTACATAGCAACCGATTAGTTAGCAACCCTAACTACCGTTTGGCTTAGTTACATTTTCCTAACCTAGAGCGTTGCATCGCCAAAGTGGTTAATTTTTAGTCTTTGCCTTAACCATTGACCGCTTTGCTTTGGCTTGGCTAGGTCGCCTTGGCGTCGGCTTGCGCCTGCCTCGCCTCGGCGTCGGCTCGCTATCGCGCCTGCCTTGCCTTGGCCGTCGCGCCTGCTTTGCCTTGGCGTCGGCTCGCTGTCACGCTTGCCTTGCCTTGGCGTCGGCTCATTGTCGCTGCCTCGCCTAGCGTCGGGTCACTGTCGGGTTGTTTTGCCTTGGCAGCTAGTTCGCCTTGGCGTCGGGTCGCGCTTTGCTTTTGCCTTGGCCGCTCTGGCCTTGCCTTAGCTATGCTTGGCCACCGCGGCAGCTGTGAGTTGCTTTGGCCACCGCCACACGCTGCCACCGCCGCTTTGTTTGGCCATCGCTTGGCCACCAGCCGCTGGCCACCGCTGCCATCGCTATTACCAGTCGCTTTGGCCAGCTTGGCCATCACTTGCCACCGCTGGCCATTAGCATACGTCGCTTTGGCCATTTACTAGTCGCGGCCACCGCTATTGTTTGTACCAGTCGCTTTGGCCACCGCTATTACTAGGTCGCTTTGGCTAAGCCGGTTGCTTTGGCCACCACTTTGCCACCAGGCTGCCTTGGCCACGCTCACGCCTTGCCTTGGCGTTTGGCAGCATCGGGCTTTAGTATTCCGTTATTAGGCGATTTCCTACTAAATAAAACCAAAATACCACTCGAGCAATGAAAGCCTAGATTAAGTATCGTTAGTCTTTAATTAATTAGTTAGAATAGCTTAATGCCCATTTCACTTCTCCCTAACCCTAGATGGACCATTTTACCCTTTTGTCTTTATCCATTGGACAATAGCGTTAGAGTTTCCTTTACCCATTGGTCAATAGGTAAACCTTGGTTAATCTTCCTAAGTACGAGATTAGATTAGTTTAGTGCTTAATTGCAAAGTATTATACTTTTTGGTATTAACCGTTGGATAATAACCATTAGGAGATTCTTTACCCATTGGACGATAGACTAGAATCCTAGCCATTATTACCCATTGGTTATTAACCATTAGAGGATAATAGTTAGTCTTGACAATCATGTACTTGTTTGATTTAAATATTAGACTTGGACATGTGTGTTATTTGATTAAAATAGGATTAGTACATTAGGTTAGTATTTTAATGGTTGTACTTTGAAAGTAGTAGAATACTATATTAGATATTAGTTCTAGGTCATATCTAGTCTAGATATTGTAGTACTTCATTGTATATATAATATGTGTACTTGTATGTATATATATATATTATATTATATTATAACACACATGTGTGTATATAGATTTTTATAATAAGAAAATCTAATTTTGGTTTAAAATACAAGATTTCAAAGTACCCATAGTACCCATATCTATAATATATTATGTGTATTCTTCCTAGTGCATATATATATATATATATATATAGTACATGAGAGAGAGAGAGAGGAGAGAGAGGCCGAGAGAGAGATTGAGAGAGAGAGAGAGATTCGGATGGAGAGGGAGGGAGAGAGTGTGATGTGTGTGCAGGTTGATTGACCTAGCTTAGCTCATCTTGTCCTTCTTTGATATACTTTCAAAGTGAAAGCATGGCCAAGGACAATCAAATCTAGTCCTTCTTGTACAAACCTCATTTCTTTACTTGAATCAAATCCCATTTGCTTGCCTAGTCTTCCATAGTCCAATCCAAAGGACACATCCTAGCCTTGCATGCCTAGTTTTTAGGTTATTTCTTGCAAGCAAACTTGATTTGCTTGAATTAAAAATTGGAGGAAAGAGAGAGAGAGAGTGGCCAGGAGAGAGAGAGAGAGAGTGCTTTGCCTATAAATAGCACCCCATACTTTCATTCAACTCACACCTCCAAGCATAGCTCTCACTTCTCTCTAAAATCTCTAAACCAGTTTCTGGACAGCCTACTGTCCTCTGAAAAACTCCATTTTTTCTCCGGGCGAAAGTCATTTCTAGGAACAACGTCCTCCACGAAAGTCGTAGAACACTTCGAGAGCTTCAGTTTAGACCTAAGAACCACCCCAAACGGTCAAGAAATGACCAAGATATTGCCATCCGAAGTTCAGTGAAATTCTCGGATTTTCAGTCCAGACAGCTTACTGTCGATCTCTTTATCACCATTTTTCTCCGGGCGAAAGTCGTTTTTAGGAACAACGTCCTTCACGAAAGTCGTAGAGAACTTCGAGATCTTCGTTTTAGACTCAAGAACGCTCCTATTCGGCCAAGTATTGACCGAGTTACTGCCATCCAAAGTTTGGTCCAGATTGTGAGCATTCGACGCCCGTAGCACCTTCCAACTAGCTTATTCGGCCCCGACTAGTTTCGGATCAAGGTAGAGTATCCTTACTCTCTACCACTAAGTATAGATAAGATGTGTGTTGAGCTTTTCAAACTACTTTCGTTAAAAATAAAGTTAAGTCGTGTTAGTTAGCTTGTAGAACTTTCTTGCTAAAAGTACGTAGTTTACTTTGATCTTGCGGCTACTTGATTGTTTGATTGCCTAATTGCTACGTGTTTGTATGAATTCGTCAATAAACATATGTTGCCTTGAAAAGAGGATTAAACGTTTTCGCTTAAGGATAAAGTGTTGTTTCAAAACCAAGTATTTGTATGTTGACCTTTCAAAGGATATAAGCTTGATGGCATGTTGATTGCTTTACTTGCGGAATGAACAAGCATGACTAAATAGAGTTGGATGATCTTACTAGTTTGGTTTCAAGATTACTTTAAAGTGATTGTCCCGCCGCGGAGTCTATGCATGATTACGAGACACGAAAATCGAGAAAGTAGAAATATGACATCTAGGGTGTGGATAAAGGAAATAATTTTTGAAGCTACATTGTGGCCGGACTTGGTAGCCCAATGGTAGTTATGAAAACCCGCAAGGTGGCCGGACTTGGTAGCCCTTTGTGTGGACTTGCGAAAACCGCAATGAGGCCGGACTTGGTAGCCCATTGTGTAGATTGCTAACGGAGCCGGACGTGGTAGCTTCATTGGTGATTGGGCTTGGTTATCCGCGGAGAGAAGCCAATGCAAGAGTTGATGTGATAACATGGCCGGACTTGGTAGCCATTGTGGCCAATAAGCCGGACTTGGTAGCTTATTGGTTATGTGCGTTCACAATGTGCCGGACTTGGTAGCCATTGTGGCCAATGAGCCGGACTTGGTAGCTCATTGGTGTGTGCGTGTGATTTTTGGAAATGATGTTGAAAGATGAGACACAAAACGATGAGTCACGTAGGAGAAACACACGGAAACATGACACCAACGATAGATAGCGAATGCGGATGTGTCTTTGTTGTTGTTATTGTTATATTAATGCATGGGCTGTTATGACTCTGATATTGGTAAGTTATGGGTTAGTGGGTATAGGATTATTCTACTGAGCTCTTGTAGCTCACGGTGTTACATTTGGTGACCACGACATATTATATCGGTGGCGACTGTAGGGATGTGTCCGATTTTGTAGATGATCAAGATGAACAAGACACCTTGGAGGCTTTTGGAACCGAGAAGCTGGCTACGATGGAGTGCAAAGTGAGTCAGGGAACCCTAAAACCCCTTCATTTGTATAAATATTGAACCCTAGTGGGAGTTATGATGTAATAATGAGCCAGACTCCATTTGATTTTATCAATGAATTGTTTATTTAACGTACCCAAAATTCGGGGCGTTACAAGAATTATTGGAATTCCATTTTCATCTTGCCTCAAAAAGTCCTTAAAACTATCGAGGGGGTTCTTAGGGCCTTTTTCTCGCCTGGGCCAGCTTTGAAAGCTCCAGGTGCTAAAGTCAAATGGAGGGATGTCTATTCTCCTAAAGTAGAAGGTGGGTTGGGGCTTAGGGCTCTTCCGGATTCGAATAAAGCTGCTATGTCTAGACACCTTTGGGCCATAGCTAAAGAGGCTTACTTTTTGTGGATAAGGTGGATTCATCCTATGTCATTAAAGGTCAGTGTGTCTTTGGTATATGAGTATTCCTCCTTCTGCTTCTTGGACTATTAGGAAGATTTTTAAGCTCCGCAATTTGGTTAAACCTTGGATAAAATCTGTAGTTGGTAATGGGCTTGATACTTTTCTTTGGTTAGACAATTGACACCCTCTTGGGCCTCTCTTTTCTAGATATGGGGAGAGGGTTGTTTATAACTTGGGGAGATCTTTGTTTTCTAAAGTGGCCTCTATTATCAGTAATGATTCCTGGTGGTGGTCCAGAAGACGGAATGCTGTCACCAAAGAAATCATTGAGCACACTCCTACTACCTTGGTTCCTAATTCTAGTCAATCTGATTCTGTAGTTTGGCTGTTGAATAGCATTAGAGAGGTTAAGCCATTCGCATCTCTTTTTCAGGTGTTCTTATTCTTCCTATATTGTGGGGCAGCTTTTGAGAATATGTGGCTATATGAGGGGCTTGATTAGTTTGGATCAAGAGATTGGTTGGGCTAGTCAGCATATGACTGGCAATGGTTTGCAGCAGTCTTTGTATAAGATGGTGTTGGCTGCCTCTCTTTATCATATATGGTTGGAGAGGAATAAAAGAGTTTTTCAACGCTCTCAGAGGGATGTTTTATCTCTTGTCTCAGTGGTGAAGGCTGATATCAGGAGTTGTTTGAGTCTTTGGAGGAAAGTGAAATGCAGTGCCAAGAACCAAAGGCTGTGCGCTATGTGGAATATCTCTGAGGCTATTTTCTCTGCTATTTGATGGCTTCTTCAGCTGGTTTTGTTGATGGCTGGTCTAGGTCTTTTGTTGGTTTTGTCTTTGCTCTATTTGGTTGAGTAGTTGGTTGGTTCTGTTTTCTTTTTTTTGGGTAAATTAGATTGAAATGAAAAAAAAGGATAACCGAATGTACATGCTTACAAGGGGCATACCCCAGGCAAACAAAAGCAAATAATAAAAAAAACTACAAAAAACTAAACCAAGCAAAAGAGATATCCGATGACGCTCAAAGCACACTTCAAAGAAGCAACACAACTCTAAAAGGCAAGCCTCAACCACCTAAGCCCCAACTACCTAAGCTCTCGAAGCCTTTAACATTTTTATCTTCTCGTGAAGCTTTCTTTTATTTTCACCTCGAGAGGATGAAGATTCCCCTACCAACGGATTCGGGTCATGCCAAGGCCCTACGAAGTCGCCTTCCAAAGGAATTCTTGGAGGCTCTCGGAAACGTGTAGACCGACGTTTTCTGTTTTCTGTTTTCTTCTTGTTGTTAGGGTACGTAGGAGCATGTTCCTAGCCCTTTTCCTTTTTCTTGACTGTATGTTGTGTTCGGGAGTAGCTCCCCTGTTTTGATATAAAATTTTACCTTACCAAAAAAAAAAAAAAACTGATAGCAACATGAAAGCAAAACCATGTGGACACGAATAACACATAAACGCGTGTAACGAGTAGACCTCATCGGTAACCATTGAATTATGTTTCCTCCAAAGCGATGATCGTTTCAAAACAACACCAATACAAGTCAATCAGGCCAAAAAGCAAATAACCTGCTGGTGCATTTCTTGCCCATTTATATTCTCAGACATCAAACGAGAAACAAGGTCAACGAACAATGATGATATTTAATGCTCGAGCCAGAACGATTTACCACATCGTATAATTACAATGCTATCAGCCAAAGGCGTCGTCTAAGGTTCTAAAGACAAACCACTTAGGTTTAAAACTGGTGCACTGTTACAAGGGATAAAACCTTGCCTCTATAACATATATTACAACAGGTTCTGATCAAACAAAACAATCAGATCGAAGCACTAGTTAGAGGGAATATATATTACTTGAAAATTTTTGGGCCTTCAAGGAAACTGTAGTAGTCCGTGGGAAAGAATGACCACCCGAATATTTTGCACAAGGACTAGAATAAGAGTCAAACTCAGTCTATCAGCAAGATCACAATAACCCCAAAAACAGCCTACTTTCCTTCCGGTGGTTTTACTTCCAATAGCTCAACATTCAGCTCAAATGTAGCTCCTGGCTGCACATTGAACGGAAAATTCAATGAGCAATGTGTTGTTTCTAGTAATATTTTTCAAGTGATCTTTCTCAATGGCATGATCCATTGAACGCTGAACTCATGGGTATGAATGCAAGGATCGGTAATCCGGATTCATCACGGTAGAACACGTCATATACTGGCTATCCTAACTGGTTATGTGCAAAATTATCAAACTTACCAAACGGATTAAAAGAAACAGATGTTTGCAGTCAAATAACAGAATAACCACTGCAGTCTGCAGTTAAGCATTTACCGGAATTTCACCCATCCCCTTCTGGCCATATCCAACCTCAGGCGGAACTATCACAGTCCTCTGCAAAGAAAAGATGAGACAATGTCTGTGAAGGACAAGTGATAAAGATAGTGGAAGAAAGTAGCTAAATAGGAAGAGTAAGCAGGTATTGAGAAAAAAGCTAGTCAGTAGACCATGCATAAAGACAAAACTGGGATGTCATCACCTTTCCTCCAAGTTTCATTCCTTCAGTTATTGAATACATAGCTGGTGGGGGTTTGGGTGCAGCCTGTGCAGAGAACAGGCCATTGGGGTTATCAGCAAAGTCACGCTTTCGTTCTTTCCCTGGGGGAGCTCCAACCTTGAACTCATAAGGCTACATGACCGAATTCATTCATTCATGTCAGAAGTCAAGGCACCAAGAAATTTATACTACATATTTCTGCTTTAACAAAAAGGAAAATAATACATATGATTTGACTGATTAATGAGAAAGTGAAAAATGAAGCATTTTTCTTATTTTGGTCTGATTAACGGAAGCAATAATTTAGCTAGGGAAGGAGGAAAGAGGCAAAAACCTGAGCAATTATCCGATTTCCAGCTAAAAGTTTAGATTCTCGGCTTGACACTGCCGTAATCTTGCCATATAGACAGTCAAAATGCACCTGTGGAGAAGCCAGAAAAAGAGTGAGCTGAAATCCAGTACTTGGGAATAGAAGGTTGCCGATTTCCAATACAAACACTGAAACACACCTGAACTGTGGAGCCCTTTTCAGCTACTGGACCCTTCCCCTCAACAACATCATAGTATTTCAGCCCATCAGCTGCTTCAGAAAGCAACCAGTTGAAACAGGAAAATATAAATTAACCTATTACATTGAAATTGCTTTCTGAGTAATTCTGACGATACTTATAAAGTTCTAGTAACAACCACTATATCATAACAAGTCATTCTGATGTGTTTTCCAACATTCTTCAACCTCAACCAACAACTGAATTATTTTTGACATTATAGCCTCCTACACATTCTATCGGGTGCAGCGTCTAGATATGATTGCATTATGATGTGGTTGCCTCTGCTTCCGAAGAAGCTAGAAGCAAAATATCATTCAGCAAAGGGAAATAAATCTTTCTAGAAGTTGCCCTCAAAATTGTCATCAACCCTTTCCTAATTTCTTTGGGCCAATTTGCGCCGGGTTTCGTTGTTTGACAAATAAATGAACACGTTGCCCAGAGGTGCACACACTTGAAAGGGGAAAATAGAAGGTGACAACTAGGCCAACCTCCAGCTTCTCCAAGAGTGTAGACAAGTTCGCAGGTTGAATAAAAGCAGTTTAAAAGAAGAATCTGTGTTGGTATTGAGATACATCTTCTGAATCAAAAAAAAAAAAACAGCCAGCTTACAAGAATATTTCCAATCAACTACTAAACACCTTAGGTACTAGTACAACTACAATTTGCAGTAGCAAGTGGCAATTAAGTAGGGAAACTGCACTTGTGAAATCTCGGTCCTAATTCTATTTCACAGACTCCAAGTGAAAAAACAGCTGAGAGTTCCGCCCCTCTTCCTTGTTCCTCCCAAGTTACACCGTTAGAAGCTACTGGTCTTCACTCTATAGGGAGCGGGTGTTTGTGGAGAGGTACAAAGTATACCGTACAGGAAACATAACATCAGTGAAGGTTAGTGTCCCAAGTTAACGGACCGGGGAAAAAGATCTTATGGGCTTCCATTTCATTTCTAATTTTTATGCAAAATGACGGGGGAAAAAGCCATTTTTTAAATTTTATGTAAAATGCCCACTTTTTCATGGGATTTCAAGATGGCCTTTCATATACTATCTCCTTTTTCAAATCCTACCAGTTCAATTCCCATTCCGAATTCCATCGAATCCAAACAATAGAACTTCCATTTTCAACAACAAATTTCATCCAATTCCACGGATTCCAAATACAAGCGGAAACAAAATTCACAAGGTAACGGAGCAAGAACATGAACAGAAAACAGTAACCGTGAAAGAGTGAATAAAGTAAGTAGTAAGAGATAGATAAGTGACCAACGGCTGGTGAGGTAGTCTTCAATTGGGATGGTCTTTCTGTTGCGCCTCTCTCTGGCAAGTGAGGGTTTGGGCAAAAGCGAAATGAGGCCCAAAGGCAGCAGAGGGGACATCAGAATTGCAGACCTTCTCGAAATGGGTAATACTGGAAGAACAACAACGACAGGAGCCTCCTGCTTTGCATTCGGCTGCTGCCGTGGTTTGTTTATAGTTGTGGGTTTCAAACCCATTAGGGAATTATGCACAGTCCGTGTCTCAATGCATTTTATCGAAGCCATAGCCATTGCAGAACATAAAAAAAAAAAACCCAAAAAGATTGTGAGAAACAAACGGGATAATCCTCCCAAGGCAGGCTGCAGCAGCAGCGAGTCACCCACCAACCAGTATTTTCGGCGAAATTACTGTTGTATCCTTTTTGTTTTTCCTTTTTTGTGGAATTGGTGTTGAGTGGCCCTTGAAGCAATCTATTTCCAGGTGATGGACATGTTTTTTTAAAATTGCTCCAATATGAAATGGGAAATTTTAATTAAGGATACATGGAAAAAAAACATTGTAAAATGTCTAATATACCCCGTACTATTGAAACCCTAAAACCCTCTTTTCCCTTCCCGCATCATCATCATCTCCCATTGCATCTCAGCTCTCATCAAACCCATCTTCAATCTAGTCTCTCTCCTCCCAGCCACAAGGTCAAGAAGAACCTTCCTTGGACCCAGGAAAAGTCATCAACAACAACCAACATAACATCAGCTCGGCTGGGTACAGTCCTCCACCACAACTTGACGTCGAAGATCCTCCACCCCTCCCGCGTCAAGTCCTACCCCGCAGCTCGCTAGTGGGTTTTGGAAATTTTGTTTGACCGCCTTTGAAACGCTATATTTTGTTTTCTTTATATGATGAAATTAAAAAGTAAATGCTATTCGTTCATGTATTTTGAGGACAAGTTGGGTGAGACCCAAATCAGGGACGTTGAAATGTGTTTGTTTTAGCAGGGATGTAACGGTGTTTTGCTGGGGGTAAATTTTTTGGTGCAAATAGGGTAGTGTTCGCATGGTCTTTACTAATACCTAACGTAGTCCTTTATAATTAATTACTTGCTCTTTTATATCTCAAACAATAGTCAATTATTTGGGACAAAATTCTCTAAAAAAAAATGACTTGGTCGATGTTAACAGAAAAATTGGTTTTTACTAATATCTAATGTAGTTCTTTGTAATTAATGATTTGCTCTTTTATACCTCAAACAATAGTCAATTATTTGGAATAAAATTCTCTTTAAAAAAAAAACATGATTTGATCCATGTTAACATAAAAATAATGTGATTTGATCCATGTTAACAGAAAAATTGGTCTTTACTAATACTCTATGTTGTCCGTTATAATTAATGACTTGCTTTTTTATACGTCAGATAATAAAGACAAACGGGTATGAAAATGAAACGATTTTAAGGGAGGGACATTTTTGTCTTCAAAACCATGTCTTGACAATTAATCTTTTTCTTTCCATGACTTTTTAATTCGGAAAAAGTAGCCCATGGCTTGGAGATTCTTCTCCCCTCCCTCCATTGTCAAGTAAAAACCCCTTCTTTTTTATGCCTCCCTCTTTTTTTTCATCTTTCTTGATAAAAATGCAATATTATGACGAAGGAAAGAATGCCATATCACTTATCAGTGTGTGTCTCCGTCACTCCTTGTCCGCGTATATGTACAACCTGAGATCAAGTCCCCATTTTTGGTGTTTATATTCATAATTTGGAACTACAGATCGAATAGAACTTTCAAAGGGAAGCCAAATTTGGTTCTACAACCAATCACTGAAAATACCAGAAACTCAACAGCAAAAGGTACTTGAGTCCGCAGCATTGATTTGATCGCTGGCGGCAACTCTATCATGGGGGATCTGAGCTCGACGATTTGTAGAACCAACGTGACCCCCTTGTTTGGTTACGTCTTCTTTGCATTTTCTGGTATTGCCTTATCATCATCATTTGTGCCATTGCAGTCTCCTCTTTGTCGGAGGAAGATTCGTTGAAATCTCCCCGTAATGTTCTTTGGCTCAAATTGCTCATGAGTCATGACGTAGTTTGGAAGAGAAGATAGTGATGGTGGTGTGTATATAGAGGATGGTGAAGGTATGGCGACTAAATTTAATTTTCGAATGTACTTATTTGTAGAGGAGAATGAGTAAAGTTTGGTATTGGGTTGAAAATTTAGGCAGTTGAGAATGGGAGTAGAAAAAGTAGGTAATTGAGAATGGGGGTTGAAAGAGTAGGTAGTTGAATTGGGGTTGAGAAAGTAACCATTTGACTAAAAAAAATTTACTTTTTGGTGCCAAATTTTGACAATGTCTATAGCCAGTTTACAACTACCATTTGACTAGCTCTTAG
Source organism: Rhododendron molle (assembly GCA_025413875.1). Taxonomy (NCBI): domain Eukaryota; kingdom Viridiplantae; phylum Streptophyta; class Magnoliopsida; order Ericales; family Ericaceae; genus Rhododendron; species Rhododendron molle. The sequence goes on along the minus strand of CM046394.1, from coordinate 44,628,303 downwards.
TCAACATGCATATGAATTTTGTCCTTTAAGAAGTATATGTATGAGCTTGCGTATGGATAAAATGTTTAAAATTCAAACAAGCAAACATATTTGTTACTAGCGTTCAGTATATAACAATCTAATAGCATACAACTATGCAATAAAAAATTTCAGGCTTGAAAGGAGATTATCTAATGGCCGATAAACGAATGTTAAGGACCTTGTACAAGGCTTTTTCTTAAGCACACAAAATTATGCGCTTGTCACACTGATGTGCGTATATGGACTTGTTAACGTCAGCAAGCAATGTACTGGAACAAGTCGTCTCGTTACAACCATTGTAGTTTGTATGAATATTTTGTGATGCGAATTAGATGAATCCAACACCCAATAATCAGGCACTATATGGATTGTACCCTGAATTCTTGCAGTAATTTACAATTCCTGATTACTTTGGCACACAGCTGAACAAAAAGCTATACCCGTTTCAATCCTAGTGTTTCCGCATATTGCAAACACAGACAACATGAAATGGAACTAAAGGAAAAACATGATGCCGCTGCAAGGCGCATCCACGGCTTCAAGATTATCAGCCAATTTCCACCACCCTCGTTGCCAAAATCGTGGACCTTATAGTAGATCATGCTTACCAAGTTCGAGACCCTCATCATTATTTTGGGGTGTATGTACTCTGGCATTCCCACCAGGGGAATTATCCGGGGAGTCACCTGGGCTCCCACCTAGTGTCCGAGTAGCAGTAGCACCAGCTCCTGCCTTCCCCTCATTCTTTTTCTTCATAGCATTCTTATGCCAGTTCATTAGAGCCTTGGAGGTTTGTTCATCGAAGATAGACTTCTTCATGTTTGATCCCATCTAGAAATTCCCAACAGCATGGAAAAGGAAGACCTCAGGCTTATTTGAAGTTAATACAGACCTAAGAAGTACGATGAACACAACATAACATAGACACTCAGACACTTGTTTTCTGAAAAAATTAGGATACAAATTCGTTGGGACACGTTGACAATGACGAAATCATTCTTTCAACCAAATTGACGATAACGAAAACAATAGTTACTATCATTCTTTCAACCAAATTGACGATAACGAAAACAATAGTTACTAAGTTTCCTTTCACAAACTAAGAATTTATGGCGATTTAACCATCCCTCAACTTCGTAAATTTACGTTTTGACCTCTTAACGTGTCCTCACCGTGTCCCAGCATATGAGACTTGAAAAATGTGATCAAATTGAACACATATCTCAGTGTGTACACTGTTCGATACATATCCTACCATATCCATGGCGGACATGGATAAGTGAGGCAGTAGATGTATACGTGATTCTTAAACATGGACTGTTCATTACAAAATGTCGGTCGGTGGCTGAATACTGAGAATTGAATCTAGATTAAGGTAAGAGATCGATTACTTAGGAAGTTTTTATTTTCTGTGCAACTAATCACCTACCAACCTTTTTGTGAGATCTTTTGAATGCCGACATTTGACATTTCCCCGCAAAGAATAAAACACAGATGGAAATTGGTTATCACAAAAAAACAAAAAAAAAAAAGGCTAGTACCTGAGTGACAAGGGCATATAGTGGAAGCGTAATGTAGCTGCACAGAATTTGTACTCCTACCCTGCCGCAATCAAATATTTCATAGTTTAAGCAAGAATTTCATGGGAATTACATGCATTAATCTTTGCATAACTAAACTAATACAGTCATGAATCAACCAGTTCTGCAACTTTTTGCCGTTCAAAAAAAAAAAATTTCGCCATTCAAAAAAAATGAATCAACCAGTTCTGCAACTTTTCATTCAAGCAAGATCTTGGTCTATTGGAGTACTTCTTAGAAGAATGACTTTGAAACCGTCTTGTGGAAATTAAAAGCATCTGAATTGCTATTAGTTGATAAACTTGACCATGATTTAGACATTTTCAGAGGTCAGTGCCCTAAGACAGAGCCTTATGAAAATCTTCACTTACCCAAGAGCAACTCTTACTATTATGAGTGTGAAATTCTGGTGGAAGCAAGATTTCAGCCCAAACTCATACTGCACAGGAAACAGTATCGCATAAACAGATTCTGACATAGAGATAATGATGAGGAAGAAAAAGGAGAGCATAACTTACCCAAATCCAGAAGAAAAATGTTATCTCGAATGCATTCTGCACACATAAGAAAATTTATCAATCTTGTTAGTAACATTAGAAAACAACGGATGGCAGCCGTACAAAAATGTAATTGCTCTATTTATTTATTGTGCCACCACAGTCCAAGAGGAAGGAATTAAATACCTGAAAGAGAGTAAGATGGATAAGATAAAGAATTAACTGAGGCCAGCCAAACCAAAAGTGCCTATCAGAGACTTGCACAAGAGGCATCCCTTGGACTACAGCATGTCGTTCTTGGATTTCAACAGCCATCTGAGTGATAATCGCTTGCAGCTTTGTTCCAACTGCTAATATAACCTTTAACCAATTCAAAATGGTTAGTTCCTTCCTCTCTCAAACTAAGGGATAGCATAATGAGATATTGGAACACAAGTTTCTTACAACTAGAGGCATAACGGATAACCAAAACATGGACTGCCACCCTGCCACAATTGAAACATATAGAATTATAACATGTCACCCCACCAAGAAAATAATGATGACATATCATTCGTAGTTCTGAACTTATATTCTGAATATGTATATTTGTTGATTCTACAGGATAAATTCATGACAACCCCGAAACTGAGAAGAAGAGACTCAACTCACCATCGACATTGAGAAACAGGTAGAGGACTGCAGAAGCCCATAGTAAAGGACTGGTGTCATATTGAATAAAAGAAAAGAACAACAATTAGCACGTTTTTCTCAGGAAAAAAAATGAGAAAGAAACCAAAAGTACCAAACCCATGATAATGGTAGTACCTGATTCCCACAACTACCTTGAAGTCGTCTTCAAGCGACCTTTTAATATATTTTTGGAAGTCAAACTTACTTCCAGGTGCTAAATGAACCTAAAAGAGCAACGTGATTATCACTGTCTATAAGAATACGACCACGTTGACATTGTTCTCATAGTAAGTTCTTATCCCAGAGAAGAATGATTGCTTTGGAGAAAGAAAAAAAAACTCACGGAGATGAAGCCATGGCGCATCGCCAAGTAGTCAGCTTTACGCACAGACCTCAAGAATTGACGAAAGAAGCATACCTGAAATGATTAATTTTGTTCAATTAAGACAAAGGTGATATAAAGGAGAACTGAATGACCTGCTTCAAGAACTTTAGGGATCCGTTGGATGGTATAAAAACAAACCAATCAGATGTATGTTCTGAGATGTGGGCCTTGTTAAACTGGACAAAAATGATGGTATGATACACCATACCTTCGAAAAACAATTTAACCAGAGGAGTTGATGCGTAAGTGATAGAAGCAATGCCAACAAGCTTATTGAATTCAACATTTTTGTCTGAGGTGAATTTAGGCAATGATGTGGCTTCATTGTGCTTTTGTTCAAGTATTTGGACAGAAATAGAATAGTATCTCTGTGTCCTAAAGTAAGAGTAAGAACTGTAATTCAAACTGTTCAGAGGGAAGAGCACTTTCTTTGTAACTCTTCGGTTGCAAGTGAGAGTAATATAAGATGAAATTTAATTCCTTAATAGAGATTTCTTTTAAGCCTTGCAACGTTATCTGAAATATTCACCTTTATGCTAGACCATAATCCACAACAATTGTAGGTATTGTAAATGTTGCTTTTTCCATACTTGGCTATATGACTAACTACCTTCAAGGCTTCTTTTTGTTTGAGCTGAAAAGTCATTATGCAAGCTACAGAAGCACTAAAAAAACACTCTAGTCAGACATCAAATTTACTGCACCGGTTTCTTATTCCAAAAAAAAATGAACAGAATACTGAAATAGTATCATCTTGCATCTTTCTTACAAAATAAAAGAATACTGGCGATTTGGTCCAGAAACTCGTGTGCTCTTTCACAAAAGAAGTCTCTTTGGTAAGCCTGAATCTTGTTGGATCTGCATGATAGGCGTGTGCACACAAGTGCACAGAGATTTAGCAATGAAGAAACTGACACAGAGGGATTCCTCTCAATTGAGGGTAAAATTCTAAATTGAAAGGGAAATAAAAATATTAGATTGTCACAGAATTTACCGTTGAATCCATCGTCCTCAATAGTTTCACGTTCCCATTCTTTCCACCCTCGTATCTGAATGTTTGTAAATCTTAGATAAACAATATTAAAGTATAAATCACCTCACGTGCTAATTGAATAATCAGGATAGAATTAAGATTTATGGCTGTGAAAATGGGCAAGGGCATTTCCACCGGACTAGAGTTTAGGAAAGCAATCATGACCATCAGATAGTGTTGCTTTCCAAGAACTCACAGTGTAGTTCCTCCGATTTTCTGCCACTTCCATCCTGATATCAATGTAAATGACAAGACTTCAAGTATTTAAACAGAAACACTCAAAGCGATTCCCTACGGGCACGGACCTTCAATCTCCCAAGCGTCATTGTTATGGCACTGTATATAACGTGAAAGACAGCCAAAAAGAATATGAAGATGTGCAACTGATGTAATCCTTCGGCTGATATAAGTGGCACATGTCCCTATTCACAAGAATTACATTAGTATGACATGGGAAGAAGGGGTGTTCACCCAATCAAAGCAATTACAACATTATGACAAAAGTTTTCAGAGAATCTGCAAGAAATCCAGGTGACACTAGAAAAACCCTGATAAAAAGTTTGAGAGCTGAGAAATGGTGAACCTTGAAAGCATAAAAGCTCAAATAAACTCTTCATTCATTCATCGTCCCTGACACTCATACAGCCACTAGAATTAATCAAATGTGCTTTCATTTATTACTGGCAAGCATTTTCTTTTCATTGATAGCTAGCATCCTAGGTAGAACTTACGAGTCACCTACACTTTTCTTGTAAGGTTGTTACTCATGATAATTGCCACTATTACACCCATATTTACTTTATTTCTGCTTCTTTGGTTCTGTTGCCAACCGCGGTACAAATACCTCAATCTCATAGAGTATGTAGCGGATAATCTCCTTTCACTATCTCATTCCGCAGCAAGCAAAAATATGGAGAATTTAAAGGCCAGATCACATACCATGGCCTGTGCAGAGAGAAAGCTAATGATAACAGGGATGATAAGGTATACCACAATTACAAATTGCGGCCAGGAAGGATATTTAGATGGAGAAAAGAGGTTGACAGACTTCCAAGTAATGAGCTCATGAATTAATCCAGTATAAGTCTATCCGTACTTCCATTCAAAATTCAGATTCACTGAATCAGGCTTCAAGCTGATGGTTTCTAGCTCACCTCAACCATCCCTCTTGTGTAAGTGGTCACATAGATCTTTTGCGAAAGCAAAATGGTAGTATTGAGACATGCCACACGCATCTCCATTTCCCAGCTGAGCAACAGGGAGCAAATTTGGTTGAGGATGAGGAAGACGATGGAAAGGATTGGGAAGAAAAAGGAATCTACAACGGTTTTTCTGTACTCAGAACCTCTTCATTCTATAACTCAACATGAAGTATCCACTAGTTATATGCATGGAGAAGTTTCATCATGAAGTTAAGACAATAGTATCTTAAAAAGGAAAAAAAGAAAAGAACAAAAAGTAAATCAAGCGGGCTATCAAGATTTTCTGAGTTCCCCGTTGTATGAAATGAGTGCATAGTTCAACATTTTCTTGTGCATACATATAACTGGAGTCTTGGACATAAGAGATTTCTATTGCATCACACCAAGAAGATTAAAATCACGATTTCTATCAACTACTGAACAACTCACTCACCGTCTTGCACCCTTTAGCAGAACTATCAGCTGCTAAAAATCTATGTTCGTTCCATAGAAGTCTTCTATGATGTTCTGACTCCTCATTATGACCTTTTCCGTTATGCCCATTTCCATTATGACTTTCATGGGTCTCACTCGACAAAGGACATGGCAACATTGTGTTTGCAAGGCTTGTTGAAATACAGATGTTGGCAATATAGTTTTGGCCAAACGTCAAGAGTAGGGAAATGAATCCTAGAATCATAAGCTCTGCAATAAGCAATCAAAAACAAGAGCGGTTACTAAGAACCAGAGAAACAATTGGAGAAAATAAATTGCAGAACCTACCATTTGTCGCACCCCACTTTACAACCACCTAGTGTTGACAAGTATGAATGATTGGGTCTAAGGGCTTGTGTACATACCGGCTTTAATCTTCTCAAGAGCTTCCAGCATAGGCTTCTTGCGTCTCTCCCTAAAAAACTGACACAAAACTGTTGTTAGAACATAGAGGCAAAACCAAAAATCCAAGCAGATGCGGGTCTTTTTTCTACGTTCAATGCCGTATTGGAAAAATAATTTTGCATGATTTAGGTTTCAAACTGAAATTGATGATATGGAACGGAAGGGCATTATAAGCCGCTACCTAACTCTTTAATCTGCGGAAAATAATTATTTGCTTGAGTACCCTTCCAACTTATGGATATAGTTTCTTCAAGCAGAGACGGTAAAACCGGGAAAGGAGGAAGCAAACACTTATTGGCCAAGCTCATATGAGTAATCAATAAAGTGGAGGAAAAAACTTATGAACGAACCGAACACCTAAAAACAAAAAGAAAGAAAAATGTATTCCTTAGAAACCTGTTCTGCTAATTCTCTATGCCTTTCTAAATCCATTTTCGCTTTGGTTTTTATGTTAGCAATTCAATTCAACAGGCCATTGACCCGGGCCATCGAAAAAGTTATTATGCCTTGTTCCTTTCACTTTTCAAAAAGTATTTTTCAAAAAATACCTACTAGATTCCCCCTACTTCTACTATTTCTCTCTCTATCTCTCTCCACTTATTACCCCTACTATTTTTCAAAAAAGTTTTCAAAAACCAAACCAAACTTAAAACTATTAGACCCGAAATGGATCTCTTTATCCCTCCCATTGATGAATATATTAACCAATTGCAAAATCCTGAAAAAGGATGATATTTGTGTAATCAATCTTTTTGGTTTCGCAAATAGCACCGCATTAATCAGACGAAAAAATCACAAAACATTAGACAAAAAGGTTACCTCTGAAACCTTGTGAAGCATTTTCTCCAATAGTATAGAAATCAAAACGATAATCGCACAAACCAAAGCAACAGCCCATGTGGGTGTCTTGTCGAGCGCCCTTGCTCCTGGGTTTCCTCCTCCCGACATGTTCTGTTTCTCAATCCAAATGAACCACCCTTAGCTGTAGAGAGAGAGAGAGAGAGCGAGGGAGAGAGTCAGCCGGTTTAGCGTTACGGGGTATGGTGGTGGCTCTGGTTGATTGATGAGCACAGGGCCATTGTCTCTTGGCCTTGATGAAGGGGGACGGTTCGATGTCGTCCTTCCTATTTTGCATTGTAACGGAACTGAACCGGGATTGTACGGACAGAAAGAGATGGCGGTTACTGATTGTAGATTCCCCTTGTTGCCCATAGTTGTGGCTATTTTTTCCCCCGAGGTTGCCCCTGACGAACCTGCCAAGGAGGGAGAGAGGAATAATTATTTGGTGTTCTTGGCCCACCCTTATCCACCACTTATTATTTTCGATAAGCTCACATCTTGAAATTCAACAGTTGTTATTTATATTTTTTTTTGCAAGAAAAAGTATATCGATAAGCTCATAAAAATGCTATCGTCTTCATGCCTTGAATTGACAAGAAACTACTCATCGTGGTCAAAAGAGATGATAATGCTAGCTCTAATTAGATCGTAATTAAAGTATACTTACATAGGTGCTAACCAGCTAACGGACACTTAGCACCAGGTTAAGCAAAAAGGATCGGTCAAGTTGAGCTACGTCTTCCAAGTGTTCCAACAATCAAGCCCAATGACTGAGGGTGTTTCGAGTCGATGGTTAAGTTAGAATGGGATTAGAAGAGAATTGCTCCGTATTGAAGTAAAAACAGAGTGTGTACGTATGATCCTCGAACTTCCCAGTATTTATAGACGTCCCACATCTTAGCGTCGCTGTCACGTATTATTATGATTCATGTTACTCATAATTATGGGTTTCGTTATGCATATTTAGCGTTTGAGTACTGTTTTTTACTATTCACACTTACCTACAGTCTCCAGAACAGATCACCAACAGGTTATTAATAGTAATAGAATAGAATACTATTTACCAAGGGTAATTATGTGCAGAGTACACTTGGCCGCGAAGTACTGTTTTACATGCCTCTGCAATTCCTTGCGGCCAAGGGTAATTATGTGCGACCAACTGCAATTCCTTGCGGCCAAGAGGCATGCCTCTTCGCGAGGAATTCTGTACTCTGAACTCCTTGCTGCATGGTTTAATCGGGTGGAACCGCAAATTCTTATGTAAACAAGCATGCTTCATGCTTCGTCATATATTTCTTTTGGTGGTTATTCTCAAGTTACTAAGATTGAATGACGCAAGGGGTTGTGTTGGTAGCCATGGTGCTTCCTAGTTCGCGTACTAGTATATCTTCGGTTCAAGTATTATTTTGCGAGCATTTATTTGTAGCAAGCATGAGGAGAATTACAGGCAGTAAGAGCCACGCATGATTAATTACCTTTCTTTTGTATGCATTGGTGAGTTCACTTTGTTACAAAAATGGTTGGAATCTGTCTGATAGTAGCATTTGTGTCTCTGATGTAAAAACAAAGCCGTTGCATGTCATTAGAATTCTGTCTGGACAGTAAGTGCAGAAAATGATACCTACAATTGCGGTCTTCCCCAAATTCTATAGCTCAGAATAAAACAATTGCCCTGAAACCGGAATAATGCTATGGAAAGATGGAATTGGGGGGAGTCACATGATAAGTCAAAATAGAGCAATTACGTGTACAAAAAATATAGACGAGAAAATAGGCAAATCCATTCAAATGTTACCGACATTTACAGTATTATTTGAACAAAAAGTAGTAGATCGGTGAAACTCTGTGGGTGGCCAAATTGTGGTGTTATTAAGCGCGTCGGTCATTTTAAAGAAAATGAAAGGGAATGCAAGGAGCAAGGGATGAGTGAAGTATAGACACATGGGTGCCTTAGGATTTTGGAAAATGCAGCCAAAACCTGATCCTATCCTTGATGTACCATTCTCACCACCACACGTTCCTTCTCCTCATTTCCATCCATAACCATTACTGTTATAGTTCATCCTAAAGTCTTGACAACAGGGTCATGTACAATATTAACAGCTTAAATATTGTAGAATTCAAACAGTATATATAATTGCAAGGGAACTGCCCTTGCAGTTTTAGGCTTTTAGCTGCAGCTATGGCCACCATGCACGCAGCTCTGGCTTCTTTAAGAATCCCAGCTAATTCAAAACTTCCCTCTAAGAGCTCTTACTATTTCCCTACTCAATGCCTTTCCAAGGTCTCTCTCTCTCTCTCTCTCTCTCTCTCTCTCTCTCTCTCTCTCTCTCTCCAGCACAAAACACATTTAGATAAAGACAAAATTGTCGTATGTAAATTTGCAAGTTTTTTGTTCACTCACACTCATTTCTTGATGTTCAGAGACTAGCATTCGCAGAGCTCTCTGGGCTTCGATCAGCTGGATGTGTGATGTACGCAGTCAATGCGAAGGTTACCATACTAATCCTTCATTGATAAGTTGGTCAGTTAATTAGTTGGTCTAACTTCAATTTCTCAAAAGGCATCGATTAACAAGAGTTCTTTTTAAAATCCTGTCTTTTTAGCTTGGCACTTGACAGTATAAGCTCTATGTAGTTTTCCACTCAGTTTAACATGTCTATACAAATATCTGAAGCTTACCCACAACTAAAGACCCAGCTGGTGCTTTCAATTTCATATTGTGATAGATTACAGTCATGGTTTTCCGACCCGATGCAAATCAAATATTGCCATGTTAATAACATGGTATTTGGTACCCATCAACACAAGTCAAGTTGACCCTCGGTATTGCCGAATCTGTTTAAGTGAAAATAAAATTTCAATCATTAAGTTATTGGATGAAGTTTATTTCAGACAGGGAGGCAAGAAAATTCCGTTTCACAAACTTAATAATAGCAATGGTTCTGAGAACTAATTTGAGATATCCAGTTTTTTCTGATGTTCAGAAATGATTATAGAAAATTCAATTAGTGGGGGAGAAATCAGATGGACTTCGATCAGAAATAAAGGAAAGGAATACCTGTTTAAGATTTGGCATACGAATATGCCAATCAGAACTTATCTGAATCTGAAGTCCTGACAGAAAGAAAAGAAATGTTCAATGTTTTCTTGCAGAAAGAAATCCAGATAGTAAGAGCTTACAGCTTACTGGACCATGCGTAAGAAAGAAGTAAAGAATACAAGAGTATTGTTGGTTGCAACAGATATATGTACTATATTTTAGAACATATTCTTGCTTGTTTAATCTGATGGTGGTAGGTTGATTTTTTAAGTTGGAATTAGGCCGCAGGATCAACCCCGTCCAGGTTAAAGCCAGTAGCAAAATTGAAGGTGGCAATTAATGGTTTTGGTCGCATAGGAAGGAACTTTCTCAGGTGCTGGCATGGTCGGGAGAACTCACCATTAGAAGTTATTGTGGTTAATGACAGTGGTGGTGTCAAGAATGTGAGTGAGATAATGATTTCTCCAATTTATAGGGTTTATGGAACATAAGACAGCAGTTGAACTTTTTCTTATGGTAATGTTTTTGGCTAATGAATTTTCATTGCAAAATCTAGGCATCTCACCTGCTGAAGTATGATTCCATGCTTGGCACTTTCAAGGCAGATGTGAAAATAGTGGACAATGAGACTATCAGCGTTGATGGTAAGCTCGTCAAAGTTGTCTCTAACAGGGACCCTCTAAAGCTGCCTTGGGCTGAAATGGGCATTGACATTGTTATTGAGGTATAATACTTAATGTCTCTCTCCAAGAATTCGACTGGTTTGCATAAAAAGCACATAGTCCTCCAAATCTAATTAGATCCTGCAAACTATGTAGGGAACGGGTGTGTTTGTGGACGGTCCTGGGGCTGGGAAACACATCCAAGCTGGTGCCAAGAAAGTTATTATCACCGCTCCCGCAAAAGGTGCTGACATTCCCACCTATGTTGTTGGAGTAAATGAAGGAGACTACGACCATGAGGTTTCTAACATTGTAAGGTTGGTATTGCTAAACTCATATATATTCCTCCCAAGTGCTTTGTGAAAATGCCAATTAAAAAAATTAAAAAGTGCTTTGTGATAATTGAACAAGAAGTTATGGCATTATATTTTGATGCTTTGGTTTGAAGTGAATTTTATGACTGCAGCAACGCTTCTTGCACCACAAACTGTTTAGCTCCTTTTGTGAAAGTCATGGATGAAGAATTAGGTATGCGTCCATGTCTTCGCAATTTAATCTGTATGATCCCTCTTTCAGATTCTACTTTCTTCACAGTCTGGATTTTTGATGAACTAATTCAACCACGGTGTTCAAGTTCAAAACACTGTAAAGTGTAAAGTGAGATCTTCCTCATACGATTTGCAGGTATTGTCAAGGGAACAATGACAACCACTCACTCCTACACTGGTGACCAGGTAATTACTAATACTTTATTAGTAATACACCAAAAGTACTGCACTAGTGACCAGGTATTGTTGGAAAAGAACATGAAAAATAAAAGTGTCGCATCTTAACAGTATCTTTTAAGGACTAAATTTCTCAAGCTGTGATTCAAAAGTGTAAATAGCCTGTGTTTTGTGCAGAGACTCTTAGATGCTTCACACAGGGACTTGAGGAGAGCCAGAGCTGCAGCACTTAACATAGTCCCAACTAGCACTGGTGCAGCCAAGGCTGTGTCTCTAGTGCTACCACAGCTCAAAGGAAAGCTCAATGGTATTGCTCTTCGGGTGCCCACACCAAATGTGTCCGTTGTTGATCTTGTTGTGAATGTCGAGAAAAAAGGAATAACTGCTGAAGACGTCAATGCAGCCTTTAGAAAGGCAGCTGAAGGGCCATTGAAAGGCATTCTGGCCGTTTGTGATGTCCCTCTTGTGTCGGTAGATTTCAGGTGCAGTGATGTTTCTTCGACCATTGATTCATCTTTGACAATGGTCATGGGAGATGACATGGTCAAGGTGGTGGCTTGGTACGACAATGAGTGGGGATACAGGTACGAATGACAACCACTTCTTGTATTTTTAGTCAATGAGTTTTCAACAAGAACAAAACATAAGAGCAATTTCTGTTCACTTTAGAACAAACATGTGATAACGGATATGTGTTCTGTATTTTGTAGCCAAAGAGTTGTTGATTTGGCGCATTTGGTAGCGAGCAAGTGGCCAGGCACACCTGCGCAAGGAAGCGGAGACCCACTGGAGGATTTTTGCCAGACAAACCCTTCTACGGTGGAGTGCAAGGTGTTTGAAGCTTAATTAGTTTCCTTTTTTCCCCCCTTCAATTGGCTTGTTCAAAATAGTTTCCTTTGGAGTCCCGGGGCCTTTCCTTAAGATTGTACAGAGAAGGGAACAGAATCATAAAATTGATGTCCAAAATAGTCCTTCAACTCTTCCTTATTTTCCCGGCAACAAACTCCTGCCAGTTGGAGAACTATTTTGTTTACCCTCACCTTCGGTGAAATATATTGTGGATCTTGTTATTTTTCAAATTCTTGAGTTTAGAACTGAATAGGGTAGAATTGAATTTTTTGATCGAGTACTGTATTGCTATCCGACTGAGCCAAATTTATCCGACTGAGCCAAATTTTTGCATGGTCGATCTCCTAAAAAATAATCAGTTTTGATCATCGAAGCAAGGCCCACAAAATACCTCACCTAATGTTGTAAGGTTACAGAAATGGTCACAACATAGTCAAACTCTCCCATTTCCCTTAGAATCCATCCTTGAAGCGATCACACCCTCTATAGTCTTTCAAAATGACTGTGCTCCTACTCTCAACTTTCGCAATAACACTTGTGTTTTCAATTCTCGTTCTCGCGGATTTTAGTTGTATGGGATCTTATCTCAGCAATAAACGGCTCTTAATCGTTGGTTGCCGAGATGACATCTGAACCGTCGGATATACAATCCAACGGCTCAGAGATGCGCAGCACAGTGCTATGCACCTCACTGCACAAACACCAACCCGAAGTCCCATACCCATATGCTTCAAGGGCAAGCGAGCTAGATAGAATGGAATTCTCTTCCTAATCTACTACTCTTCTCTTCTTCATTTATTTTCTTCTCAGTTCGCCATCATCATTTCATTAAAAGAAAAGAAATTCACTAGGGGCTGTTTGATAAAACTGAAAACTGAAAGCTGAAAGCTGAATAATTAAGTACTGAAAGCTGAATGTTGGATTTTTTAAGCTGAAAAGCTGTTTGATAAATATACTAACCACTGAATTAAAAAAAAATGATGAATTAATTTTAGTTTCGAGTCTCTCTTAAATTACTAATGATCACAATGTACTTATGGTGATGGCGGAGTGGTGATTGTGATGGTGGTGGTGGATTGGTGGTGGTGGTGGAGGTGGAGTGGTGAGGGTGGGCATGGACTGGGAGTGGTGGTGGTGTTGGAGTGGTGGCGGTGGCGGTGTAATGGTGGGGTGGCGGTGGAGTGATGATTGTGTAATGGTAACAGTGAGTGGTGGTGGTGGAGTGGTGGTTGTGCAATGGTGGCGTTGTGGTGGTGGCGGCGGCGGCGTGGTAGTGGTGGTAGCCGTGTGGTGGTGGGCTGGAGTAGTGGAGTAGTGATGGAGTGGTGGTGGTGGTAGTGGTGGTGGTGGTTGTGCAATGGAGGCGGCGGCGTGATAGTGGTGGTGGTGGAGGTGGTAGTAGTAGTGGTGGTGGTGGAGTGGTGGTAGTAGTAGTGGTGGAGGTGGTGGTAGTAGTGGTGGTGGTGGTGCAATGGAGGCAGCGGCGTGATAGTGGTGGTGGAGTGGTGGAGGTGGTGGTAGTAGTCTTGGTGGTGGTTGTGCAATGGAGGCGGCGGCGTGATAGTGGTGGTGGTGGTGGTGGATTGATGGTTATGGTGGTGAAGTGGTGGTGGTAGAGTGGTGGAGGTGGTGGTGATGGAGTGGAGGTATGGTGGTTGAATGCAAATACACAAAAATCCAGCTAGAATTAAGTAGCTCAAAACTACTTAATTTTTTCCAACTTCTTAGCCTACATTTTAAGTAGCAATTAATTTGTTAAGCAATATAAAATGTGGTTATCAAACCTACTGAATCACTTATTACTTAATTGATTCAATTTTAAGTGTTGAATTTAGATTATCAAACAACCCACAACAACTTATAAATTAGTAGTCAATTCATAGTACTGCTGGCTAATTTTTTTTTCCTTGAAAACTTGCCGCATTCATGTCGTTATTCATGTCCAGTTAATGTAATTTGATCAACAATTCGGTATAAAATGGTATGCCACGAGAGAGGACGAACACTGATGGCTCTCTCTCCATAAATAAATCAAAATATAGTTTGAGTTCGAGCTCGTATTTACTCTTTAAAAGCTCATTTGTGATAGATTTGTTACGCAAGCAAATCAAGCTTGCATGGAGTTTTTTTTTAAGCTTTTTAAGTTTTCAAATCAAGATTGAATAGGTTACTACTTGACCCGTTTATTTTTTGGTAGGGCCGGCTCATAAATTTTGGAGACCGGAAGCAAACCTTTTGAATGAGGCCTCACTATATTTTTCATACAAAAGTTGGTCTAGAAAGAGTTTCATTAAAAAATCATTACAAAAGATTTACTATTATCATAAATAAAAAAACCCTAAAAATTTTACCAATTAGGTCAACTGTTCAAGATAATACTTGAAGAAGTGGAGAGTTAGAGATGGTAAAAGAAAGGCCTCAAGGTATGCCGTATGCAAGTATTTTATGTCCACGGTTGTCAGTCGTTGTGTTCCTTTCTTTCAAGTCGTCAGACGTCAAGCATTTTTTTTTTTTTTAATCGCCTCTAGCGTTTCTCAATGTAATGCCGTAATGGGTTATGGCCTATGGCAGTTGATAATCGGTTTTTCTAATTAGTAATTTCATCGCTGAGCCTATTTTGTGTGGCTCCTAAATTTCAATGGGGTCTATTTTATGTAAAAGAGACTTAATGCAATTTTTTTTAGGCCATATATATATATATATATAAGGGTCTTGGAATTTTTAGGTACCCTCATTTTTAACCTTTTTTTTTGGACTTGGAGCGCATGCTTCTCTCACCTCCCTTGTAAGCCGGCCCTGCGTTTTGGTGCTTATAGTTCATAGTTCACTGAGATGCAACTTTTGCTCGATTCTGATGTATCCCGTTGAGTTTGTTAATCCATAAGGTAATGATCTTTTCTTCTGTTCAAAAAAAAAAGGTAATGATCTTTCCTTAAACAAAAAAAAAAAAAAAAGTGCGTGAGCATTACGTAATTAAAATTGGGACAAGTGAGCAAAACAAATTCAAGCCCCCAACATAATTTCAACGCCGTTAACCAACTTTGACTTCCCCTACTCCAGAAAAGGGTGTGATTTATTTATTTTTATCAACGGGTGTGATTTTTTAGTGCTCTTAAAAAGAGGCGTTCGAAGGCTTCCATCACATATTCATGTAGACTTCATACATTTTATACTGTCCGCGTAAATATGTGATAGTGAAGGTCCTTCATAAGCACTACAGGGGTGTTTAGATACCTACTTTTTCTATTTTGATTTTTCCATTTTCTACTTTCGGGTGTTCGGAATTGGATGGAGTAATAGAAAATGAATGAATTCTAGTATAACGTATTTTTAGTTTTTAAGTTTAGAGAACAAAAATCAGAAGTAGCAAAGACTTCTCACTTTTTTCATTTTGGTTTAACTAAAATTCCTATATTCCGCATATATCTCTTAAATACTACTTCTATTATAACATATTTTCTACACATACGATATCTTTTAAACACTCTACCAATTTGTAACACAGAAACCATAATAGTATAATATAAAAAGGGGAATTTAAAAAAAAAAACAACATGCAAAATATAAGAAAAATAGGCTCCTATGTGGTGGAGGTAAACAACTGGGATCCGTTCTAGAGGAACAGTAAAAAAATTTAGGAAAAAGAAGGTAATTTTAAGTTTAAAAATGATGTATTTACGTAAATAATTTTTCTACCTATATGAATCTTGTTTGATTGATGGATTGTGATTTTGGCACTCCAAAAATTGATAGACAGACTCTAAAATTGAACTGTGTTAATACACAAAATGACGTCGTTTTAGAGTCCCTATATTAATTTTTGAAGTGTTAAAATCAATTTTCTTAATAGATCTCATTGAAAATTTTTAAATAGTGCAAAAAAATCAATTTTCTTAATAGATCTCATTGAAAATTTTTAAATAGTGCAAAAAAATTTAAAAATTATTTTTTATTTTCATTATCTTTTAAGGTTAAAACAGAAAGAGGAATAGCACCGGACTTTAACTTAACTTAACTTAACTTAACTACAAGGCCATTCGGTCAACCAGAGAATCCACCAATTGACAGCCACCACGTGTCGTTACTTTATCTCCCGCCTGACACCTACTTTCTCAACCGGAATAACCTGTTATCTCCGGTTTTCCCCAACAGTCATTTCCATTTTTCATCAGACAAACCTCCCCCTCGTCCTCCTCCTCTCTCTCTAATCTCCATTTTCACGCTCTCCTTTCTCTCTCCAAATTTCCCTTCACAAAAACTCTCTCTCTCCATCTAGATCCGTCTTCAACCCTTCTTACGTTTCTTCGACGCCTCACAATTACCAGAGAATAAGCAACAACGAGCAGTCGCCCTCGTCATCTGTGAGAACTCCCACTTTTTTTTAGGGTTTCACGTAATTTGATCATATCAGAGATTCTCGTAAATTGTTGGGTTCACTTGGTCGCATAGTGCTTGACAAGATCCTTTTTTATTATTATTTATTTATATATCTCTGTTCTGGCAAAGATTTGTTTCGTTACGTGTCGAGTTTTTCAACCTGATCTGGGTTTTGGGGAACTTGGATTTGCAATTGGTCGACGCCGTTTAGGACAATAAAATTCCTATTCTTTTGCAATTGCTTGCTGCCTTGGATTATTTTTTATGACTTTTTATTATTAATGCTGGATCCGATTTGAGAATTTCTGTGGGTTTGGAAGATTGAGCAAGGGTTGCTTGGTAATTGTTCTTTCCATTTACATAAGACAGTTTGAAGGTGGAATATTTACATACAACGAGGCTTCAGGTTTATCGTATCCTGCGGTGTTGTTTTGTGACATATTATGTGAGTTTGCAGTTTGCTTCATTTGGGTCACCCAGTTTCGGATATTTGGGATCCTCTGGCTGATACCTAGATTTGGGGTTGTGCATATTGAAGAAGTGTAGGAGTTGAACAGTGATTTGGAGTTGCAAGGATTGTTTGAACGAAAGTAGTTGCGGTTTGGGATTCTTTTAGAGGGTTGGAGTTTATGTTTAGCAAAGGAATATGGCTGCGGGTACAGAATTTTCGCCTCCTTTTACTGTATTAGAAGGTAGTTATAGCAAGGATAGTGTACCAGGGAAGCAAGATGAAATTTCTGAGAATTCGGATAATCTGAAGCAAATGACAAATGGTAAACCTCCGCGGCACCTCTCAGTTGTACGGCATTTCATAAGCTCCGATGCTGAATTGGCTGCCAGTGATTTGGTAAGTTACCTTTGCCAGCCAAGTTTCCTGCATACTAACTTCTTTCATTCTTTAATTGGATAGTTAAACTTGTACGATCTGACAACCAAAGATGTCATTGAGGCTCAATATATGTCCCAATGGGCAAACAAGAAGAAAACTGACGAAGCCATCCACATCAAGGCATACCATAGCCTAGAACCTTACACACCATCTGCCAAACAAAAAATGCGATACCTGGCATCACTTCCCAACACCATCTGACAAAACCACTCAATGTCTCCTATGGTCCTCAGGGTCTCAGAACCCACACCTTCACAGGCATGACCATTGTATCACAATCACACTAAGGAGCAATTGTAGACCAACTCCCGAACTTAACTTTCCTGTTGAGTTTGTCATTCTTTGGTAATCAAGGGACCAAAAAGTTTATAAGTTGAATAGGGCATGCCATTGGGAAAATTCATTTATCTCACCTTTAAATGTCCTACATATCTGGTAGGTTCCACATCTGTAAAATGTATGAAGCAATAGAAATCAAATTCCCTTCTATCCCTGGGTCCATTTTGTGAGACTGGGCCACCCCTATCAGAGATAAAATGAATTATCCCCATCTGAACTAAGAGTTCCTATATTAATTGCGCAACAGCAAAGCAGTGACTTCTTCCTTTGTTTTTTTAACTTGAAGTATAATCTTTGATTTTGTTTGATATAGTGGTTAAATCACTACAACTAACTTCATTTCTTTGTTAGGAACTTGATTTCGGGGCTCCTGTTATGTTACGGTCAGATGGAAGATCAGGCTTTTGCCCTGTGTTTCGATCAGGAAGTTGCGCTGAGATAGGACCTAAACAATACATGGAGGATGAGCATATATGTGTAGATGATCTACTTGAACATTTAGGTGCAACTGTAGATTTTCCTTCGCCGGGAGCTTTCTATGGAGTACGTGACTAACATTTCAACTTCTCTCATCTAAATGTTGCTTCGCACGTATAATCGCACGTATAAGAGTGTTGTCCTTGTCACTTACTATCATTTTATATGGCTCAATTTGCTCTTACGAGCAAGTGTTTATATGTCCTTGCCCAAGACCCTAAGACTCAGTTAGTCATTTAAAGTTTTTAGTGGAACAGTTCATCATGCTTAAAAGTTTGACCGAAATGACGACTTAATGATGCTTTTATCATTTCATCATTAATTTTGGGGAGGGAGTGATTTTCGCACTCCCCGTTTCACTAACCACGCATCCCTTTGTTTTTAGTGTGTGGAATTACCAAAATGTCCTTAAACTATGTACAAAAATGATTCCTGTTGGATAACAACAAAAAGGAAATATTGGAAAGTGAAAGGGTGTTTTGGTAACTTCACACACTAAATAAAAAGAAGGGGGAGCGTGGTTAGTAAAAAAGGGAGTGCGGAAATCACTCCCCTTAGTTTTCTTTTCATCTTTTCGAGTATGCATGGATGTGTTATAAACTTGTGACGCATACGTCAAATATGTGCATCACCAAGCATGACTCAGATAAGGTGTACCTATTTTGGACCGTCATTTCTGACTTGTCATACTTAATGTGGGGTGGCGATAATAATTATCAAGGGACACAAGTTAAGGTTATCTTTTTAAGTGATCCTGTTCATACTGGCATAATGTTTTACTTGCTGTTGTTACTTCACTTTGAATATGATATGAGGGCATCTGCAAGTCTTGTTTTTTGTTTTTGGATGAGCTCTATAGATTTTCAATTTACTGCAAAATCAAGAGCTACAGTTATGGGATGGACTGAACATTCAACCTTTTATGTAGTAGTTGATTTTGTATTTTCTCACGAGCTGAGATTTATTAGTTTGTACTTTATATTGACAGGTGTTTGATGGCCACGGTGGTACAGATGCAGCTTCATTTATAAGAAAGAACATACTCAAGTTCATTGTTGAGGAATCCCATTTTCCTCTTTGTACAGAGAAAGCAGTTAAAAACGCTTTTGTCAAGGCTGATCATGCATTTGCAGATGATAGTTCTCTTGACATCTCCTCTGGCACCACTGCTCTGACTGCTCTCATTTTTGGAAGGTATTGACCTCTGATTTTATTTATAAAGATTTCATGCTTGCTGCCTTGCACTGTGGAGTGGCCTGGATGATGTGGTCATCATATATGTTTTCATCCAAACCACTCTGTGAATTCTCTATGACAAAGAATAGCACTACAGGTAGTATTAGGTAGTTTAGCACAGAATTTGGAATATCTTATAAAGCACGGATATGCATATGGGCACTGAGATATAGACTCCAGACACAACAGTTTCTTAAAAAATCAGGCTATTGACTTTGGGAACTCCAGGAGATTTTAGATTTCTTGTTTCCAGGAGTTATGTTTATGGAAGTTGTTTCCATGAAGGACCATAACTACTGTAAATTGAGCATTGGTTTTATACTTCTACCTAATTACTAGGCAATCAGTGAGCAATCGTGTGAAATGTAGTGTGTATCCCTTTACTTGATTTAGTATATCGCATCTATTGTATATACCGTGAAAAGGCTTGAGGATGCCTGGTATGACCGTTTGGCTCGCTCTGTTAGGTCCGTTTGCTTAACGGGTCATTAGACTAACCCTTGATTGGGAAAGCCCCCGCAAAGCAAAGTCCCACTCTCTCTCTCTCTCTCTCTCTCTCTCTCTCTCTCTTAAAGTGCCTCAGATCTTTCCTCCTCCACCTCTTGTGATATCCGACCTAGCAGCCTTAGCCTAGTACCCGCTTTTTCCCATATGACCCATAGCCACACACACACAGAGATGAAAGTTGATGTGACTGGTGAAGTTGTCGTGATTTCCAATGAATTATACTGTGTGTTATGGTCATGCAAAATTATGACACTTGACTTTTTGTCGAAAGTAGTGTCCCATCAGAAAACTTCTCATTGTACCTTTCCAACATACGTGTTCTGGTATTTTAAAAAGGGAAAAAATATTGAAGTCTTTCTGTCTAAGAAACTGGGACTATACTGGCATGTGTACTGTTTGCTGCATTGGAAGTTTCTGCATTCATTGGTTGGTTGCATGTTAAGTGTCACTGTTTCAAATGTTAATGCTTTTCCCCGGGGGTTAGAGTTTGGGTTACTATTAAGTCTTAACTTGGTTTTACTCTTTGTAGGACAATGCTTATTGCCAATGCTGGGGATTGCCGAGCCGTTCTGGGGAAACGAGGTAAAGCAATTGAGTTATCCAAAGATCACAAGCCCAATTGCTCATCAGAAAGGCTAAGAATAGAAAAACTTGGGGGAGCCGTATACGATGGCTACCTAAATGGCCAATTATCTGTGGCACGTGCACTGGGGGACTGGCACATGAAGGGCCCCAAAGGTTCTGCCTGCCCCTTGAGTGGAGAGCCAGAGTTGCAGGAGACCCTATTGACTGAGGAAGATGAGTTCCTAATAATGGGCTGTGATGGGCTCTGGGATGTGATGAGTAGCCAGGGTGCTGTGACAATGGCAAGAAAAGAACTGATGCTTCACAATGATCCTGAGAGATGCGCAAGAGAGCTGGTTAGGGAAGCACTCAAGCGGAATACATGTGATAATTTGACTGTCGTTGTCATTTGTTTTTCCGCGGATCCTCCACCTCGTATAGAGATACCTCAAACTCGTCTCAAGAGGAGCATATCAGCTGAAGGGTTGAATTTTCTTAAAGGTATTTTGGACAGCAATTCGTGAGAGAATGCTGTAAGGTTTGTAAAAGGGTCTTGTACAGGGAGAGGGGGGTTAATGGGTGTGCTGTTGATGGCTTGGGTATAGTTGATATTTGGCTGCCTTGTTCTGGGATTTAATCGAGGAAGATAGTTTTGGGGTTTTGATTTGTGAATGTCATTGTTGTACATCTAATTAGGTCAGTCATGTTGTATCAATGTGAGAAATCATTTTCTAGTTTCCCAGCCGTGTTGGGACTGGACTCCTTTCGAGGAGTTCTTTTTTGTTCTTTTCATTTATTCTTTGTACTATATATATTTTGTTTCAGTTCTTTGATTCTGAATGTAGTTACCAAGTAACTGAAAAAAATACTATAACCTTAGTGGTACAGTACTTTCAAACGCAGAGTTGGAAGAGAGAGACGCAAAAAGTTCAACAAAAATTTGGGAAGGCCAAAATTATTCAGCATTGGTTTACATGCTAAGATCTCATGTTTTATTTAGTACAGGGGCATACACCCCAGAAAACAAAAGACAAACGAGGCAGGAGCCTAGAAGCAACCAAACCTAATGACTCAAATCCAGAACGAAATGCTGAGACAGAACACCACGGCTAGCGAACTACAAAGTGTTCAACAAGGAAGACACAGCTCACATAGCAGCGAAATACTAGGAGAGATACGCCAATCCATGCAAAGCAGTCTGTTCTGATTATACGGTTTACCTGTCCCCAAGAGTTGATGCAATACCTCAGCTCATTCTCGACTTGAAAAATCAAAGACTCAGCTCCAAAACCCCGATTCTTGAATATCTCAGCATTCCTTTCACCCATGACCCATACATGGTTATCGTAAATGCAAAGAGGCATGTGTTCTTTACATCCGAAGAACACCCGAGAATCCACCAGAACCTTGAATCCGCAAGAAATACAGAGGAATTGAATTGCCCTTAGAATTATCTAATTATTAAGCCTAGTTCTTTATCAACCAGAAACCTAAAACAAGGAAATTTAATTTGATACACAATAGGAAGCTCATATGTTCAAGAAACTAAGGCCGGAAAACAAAAAAAGAACTAGACAAAATCTAACTCTAAAACAATGAAAATAAAACAATTGAACTTCCTCAATTTTATGGACCTCCTCTAGACCCAAAGTCGCTATAGAGCTCTTTTGAAAATTGTCCAAAAGAGTATAGAACTACTGAGAGTCTGAGAGAATATCACATCAAAGCATTCCCCATGACTACAAGAATGTTTTCAACTGATGCTTATATGGGGTATTTTAAAGCTCAATTTAGATCTTGCAAAACAAAAAAGCAAACCATGCCTCCGTAAATTCCTGTCTATACCGTCGTTGTCCAGATAGAGCACAACCCAAAATTCTAGAATCAGAAATGGGTGATATCACAAGCATAATGAACAGATATCACCAAAGCTAGATTGTCGCAACAATCTAACATCACTGACGTAGAAATGAAGCAGATAACAAGTGTGAATGTAAGCGAGGCCACTTCGTTTATAAGCCGTAGACATCCAAAGAAAGTCGAGCATTTCACTTACAAGTAACTACTCCTGTAGCAGGCAAGTTACTTACCCGTATCCAGAACAACGAGACAGACAGGCCCATCAGGTATTTGTGCTTGCAAGCTGATAAAGATTGGAAACTCAGAAATGCCACCCTTTAGCACGCCAAAGTCTCCGAGCGTTTTCACTACGACGAGCAACTTTGATTTTCAAGAAAAGTTTGTAAGCCATCTCAACTTTATTTGAACACAATAGTTTGTTACTCAATTTGCTATAAATAAGCCTGCTTGGACAAAAACCTTTTCGAACAGACTCCTCCATAACAAGGATAGCATTCTCCAGTTGCCCTATGTTGCAAAGGCCGTTAATTATGTGCTCGTAAACTTCCACATCAGAAGGGTACCCACTTTTTTGCATCTCATCCCATACATTGAACAGCATGCCACATTTACCAAATCTAGAAAGTCGCTTAAGTAACAACTTGTATGCAGTCAGTGATACTCGACATCCGACTTTTCTTGCTTTCTCATAGATCATTAAAGCTGCATGCGGTGGACCATAGCTACAAAGAGGTTCAATGAAAGAGGTTAAAGTCCCTGAAGTGGGAATCAACCCTTGGCACAACATTTCATCAAACATTTCAATTGCATCTGCCACTTTTCTAGCTTTAAGGAAAGCAGCAATCAATCGGGTGTAAGTATCCAGAGTTGGTTCACAGTTGTTTCTCAACATCCAATTATAATACCTCATGCCTTCATCAAAATCACTAACTGCAGTAAAGTTAGAGATCATTGCATTGTATACAGTAGCATCTGGCACGCACCCCCTCTCCTCCATACTATCAAAGATCTCAACCGCGTCATCAATTTGACCAGCTCGTCCCAATCCCTCGATAAGATAACTAAACGTTAAACAATCAGGATCAAATCCATCCCCCATCATTGCTCTCAAATTCGTTTCAATTTCACCAATTCTACCAAATTTTGACCACCCAGAAATAACAATATTGTATGTGATGCTATTAAAGGGAATCCTCCCTTTCATTTTATTAAGGAACGAATTCGCAGCACCCACATGGGACCGTCGGCACAAACACTGTAGAAGCACGTTCAGAGACTCCGTATCACATTTCGACCCAAACTCTTCCAGTTGTCCAAACATTTGGATTGCTTTCGACACTTGACAAGCCCGGACATAACTGTCCATTACAATCTCCAAGGTATCTGAAACAGGACTTATTCCTTCCATCTTCATATCATGCAACACACCCACCATATAATCAAAGAATTTTCTTCTCCCTAGTGCCTTAAGAATTACATGATAACAATCAATACCTTTAATTTGATCTATCGTCGGTTGCTTAATTGCCCAATTAAAAAACATAACCATTGCTTCACCTCCCAAATTTCCCTTGTTGACTACCTTGGCTATGATATCAACACTCAATTCAACACGGGTGTTTGCTAAAGCCTGCTCGATTGCAGTTTTGCCTATAAGTTTCTGAAGAAAGATGCCTCTAAGTTTCTCTTCGGGTGTCAAGAACCCATCAACGGCCTTAACCTCCAGTTGCTTGTAAGGTGAAGTTACAATAAACTGCTTTGGAACTGTTGTGCTGCGAGGAATTGGTAAGAGGTCAGAGAGCTGGTTCAGCACGTGAGACTCGTCTATGGGAGGTTGGCTTGTTGGTGGGTTTTGGAATTGGTCGTTGTGTGATGGGTTTGGAAGTAGATTAAAGGTCGAAAATTGAAACTGAAACAGGGAATTTGAGGAGCAGAGGGACTGTGATTTGTACCTGATTGTGTTCAAGCGTCCGAGATAGGCCCTGATTCGTCGGGCTTGTAAGGCCATGAAAATGGAGCAAATATTAGAGCGTCATATGAGTCTACTCACTTAGCTTTGGTGGAAGATGATAATGCTCTGGTAAAAGCATCAGCTGGAGGGGGGATGGTGGGCAAACCAGGTGCTATAGTTATACAACTCAAATGGGGATGTAAACCAGGTGCTATAATACAACTCAAATGTAAAAAAAACTTGCTCCAATGGGGATGTAAAATAGCAATTTCGCAGATGTAAAATGACAGAGATGGAAAAGGGGATGGACCCATTTGACTACAGCTATAATTGACAGGTCATCACCCAACTGATTGTACCAGAATTTTGGACGCCGGAAACAGATTTCAGAGAGGGGTTGGATCGTCGTCGCCGTCCAAAATCCTCGTCGCCATACAAAACCCTCGTCGCCGTACGAGTTCGGTCCGTGGCTGCGCCTTCCGAAACCCTGTCGCCGGCCGAATCTGATTTCAGAGAAAACTCTGGTTCAGGGCGGGGGGGCCGCTTGGGGGTGTTTCTGGTTCAGGGAGAGAGAGGGTCTGGATTTCTTCTGTTTTGTTCGTACGGAGAGAATTTTGTTCATCTTTCTGTTAGAAAGAGGGTCAACATTATCCTGTCTGACGTCATGCTCATATGTAATATATTTTTTAATAAGCGTGAAATTACTTTATGATGAGACTCAAATCATTTCAACTAATAGAACGAGAGAGAAAGAAAGAGTAAAATTGGGTTTGGATCTTTCTTCCATTGCGTTTGGTCCGGCCGTTTGGGGTGGGGGGGGGAGTGTTTTTTTTTAGGAATTGATTTTGGCACTTCAGTTTTAGCCATTAGTACTCCACTTTGTGTCTTAATCATATCTCTATTATAAAACAGAAGGATGTGAAGACAAATTATTGCAACGGCTTAAATTTGTTTGATCCAATGGTTGAGATACATTTTTTCACGTTTTATAAAAGTATTCACACTTGCCCATCATATTACATAAATGCCGTCCGTTGTCTAAAAGGAAAAAAGAATCGGAATTCAAATTTTACGGCTCTCTCCCTCTATGTGATAACAAAGAAGGGGAAAAGCAATTCTCCTTGCTTCCTTTCTACGAAACCTTTCCTTCCCTACGGATTGACTGTCTTCGGAGAAGAGGTTCCCCCTTGAACTACCGAGCACATGGACCGTCCACCGTCCACTCCTCCTCGACAGTCAAACCCCTCAGGACAAATCAAATTGGGACCATTTCTATAAATTTTCCAAGATTGTTTATCTTCTCTGTTTAATCCAACCAAAGGAATAAAAAGTTAAGCTAGATTTTGGCAATATTATTAATTAGTACACCACTATATACCAGAATGGTATGTTCTCAGAGAGAAATGTTTTCTATTTGATTTGTCGCCCACTTGCGGTGTCTTAATTAAAAGATAGACGTGTCCAAAGAAATTGATTGCACTTTAGAGTTTTTGAACGGAAAATCTTAAGAGTGAGCAAACCCTTACCTCTCAGGCCTCGACCACTTGGCCAACCCATTCGTTTCAAAAAATAGTACTGCAATAATTAATTAACTTGTTTGGTAGTTACCCCTTAATCAACAATAACTAAATTAAGCAATGCAAACCCGAAATAGATGTGATGCAAACTCCAATCGGCATGTGGGCCTTATTGTATTTATTTCAGTATACAGATGAAGTCTTTTTATTATTATTATTTTTTAATCCGAATGAAGTTATTTTTCCCTCCGCAAACTTGTTCTTCTTAAAATATTGGTTTGGTATTTTGTTCGGTATGATTTATTATCATAACTTCTTGTTTATTTTTTGGTCAATATTTTAGTAGCAATCAATTGTCTAGGATGAGAGACATAAGAGAAGTACAAAAAAAAAAAAAGTTGAAAAAAGTTCGGATAAATAAAATAATTTGTTTCAACCTTTTTTGTTCTTTTTAATAATTTATGAATTTTCATTTTCATTTTTGAAACTTTTTTCATCCAGAAAAATAATAAATTCAAAAAATTTGATGTACATCTAAGAAAATTCAGGAAAAAAAATTGAAGAAAAATAGTACTACCAAAATACTAATGTGTACCCAAAAAATAAAAAAATAAAAAAAAAAGGAAGAAGGGAGCTACAGTCACGTGCACAGTCCATGTGAGCTCTCTTTCATTTGATCCGTGTGACTCCCACGTACGAACCCCGACCCAGCATTCAATAGCCTCAAAAAAATACAAAAATACAAAATGAAAATAAAATTAGTTAAGGCCTGTTTGGTGGGAGAGAAGAAAAGTAGAAACGGAGAGAGAGAGAGAGAGAGAGAGAGAGAGAGAGGGAAGGAAGGCGGAGGAAATGGGTAAAGGAGCAGCAGCAGCAGCTGAGACGAAGAAGAGGAAGAAGAAAGGACGTCCCTCTCTCCTAGATCTCCAAAAACGCAATCTTAAACAACAAGAAGAACAACAAAAGGAGAAACACCCAATTACTCCCAACCCTAATTCCAACCGCCGATCAACACGCCACAATCCGCCTTCCGACTTGAAACCCGGAAACGACGACGATGACGATGACGAGCGAAAAGAGAAAAAGGTCAAGCCTTTGGTCCGTTTGCCCCCTTCCGTGTCCTTGAATTCGGCTTCTGAAGCCTCTGATTCCAATGCTGATGGTGACAAACCTGAGATCAATCACTTCACTCACAGATCTGCTCATCAGGTACTACTAAAAGCTTCTTTCTTTTTTGTATATTTCTATCCGTTAAGTTTTGCACTTCAAGTTCTAGGTCTGTTTTCTTTCTATTTGTGAAAAAATGAAGAAAAAAAATAAAGAAGCATGCTTGTATCCATTTGCCGTTTGTTTTAGTAAAAGGTTTTGTGCTTTGAAGAGTGTCCATGTAGGAGTAATTTAAATTGGTTGGGATTTTCGCGCGTAATAAGTCAGACCCTTCCTTCTTTTGTGGTAGCCTCAGATCGGAAGTGCTTTGACTAAAAGTCAAGGTTTTGGGTTTATTCAAATATACATTAAATATCTATTTACCTTTTCAATTTTTTTGTTTATTTGAAATCTGGGTGGTTTCTATTTTTCGCTTTCTAGATAGCATTATTGAGTATTATTAATTACTCTTATATTGTTTGTATTCAGTCGGGTGCGTACAATAATTATATAGATAGATATACCCGCCATCCATCATGTCTTGGAAAAAGTTTCAATTTGTCTTTTCCTTAATTATTCTGATTTATATTTCCTCATGTACTTTCTCTTCTGTCGCTGCTTAATTATCTGCGGCTTCTGAGCTTTTAATTGTTGAATTACTAATTTGTACATTTATTTTTTTATCCTCCTAACCGAACCAATGTGTATCGGATCAATTTTTGCAGTTGGAAAAGGTTCAGAAAGCGATGGACACTCTACATGGTTTTTATCAAATTCTCCTCTCTTGAACAAAAGGCAGTTTTTATGGGGAATTCCCAGTAATTACTTTTATTACAAAATAACTGTTCCAATTATTTGTGGGCAGGGCCGACGTTGGACTCTGGACCCACAACACCTTTGCCAGACAAAACGTTGTTGGTGTTCATCCTTGACAGGCTTCAAAAGTGTGGTTTTTTCTTTTTCTTTTTTTTTTTCTTTTTCTTCTTTTCTAGTTTCTCAGATTTCATTCTGCTCTTGTGCCGTTCGTTTTTGTTTTAATAATTTCTTTAAACTCAATGGCAGGAAAGACACTTATGGGGTATTCTCAGAGCCCGTTGATCCTGATGAGGTGCTTCTTTTGGAAATCTTGCATTTATTTAATTTGGTTTTTAACTGAAGCCCCATTAGGTGGCACTGAAACAGTTTCTTTTCAGCTTCCTGATTACCATGAAGTCATAGATCATCCAATGGATTTTCAAACAGTCAGGAAGAAACTGGACGAGGATCGCTATTCCAACTTGGAAGAGTTTGAGGTTGGTTTTTGACTGTCAGTGATGTGCTGGAATTTGTGGTTGTGCTAGTTGCTCCATTTCACAGTTTCCATTTGAATCTACCACAGTTCTTTGACAATGAATTTGTTGTCTCCAACTTTGAGGGAATCAGTACTCTATTGAATTTATATGAGTTTCCCTGCCCACTCTCTCTCTCTCCCTCCGTGTATACACACACACACACAACACTCCAATGAGTCTTTTGATATGAAACACTCCCCACTCGTCTTTCTCAGTTTTTGAGGTATTACTCCATCCAATAGAGTAGTGAGATGGACCAGTGCACAAACGCATTAAAACGCTCCTTCAGATAACCAATTCACTAACATTTACTTCAGATGGAAATCCATAGTTCGGACCTGAATGCTCTGTGAATTATTGATACCATCTTCTGCAGTAGTTCATGGAATGGTTCCTGCAAAGTGTACTTGCGGTTTTGTAGGTCTGCACTCGCCCTGTTAGGAAGAGTAGCAATATAAATAGGAGAACCTTAATATGGCTTTGGTGAATTTTCTTAAAACTCCCTTTTGGTGACTGATGAAATCCTCTTTAGCAAGTCTTACAAAGTCCTCCATCAGTTTTTGAGCATGACATAATGTTTGCTGACAGGCCTTTAGATTTTCTGGATTAAGTTCAAATGAAAATACTCGTATAAACTTTCTTAGTTTATTATCCATTTGAAAACTTTTAGCAGCAACCCATACCATATTAATGGGGATGGATCTTTGTCATGTTCTGCAATTGGACTGCTTGGTTGTAGACATGACACTTGATGGCATTGTGACTTTGTTGTTTCTAAAATATTGATGCTATCTTTCGGGGTCTTGAACTTATATTTATTTCTGCAGGCAGATGTGTTTTTGATATGTTCGAATGCAATGGAGTATAACGCTTCAGATACCGTTTACTTTCGACAGGTAATGGCCATCATTGGAGTCGCTAAGAGGTTTGCGATTTGAGCTCACTTGAGTTCTTTGTCTTAATGTTGAGACTGACTTTCTGTAGGCACGGACCATACAAGAGGTGGCAAAAAGGGACTTTCAGAATTTGAGACAAGTCAACGATGATGGTGAACCACAACCCAGAATTGTGCGCAGAGGCAGGCCACCTGGCAAGAACCCAAAATCATCCTTTTGTAGTCCTCCAATTGAGCGTGTTGGTCCTGAGTCTACCTCTGATGCTACTCTTGCTACTGGGGGTGATAATGGGGCTGGGTCTAACTCTTACAACCTCAGAAGAGGACCTATATCATCCAGGTTTCAATCCAATGATGCGTCGTTCAGGACCTCTAACCAATATCGCAATAATGAAACATTTATTGACTGGTCGATTGACTGGAATAGTGAATTTCCAGGTTAGGGACTTTCATCTTCCAACGTTCGATTAGTTGTTGAATTGTTCTCTGGCCTCTTATGTGTTTTAAAGCCCTTGTCTGATCTGGCTAATTTGCAGCTTCCGTTTTGAAGGCTGAGGCAAAACATACGAAGAAACAATTTTCTTCAGATGAGAACAGGCGTGCCACCTACAAAAAACTCCATCCTTCAGCTTTTGGTCACCAGTCTTCAGTATTGGCTACCCTCAGTGGAGACGTGAAGCAGTTAATGAAGGTATGTATGTATCGTGAGAAAGTTACTATGCTTCTTCGGGTTGTTTTTGGTAGCTGGAACTACTTTGGGATAAGAGTTAATGATTTATATCTCGCACCAGCGTTTAAAGGTCTCCGGTTATTTAGGACAAACGTAATGAACAGTGCTTCAGGTCCTTCTGGACAACCTTGTGCAAAGTATATGACCTAGTCATATTTTGGGAGAACTAAACAAATAATTGTAATACACAATCTTGGTTATTGACCTAATCTGTCATATTATTGCAGAATTCAATCTCATACTTGTGGAGAATGGAGATCATAGCTTCTAGTTATAGACTTCATAACATACATGTTTGTTCAGTTGATTTGCACCAATATGCATTCTTAATGTATGCTGGTGGATCTATTTTAACTTTATGGCATTTTGGATTATGTGGTAACCAATAACAAGCTCTAACCTATTTTTTTCCCACTCTTCAGGTGGGTCTACATGCAGAGCATGGTTATGCCAGAAGCCTATCTCGATTTGCTGCAAATTTGGGGCCTGCTGTTTGGAAAATTGCTTCGATGAAAATCAAGAGTGCTTTGCCTGCTGGAGTAGAGTTTGGTCCTGGATGGGTAGGAGTAAATGATGCATCACCATGGTCGCCATCTGGATCCCTTGAGCAGAAATCTTCAAACAAGTCTTCTTTGTCTCGTAAAGAAGATATGGTTGAATCTATACGTGCACAAAATTCCGATATCGACTCTTCCATACTGAGGAGTGGTGTTGGTGGAATAAGCCATGGACCTTCATTCCCGACTTTGCAAAAACACATGCTTAATCTGGATAGGAATGGGTTCAATGGTGTGTCGCATTACGATCATATATTGCAAATGGCTTCTGCGCCTTCTCAAGTGCTTGGTGTGGTAAACCATATAATTTCAGAACCCAAATTGCCTGGAAGTTCTAGTAATGCTCGTGTTGTAAATATTTCAAACCCTAGTACTGCACCTGATTTACAAACAAGACCTGAAGTGGCACTTTCCGGGCTGCAACCTTGGCAAGGGCTCCCAGCGCACGGAAGACAGTATTCTATACCGGTGCCACCTGATTTGAATGTCCGATTCCAGGCACAAGGCTCGCCTAATTCCAGTTTCTGTATTGGTTCACCACAGCAGCCAGATTTAGCATTGCAGCTCTAAATTCATATTGTTCGTGTTTCTAATTTGACTTGGGCAGAGGAACAAGTAGATTAAAATTTGGTACTCTCGGGGCTATCGGCAACTCCTGACCTCCGGGAAAAGCATGAAAGAAGAAAAACGCCTAAAATGGCACAGTCCCTTCTTCGCCCCTGCGTGAAGTGCTGGATGTTGTAGTTCTTGGTCTGTAAGTTAGTGTTTCTTCTAATTCCAGATCGGAATAAGTGGATTCAGTTTCGATATTCGCACGGGTATTGGTAACTCCTGATTGTTAGAGCCTCATCAAGTAATTGAAGCTTAAGTGTAGTGAGACGTCTTGTAGAGGTTATTACACCATTTTTTTTAGAATTGTGAAATTATAGAACCGTTTAGGTTAGAGCCAGTGAATCTTATTCATAAGATCTGAATTGGTTTAGTGGGATACTTGAAATTGTTAATAAGAAAGGGAAATCAGGATAAAGTATTTCGATAATGTTTGACTGGACAGCATGCTGTACTGGTGGTTGCCTGGTAAACGTTCTGTAGCCACTAAACGGTTCAAGGCAAGATCTCTTTGTTATTCTTTAGCCTTAACTATTGGACGCAAGCTCAAGTTGTAATGGATAACATTTCGGGTTAACTTCAATGATAGAGTATTTGTTGAAGGTAATCCGAAATGTTAATAAAAGCCTTATACTTTGCACATGGTACAAAGGATTTATGCATTACAGTTTTGGCACAAAAAAAATAGTATTTTTTTTTTTTGGCATTAGCAATACTCTTCTGAAAACTTCAATTCTTGAAAGTTCTAGGCCCCCCAATTGCAAGTAAGAAAAAGAAGCGGCTTTAAATGGTTTGGTTCTAAAAAGGAGAGTTTATGGCCTAAAACAGCTTTGGTTCTAAAGGAGAGGCCTCTTTTTGTGGATTGCAATGGTGGCGCAGTGGGCTAAACATCTAGCAGCACTCGAGCGCCGAGCCAAGCTTATTGGGTTAAGCTCGAAGAAGAGGAGTGCAAGGGCCCAACAAGGAGGCCCCAAACAGGCTTGATGTCCAGTTTGGGCGGGGGCCGATTTAGCTGACTTGCGTGAAAGGGTGGAGCCATATGGGCGATGAGTGGGAATGGCTGGACCACATGGCGTCTGCCTTCAAGCCATTCGGTAGTCGTCTCGGCTCGTCACGAACGATGTGAGCTCAGAGTCTGCCTACAAGCCATTCGGTAGTTGTCTCGTCACGAACGACGCGAGCTCAACATGAGCTTACTTGGAGTTCACGTGCATTCACACTACGAAAGGGAACATGACAAATTCTTAAAAGGTACACAGTCGCTATCTTGCTAAAGAGTTGTGTACTTCCTCCCTCGGTTGAGACCAACTTAGAGATAGTAACTCCTTCAAGCCGTCATAACTCTTACAGTATCGTTTTTTCGAAACATAAGCCAATCGAGTTTTCATAATGAACTTGCTCGTTATATCACATAAAACAGGTCTATTATTCTGGTGTGGATGGCAGGCTGGTCTAATTTATCATTTAACAAAATATGACATCGTTCTATTTTAAAATTTTGCAAGTTAAGCAGTAAGTATAAGGACTCGGCAATTGTTTTAGCTCACGGATCGAAAAGGTATCACTCCTATGTATTAAACCCCGAGGAGTTTGCCAAGTGGTTTTGGTCTGAGACTTATGGGTTAGATCTCTTTTAAGGTTTGATTCTCTTTTCTAGCAAACTCTTAGTGCCAACCAACTCCCACTTGCACGCCTATGAAACGACTATTGGAGGGGTTGGACGGATAAGTCTGAGACGTGCGGATGCGTAAGCTGTCCCAGGACAGCCTGCAGCCTGCATTATAAAAAAAAAAATTAAAAAAAAGTACTATGTATTAGGAGTAAAAAGTATCCCGAAAAGTGATATTTGAGTTAACTATGTATTTGTCCCGGTACAACATGCATTATTTAAAAAAGGTACTTTGTATAAGGAGTAAAAAAACATCCCAAAAATGATATTTGAGTTTACTATATATCTGTCTCGACTCGTATAGATTTTTCCACACACGACCACGACTATGAAACAGTTTAGAAACTGAAATAAACGTTCATTCTCGAGGATTAGTCTAGGCATGCTACAGCCAGATTATCCTAGCTATATAACCTATGCAATTTACAGAATTTGACGACAGAAATCCCTAAACCTTGAAATAAACATAAGATAAATGCAAAAAAAAAATAATGTTACCCTGGACACCACACTTGTTTGGTGTGTACGATAAATAACAAACGATTTCACAATTGACTGACCTTAAACATGATGATGTAATAGATCAGAACACCAATCGTTCTCCGCATTCAGGGCAGACACCACAAGTATTGGAAGCAGCTCACTGATGAACCCACCATACCATTTTTGATGAAAGAGACAATTTTCACGATTTTGCATAGTGTTCAATTAAATTTATCCACCTTTTGACTAATCTTAGAAGAATCACATTCACGATTTCGCACAGTGTTCGATTAAATTTATCCACTTTTTGACTAATCTTAGAAGAATCACATGGCATCATGTAATTGGTATAACCAACAAAATATGTTAACACGGAATGACTTTCTTCAACCTTTTTCCCTCTCAACTTCAAGCCAAATTTAGTCGTACACCAAGATATATTTATAATTAGAAAAATGGCACTCACCCAAGCTTAGCTTTCTTGGTTTCATAAGATTACGATTGTTAATAACTCTTTGTTCCTACTTACCAAATGATTAAAAACAAATAAATAAAAAAAATTACACGCAAAAAGGGTGAAAAAGTTCCTCTGCCAATCTACAAACAGGAATAAAACAAAAGTCAATTCCATCTTATATGTTCATTAGCTCAGCTGTGTGCCTAATGAGCTCTAAATTAACGATTGCCACTGTGTTAATTCCTCCTCTAATTAGTTGGCCCAAAGGGCTTGAATTCTAAGTTAGTACTACTAGTATTCTATCGAATACAGAAATCGACTACAGATTATTTGGCCTCCAAAACGTGCATGGAGTCAGGAGGCTAACTAACTCGGTAGTCGGTTTCTGTGTCATTGTAATACTCGAGTCTACCTTCCTGCCTGTCTTCATATTTGCCAAGCCATGCGGTACCCAGATTGCGATTCAACCCCGAACCATCTCCGCGTCAAATCCTTCAGCCGGTTATCGTACACCTCACAAAACTTCTCCGGCCACGCTTGGGGCTCAACAGGCGCATAACCTAATCCCGGTGTCCTATCCTTGGACTCGAGATTCATCGCTTGCATCCAATCCACTACGTAAGCCGACACCCTCCTTCGAAACTTGGCCTTAAATTCCGACCAGGCTTGGAACTTATAGTGGTTCACCACCGCCCCTTGCAAGCCCACTTTCTTCACCTTGTACCCATCCTTCAACTGGAAATGGTGTATCACATTAAGCAACGACTCCTCGATTGCATCCAACAAAACAATAGACTTGTGTCTGTTTTCTTCCTTCCTTCGACAATTGTACCCCTGCGTCACTCCGTTGACTGGGTGCGATTTCTGATTCGATGGTCCAAACTCGTAACAATTAATCATCACTTGCCCAACACCACCAACAATTCCATGCGAAGATTTCTTTGGCAAGAGAGATTTCAACATCTCATCTGAGGGATTCGATAAATTAATCCACGACGGCGAGTAAACAAACTCATCGACGTCGATATACGCCATCCACGTGCACGAGTCTTTGGTGTTAACCGCGCAATGAGAGAACCCGGCCTCTTGCGTCTTAGGCCACAGCCAAAACAAAGTGGTCACATTGTAGCCTTGTTCCACAAGCTCAGCCACGACTCTCTCCAAATCGTCGTCGCTGCCGTTGTCGTAAAGTACGAATTTCTCGATCCCGATCTCGGAGTGATACACCACCCACTCTTTCAAATACTTGGCGGCATTGTACACCATGGTGCACCCGCACAGTAGCGATTTCGGCTGGTCCGGTGCTACCTTGCGCGGGGGAGAGTAGTACGCCACGGAGGGGACCACAAGATTTTGGTCCGGAATCTCTAATGAGATTTTGATTGGCTTGTCGTCAGAAGATGAAACGCCGCTAAGCTCAGGGCGTCGACAGCGGAACACCTCTTGTATTGAGGTCGCTACGGCCGTTCTAACGCCGTTAAAGACGTCATCGCCGACGCTGAACACGCACCTAAACTCGTTCGGCGCTCTGTTTACGCCTTGGCGATTGTTCAATCCCTTCACGAATAATACGACGTCGTTTTCGGTTGATAACGAGTCGTATACGAGGAAGTTCCATCGGAGCAGCTCCGGCACAGGTGTTTTCCTCTCAGGCGGATTCTCCGGCGACTTCGTTAGAACAGGCTGTGGGAAAGGTAATCGACGGCGGACTCTCTCCGGTAAATCGCATTTAAACGTGGCACGATAAGGAAACGGTAGGATTCCAGAAGGTTTCGCCGGGGAAGTATCGTTGTTAGGAAAGAGGCAGGTGTATTTGCCGGTGTCGTAGTCTGTGGGAAGCGGAGTCCCCGGAGAGATTATAACGAGGATTTCCCAAGCCGGAAGCAGAATCGAAACCGTAGGGATAACGTTGCGATTGCTCTGTTTGTCTTCTTCTCCTTTGATGATTGCGTTATTGGGGTTGCTCAGTTTTTCTTCTTCTTCTTCTACTTCTACTACTTGTTCTTCGGGTCGGATGATTGCGTTATTGGGGTTGGATAGGGGGAAGGACGGTAGAGGGAACGGAGGTGAGAGAACATTGACTGCGGAGATTAATACCGGTGGTTCAGGAAATACTAATTGGTGATAGAAACAAACTAAAGGGACGATCAATGCTACGACGACAAAAGTAGTCGTGCGAACTTTTTGGGCCATCGATCATTCCGTGGGAGAATTCAGAAAGACAAATTATGCGTGTGGTTTATTTATGGAGTAGAACGCTAGTTGGACTTCCTTCCTTTTTCTGGTTTGCAGGATTCGTTTCCTTTTCAGAATGAGATTTGTATTAGTCATCGGTGGTATAAGTATGAATCTATCTATATGGATATATTACGGAAATTAAGAGATATTAATGTACATGCTTTTATATATATGAAGAGAGAGATCTGGAGAGAGAGAGAGAGAGAGAGAGAGAGAGAGAGAGCAAGACTTCTTCCTAATCCTAATTAATTTGATTCGGTGGTGCAATTGTGAAGTGGTCAAAATTCAGAAGGTCGGTTTTGTATGTGACTAAATTCATGCATGCACTGGCTGTGGCTCATCTCATTTAAATCATATTTGATTATTTAAAATATGGGTTACGTAGCATATTTTCTTCGTGTCGGGAAGTATTGGCCATAAATTGATCCGAACATCGACTTGTAGTCTTATTTATCGGCTACTAGAGAACTTACAATTTGCAATATTTCGTACTTGTACAAGAAGAAAAGAAAATTGGATCCAATTAGCTTTATAATTCTATCACTTATATGTGTAGGCTTAACTTTGATCTCATCTGGTGAGATTCTCCTATCTTGTTAAGAAAAAGTAACCTTTAATATTTATTGAAGATCTTATTGGTGGTTAGCTATTGATGTCAATAGATCTCCAATTTTTATTTTTATTTTTTTATCAATTTCGGGTGTTGTGGAAAATATATGTGCACCTCTACTAATTCTTAGAATCAAAGCCATGCACTGATTGAACCTCTCCCTATGGTTGATTGGTTGATGATGTCTATGAAGTTTCGAACCTAAAATAATAATTAAAAAAAGAAAAAGAAAAGAAAACAAGTTCTTATGTTTCAGGGCATTTACCATCAAAACATGCATAACTCTCCTTGTTGCTATGAGTTTGTGGTGCGTCCTTGTTGAATTAACCTTCATGAAACAAATGGCAACACAAATTTCGTGTGAACTGCCCGCATTATCTTCATGAATCAAATTAACGTTTGATTTTAATATTCAATAGTTACAACTTACGACACACATGCATAAGTTCGTGCCACTGAACTTGTTACGATCAACTATTGCTAGAGCATGAAATAAGATATATGTACATATATCCGTACCAATGGTCCAAGATAAAATACATAGACTCGATCACAATGCGTGATGAAAATGGGTATGAAGCATTCTGTGGCAGTGCCCGGTGATCCACGTACCTTAGAATGAAGTAATAAGCCATTAACAAAAAGTTGGATTAATTTTACAACAAGTGGGGGTCACACACATGCCTTAGCATAGCATCGGATTATGTCCTTCAACCCCACACAAAGTGCACTCGTTTCGTTTGACTTTATGCCACGTTCCATTCCCTAGCTATCCCTTGCCTACCTCGAAAGTTGATTAATTTTACCATGCAGTATTATTATTCTTTAACTACTTCAAAAGTAATTAGGACCTCACACGTTACTACTTCTGTGCGGTTTCAAGTTTCCGTCTTTATATATACTGCTTGTTTCGAATTTCGAAACAATTGTACGTGTACTTTTATAATGTCTCGACTCGAGTTGCTAATTTTTTTTATGAAAAAAAATACGTACGTCTACTTTATTAATATTTCTAGTTCTACGTTATTTTAATTACCATCTACTATAATATAGTTAGTTTCGGTAGTTTAAACCTGAGGGTTGCCACTGATACTTTATTATATAGTAAATGTTGTAAAATGTGCATGATTTTCTTACCGAATGTCAATGAGAGAGCTAGTGGTGGGTCTACGACTTTAATTACGTGGAGATTAATCTCCTTTTGGTCAGTACAGTAATTAATGGTTTCCTAGGGAAAATAGGAAAACATTTACAAAATCTCTCTTGCTTAAACAATCTTCATTCTTTTTGGTTACTACTCCAGTAATTAATGCTTTCCTAAAAGCAAAAGGAAAAATAGGAAAACATTGGAGTACAAAATCTCTTTGCTTAAACAATCTTCATTCTTATGGAAGAGCATATATCTTGCTGGCTGAACCCGTGCCACACGATCGAATCTGTAGAAATCTTATATCCATCTCAAAATCAAATTGGCAACGAGCAGAGATGTTCCAAATGTTATTAAGTGATCACTCATTCCATCATCAAATAATGTGAGACTCTATTTCCTTAACAGAATCACACTTGATTAGATTGGATCCTCTTGAATTTCAAAAGTATCATCGTTTGTCCTCACGAATGGATATATTGATGAGTCATTGAGTTAGGCTTTTGGTGGTTTTAATTTGCATCTTCTCGATCAATTGAGAACATGCAGTGCCAGACTAAACTCTACCCCTTCCGAATTTATACTGAGGGAGTGAGATACGTTAATTTGTACCTATCTCCGTGAAAAGAGATGTGAGAACACCACGCAACATTACAAATGAACGCTCGATCTGTCTCTTTTATCAATTAATTTTTCAAAAGATACCTGTAACAATAATACTATGGGTGATCACTGACCATGTTTTGAATACCATGTGAGTTTGTCTTTTAACGCAATAGTGGAATAGACCATGTCCGTCATGCTTTTTACCTATACAATTAAGAACGGTAACTCATGTGCGCTATACTAAATGTGGTCATTAAATACACTTGTCTGTACAATATGGGTTCTAATTGGGCCAACTTAATAAACCCACTGATTTTATGGGTTTAGATGGGTTGGAAATTAGTCCAACTTAAAAAACACATTTATTCTTCTATCAGGGCTTTTCCACCCATTGGCCCGTTCTTTCCGTTATTTAATTTGTTCCCGCTTAACTCAATGGATTTCCATCTCAACTCTTATTATTATTATTATTGTGAGAGAGAGATTAATTAAAGAACAATCTGAAGTCTAGCCTAATCTGACGTCTAGCCTTTTCCGTGACTGGTTCTTAAAGTATCGATGACTTACTATTCCATAAAATTAGTTCATAAAATCCCAATATAAGCTAGGGGTCCATAAAAGTGGCAAATGATGCATACATACATTTGTCTGTACCATATGAGAAGTCATTTTACGAAAGACTGCCATGATGTGTTCTTAGCTTTTGAGGCCTTACCCAGTTATTTGATTTGGTATTGTTTCCAATTGCTATAACTCAGATAATCTTGTCGTTTCGGATTACTCCACTTGTTATGTAGCAAAGGCAGTGACGAGCAAAGTTAAGAGTGTGTTTCACTAAACTTCTTAAAAAATAAATATACTTATTTGTAATTTTTAAATTTAAAATTAATGAAATTACTGAAATAAATATACGTGGATATCAAAAAAACTAGAAGGTGAAAGGGCAAAATAAAAAAGGATGGAACACATTAAATGGAGTGGGGAAAAATTAAGGGGTATTTTGGTATCCAAAATAAATTTTACTCTTCATCCAATATTTCAACTACTTTCACAACTTTTTACAATAGTGATGTTTAA
Source organism: Rhododendron molle (assembly GCA_025413875.1). Taxonomy (NCBI): domain Eukaryota; kingdom Viridiplantae; phylum Streptophyta; class Magnoliopsida; order Ericales; family Ericaceae; genus Rhododendron; species Rhododendron molle. The sequence continues at coordinate 44,588,643 of CM046394.1, read as the reverse complement.
TTGACCTCATTTAATGAATATTAACAAGTGTTTTATCATGTGTAGAGGCTTACATTAACAAAACCCTTATTATTAGAGACAGAGAATCAAAGAACAATCGGACGTCTAACCTTTTCCGCGACTGGTTGTTTCGCCGGAATTGCACTTGCAGTAGAATTTGATAATTTAAATTTGATCACTGTATCGTCGCTACAAGTATATAACATGATACGGTGACCAACATGATTGGTTCATGTTGATCAAAAAAAAAAACATGATTGGTTCATGGGACACTGGGTGGGTGGATACCGGAAGTTTACTATAGGGGTGGGCCGGTGGCCTTTACCATTCCAAAGAAATTGCATTTCCAATTTTAGCCCAATAGAAACGGGCCTGAAATCTCAACCAACCCAGCCTACCACTCGAAATAACATTACGAAGCCGGCCCACTCCTCCGCAACACCGGCCCAAGGCCCAAAGTCTAGAGAGAGAGAGAGAGAAGAACCACTCAAAGAGGCGCGAAAAGTGGGGCAAAAGCTAAATATTTCTCCGTAATTTCTATTACTAGTATTTTTCTCTGATCGGTTCTAAAATTTTGAGATCTTCTCTTTCTGTTTTTGAATTATTTGCAGCAATGTCTTCTGATGTTGGTTGATAGTTACTAGATTTTTGCGTTTCTGGACCTCTCCCCCTCCTCCTCCTTCCTATTGGAGAGAGAGAGATAGAGAGAGATCCAACAAAATCATCCTTCTCTCTCTTTCGCATTATTTCCTGCCTTTTTTAAAAAAATAAATAAATAAATCGATCAGGCATTATTTCCTGCTTGTTCTGTAAGAATATCATGAGTACATTTTGTTCATATGATATTGGGGCCACTTTTGCAATAAAAAGATAAAATTAATATAAAAATGTTGAGGTGCTTTTCATGCGGGGGAAATAGCCAACTAAAGGATATTGACGATGGTATGGTCGTTCGCTCATCTGACTCTTCTGGTTCTGGTTCTGGTTTGTACCCTCTCTCTCTCTCTCTCTGTCTCTCTCTAAATATCTCCACTTTCTTTTTGGGATCTCAATCTTCATTATACTCCTCTCAAAAAGTATGTGAAAACATAGAATGTATGTTTATAACATGGGCTGCTCAACTCAAGCTTAGAATTAGGATTTTGCTACTTTGTTTGTTTACTGTTCTTTTAATGGAGTAGTACAATTTATGCACGTTGATCACGTGACATGTTGATGTCCAATTAAAATGATTTGTTATATATTTTCTTGGTCGCAAAATGTATTAGAAAAACAGCAGTTTGGATCATTGTTGCGGGTTGAGAACGGACCCACAAAGAGGAAGGGTAAGGGGGATTGTACATTAGGCTGTGTTTTGTTTGTCTAAGAAAATCATTTTTTTACTCAAGATTTTTTTTTGTAGAAGGTTTTTTCAGTTTCTAATCACATTTTTTACTTCTCTGGTTGAGAAACTAAAAAAGATAATTTTTTTTTTAAAACCAAAACGCTAAAAAGGTTTTGCGTAAAACCATTTTTTGTTTTTATTCTCCCAAAGACCTTCTTCTCTTTGTTTTCCATTGCATTGGTTTTGCAGTCAGTGGCAGAAGAGAAGTTCCTATAGCTCCAATTGTGGAATTCAAGTTTTGAAAATAGAGCTCTTATACTCGTTCAGTTTTTGTTCATGAAGCGTTCTTCCTTTTGTGTGTTGTTTATTTAGTTTTGGATTATGCATTTATGTGCAGAGCATGGGAGCAGAAGACGTTTATTTAGCGGTAGAGGCAATGAAAACGGCAGCCAAAAGGGCAATGTGGCCCGTAGCTTCACATTCCGCGAGCTTTCTACTGCGACTAGAAACTTTAGGGAATCCAATTTGATCGGGGAAGGAGGTTTTGGAAGAGTTTTCAAGGGCCGTCTGGATTCTGGGCAGGCAAGTTGTGCAATTCCAACCTCTCTTTCATTTGTACTATGCTTCTTTCGTGCATTTGAATTCAAAATCAGCATTTTGTGTTTTGTTAGTTGATTTTTTGTTCCTCCTTGGTCTTAACAAAGGAAAGGTTACTTTCTTGATAAAGCGTGCACATAATAATTGTTCTCTTCGTTTTAAAAACTATACTAATCACTTGAAACTTGGTGCAGATTGTTGCAATTAAACAACTTAATCTCAATGGGTTTCAAGGAAACCAGGAATTTATTGTTGAGGTTCTTATGTTGAGCCTACTGCATCATCCCAACCTTGTTAACCTGATTGGCTATTGCACTGACGGAGATCAAAGACTTTTGGTTTATGAGTACATGCAGATGGGTAGCTTGGAGGATCATCTTTTTGGTAATTCTCGACCATATGCTTATCATTTATTCATCTCCCTCTGACGTAATTTCAATTCTTTCTTTGCTTGATAAGCAATGTAAATGTGTATATAAAGAGCATCAAGGTACCTATATGCAAGCAGAGGACCAAAAGAGCAGCCACAGACAAATGGGCTCCAAATTCTAAAAGTGAAGCGATTCTAAATAGTCTACAAAGGAAAAACATATAGGCTGGGAGTGGGAGGGATAAGCCCCAACACCCCCGTAGACAAGGTAATATTAAAATAGCAATTAAGGCGCAGGATGGACTCCTACACATCTTTGAGAGATCTTTTGTTTTGCTCAATCAAAATCATCTGAATTGAGGATGGAAGGGCAATCGACCAAGGCTCTTATTCTCTACCTTACTCCGCTGCCACCCCTCCAGGCATTGCCTTAGCCACTTAATAATTTGAACCCAAGCAATCCCAAACAGTCCGAGATTCAAAATCCATGACTCGATAGCCACGTGATAGTGCAGGAGAAGGTGGAGACTGATCAGTGTTACCAGAAAATGCTAATACCCTGACGAATTACATACTTTGCAACACGAGACATATTCACCTACGTAACAACACTGTCGATTTAGCGATGCCGTTGGTTTTTCTATTTATTTCCGTTCACAATCTCCTAACAAGAAACTAATAAATTGCTATGAACTTATGATTCGTCAAGTTGCTGTTTGTTTACTGTGGTAGTTCAAATTAATGGTATGCTACTGTTATCTTCATCACTTTCTTCGTTTTTGGATGGTTGCTCTCTGCGTATTTGTGCTCTTCTAGTAATAAACTTAAGTCGCCATTTTTAAGTAATTCTTTTACAGGTAAAAGCTTGCATCAAAAGATCTAATATAAATTCCTGTTCTCAGATATTGAACCTGATAAAGAGCCACTGGATTGGAGCACCAGAATAAAGATAGCTATTGGTGCAGCTCGGGGCCTTGAGTATCTCCACTGCAAAGCAAATCCACCAGTTATCTACCGCGACCTTAAATCTGCAAATATACTGTTGGACGAAAACTTCTATCCCAAACTCTCAGATTTTGGGCTTGCTAAATTGGGTCCCGTTGGTGACAATACCCATGTTTCAACAAGAGTAGTCGGAACATTTGGATACTGTGCCCCGGAGTATGCCATGAGTGGCAAATTGACTTTGAAATCTGACATCTATAGCTTTGGTGTTGTTCTATTGGAGCTGATCACGGGGCGTAAGGCGATTGACCTCTCTAGAAAGGCCGGTGAGCAGAACCTTGTTGTTTGGGTGAGTTGAAGCATATGCATTTCCCTGTGTTCAATCACTTGGTGACAATGAAAGGCTTTCTCACAATGTTCTGATTGTCGAGCCTGATTGCTTTGTTTGTATGTGGCTGTGGAGGCTTTGTTATTTTATCTGTGTTCTCATTACGCCTTCTTACCTGTTTATTTTAGTACCCGGATTTCAGATCTCTTATGTAATCTGACTGGGTGTTCTTACCTTTTTAATGTACATTCCTTGTGTGGTATAACATTTCAATGGATAACGCTTAACATAAACGGGTGTTCAGTTCTACCACCCCTTTTATGCTATATGGTAAGGATAACATGTAGTGTTGAAAGTGCTCTTTTTGTCATGCAGTTAGGATGTAGTTCTGCTTCTGATAATGGTTTTGTTATCTAGCGCAGTCTCGTCCTTTCTTAAACAATCCAAAGAACTTCATTCGATTGGCTGATCCCAGGCTGCAAGGAAGCTTCCATGTCCGTGCTTTGTACCAAGCAATTGCCATTACTGCAATGTGTCTTCAGGAGACGGCAAATCTTCGCCCCCTCATTGGTGATATTGTTGTAGCACTGGAGTACTTGGCCTCTCAATCTAATAAAAAGTCAAATAGGGGTGTGCCTCGCTCTCCACCATCATCATCACCATCACCATTGAAGAATGGCAACGAATCGCTTTCTCGAGATCGAGATTTTAGAGGCTTTTCATCTATTTGAAGGTTGTTGGTGCAAGTTGAGGTTTGATTTACAGTCAGGGTACACTCCTTATACTGGGATTTCGCATAATTTGGTTTCTTAAGGCTTTTAAGTTTGTGTATATTTGAGCTGAAGTGAAGAGTTGGTCTTCCAGGTTGACGCATGAGGTAAGTCGACCTCTTCATACATTTATGCTCGCATATTAAAATTCGAGAATGAATGAATAGGGTGGGATTCGTGCTATTTTCCTTTATTGGCAATTGGCATGTGTTCTGTCTGTATGATAAGGTATATAGATAGCTTACTTTTGCTGCTAAAGAAAAGCTATGTTCTGAACTGGGAGAGTGGAAAACAATAGATTGGCAAGCCCTTATGTACCTGCTGTGAACCTTTGGTCGGACGATTAATTACTTACGATTTGTCAGCCTTTCAAATTTCCTTAAATAATTAGAATTTCCCATAGCACTTCGAAAGTAAATGCCAATAGACCATACACGTGGTCGTGTTTTTCTGGTCAATATGCTAGACCTTCTGCGAATGTATTTAGTTTGGACTAATTATGTGGTTCGTGCTTGGTGTACGCCATCTTTAATAGGCTCTTTTGCAATCGCCAAAGCAGCTTAGGGTGCTGCAGCAACGTACAGTCATCCAAAACTGCATGGATGCTGCTGAAAGATGTGAATTTCCCTTCAGTAGCCAAAGCTGCTTCGGCAATAAAGCTACCGTTTTATTCCGCTTTTTAGCTACATATGTCCTGAGTAAGGAAAACGCACCACAATCATTGGCATGGAAACACACAATACTGTAGTAAACACAGGCATTTGAACAAATTGTTCTTGGCAGTAATTCATGCAACTCCATTTCTATATTGATTTGGAGGAATAATGGAGCACTTTCTAGTTTGGCCGTGCCCAATAGTCAGGCCATATCTGTATCTGGGTAACTCTAGCTTTGGCCAACAAATCAGTTCAACAATTCTTTTTCCCGGGCACATGAATACATGCAAGTTCATATGTTGTTGTTTATGCTTGTTAACCTACTGACAATGATGATCCCGAAAAAAAAACACACACATACTAATGATCACGGGAAACCTGGTGCGGTGAACACTCTTCATGTAGATGCGATCAGAGTGAAAACAATACATGCACATTCGTGTTTTGTTGTGCATAAGCTCCCCCAAAAAATAAGGTTTCTTTTGTGTGTTTGCGTGTAATGCGCCAATAGACTAATTTGTATTTTCCAACTCTGCCTGAGGGATTTTGCTTTCATGGGATTTAAATGCCATGTTTTTGGGTACATAGATTTGTATATATCATCTGATTTGAAAATTTCTGCGAATGCAGGTGACATTATTGTGCTGGGATTGGATATAACTTCTACAATTTTTAACTTATGGTGACCTATTCCGATCCCATTGAATGTAATGTAAATGTAAAGATGATTTGGTGACGTAGGTAGGATTTGTTTAAATTGGAAATAATATGTCAAGTCGCGTGCAAATTTCTTCAGTGGGTATATTCTTTTACTGATATTATGAATGAGCACAAATATTTTTTCTTCATGTGTGGATTTGGCATGGCTAGACTTTCATCACTTGTACTGTAAGAATGTGTCATACTTCAACATGTTCTTTCCATGCGGGGCTTAATTTTCCAGCTTCAAATGGACCTCCGCTAGTGGATGGTGGGATTGGTCTCCAATGAAGTAGTCGCCCAGGGATAAGTTGAAGTCCACGTAAGTTGGTCCGGACACCCTGAGTTATCGAAAGAAAACTAGAATTTTCTTGGTCAACCTACTAGACTATTGTGTGTTTACTATTCGGAAGAAACTCAGGAACTTCTTGGAAGCTGTAGCTACATTTCATTTGGTCATTCTTCCTTGCTTTTAAGGATACTAATGTTGGAGTAATGCTATAAAAACTAAAATTATGACGCAATTAGAGCCTTGGACCTTAAATGAAACACACATTTGTATGGCCATGATTGTGAACATGCCATTGTGATATCAATCATGGAGTAGTTATTAGAAGACTTGATGATATCCTTGACCAGTCATCCTTACAAGAACAATATGTCATCAAATCCATTCAGATGCTTCCATTGACTAGAGAAATACATACATACATACATACATACATACATACATACATACATAGATATGTGTACGTAGGAAAATCAAAGTACCAAAGAAGTACGCAAAAAGATATACTCCACACTAATAAACTAGAAATTCACCTCCCCATATCAGAGAACCATTTAGATGCCAGTTTTGTTGTTGGTGGTGGTGGTGTTCGGACCAGCTTAAGTGCAGCTCGACTAATCCTGGGAAACCAATGTCACTTCTCTTTAAGAAATTTCTAAGAACTTTCCCATTTCTTCAGATATGGAGCAATATAATTGTCCGGTGGAATTGATGAAATTGTCAATAGTTGTTTTGTTAGTCGGGTATCTTGTTGTTTGTTTACGAGTCAGAGATTACAAACTCCAGTCCAATGGGAAGAATGAAACAGTACGCCTTTGTTTATTGATTTCATCTGTCATATCTAGTGGATGATCCCTCCCTATATACACACGCTCTCTTTTCAAATTTCCACTTGTTTTGACATCTACTGTAAAAATTAACTGGCTTGAAGCTGCTGCCTCTCAATTTCATTTCATTTTGTTAACCTTCACCAGTTAGTGTGTGTGTGTGTGTGTGTATCTACAAAGATTGCCAGTCGCCTAATTCGTTTGGAGTAATCACTACTCCTGGAGTAACGTCACTAACCCTCCAATATCACTTATTTACATGTGTTGAGAACCTTGAGATTTGTATACTTGGTGGTGAATAGGAGGCAGTGGAGGGTCCTAAAACGCTACGTGACGGTGCTCCAGAACACTTGATAATTGTTTTGTTGTTTGTTTTTTTGCTTTCATATCCCAAACTTAAGAGTTTGCTTCCTCTTAGATTTTTAAGTTCGAAACCTCTCAGGTTATCAACTCCTTTGAAACCAGTTTACATAGAACCAATAGTTAGGCAATAGTGTTGGTCCCTAGGATTTGTCGATGTGCGTGCGTATAGATTAGCCCGGACACCTGAATTATAAAGAAGAAAATGGAAAAAAAAACTTGTTAACGTTGAGGCCCCACTTTGACAAAATCAAGGTAGACTTCAAATGGGGCTACCATATACTCTATATTAATGGAAGGAACAGGTCAGTTAAATAAGGCCCAACCTTCATCTTGTCCTTTCTCTATCAATTACAACCTTCCTAAACTTTTAATTTAATCAAGACTTATCCTAATTAAAAAATTAAAAAAAATAGGAAAAGTGATTGGCCTTCAAATCACGCGGTTGTTTGGGAGCTGGAGTTTCTCATGTTGAAATTCATTTTATCAACATGCATCATCGAAAGAGAATGGAGTGCAAATCAATAAAGCACTCACAGAAGAGGGGCTTTTTTGTCTTTTTAATTTCTCATCATATTTTTGGGGGTGTTTGAGAGCCAATTCTACAATGCATTCTGTCAAAAAGTACTTTGCAAAATGAACTACAAATTACAGAAGGCTACTGATTTTGTCACTTCCTTTTTTGTTAACGCCACTCCCCTGCAAGTGTATTTTTGCAAGGGAGTGACGTTAACAAAAAAGGAAATGACAAAATCATTTCCCATTACAGAAGGAGCTTTAGGAATTTCAATTATGCTAAAAATCAACTCTAGAGGAGCTTTTGGAATTCCAATTATACTTTCACTCTCAAAATCCTTCTCAAAGTCATTTAAACACTTTGACAATTTCCATTGTAAATTAACTAGTAATTGCATGTGCTCAAAGTCACGAGCCGCGACACAATATTATTATCTTCGACCCTATTGCTAGTTTTCTTCCTTGGGTCCAAATCATTCATTAATCATAGGAAGTAGCCCACTGTCAGATATCATGTACTCTCATGCATTTAACTGGAGTTTAAATCGCCAAGAGGGAGAAGAAAAAAAACAAGAGAACTGAAAGAGAGAGCGTTCAAACAAAGAAAAATCAAAATGTCGTGTAATCTCTCTCACTCCAACGTACAATTGATTTCCAATACAGCCTCGGCCCTCGGATAGTAGCGTGTGGACCCACAGTTCAATAAGTATACACGTGTGAGGTCCACAGACAGCAAGTAGTCCTGTCTGCTACTGTATGTCTGTATTTGTGTAGCTGCCTAGCTTTAGAATTCCATATTCAAAAAAAAAAAAGCTTTAGAATTCCAAAGCAGGAGTAACAAGAAGAGACAGAAAACCCTTTTCAACTCCTGCCGGCATCAAAATAGTGTAGTAATCTCCTTTCCTCTTTCTTTCTTTCTTTCTTTCTTAGTACTTTCTAGAGAGAGAGAGAGAGAGATGGGAAACTGTTTGGGATCTCCGGTGGAGAATCATAATAGCCCAATCGTCACCCAACCATCAATCCCAGGTATCTTACAAATTAGCTGAACTGGAATGTAGGGAACCTTCTGATTTTCATTTTGAATACTTTCCCAGAAATCCAAATCACTTCTCCAATCAATTCATTCCTCTAGTCTAGTCGTGTTTCCGATAAATGACCGATATCCATTGACTTATTAATACTTCATAATCGTCTTGGTTTCTGTCAGTTGACAGCAAAGAAAACTCAATAAAGCAGAGCAGAAGCCGTGACAACAGACCCGGAGCTGAAAACAGAGGGTCCACGGTGGCCGGAGGCGGACGTGCGGCGGCGGAGAAACACAGCCCAATCGTCCGCAAACCATCAACCCCAGGTATCCCCATAAGCATTTACCCATTAGCTGAGCGGTTCCCCCTTCCACGTTTTATTCCTTCTTTTAGTTATGTTTTCTATCAATTACTGAAATCCAGTAACTTAAACAGTTCATCTTCTTGGTTTCCCCTAGATGACAGCAAAGGAAAGGCAATCAGGCAGAGCAAAAGCAGTAACCACAGAGACGGAGATGAAAACAGAGGGTCGGCGGCGGCAGGAGGCGGAGGTGCGGTGGCGGAGGCGGTGCCGCCGAGCGGGAGAATTATAACTCCGAACTTGAAAATGTTTACTTATGCGGAACTGAAGAGTGCAACAAGGAGCTTCAGGCCGGATACGGTGGTCGGAGAGGGAGGATTCGGGAAGGTTTTCAAGGGTTGGGTGGATGGAGAGACCTTGGCGCCGTCGAAACCCGGCGTCGGAATGCCGGTCGCCGTCAAGAAATCTAATCCTGATAGTTGGCAAGGACTCCAAGAGTGGAAGGTAATTTGGGGATGTGTGTTAGATTAGATTAAATGATTATTGTTGTTTAATTCGATCAGTTGGTATTCTTTAGAAATTTTTAGCCGTTTTTTCATTGCTAATCTCTTAGGAATCTTTAACAAATACTACTACTACTACAAATTTTCAGGAAGTTTTGAGGTTGAACAACTCAATGATCGAATTGGACGCTTATACCGTTGTTTAAGAAAAATAATTAAATTACTCGAACTCGGCTTATTTGACTAAACACTCAACTGATGCCAGTTTGGCTAATAAAAAATTAAATTATTAAAAAATAAAATCGCTAAAATTTTTAAAATTAAATTTGAACAGGTCACTTCTTGACTCAATCAGGCTTGTTTAGCTAGGAGTACTATTAATTAAAGTTTCAATGGTTGACTGTGGCAGGCCAAAGTTTTTTCTTTTTTTATACTAGTAAGTTAATAAACTACTACAGTACTACTTATTAACATCCAATGATAATTGAGTTGACTTTGTATTTTTATATATACTCCTAAAAGTTTTCAGTTGAAAATTTATCCTAATCAGCAGAGAAAAAACAAAAGATTTAAATTTTGGTATCTTCGTTTCCATCTGGCATGAGAAAATCTGGTTGCTTCGATCATCTCTAATCTAATAGTAGTAAGACAGACAGATTGAGGACATCTCATCAACTGTAAAAATTCTGCTAATTACTGGAGTAGTACAATAATCATCCAACAAACACATCTAGTCGATCTTCTAGATTACTACTAGTAGTAGTATATCATGTAAATTGTTTGCAGTTTTGGTTTAATTAGTACTATAAATTTAAGTATAACGTACGGAGTAGTATTATTATCTTCTTTAATTAATTAATGGAGGATGATGATACAGTAGAATAGAATTTTGTGTGGGTGCAGGCGGAGGTGGAGTTCTTGGGGAAATTTAGCCATCCAAATCTTGTTAAACTCTTGGGTTATTGCTGGGAAGACAAACAATTCCTCCTAATTTACGAATATATGGAGGGAGGAAGCTTAGAAACCCACCTCTTCAGAAGTAAGTACTCCTACTAAGTAGTACGTACATGTCCAAAATCATACACATCCACAAAATCATACTCCTTCAACAAATAATTAGAAAACTTCTTACTGCCTGTTTGCCAGAGGGTGGAGATCCTATTCCATGGGATACGCGGCTCAACATTGCGACAGGGGCGGCTCAAGGCCTCTCTTTCTTGCACACAACAGAGAATCAAGTGATCTACCGTGATTTCAAGGCATCGAATATATTGCTCGATGGGGTAAACTTAGCTCTTTCTTTGTGCACACTGACTACGTAGGAGTATTTTTCACCCTCCCATCGGATTCTCAATTTTGAGGACAGATGATTCCTCTCTTACATCCCCTTTGTGAATTTTGCAGTATTTCAATGCAAAGCTTTCGGATTTTGGGTTGGCAAAGTTGGGTCCTGCTGACGGCGACACACACGTCACAACACGCATTATCGGTACATATGGTTACGCGGCTCCCGAGTACGTCGCCACGGGTCATTTGTATGTAAAGAGCGACGTCTACGGTTTTGGAGTGATGTTGCTCGAACTATTAACAGGCCTAAAGGTGGTTGACTTAAACCGACCCAGTGGAGTTCATAACTTGATAGACTGGGCAAAACCTTCCCTAGCTGAAAAAAGAAAGCTGAAGAAAATCATGGACCCAAGGCTGGAGAATCAGTACCCTCTAAAAGCTGCAGTCCAAGCAGCTGAACTTGTATTAAAATGCCTGGAATCAGAACCAAAGCACCGCCCGCCCATGGAAGAAGTCTTGGCGACACTACAACAGATTAACTCCATCAAGATGAATCCTAAGGATTTTAAAGCAAGCGAAAAATATCCTGCGGCCCATCGCCACCACCATACACCTGGAAATTCCCATCGGTATAGTCAGGATCGCTATCCACTTCACCGCAACAACGGTGGAAATGGTGGAGCCCTCTCACCCTAGCCTAGGTCGTCCCGATGATATTTTGTCGGTTTTTTTTGCAGCAATTTTTAGGAACAATATTTCCAGATTTGTTGTACAAACTCGTATCTAAATTCAAAGGTTATCCTATGGGCTTTAGCCACCCAAAGAACTTCCAGAATGTTACTCAGTAACTGAGAGGCAAATACAATCATCCATATCAGGATGACATGTTAACAAGATCCATGTCATATTCACAAGTGTCATCTATACCAAATCGCCTTGCAATTTCTAGCAGTAAATTCTTGTATCTTAATTATTTCACCAATGGAAATGGAGACTCTCTTCCGCATATGTAGCTTTTACATGGAGAGAAACCCCTTCTTGATAGTATGTATATTACTGGAGTACTATTTATGGGATAAAGGGGGAGGAAATGGCAAAAATCAAACTGCTACATAAAAGTCTAACAACACTTTATTAAGAGATTGGAACATCATCCGGTCAAAATCTCACATGTCATTCAACTTAGTTTGGCATATAACATTACACAACAGAGGACAAACATTGAAATCATACTACCAGGAAACTGATATCCTTTCTATGTTACTCCCATTCCCTGTGACTCGAAGCATCCAGGTTAACATCACCTTCAAAAGCTTGGTCTGACATTCAGGCGATTTGCTATCTTCTGACCCAAGGACTTATCAGCCTGCAACTCATAAACCACCCATATTAGCATCAGAAAAATACTACCTAACTCTTCTGCAATCAAACCCAGAAGTTACAGCTATAATTTGCTAACACCGTCTAAAATGGTAAGCAGTCATACCTGGGACCAGTATGAGATCCAGATACTACGGATCTCATGGGTGACACGAGGATCAGATAAAGCCTCAACCCATCGGCAGATAAACCGCTCTTGCCTGAGGAAAAAAATAGCAGTACCATAAGAGGAAACTCAGGAAAGCAACATGCCACCATTCGAGAAAGAATATTCAAGCATTTATGGAGCAACTGAGGGACAAGAAATACCTGTCTGGTGCCCAAGATCGGTATCTCTCTCCAGGCTGCTTGAAGTTGTTCTCTTTCTCAATAATGCGCTTCATTGAAAGAGAGGGGTTATTAACAGAATGTCATATATGTGATTATGGCTCCCTCTTCATTTGATTACAAGACTACAAAATCAAAGGCTACACATTTGCATCTTGGATTTATGGAAGGAAAGTTAAAAGGGAAACAGATAGAAAATGTGAGAAATCTTTCATTTCCCATCACTTCTCATTTCCCTCAACAAATCCCTCCAGAAATCGAAGATGACCCCACAAGACAATTAAAGATTAAAATATATAAATCACATGAGAAACACACTCATACTTCCAACATTTGATGTTCATAATAGAGAACTAACCTTTTCACGCCTTCCTGTCAAAACAGGAGGCGGCACCGGGAACCTCTCAGCATGACGAGCAGGATCAAACCTCGATGGGAAGTAATTTACCTGCAAGAAAAACAAATCATTGACTGGAAAGGAAACACAGCCAGGAAAAACAAGAAATATATTTGCATAGTAGTCCCGTGCGTCTGGCATTCAAATCTCAAGGATAGTAAACAAGTCATTAAAAAGCAAAAGAAGAAAGAAAAGGCTGTTCAGTGCTGGGAAAGTAAACAATTCCTTCTGCTTGCATGTAAGATAGAATGCAAAAGATCACGGTACCTCCTCGTCCCTGTGCATGAAATTCATGAAACCCTCATGATGATTGTTATGATGAGCACACTTGGGAGCATTAGCTGGGAGTTGCAGATAGTTAGGTCCAAGACGATGCCTCTGAGTATCAGCATAAGAGAATATCCGAGTTTGAAGCAACTTGTCGTCCGAGTAGTAGACACCCGGTACGATGATAGCAGGGCAAAATGCAAGCTGCTCATTCTCGGCAAAGAAGTTATCAATGTTCTTATTCAAGACCAAGCGGCCCACTGGCTGAAGTGGCAAGATGTCTTCCGGCCATGTCTTTGTCACATCAAGTGGATCAAAATCAAATCTGTCTTCATGATCCGGATCAATTGTCTGGATGAAAAGTTTCCATTCAGGATAGTTCCCAGCTGCTATTGAGTCATAGAGATCCTTGGTTGCATGGCTGTGGTTAGAACCCCCAACCTGAATGGCCTCTTCCTCCAACAAACACTTCACTCCGCACGTAGGTTTCCAGTGAAACTTGACATACTGAGCCTTCCCAGCTTTGTTGATTAAAGTATAGGTATTAACGCCGGAGCCTTCCATATGCCTGTAGTCTTGCGGAACACCCAAATCGTCAAAAAGGAAGGTGAACATATGCAAACTCTCTGGGTGGTGGGAAAAGAAGTCGACGATTCTCCAATTCTCCTGGATGTGTGACTTGGGGTTAGGTTTAAGAGCATGGACCATGTCTGGGAACTTCATTCCATCACGCACGAAGAAAACGGGGAAATTGTTTCCCACCAGATCAAAGTTACCCTGAGTCCACAACAAAAAGGTTACAGCATCAACAAGGAGGAGGACACAACTCACACAAAGAAAGCCTTCATACTTCAATAAATACATCATCTTTTTTTATTTTTTGAACAGCAAAAGATACATTCACCTTGACCTACAACAATTACTATGTTAACCAGTTAAACCCCAGAAGATAATACTACACTGATTAAACTACGAGTATGACGACTAAATACATTTGAATCATAGAAGAACATGTATTACAATATCATCTTGGGATTTTGGCATTCTTTCGTTCTGGTTTAAAAACACCATAACTCCAGTATTACTTTGAATAAATTTCTCTTTATATGATCGAAAGCTTGTCTTTTTCCGAGAAGAATAGCTATGCAGATTGCAGCCTAAGTTGCTTGCACAAACAAGCAGAAGTCCAAACGATGATGCTGCAACCCATCGACGCAGATCCCCACATAGGGCTTGGAAAGGTTCGTTTAAATATTTTACCATGCTAAAACATACATCAAGGGACTACTGAAGTAAGGTTTACAGATCAACTATGAAGTGTACGGGTTTCAGATATTATCATACGTTTCTGAACTCATTGGTATCTCAAACACTAATCAAGGGACTCTTAAAAAGGATCATATAGATCAACTTAAAACGTAGTCACACTACAAATGTCAGCCAATAGGTATTGCAGAAAATACTTAAACAACAGACAATTAAAATCCAGTGTCACTCACCTCCCTGGTGTAAAACTTCACTGCAAAACCTCGAGGATCCCTCAAGGTTTCAGGGCTACCACGTTCATGGATGACAGTGGAAAAGCGAACAATAACAGGAGTCTGTACTCCTGGGGCTCGCAGAAAATCAGCACATGTAAGGTGAGAAATATCATGAGTAACCTCGAAAAAACCCTTGGCACTGGCCCCCCTTGCATGGACAACACGTTCTGGGATACGCTCCCGGTCAAAATTGGCAAGTTTTTCCACCAAGTGATAATCCTCCAGAAGAATTGGACCTGCCAAGTGGAGGAAATTTTATATTGCATTACAAGCAAAACTATCAACGGCGCCACACAAAGAGCTACACAGACTATCTTGCTCTTTAGCATTAATAAAATAAAACTCATTTCAATTGACAGCATGTTAGTTACAACTTACAAGTAACAAAATATATTTCAGGACTTGCTAGATAATACTTGCTATACCTTTCAAAGAACGAGCTACAATCCTTTACAGTTTACAGCTGTACCAGTTGATAACTTGATATAGAAACAACCCTCTAAAACACCAACAAAGAATTTGAATTCTCAGGCAATTTAATTGCTCAAAGGCAATGATGGCACAACTCATTAACTTCAAAGATGACAAATGAGAACCTGAATGAATTTGATTGCACATGACATCTGATTTTGAAGTAACGAACTGAAACTTACAGTTCTCAGGCATTATCTACAGTAATTTCAATGCTCAATAGGTGTCGGGCTGTTGGCATATCAATTTTGTTGTGGTTTTACACCAAACATTTCTTAATTTTCTTTGGAATTGATTAAGACCACATCAACCAATGCAAACAGATACCCTACGCACTAAAACAGATATAGCCAAACCCAAAGTAAGTTAATAAGCCATACAGCAATGAATAGCAAGAAAATCCAGTCATCCAAAAAATTCAATAATGGGACTGGTAAAAGGAGGTCAGATTCACCAATTATTATCATTCAATAAGAAGAAAATACCTCTGGTTCCAACAGTCAATGATGAGTTATTGTTCCACACTGGAGCACCGGAGTTTGTTGTCCAGAAAGGAGAGTTGTAAGCACTTGAAGGGCGGTACTGCATCATTAAAACGGGACAAAAAAAAATGAACTGTAGAAAGAAACTGAATATGGAAGGCCAACCAATGTAAAAAGAAACAAGAAACAAGAACTGATAAAAACAATCACCACTACACTCTTTGGTTAATGAGTAAGCATGAAATGAATTAATACAGCTCTTGGAATTTCCTTTGTCTGGTAACCAAAGAATGAAAAGACCAAAGACCTAAGTTGAGTTTAACATGAGTGATGGCTCGGTTGAGGGGATCTTTTCATAGATTGCATAACCAAGCAAAGCACCTGACATGTATATATTCAACATCTACCAATTCCAACACTTCTCTCTTCCTTACATTTTCCTTGAAATCCTTAAGCTTAGTTCAGAGAAAAAAAATTAGCTAATCCCTATGACTAACAAACCTCTATTAAGCCTAAGAAATCATGCTTAACCCTTCCAAAAAACTAGGAAGTGTTAGTCGGATTGCGAGTTTTTGTGCTTGACCTAGCTCTCAGGGTGTGAGTTCTGAGTTCAATTCCTCTTTACCTCTGTACCGGTGCATTTTCGGCCTTTGGATCGCATAAAAATTTTAAAACATGAAATTCTCATACAATCTACCGACCCAAAATACACCGTTACAGAGATATACCAATATCTCGGTACAGAGGATTTGAGGGGTTGAGTTCTAAGTTTAATTTAAGGTGTTTCTTTGTTTTCTGCGATGGTTTGCACATCCATAGTCTTATGTTCTGATTATTGTGCCTAATTGTATACGTTTCCTTTTTCGACAATACCCAGAAAAAAATAACAGAGCTATAAGCATTTAGACAAAGTTATAAATTCGAACAAAACCGAAGAACTCCTACTTATTGAATGACAAGCTACAATTGTACTTGAAACCGGAAACCCTTTTGGAGTTCAACTAACATTAGAACACACAAAAAAAAAAAATCAACTAAGGAAACATATTGCTGAACATTAGAACACACAAAAAAAAAAAATCAACTAAGGAAACATATTGCTGAAAAGAGAAGACGTATTCAGAAAAGATGAGAAAGGTGGATTATGCACGAGAGACCCAAAATTAATCGATCGACGAAGAAAAAGGACCCACTATTGAATTAAATCGTGAAACTGAAATAAACAAGAAATGAAATTTAGAAGCACGCGAAAAGGGTGGGCACCTTTTGCGGATCCATGGCGGAGGCAGAAAGGAAGGATTTTTCCGAAGAGAGAATGAGAGAAGAGGAAGAGGAAGAGGAAGAGGAGGAAGGAGTGGTTGAGGCGGTTATGGTGTGTGGGGATCACAGAGTCCCTTCTTTATAGACTCGGCTCGCGCCACTAATTGCGTATCTATCTTTTTCCTAGTAATAAATTTTTATTTTATTTTCCCGAATTTTAGTTAAATTGACGTAAAAACTTTTTAGATTTACCGTTCGTCTCGCACAAATTCGAATACGAATGTGTTCAGAATTATTCCACATACATAAAACTCGCTACCTAATGACCGGTCCATTTGTATTGAACATTCTCAAATATGATTATATTTATGCATCAAAATATATGTACATATACTCTGGTTATCTATTTTAGTTGTTTACTTTTGCAAGAAATTCATAAACACATATTTTCATGCCTAATTCCATAAATAATGCGTTTGAAATTGTTGCTTTACTTGAATATATCACCAAATAATAAAGCGTTGATGTGCTTTTGAAGACATTAATGTCGGAGCTTATGCACAATATTTATGCTCATAGCATAACTCTTATTTGAGTTGTTTTCATAGTTCTTCAATGCTATATATTTCATTGTCTGTTTACCAGGAAAAACCGTTTTTCACTCGAAAACATACAGGAGAAATATAAATCTCCGAAGTATCAAAAAAATAAATACAAGGAAAATATGTCTGGAACAAGTGGAAAATGTTTACTATCGTTTCTAAAAACTGAACACTTAAGTACCAAATTCTAAAAACTAGCACTTTAAAACTCAAATAAGTACCAAATTCTTATGAGTAAAATGTAATTGGAGAATTAGAATCGGGGAAAAAAAGTCATTATTCTGTTTTCGGGCACATAACCAGGTCCTTAGTCACATAATTCTACAAAAATGACATATCACACGTTCGTTTATGCTTTCACGTCCGCACACCCGCACGTGCATCATGTGACTTAGACTGGGCCTACGTGAGATCTTTCAATCAGTTTTTGTGGTGAAAGCCTTGAAAAAACAAGGGGAAATTTTGTTTCGATAAAAGGCTAGAAATAATGAGAACGTCATGCATTCATGGTTCCTTATCCTGAGCATTTGGCCTTGTTCTTGAACTGCTACACAGACCACACCCACCCACCTGTGGCTGCTGGCAACCAATGACGTGAACCTGTAGAGACGTGACACGTAAGCAGAAGCCCCTTTGAATCGTGTGCCACTGGCCATGGCCTAGTTTGGATTTTTCCTCAAACAACCGTGTGAATGTGGAAGCTGCTAAAAGATGCTAATCTCTGGAAGAGATTACAAATAGGTTGTAAGATTGGCCACAGCCTTCAATATTATGTGATGACAAATGACACAACAGCCAGGTTGAAGTCCTCATAGCTGTTTATTGGAGCTAAACATAGTTCTGACTCTATCAACACGTGATGAGACTTTAGCTTCAGTTCCAACATAAGTGCGGTAAGATCCCAACAAATAATGGTGTGATGTAACGGACAATATTTTATGGTGAATCTGACGGATTACCATAGCTGCACTTTCATTCTATGCACACAAAAATGGCAAAAGAAAGAAAAAGAGGGATAATACATAATAGTAGTGCATGCCAACATGAGCAAGAGCAAAAATAAAAAATAACATAGCGTTCATCAAAATCGTCTGTATCTAAAATTGGTAATAGCAAAAATTAAGAACAAGAGTGTATAGAGCGAGTATTCATAGCGAAAATAAATTGTACTATTAAAAGATTATGTGATTTTGGAACAGAGGCTCGATTCGAACAGAGTTCATGGTACTGTTTATCATAGCTTCAACCCAACTTAAAATCTATCTTTCCTTTTGAAATTTGTGCCAGATTGTTTGGACTAGCTCCTGTTTAGCTTATGGAGTTCGAAGGCCTCAAATAGGGGTGCAAACGAATCGAGCTAAGTTTTGTAGTGCTCTAGCTCCACTTGTTAAGTTAATGAGCCTAAAATTTGATTTCAAGCAAACAAAGCTGAAACCGATTCATTTACTTATAAACGAGTCGAGCCTCTACAAACAAGCCGGCTCTTATACATGAGCTTAAAGCTCGAACTCGACTTGATTACTCAATGAGTTGAGCCAAGCCAAGTCTTAACAAGCTAAACCTCAAGGTCATCGTGAGCAGGGCTGGCCCCGAGGTAAGCCCCTGGACTAGGGCAACCCCCCACCACGGGGCAACCAAAAAAAAACCCCGCAAGTATGTAATAAATTGTTAATTTGGCGCTACAAATGCATGTTGTTTCTTTGTCCTAGTGGAAGACTGCCTCTTTCCATAGGAAATGTGCATGTTCAAGTCTCAACTTCGGCTGAGTCCCCACTTTGTTTTCCTTATCCTCCCAAGTCCCAATGGAGCTCCCTCCGCCTTGCTTATGTTTTTTGTCAACGAGCTATAAAATCTCTTTTTTATGTTCCTTTTTGGTTACGCCCATATAGTCCTATTACTTTTTTTCCTTTTATTTTTTTAATGTGACCTGTTAGAATATAGTATTAGTAGTAATCCCACATTGCTTAGTTTACGTATTTAATACTAGTGTTAACCTGAAAACCATGAGCACTTAACTGGGAAGTGGGAGAATGCATTACAGCCTTTGGATCAAATGAATCTAAGCTGTTCCAACAACTTGTCCCCACACCCTTCTGTTTTATAATAGAGATGTGAGTCGTCTATATAAATAAGATTGTTATGTGCTAGGGTTATTAACACCCTACACACTTTTTCTTCCTAAACAACATGGTATCAGAGCGGGTTCACCATCCACCTTAGATATACAAAACCCTAGCCGCCACCCTCTACCGCCATCATCATCTCACCACGAAACCCTAAATCTACTGTCAAAAATCCCAAACCACTACAACCCTAAAATCACAACCCTAATCTTAGCCTCCGTTCTAACCCTAATCCCTTCCATTGAAATCTATCGTCATAATCACTGTTCACCAATTACTGTTCATCGTGTACTGTTCATAGATCACTATTCACGCGTACTGTTCATCCGGGTTTTTGCGCAACATGATTGTCATTCAGTTGTTGGTTCGTGGTATATTGATCTAATGAGGGTTGGATATTCTAGTTGGTTGGTTGCCTCTCATCGCACGGTGACATATTTGCAATGAAATCTGATTCTAATTCTGATTCTGCTTCCGCTGTCTCTGATGGGTTTGGTTTTTCATTCAGCCATGGTCATGGTCACAGTCGTGATTCTAGGTATCGTAGTCGGATTTTTGGCCATGTTTTTGGTGAGCGTGGTAACATATCTTGTTTTGTCGTCTATTTCGTTGAAGTTGGTGGTTGTTGGTTGGTAATTGAAGTTGGTTGTTATTGGTCGTTGAAGTTAAAATTGGTTCATTAGTCGTTTGTCGTTCGTTGGTCGTTGAATTCGTTCGTTGATTCGTTGGTCGTTGAAATTATTTCGTTGAAATCATTGAAATCGTTGAAGTCATTTCGTTCGTTGAAGTCGTTGAAATCATTGACGTCGTTTCGTTCGTTGAAATCGTTGAAGTCGTCGAAATCATTGAAGTCGTTTCGTTCGTTGAAGTCGTTGAAATCGTTTCGTTCGTTGAAGTCGTTTCGTTGGTTGAAATTGTTCGTTGCTATTGAAAGTTATTTCATTGTTTTAACAAGTTGGTTGTTTTTCGTTATTGCTGTTAGTAGTTGAGGTAATTGTTTCGTTGGTTGCTATGTAACAAGCTAGAGAGTCTCCAGCTTGAGAGGGAGTGCTAGAATATAGTATTAGTAGTAGTCCCACATTGCTTAGTTTACGTATTTAATATGTGAGTCGTCTATATAAATAAGATTGTTATGTGTTAGGGTTATTAACACCTTACACACTTTTCCTTCCTAAACAACATGACCTCTACTAGTATTAAAAGTTAAAGGGTTTAATTATTTGGTAACTAAACTTTGTTGCAATATATCTTCTTTTGTTTTGATCAAACTATTTTACTTTTATATTTATTTTTATTACAATAACTGATATAGACGTTAAAATGTCTATATTGGTAAATATTACTTGCTTAATTTTAACCTTATATAGTAGGGGTTTTTTTGCTAAAAAGGATTTGTAAATACAGTTACTTCAGCTAAGAGCAGTTTTCCTTAGTTGAAGTCACATAAAAATTTACCTTACTATGTCACACGAGAGATTAAGTGGATTGGCTATGATCTTAATTGAAAATGAGTAGTACATCATTAAGTTAAAGTACAATAACTTAATTGAAGATTTTACTTCAAGAAATGCAAGAAGAAGTTTTCTTTAAATTAGATTGTGGTAATCATAAAACAATATAACCAAAGTTACATTTTTATTTTTATTTTTTTGATGTAATTCAAGCTAAAATCACAATGTAACGTTGATTTTTTTTTTATACTTGTACGTTTTTTTTTTAATTTTATGACTTAATAATATGTGGACAACCAAACTCAAAGTCGGGTTTGAGCAACCCAAATATCGGGACCGACCCTGATCGTGAGCAACTCAGTTAAGTCGTTAGCAGCCCTAGCCCCAAACAATGATGTAGTAAACTGAAAATCTCATAACCTGAAAATCCCAACTCTTTATTTGTACCACAATCCGCGGGACAACCAATGCCATAATAAGAAAAGAAATAAACGTAAGATTTCATTTTATGGGCTGTACAGAGACACAAAGGGAGTCTCGAAAAGAGCCTTATCATAATGTGGTTAAAAGTACGAGGTCATGTGCAAAAGTTTGCGGCCACGTGCGATAGTTTGATGGTCACGTGCAAAAGTTTGCGTTCATGTGCAAAAGTTTGTGGCTAAGAGCAATAATTTGTGGCCAAGAGCAATAATTTGTGGCCAAGAGTAATAGTTTACGTCCATGTGCAAAAGTCCGCGTCCATGTGCAAAATTTTGCGGCTACGTGCAATAGTTTGTGGCCACGTGAAAAATTCACGGCCAAGAACAATAATTTGGGGCCACATGTAAAAGTTTGCGTCCAGGTATAAAATATTTGCAGCCAATAGCAATAGTTTGCGGCCATGTGCAAAAGTTTGCGGCCAAGAGTAATAGTTTGTGTCACATGCAATAGTTTGCAGCCAATAGTAATAGTGTGCGGCCACGTGCAATAGTTTATGGCCATGTGCAAAAGATCGAGGCCAAGAGCAATAGTTTGTAGCCAATTGCAATAGTTCGCGGTCACGTGCAAAAATTTGCATCTAAGTACAAAAAATTTGCGGCCATGTGTAAAAGCTTTCGGCCAGGTCCAATAATTTGCGTCCATGTACCCAAAGTTTGCGGAAACGTACTCAAAGTTCACGGCTAGACACGAAATTTCTTCCTCCGATTACTGTTTATGGCAGATTAACCCCTAAACTTGTAAATTGTTTACTTGTTAGCCCTACTGCAGGTTATTATTGTACTACCATTGTCATGAAACAAATGGCAGATTTACCCTCGACTTAGAGAATGTTATACTTGACTCCGATATATTTTCAAATTGCATGTTTAAGTAAGATGGCATTTTGCACGATATGGTTGGAATGATTGAGAATTTGAAATGTTTTATTTAATGATGTCGAAAATCGAAGGCTTTACATATTGAATATCTTGGGCTGCCCATCTCATTGATTTAACTTCGTGCTACTTGGGTGAAATTGAGGGACCTGATTAGTTACGTAATTAGTCTTATAGTCGTCCAATATGACCCTTTGCTCGCGTTCTCAATCTTCACTTTGAGCCAAAATTTATCATCGGGAAAAAGTTATCAACATGTAGAACCATTCCAGTGCAATGTTGACTATTTCAAGACCAGTGGCATTCAAGGAAAATGCTAATTCTTAACAACTACTGCAAAACAAAATAAAAATTTATATATTTAAGAGAAGTACGTGAAGTATACAAATATTGTTGAAACCATGCAACATTCTGACCATATCTAGCTGGAACAACAAAATCACCCGTATCTAGGGACAAATTAAATGCCTGGGATGTGTAATTAGACAAAATTTTAATTCATTTGCGAAACGTAATCTCACTTATACGAAAAGAGACCATATATGCAGGTTGGACTTAACACGTCTTTGAATTACATCTTTTGTTACAAAAGTAATATCGATCTGAATGAGCGACTATGGAAAAATAGGCGTTTGTTTGTTTTAGTGGCCGGACCTAGATCACTAGGACCACGTTGAATGTGTGTAGTTCGATTCCTAGCAAGCAAAACATGCCCTATGCTTGTCAGGTGCTAATAAATAACCACCAGGACTTTTGAAATTTTGTGTCTTTTCTTTTTTGTAGTCATTTCATTCCTTACATGAGAGGGGCAATTTGCGTCCCCTTTTGCTTTGCTTCGGTTACACACGTCGCTGCTTATGCACCTTTTTTTTTTTTTTTTTTTATTTCTATACATTGGAAACAAAGTTTTACTTTTAAGTCCCCCTTTTATTTCAAGTAGAAATTTCCCACCACATTAAAAATTTCTTGTGATAGTCAAAAATTTATGGTTCAACAGAATGAATGTTACTGGCTTGCGACAATAAGTTTCTCGAAAGCCAAAGCCAGCAGAAGCAGTTGTCACACTGCCGAGTGAGTTGGATATGATTGCACATTTGTATTAGTAAGAGTAAGGGAAAGAAAGTCGTCTTGGTATTGGATCCGCTCTTCCTTTCACTGGGCAAGCTCCATCGCTCCTAATTAAACTAAACGGCACAAATGACAAAACAAAACTATGTCCTTGGGAAGTAGGTAAAGCGAAGGTGATAGTGAAGTATCGAAAAAATAAATACAAGAAAAATATGTCCGGAACGTACAAGCGGAAAACGTTCAATATCGTTTCTACAAACTGAACACTATAAAACTCAAACACTAAATTCTTATGAGTAAAATGTAGTAGTAGGGAATTTTAAATGGGGGAAAAGATGGTGGACTGGCGTCATAATTCCGGTTCCGGGCACATGACCGGGCCCTAAGTCACATAATTCTGCAAAGAGACTCACTCACTTTCACTTGCTGAATTTGACGTCTGGATTTCTCATTTGCTTGAGCCACATGTCCGCCATTACTCGTGAAGAAATGCTCCAAAGCAGATCCTGGTCCTTTAAAGAGACGTGCTTTCCCTTCTTCCCCGCCTTCCCCAATCCATATGCCACAAGCCACTGCATGGCAGTTAGCCTTTGTTTCTCAGTATCCCACACATTCCTCTTTCCTCTAGTCCTCACTCTCAGACCCCCGACATGCAAACTTGCCAATTTGAACCTCCTTTCCTCGGCGTAGATATCCGGATTAGCATCGCTAATTGTTGTGTTTATTAATGCTATCACAGGGCCACCAACTGCCTCGTATCGTCTTAGAGGATCTCGCAACTGGACAACTACTGATATTGTGGTGGTTTCTGCTTCTCCAGCTTCTTTAGGCAAAGGTGTATTGCCGCTATTCTTGATCCAGTCCTCAAGTGGAATTGCAGATGACAACATTTTCTTTCCATTGATTGGAGAAACATCAAAGGGTGCATCTTCTTCAGCCATTTCTGCCTGAATTTTCAGAGCTTCAACTGCCATGCCCTCTATTTTCTGCATCGAGAATGCTAGAATCTCATCTGCTGACAACGGGTTTTCGCTCATATTCCAAATTCCTGTGGAAATCCTTTCTTTCCTTCCGGTAATCATAGCAGCTGCCATGGTTTTGACTGCAGCAATAGTACGAGCAGCACTTGAGTTAGCACCTTCTTTGTTCCTCCCTTGGATAATTGCTGAAGCAATGCCTTCAAAAGCAATCTGCTCAGCTGTCTTACCCATGAGCTCATCCACAGGCATCAAGGATAGAATTTCAGAACTAAGTTCTTCAATCCCACTAGCTGCCATTCTCTGAAATACCTCGAACCCACTTGATTTATCTGTCGGTAGAACCAATGGTTTGGATATCTGCATTGCGAGTTTAGGAGTATCTTTCCTTAGCACTTCTGTGTCGAGAGGATTCATTGCAGCTAAGTAGCCTCCATTCCTAGTTTGAACCACACACCCCAAGCCTTTCCCAAGGTCGGGAACAAAAACCTTGGATTCAAGCTCCGTAGAATCTTCAGCAGTTACTCCTTCAAACTTCATTGGAGAATCATCAAGCTGATTAAGTTTATATTCATCAGCTTCTTCACCTTCAAGCATCTGAAGGAATTCCCTCGTTACCGTTTCTTCATCCGCTTCCAATTTTGGTGATGCAGTTTCTTCCTCCTCTGTTTTGAAAGGTTTTTCATTTCCCATCAAAGATTCCAAAGCTTTGATTTGCTGAGCTATTGAATCAAGTTCAGTCAATCTTGTCAAATGGACTTGATCATGCACAACAACCTCCTTCACCACCTCACTCGCATCCCACCTTTTGTCTGAATTCTCCTCCGATTGGTCTTCGTCTGTCTTATCAGTTTTGTCCTGAATCATCTCAACTCCTTTGTCGACAATGTCGAATTCCGGAAGCTCTAGATCCTCCATATTCGATTCGGGTTCTTCAGACTTCTTAACAGAAGGAGAAGTCAACGGCACGGTAGCTGGCTCATCGAGATTCAGGTCATCAATCCCTTGCAAATCTGCTGCCATTCCTGATTGTGAAGGCGTCCATGCTTCCGCCCGGCTTGACATCCTCGGACTAGCGATGCTGAACGACGATTTTGACTGCTTTCGGGCAAAATTTGAGGATGGCGATGTCAAACTTTTCCCTTTAGACTTCTGCCCTTCAGCTCGATTGTAAATTCCAACCCCTCCGTCTTTCTCCATTAACTGAAACCCCAATTTCAGAACAAGTTCACCTCCTTTTGCCTTTCCTGATAAGTTGAAACTCGTGTCCCACTGCCTAACCCGTGTACCTTCTGAATTCTTCTCTATGGATTCCTGAATCAGGTGACTCAAATCCACTGAACTTCTTCCGAAATCAAGCTCCTCGGCGTCTACTGCAAACACGTAAATCACGAAAGGACGCGGCTCGAATTTCAGCTGACTCGTTGCCCCGCTGGAAGTGCAATAAACGTGGCACCTTATAAACAGAGTCTCTTCGAAATCAGCAGCTCCTTGGGAGACCCTTGACGGCATGGTGTGGACTGCGCCGTCTTTGGTCTCTTTCTTTCGAACACAAACCGAAAGCCGGAGACCATTCATTGAAGCCGGGAGGCCTTGAACGGCGACCACTTCGATGGAGAACAAACAGCTCAGCTTCTGCATTCCGATGTGGGATAGAGCGCGAATCGGCTTCCAGTTCCAAAGCCCTTTTTTATCGGAAGAAGTCGCTGTGTCGTCCAACTTCTTTACTGGCCTTTGACGTGGAGCCTTGGAGCGTTCGTTGTGGTCGTCTTCGAGTCTTGGGCGAGAGCGCCATGGGGATAGGGACATGCGCCTCTGCCGCGGTTTTGGGTTGATGAGTTTCTCCTCTTCGGGTTTGGCGTCATCGATTGGGATGGGCGGAACCGAAGAGCGGGGGAGAGCGAGGGAGTTTGTTCTTCGGTTGGTGGTGGGGTTTTGGTAGAGGGTTTGGCTAAGTGCTTCGAGTTCTTGCAAGAGGTGAGTGTTTGGAGTTTTATTGCCTGAGTACTGTGCTGCCATAATTGGCTAGAGAGCTAGAGAGTGAGAGAGAGGAGGATGTGGAAGTCAGCGTGCAGAGGCAGACTGATGGAAATGAAGAAGAAGAAGAAGAAGACGAAGACGAAGATAAGGAATGTGCAGTGCGTTAACGAGCAAGGCATTAATGGTGGAGAAACGGCCATGAAGGAAGGGGGTGGGGGAGAGAGGGAGTCCGTGGGTGCTGGGGGCATGTGGACCAAGAAATTTTGTATGGGTGTGAGGAGAGGGAATTTCTCTCTGTCTTTAGCGAAAAATACAGTTACGTGATTAGAAAGTGGAAGGATGAGAGGCAATCTGGTCCCATATCATTGAATGTTTGTATAGTAAAGGATTGCAACTTTGGACTCTACATTAATAGATAGAAGAGATCATTTTATATCAACTATAAAGTATAGAGTATAAGCTCAGAACACTACATCAATTATAAGAGTTTACAAGATAACCAAGCCTAACAACTCAATCAATACAAAAAATATGCCCATTACAGAGTACAAACAAAGAAAGAAAGGGAAAAACTCTCCAAGGGAATAACACTCACACGCATGTAGGAAGACTTGAACTGCTGACGCCCAACTGAGCTAGCCACAGTTGGTACAAAACACCAATGTGAGTTAGACCGGGCGTACGTGCAATCTTTCAATCAGTTTTTGTTGTGAAAGCCAGAGTGGAAAGCCATGAATAAACAAGGGGAAATTTTGTTTTGAATATCAAAAGGATAGCACAGTAATAAATGAGAACGTCATGCATTCATGGTTCCTTATCCGAGCATTTGGCCTTGTTCTTGAACGGCTGCAAGTGTGTGCGAACATGAGCAAAGGAATATTCCGAAGTCCCCAAAAAAAAAAAAAAGATGAGCAAAAGCAAAAATAAAAAATAGCATAGCATAGCATTTGTCAAATCATCTGTATCTAAAATTAGTAAGAGCAAGAATTGAGAACAATAGTGTAGAGCAAGTATTCAGAGCAAAAATAAATAGTACTGTACTATTTGAAGATTATGTGATTTAGGAATAAAGACTCGATTCAAACAGAGTTCACAATACGGAGTACTATTTATCATAGCTTCAACCCAACTTCAAATCTTTCTTTCCTTTTGAAATTTGTGCCAGATTGTCTGGACCAAGTCCAGTTTAGCTTATGGAGTCCGAAGGCCCCAAATAGGGGTGCAAATGAACCGAGCTACGTTTTGTTGTGCTCTAGCTCAGCTTGTTAAGTTAATGAGCCTAAAATTCGAGTTCAAGCCCGCTTCGTTCACAAACAAGCCAAAACCGATTCATTTACTAAGAGAAGTACGATGAAGTACACAAATTTTGTTGAAAACATGCAACATACTGACCATATCTGGAACAACACAATAGATGAGTTGTGTTACAACTTTACTTCAAATAACTCACGAGAAACACACTGCATTTGAAAGGAAGACCAATAATGATCATTAATGAAGAATTTAGCAGCAAATTTCTACGTGGAGAGCAGCCTATAGGGGCTGAGTCGCTGACAAGATTATGCAAATCACCAGTATCTAACAACGAATTAAATGCGTGGAATGAATGTTACTGGCTTGCGACAAAAGCCAAAGCCTGCAGAAGCAGTTGTCACATGGCCGAGTGAGTGGTACTGACCGATGTCCCAATAAGTAAACAGCACAAAACAAAACAATGTCCTTGGGAAGTAGGTAAAGCGAAGGTTATTGCATAATCAATTTTCATGTCTCAGATTCTGTGGTTGAGTTGTCAGCAGCGGGTTGTTAGTTGGGCCAGATTTCCCCAAGATATTGTGAGCCTTCATCCGGTTCATTTGTTTCCCTGCAAATAAACTGTTGATTGCCAAGAATTTGGAATATGGAAGGAAAAGAAAAAACGGAGTCTGTATCAAATAGCCTACCATTTTGGATAAAACAAACAAAAGAATAAAAAGCTTCAGTTTCTGAACAGTGATTAACAAGAGAACTAGTTTTCACAAAATGAAAACCCCAGATACCAACAAAGGACTCTGAGAGTATCAGTACTGTCTCCTCAAGAGCAAAAAAAAGCAATTCAATTCGCCATGCATCAGAGCCGTTTTCTAAAGAGCAAAATACATCACATATTGTGTACCTAGGAGCAAATATTTTTGTGTTTGCAAACTTCTAAACTGAATTACACTTGATTTCTATACACAACTTTCTATGAAGCGAACCTCTCCAATCCAAGCATAGATTCATGAAAGCAAAGCTAGAAAAAACTAAAGGTGGACAAAAAAACTCTGGAGAAACTAAAGGTGGACATTTAAACTCTTGCACTCCTTCGGGCTCCTTAGACTTCTCTTCTCTATGAAAATATTCACAAAGTCAGCAGCTCAGCAGCAAATATTTATCACATTTGAGCTTGTTATTTTGTAGATCTTAGTTTCACCATCTCAGATGCTACAAGGGATAGCACCTAGATATCGTAAGTTATCTCATTGTACTTGAAGAGCTCATAGGAGGTGAAACCATAAATACCGTTGGTGATTGTAATCTCATGTAGTCCATACCGCAAACAATATCAGCGTTCACACGGGATAACTATTGCCAAGACATACATAGTCCAGACAATCTCCATTCTTCAGAGTTCAGACATTGACTTTTCACCAAGTGACGGAAATATTTTTCTGACACATTTAGGAGTATGATTGATCCTGAGTCCTGACAAACTCGTCTTGAATCTCAATAGCTTAAGGATTTTGTTCATTCAAAGTTATGCTGTACCCTTCTCTAACTTCCATTTTTTAACAGAACTACTCATGAGCCATGAGTCAAACAGCAAAGTCCCTGATAAAAGGATTAACGGAATAGCAAACAGCATTAAATGTCCAGTTAGTATTTTTTACTCTCGTTTAGGCAATACCAAAAGAAGTATGACCAACTAGATGATCAGACTAGTCACAGGTGCTGAATGGCACAAGCTTACGTGTTAATCCTACTCAGAACCTATTCAATTTTGTTTCCTTTTCTCAACTGCAAAACATTTGCATTCCAAGTTGCAAACACATAAAAGTAGTTCTATGCCAAGTACATAAAAGTTAGTTTTCTGCCAACCAGGTACCAAATGATAAGTTGATAATCCATAAGTAGAACACAAAGACACCCTTACCCACACACCCAGGGGTTTCCTAGTGGTAAGGGCAAGTGCCAGACTTCGGGACTAGGGAGTAATCCCCTTGGTCTGCGGTTAGATTCCCCACTAGGTGAGTACAGTAGGGGGCCACTGCTACCTCTCCCCGAAGTTTGGGTTGCGCAGTCGGGTCCATTTAGTGGTCTGGTTGTAGGGCTGTTCCTCGTTACCAAAAAAAAAAAACACCCTTACCCCTCCTTCCATATAATCAGTTTTTTGCCATCTTATTAAAACTATTTTCACAATAAATGCTAGAAGCAAAAGCTGCACCAAACACAATGGCACAGACTCCCAGAAACAATCCACAAGCAGCCCTATGAAGCTGCGCCAAACAGCCCCATCAATAGAGAAGATTAAAAAAAAAAAAAAAAAAAGGTGCACCAAACAGCCTTATAACTCATGAAACTCTCATTCGGAGGATTCTTAATCTATTGAAAATGAAAATCCGTCTCTCATCCTGTAAGAAGAATATCGCATACGACTCATTTCCACACTGAGACAACATAGTGGGCTGCTACTCATATTTTGCACCTTCGTACTTCAAAATTTTGAACTAGTGTGGAACATCTCTTTCCTAGAAGAAGCCTATTTTTGAAAAAACTGTCATAGATCGACTAAAGAACACAAGGTGACAAATAGAAGAAAATTTTGTTACCTTCTTCTACTGTTAGCTGGATCGCTCTTTTCTCTAACTCAACTGCATGTCTGCTACGTTCAGCCGTCGACATATTTAGGAGCACTAGCAAGGTGATGAATAACAAACAACAAGACTGAAAGGGTCAAACAATCGAGGAAAAAAAAGAGAATGATATTGACCAGCTCTATAGGAATGCAAGGACTTACAATGGATATAGTCCCTGTTATAGGATTCATCGCACTGCTTTAGGAACTTCTGCAAATGAAGAAACCGTTCAATCCTTTGATCATCAGTTGCCTTAGAGTCAATTGATTGACAGACCTCTATTTTGACCTTTAGGTAATCAGATTCAGCAAAAGGGAGCCCATTTTCGTGCTTCCCAAGGGAAATGGGTTCTGAAGGTACACCATGTGGAAAGGTTGTCATTGAAGCAATATGATTTGGTCCAACTACAGGAGCACCAGAAAAATTGCTTTCCCCCATCTGAGTACGTTGTCGCGGTAATACCTGCTGCTTTATAGTTCGTTGAAGGCAATCAGCTGTAGCGTCTTGAATTCTTCCTTTCCCTGGTCCTGATTCAAACTTTCTTCGTGTGTCAAAGAGATGATCATTTACACCATTTTGGCTTAAGGAAGGGTAAAGAGGGGCCTTTTCAGGAGTGAGTCTCTTAGTTCCAGAAATATTGATTGCACCTGTGATAGGTCTTCCCTCCAGAAAGGTGGAAATTTCTGGGTGGTTATGTATCAAGCTCCTATTATCATTCTGGACATCTCTCAGTGCTATCTTTCTTACTAGAGGTGAATGCTTCCGTTCAGGTGGCATGCCAGTGCCACTGTTGCACTGCACATTGCTTTTTACTTCAGAGTTAATCATTATGGATCAATATAAGTCACTCAACCCAGAGAAAATTTCAAAGGACTTCAAGCACAGGTAAAGCACAAGATCGAATAAAACTGAGAAGATCCTCCGTGCAAGCAAAAAGTATGTATACCGTAACCTAAACCAGATGTCGCAGACAAAGAAGAATGTACATGAGAGAAACGTGTAGGAAATACTGTAAAAGAAGATTCTCTAGATACTGATAACAACAGCAAATATGGCCACAAAATAAACAGAAGACATGCTTAAGCAGTGCCAGTAAGCAAGAAAGACTGTAATAATGGAATGTATATATAAGAAGGGAACATATGCAAAATAATAATGTTGCAGCTGGGTTTCAATGGTAACTCATCCATCATTGTTGTAGTCCTTTAATTCAAAACACGTTTAATCATCAAGAACCAAATCACAATGTTAATCAAGCTTGAAAATCCAGTACTTTGCCGTTTCTAGCTACTCGCGGTTCCGATGAGGACATGACAGCAGACAGCTATTGATTGGTACTTTTCATCCTTATAATAGGTAAGCCTACTTTTTTATGATCTATAAGAAGTTACTAACATCCACACGCAGCTGACTTATTTGTGAGAGAAGATAAATTATAACAAATAAATTTAAGTGAGCCATTAGGTTACCCGTATTATATTATCTAAAGCCTAACATGGAACATACTTACATACACCAACCTAAAGCCTAACATGGAACTTACTTACATACACCAACGTAAAAGGCATATTGTAGGTTTTTCTTTCGGTAAACTAAGGAATATAGTAGGTTACCAGTTGTACTACCTAGAAAAACGGCTCCCCCAGTGAAGATCTGAAACAAACGTAACAATCAACCACATCCAAAGGGTCAAAGACTGAGAAAGCAAGCAACTTGAGTATAGGCTATTATTCCCCCAAATTGGAACAATTGAGTGCTGATAGGAGTGAGTAACCATCAACTGTTAAAATTGTACGCTGCCAAAAGAAACAACTTGACTTTCCCATTAGCACTTAAATAGCGCACAAATATTTTTAATTTCAAGAATATCTTGAGCATCAAACCAATGGAAGATCCATACGGTGCGAGTAAAACAATGATTGTATATGTGCAGAGAGAGAGGAGGAGGAAAAACATACAGAAGATGCACAAATTTGGGTCAGAGAAACCCAGCAGACAGATCTTTAAAGCAATTGTTGATGACTTACCCCTTAAACGACAGCAGCGAGTCCGCACGACGGAACGTCGGAACCAGAGAGAGAGAGAGACGGCGCGAGGAAAGAGAGGTTCTTTTCAAAAGAGGGGGACTTTGGCTCCAAACTCCAAGGAAATGCCTAGAGGTCTTTTTGTTTTATTTTATTCTATATTCGTCAACAGTAAGTCTACACACAGCAGATCTGTGCACAGATTTCATTGTGGGGCCCTCCACGGGTCCCATATAAATCATTTGAGCCGTTCATTAAATGTAAAACATTTTTTTAAGGGTTCCCGTAAAAAATTAGCTCAATCCGGTACCTATAGGTACTCGATCCAACCATATAACTTTTTATTGTCCAGAAATCTAAATGAAAAGTTAGATGGTTGGATGAAGCATCTATAGGTATCGGATTGAGCTTATTTTTTACAGAGACCTTTGAAAAATTGTTTTACATTTAATGAACGATTCGGATGATTTTTTTGAGACCCGTGGTGGACCCCACAATGAAATATGTACACAATCTGCTGTGTGTGTAGCAGAACTCATTCGTCAATGCAAAAAACATTTTGGGGGCCACTATTCGCAGTCCCGTATTTTCTAACTTAACCCACTTCATTTCGTTAAATAGTTGTTGAAAATCATACATAACATTTTGGTAAATAGCTGTTGAAAACAAAATTATATTTCGGCAATTACATGTCGAAAATATATTCAACCTTCGATAAACAATTGCCGAATAAATATTTTCGGTAAGTAGCTGTTGAAAAAAATATTATATTTTGGTAATTGGATACTGAAAATGTATCTCAATTTCAATAACTAACTGTCGAGTATAGTTGAAAATTTTTAACAGCTAAGGAAAAAAATTACGGGACTGCGAATACTTGCCTCCAACATTTTTCGTTGAGCTTTGGCTCCTAAGAAAATAGGATAAATTTAAAAATACTCTCAAATTTTACACTCAATATCTAATCTAATAGATTCTCAAACTTTGTGAAACTTCAATTTTACACCCAAACTATGCTTCCGTTGTTCAATTTAACTATTGTCGTCTCAATTTGTCAAAAGGCTAATGAAAAGTGCTGAGTTGGAATTAAACGGTGGGGAATCTGGTGTTTGGCATTGAAATCATCCACTTTTGGAAGGGAAATATCCCTAAGGTTCTATTTGGAACCCATGGAAAATGGGAGAAAAGAAAGAAAAATTAAACAATTTTTAATTTTTCTTAAGGTTGTTTGATTCCTATTTAAGAATAAGGAAAAGAAAATAGTAAGGAAAATAAAGGAAAGCTCTAGAATACGCCGGGAAAAATGAGAGAAATAAGGGCACCGCCAAAATTTAAAGACAACTCCCCCATTTATTTTGCTATTCTTTCCATTTTCC
This sequence comes from Rhododendron molle, assembly GCA_025413875.1. NCBI lineage: Eukaryota > Viridiplantae > Streptophyta > Magnoliopsida > Ericales > Ericaceae > Rhododendron > Rhododendron molle. Next base: position 44,554,893 of record CM046394.1, on the reverse strand, counting down.
TCTTGAAGCCAAACAAGGGAAATTCATTTTTCTTATACTAGTTGTTTTGCATTTTCTTTCTATAATCAAACAAGAGAAAATAATTTGTTTTCTTCATATTCACCTCTTTTCTCTTCTCTTCTCTTTTCTTTCATTTTCACAAGTTCTAAACAAAGTCTTTCTTTCTCCTTTCTTCAACCTCTGCGCCACTGAAAGCATCTTCACTCCTTACTCAAAATTTTATCCAAATTTGAGGAAAATTTTGAGTGAAAATCTAATTTGATACCATCCATTCCACTCATAAACCCATTTTTACACAAATTCCATCTATTCACCACCATCACCACCCATCACTACCACAACCACCACCAAAGCCAACCACAAACACTGACCACCACCAACGCTGACCACCACCTCCACCAAGGTGGAGAAAGTTGAGTGAATTTGGTCTATAGGCCAAGAGACGTCACGTCCTCCACCGCTTGCTGCTGCCGAAGCTGCAACAAGTTAGGTTTTAAGTTGGGATTTGGACAACAAGTTGCTGGTGATGAGTTGACGACCCACTGGTGAAGCCCTAATCACGGTACTCCACCGCTCGCTGCTGCCCTGAAAATTTGGTGAAGAATTTGGTTCAATACCAAATTTGAGGAAGAATTTGAGTAAAACTCAAAATTTGTTATAAGTTTAGGTAGGGAGTGAAAGTGCATTTTGGGATTTTTTTTACTCAAATTTGAGTTTGAGCAAGAGTATCTCCACTCCTTACTCGAACTCAAATTTGAGTAAAAAATCACTCAAAATATCACTCCACTCTTTATTTAAACTCATACCAAATTTATTTGAGTCTTACAGAAATTTGATATGAACGAAACCCTTACCCAAATATTAAACGCTATTTTTTCCTCATCAAATTTAACCATGTCATTAACGAAACTTTTACTCAAATTTATGCCTAAATTTGCATTTATCCATTGAATTACCTCATAGAATGAAGCTTTTACTCAATTTTTACTCAAATTTGAGCAAGGGGAGAGATGCTCTGAGTAGCCATAGCCGAAACCCCAACAGGATTAGGTCTACTCTTTTTTTTTGATCCGCATTAGGTCTACTTCTCATCAACAGCAAAGCATTCTTCGGAGGAACACAAATGCTCGGTCTCCCCCATTCCGCACATTTCTCATCTTCAATAATCTCAATCTCTTCTTCCCCATCCACATGCCTTCTGAAGCTAAGGGTGTGTTCCAGAACAAGAATAAGTTCTTATTTATTGTCCAAAAAGAACCCCCCATTCCCGAACTGCTTCCTTCTTATTTTTTGAAAGTGGCAGAGAGGAGAACTCTGCTGCCGTTGAACTGTGGCACCGGGAGGGAAATCGTTCCCGCAGACGCGCCGGGCCATCTCCGGTCACCGGACGGCCGATCCGAACCGTCCAAAAATTCTATAAAAAAAAAATAAAGGGGCTACGCGAGAATCAACGGCATCCGAGGTGCATAGGGTGCTTGATCCGAGCAATCCTTATTCGTGTATGTATCAAAACATATTGCTACTCATATATACATGGTAAAAGATTGCTCGATCTGAGCACCTTACATACCTCGGATGCCATTGATTCCCGCCCTAGGGCTCCTTGTTTTTAATTTTTAGAATTTTTGGACGGCTCGGATCGGCAGTCCGGCAGCCGGAGACCGCCCGGCGCTGCTGCCGGTCGGGAATTTTTTTTTTTGGCACCAACAGTTCTTTTCTTTGTATAGGGCAACTTCAATGTCAAAAAAAAATAGGGTTACGCAAAAAATTTTCCTGCCACTATGGATCTTATTTGATAGATCTCATTGAAATCTTTAATACGGTGCAAAAAAATTTTTTTTTTTTCATTTATGTTTTATTTGAGTTTGAAAATGTGAAAGAAACTTTTTGTTTGAAAAAAATAAGAAGGGTGGATTATTTTAGAATGAGAAGATGGAAAATAAGTACTTATTTTTTTAAGAAGTGTTCTGCAACTGGGCCTAATTCTCTCCTTATTCCCTCTCTCTCCTCCTTTCTCGGCCCGGAACCCCTTCGTCAGCGCCTCGCTAATCGGCAACGGTAGGTGTTCGGGGAGGAAGGCTCTAGGTTTTCGAAACCGCGCCTTTTTCCGCCGTCGGGAACATCGGGGACTCCAGAACGTTCTTGGAGTTATGCTCTCCACTGTTTATGCACCAATTTCCCACCCCACCCCCTCTTTATGCATATAAAACATACAAAGGTGGTGTTCCACTCTCTTAAAATATAAACTTTTAGAAAAAGAAGATAATTTCAAACTCAAAAATTATGTGTTTACACAAATAATTTTTTTATTAATATAGATCTTATTTGATAGATCTCATTAAGATCTTTTAAACGGTGCAACAAAAATTAAAAAAATATTTTTCGTATTCATTATATTTGAGTTTGAAATTATCCTTATTTAAAAAAGAAGTACTTTTTTAAAAAGTGGAACACCACCAAAACCCCATCCATCAATAGTCGCCGATCGGAACTTGAGAGAGAGAGAGAGAGCATGTTTCTCTTATTCATTTCTGCCGACAGAGTCGCCACCGGCGAAGAGACTCCGATGGCATACGAAGTTCTTCAGCAGTTCGATTTCCCAATCGGCCATCTCCCGAAAGGCGCGACGGGATACGAACTGAACAACTGGACGGGGGATTCCAAGGCGTATTTGGGCGAAGGGACGTGTAGCTTCTCGCTGGAGGGCTTGTACAACCTCAAATACAAATCCACGATCAAAGGTAAGATTACTTACAAAACTGTCGAGGGTTAGTGTGAAAGTTCTGTTGTTGATTACTTACAAAACTTAGTGTGAAAGTTCTGTTGTTCTCGTTTGATATTGTGGAGGTGAGACGGAGAGGGGATGGGCTGGAGTTTTCGGCGGGGTTTTTGTCGGCGAGTTTCAGGATGGAGAATTTCTTGGATTGCCCGCAGTTTGGTTGCGGATTGAGGCTGCCGTTGGTCTTGAGGCGATGGCTGAGGGAGGTGGAGAGAGAGGTGGGTGTGTCACGTGTTCGGCCTGGGCTTAGGATTGATTTAGTTCTCTTTATAAAGTGGAGTTGATGCGGATTGTGCCCAGTGGAGTTGATGCGGATTGTGCCCAGTGGAGGGTGAATTTTGTGATAATCAGTCCCACAACTCATCCACCAGATGTCAAACAACATAGAAATCATCCACGGATATTCTCAGTATATCCTTGACTTTGACAGTGTCAAATATGACCAGTGTCTTATGAAGCCTTAACTGTTCAAGTGCCAAGAATCCCTGGAGAGAGGCGCACACGACATTGGAAAAACAAAAAGTAATCAGATGAAGAAGAATTACCATAAGGGAAAGAGAAGCAATCAAAAACGAAGAACAGACCGATCTTGATTAGCTTGATTTTTTAAAGCATTATAAGCTAAACAACCCAAATAGTTGCTTGTTTGAGTTTAGTTTGAAAGCTTAATGAGCTTTAATATATTATTAGCTTGGTTTATTTGCGAAACAAATCGATCTTGAACGAGCTTTTTAACTGACAAAGATGAACTTGAACTTTGGTAGCTTGGTTGGATTATCAAACACAGAACAAATAGCAGGAAAATGGTAGGCTACTAGTACTATATAAGTTGTTCCATAGGCAGCTAATCAAACAATATATTGACAAAAGGAAATGAACTGACTCGCTTAGATTGTCCTCACAACTATGATCGAAGTTTGCACAGTATATCTTTCATTTTCCACACTAATAATGTGGGGAGCAAACAACCTTACCCCATTTTTTAACTCGGACCCGGACCTTGAAACTCTTTTCTAGATGGCATGGTCAAAAGAAAGTACAATAGGATCGATGTCAACCTCCAATAAGTTGGATTTTGTTTAGACCTGATGATAAGTTCAAAACTTGATCTTTGACATGCTTCACCCTACGTCGGAACACTATCCTCTGATTTGTACCCTGAAGTGAAGCTCTGAAAGATGGATAGTTAAAATCCCGCGGTTGTATTGATTGTGCACCATACCACTACGACTTGAAATCTTATTCTCCTTTACCCTTCATAAACAACACGTACTTCATTTTCGTTAAATCATAAACAAGCCCTAGATCAATAGCTTTCAAGAGTCTTATAAGTCTCGAACCGACTCTCTCCAAGTCGACAATCGTCTTCACCTTCATCTATTTAGCTGCAAGTAATGATCACATGAGGACAGACTCGTATTATCAATTCAATTTCTTTAAAGAATTTAAATCCCACCACAAACATACTTGTAGTCATAATAGCGGATTTAATTGCACTGGGTGACTAGTTCAATGACTCGACTTCACATATGCAACTACACCGGAGACCAAGGCACTTGATACAGATATTCTAGAGGTGAAGCAATATGCCCTTTTTTTTTTGCGATCCGCAACAAGAAGATACTCTCATACATCACATATATCGGGCTAAAAATGCTCGAAAATTCGAAAGTTTGGATAAATGTTTGATTCAAACAACAAATAAAAGTTATGAAGGTAAAGGTCGTAATTAACGATTTGTCTACTACAAAGTACTTTGATGAAGTTTGGCCCTTGTGGAGAGAGTTGTGCGACAACGTGATATTCTTTGTTGGGATTTCTTTACTAGTGCTAATTTTCGCGACGGGACTTTTCAAATAGACATTTAAAATCATTAGACTCTAACTTATGTTATGTCTATTTGGAAAGTACCGTCGTGAATAAGTATTGGTAAGAAATCCCCAACGAAGAATATCTGGCTGTAGCACAACTTTTTCCACAGGGGCCAAACCCGTTAGCAGACTTTACCAAGGTACTTTGTAATAGACAAATCGTTGATTATGACTAACTTTTATTTGTTGTGTGAATCCAACATTTATCCAAATTTTCGGGCATTTTCAGCTCGATTTATGTGTAGTACGAGAGCGGGCATATTGCTTCGCCTCTGGAACATCTGCAGCAAGTGTCTTGGTTTCTGGTGTAGTTGCATATGTGAAGTCGAGTCATCCGAATTGGTCACCCTGTGCAATTAAATCTGCCATTATGGCTACATGTATGTTTGTGGTGGGATTTAAACTCTTCAAAGAAGTGGTATTTATAATAATAGTTTGTCCTCATGTGATCATTACTTGCAGCTAAAGAGATGAAGGTGAAGACAGTTGTTGGCTTGGAGAGAGTCTGTTAAGGACTTATAAGTCCCTTGAGAGCTATTGATCCAGGGCTTGTTTATGACTTAACGGAAATGGATGAGGTGTTGTTAATGAAGGGTAAAGGAGGAGAGGATTTCATGTTGAAGTGGTATGGTGATACCTCAACAATCAATACAATTGCGGGATTTTAACTACCCATCTTTCAGAGCTTTACCTCAGGGTAGAAATCCAGAGATAGTGTTCCGACATAGAGTGACGCATACCTGATGAAGTTTTCAACTTATCATGTTGGTCTCAACACAATTCAACTTATTGGAGTTTGACGTTGATCCTATTGTACTTTCTTTGATTGTGACCATCCAGAAAAGAGTTTTGAGGTCCAGGTCCGAGTTAAAAAATGGAGTAAGGCTGGTTTGTTATCCGCATTGTTAGTCTGGAAAAATGAAAGATATATTGTGTGGACTCCAATCATTGTTGTTAGGAGAGTCTAAGCGAGTCGGTTCGTTTCTTTTTGTCAGGAATATCGTTTGATTGGCTGCCTATGGAACATCTTTATATATATTGTAATAGTAGCCTACTATTTTCCTGCTACCAGTTCTATGTGTTTGATAATCCAATCAAGTTACTCGTGTTCGTCAGTTAAAAAGTTCAATCAAGATCGATTTGTTATGTAATAAACCAAGCTTATAATTTATTGAAGCACGTTAAACTTTCAAACTAAGCTCGAGTACTTTGGGTTTTTCGCTTAGCATGCATCACAAAATCAAGCTAATCAAGATCGGCTTGTATTTGGCTCAATCTTTGTTCGGCTTTTAGATGTGTTTTGAAACTTGTTAAGTTTTCAAACCAAGCTGGAACACCTATTAGGCTCGTTTATCACCCCTAGTGCTTCGGGTCATAACTCAATGGTGGCTTCTTGCACTAGGGCTTTCATCTTACGCTTGCTCGGAGCTTCGATCTTTTCCACTTTCGACAACACCACCATCAACCTGGGTCTCTTGGAAAATCTAAGAGTTATTGAGTCTATCAAGAATTATGACTAGGGTGTAGGAGCCCTCGCCGCCCTATAAAACAACATGGGCGAGCTTTCTAGAGGAGAAACATCTTGCATGCGTGGGTATTTCCCGGCATGGGAGGTAAAACATGACTTCTTATAATTTCTATCCTTCATTGGCTTTGCTTGTTACTTGTTCTAAATCACCTCTTCTAGTGCAGCTGTGGTGCTTCAGCTCTCTTAGGTTCTTTGTTCGCGGCAATCAGCCTCCTCCATCCCTTTTCCCCAGGGTATTTACTACAAGAAATGCCAAATTGATGAATGCTTCTGTCAGGATTCTCTATTGGCGGTGAGGACTACTTTGAGCGAGTGGTACTTGGCTGAGAGAGTGAGCAAGCAATCCTTCCGCCATCTTGTTCCTATGGTTCCTCAAGTTCCTCTTGCTTTGATGAGAAATCCTGGGCGGTTCTCTAGCTCTTATGACTTGGAAGAAGCGATGAGGGGCTATGATGCATTCCCCCTTATGGAAGTGGGAGACTGATACCTTTATCCAGACTCGCCTGATGCCTCTATTCTCAACTGGAGTGTTGCCTACTGAAGCGGAATTCATTCATATGTACTCGGGTATACTAGTGCCTGAATATGGACAAGAGAAAATATATGGCGTTCCTGACCACCTTGAGCTAGTTGATTCACACAGAGTTGGTCTCACAACCTTCCTTTGACCGAGCATAGCGAAGTGATGCTACCTCCTGGGACTGGCGCGGTATGTCTTGATTCTCATTTAATTTCCACTTCCTTGCTTGTCAACTTCTCCTTATACCATGTAACTTGTAGGTGCCCCCGAGCGGAGACTCAACGATATGTGAATGCTATCAACTCTCTGAGGGCTTATGCAAGGAAGTTTGTTAGCTTGATGGTTAGAAGTTGCACTTGCAACGCTGCTGACACAGTGGTAAAACTTTGCCTTGATTTCATGCCTCCATTCCTTTCCTTCAGAGGCCGGCACACGTGATGCGTGTGCAAGTTGTGCTTTGTTGAATTATACTAATATCTTATGATTTGTTTCTTTTTCGTAATATCGTATTATCCTTTTGGACAAATAAATGACAATAAAGTAAAATAACAACAATTGGACTGTCTACAAGTCGCGATAACATCGTATGACCACATACCGCTAGCTCGACAAATTAAATCCAATCTATGAAGTAGCCATGTCTATTTAAATGTTAAAGTGAGATGTTGTAGATATGTCATTTCTTGCCTTACATGCTTACAGAATTTAGTTTACTTTTCAGAGATATCAGTAGATTGTCTACACCTTTTAGACCATACTTAGTAGGGTTGTTAAGCATTTTGTATAAACGAAAGAAACATTTGAAGACCGACCAGCAACCTTAAGTTAGCTGACCTTTCACTAATTTTGGCGGTAATTCTGTCATACAGAGTTCCGCCCGAGTTCAAGAACTCTGCTTTTCAGCGAATTTGAAATCACTAAAACCCAGATAAAATAAACTATTGCATGCTGACATTTTGTAAGACAAAGCCTTAAAACTGGATGCATGAAGGGAAATATGAACACTGTATTCCAAAAGAACCTATCAAATTGAATGCATTTTCTTTCTTTTCTTTTCTTTGCTTAGCAATTGAGTGCATTTTCACAACAACAAAGAACTAAGAAGGGATATACAGTTTTTTAAAGTAGGGAATTCAGTATTTTATTGTAGAAGAGTGAATACATTAATGTAAAGTTGAATATCTTACATCAGAATGGAAAGAAAGATAGAATTGTTAGATACATCATACATGTAATAAATTTCTATACCCATCTTATAAAATTCGATACACTTAGCTTCCAGAGAGAACACAATCATATTTCTAATATTAAAACCATTAAAATGGGGGCAATCAAATCTATTGCCCGCTCACGCAGCCTTTGCAGCTGTGGAAATCGCACTACAAGCTTGTAAGTTAAAATGGAATGGATAATGAATCTTCGTTTGCAATGACGAAAAAAGGTTCTAATTGCTATGTAAATTTGAACAAAAAGCATTCTGCATTCAGTATTCTGCCTCTTCCAATCCATATATGTATCCAACCAGGTCGTTTCTTTGATTCAAATCAAGCAAGCATTGTTGCAGACTGACAGTATCATCACACAAGCTATGAAGAATTCTTCGCAGTAAAGGAGATTCTAAGATTAGTCGCTTATGTACATAAACAAGTTTCTCCAAACGAGTGCAATGGGAAAGTAAACAAATTAAATTACATTTGTCAAGATTCACAATGATCAACGTTGACAATGTAGTATTTACAATCACTTTTCCAAACAAGTCATATTGATTCATTAAAATTGAGGTATTTTACAAATCAACTAAACCCCTTGAAGTCTTTTCCCTTTAACTCTTCAGGAGTTTTGTTCAGACTTACTCATAAGCTGCAAAAGTGAATTTGCTTTTCTTTGACCTCTATTAGTTCCACTGTTCTCAAGTTCAACCACATGCTCATACATTCCATACTGTAGAGCAGCCAAAACTAGATTCGGATTCTTTGTACCCAACTCAAGAACAAGTGCCACTGCGCATTCCTTATTCTTAGGTGTTCCTTCTTTGATGAATTGAACTAGAGTTTCGATAACTGACATCTGCCCAATTTCTTCACTGCCCTCAGAATTTGACGCGAGAAGTAGCAACAAAGAGAGTGCCTCATTAACCATGTCCAAATTTTTATCTTTGAGTAAATGCAACAAAGGTGCAACGATCCCTGCCTCAATAGCCCTTGCCTTATTTGCTTGGCATAAAGACAAGTTAAACAGTGCTGTGACAGCATCTTTTTTCCCTCTGATTGTCCCGTTCTTCAACAAACCAACTAACGGTGGAATCCCATTTGACAATGCTATATTTGCTTTATTCTCGTCGAGCATTGATAAGCTAAATAAAGCTGCTGCTGAATTCTCTTTGGCCCCTATGGTTCCATTTTGCAGGATTTCGACTATGGCTGGAATGGGTTGTTCTCTTGATATGAGTTTCTTGTTTGATTCATCAATTGACAAATTCAGTAGAGCTGTTACAGCATGTTCTTGGATTTTCGAATCTGGATAAGACAGGAGTTGAACCAGTGGTGGGATTCCTCCGCTGTTAGCTACTAGAATTCGGTTTTCTGGATTCTCCTTAGAAAGCATACGGATCTTTCTAACTGCCTTTCTCTGCACTTCTAGCTGATTAGAGGATAGGTTTTGGACCACTGAGTATATCTCGTTATTTTGTTCCACATTGGAGTTGTCGGAGCTTCTGGGAACTTCTTTCTTGGGAAGTGGGAAATTGTTCTTTTCGCACCACTGCAAGATTAAATTTCGGAGGGCAAAGTTCGGAGCTAGCGACAAGTGAGCCAAAACTTGACCAGTTTTTGGGCAGGTTCGATGATCAGAATCTAACCACTTCTGTATGCTATCTCTTTCGTACGTCTTCAATGGATCACAATTCAAACGAGAAGTTAGTATATATGCTCCTCATGATATTTGGGGAAGTATAGGAAACCACAATCCTACTTGGTGAAGGTCATGACAAAAAGTAATCATGTTTTTATTCCCTTTCTTTGAGTAGAACCACAGAAAACAAAATAGCTCTTGACTGTGGTATATGGATTCTTTGAAATGTATATGGTACCAGTATTGGGGACTTGAGTCCTAGTGTGTGATATGCGTCCCACAGTTTTTAGTAGGGCACTCAACTAAAAGCATATTCAGTATTCCAGTTTAAAGCAAAGCTATGCATAATATCTAATATGATTCATGGGTTGAACTAGATAAAACACTCCTATATTCCAGGTTCCAGTGTCCTGGACACAAGAATTAAAGGAGTTTGACCTAGGCTCATACTGTCATACCCGTACCTGATCATGTAACCTAGGCTCCGGATATACTCACCTCATTTCTCGAACTAAAATTCCACTCAGTGCTCAACACTCTTAACAGAATATGGGAGACGGAGCAGAAGATTATACCAAAAAGTAAGGCAAAATGAAAAAGTTACAGCGTTATCTTCCCTTTTTATTACTGTTTCTAAGGTAAGATTGTTCCTAGATCTCACGATGCATGGATTAACGTATTCACGTTTATATTGGATAAACTGTAGCAGAAGATAACAGGATCACCTGTCCAGTTGCAACGATAACAGGATCTGACATTATTTCTAGAGTAATCGGACAAAGAAACTCATTAGGGACTGCCAGAGAAGGGCATTTAGCAAGAGCTTTAGGCACAGCTGGATCATCAAGGATACCAGTGACTTCAAGTCCTGCGATTTGTTTGCATTTCCTCAGAATATCTACGATTTGCTTGTTAGTCTCTGTGTTTTGTCCTCTTTCTTTGACAAGTTTCCTTACGGCTACAGTTTCTGTCCTTAGGTCCTCAACGGTGTGCAGTACAAGCTTGTTTGCCAGCCTTTCTATGCTGGCACTATCTGCATTCCTGTCATCTTCTGTGGATAATACTACCATCATGTCCATTGCGAGTTCCATATCCTGAGTATCCGTTCGCTTCTTTGCTCGTCTAAGTTGCATCCGCATTAGCTCAACCTGGAAAAGAAGTTAGAATTGTGTTGACATTTGAAGCAAAGCTAGTGAACTTGCAGAAATATTTGGGTATCGATGTTTAAAAAGCATAAATGAATAAGAGACTCTGGCACGTTCGCTAGAATATGATGATTCGAACAAATCTACCTAGTATTATTTTCGTATGCTCTACCATATATCTTTGTATGCGATTTTCATAAAGTTTCTTATTTCAACCACCTATAATTCTCTACTCACAAATTTCTCAGAAAACTTGTGCGTGAACAGAATAGAAACACTTTAGCACAGAATTTAAATGTCAGACAACATTCCTGTTCAATAAATAAATGCCAAGTCATTATCTTATGGTACTAAAAAATATGTACCCCATAATTTGCAAACACCGTAGTAAGTTCATCATACGTAGCAACAAGAATCCCGGAAACCACCGCAACCATCAAAAAACAATTGGGTGCAAATTACCAAAGAAAGAAAAAATGAAAACATTGACATCGCATCATTCTAGATGGAAATTTCCATGAAGCTAACCGACTTCAATTCCGCTCAATAGCAATGTTTCTCTATATCATTCATGCAGAATTTTGAGCCAGAAAATACGAGGAGAGGGGGGAATAAGCATACTTGTTCTTTCACCTCCTCTGAAATGCCTATTTCAGTATATGGCATGCCATCCAAAGCTTGGTTCAACTTTTCATAAACAGAATGAAACCTGATCATGACATCCTCGCTCTCCAGTGCCTGAATTTGAAACAAAGAAACAGCTCGGTTATTGAGCACTAAATAGTCTCATTCTTTTAGGAAGCCTTTGTTCTATGGAATCAAGGCGAAATAGAATAATGTCCTTCCTTTCTAGAGTACTCATTGAGATCCTCTCATCACCACCCTCATGTGACACAATTACGACCGAAACCTAATTGTTCTGCCAAAAACTCAGGTCGATCAGATATCGACAGAGGTTTAGTCGGATCAAAATTTTCAATGGAGAAATGAACAATTAGAGTCTAGCCTATTTTTGAATTTCTGTGTGGGTGACAAACATGAGTGATTCATATCATCAAATGGGACCGTGGTGAGTATCATACATGAGGGTGGACCACGTGACGGAATAAGAGATCTTGATTCAAAATCCCCAAATTCTAAATATTTTACATGAAAAATAAAATATAATCAGAACACAAACCAGATAAATCTTGCTGCCCTCGGTACACATCTTCAACAATTTCTTGGCAGCGAGAAACGCGTGCTTAAGATTACACAAACACGTCATACCGGCCTCAGGGATGAGCGTGTCAATATCCCTAATCTCTTCCAACAACGGCAACAAGAGCTTCAGCCGCCGCACGAGGCTATGGGCCTCCTTCCTCTGCGTTCGTCTGAAATCTCCGATGGATTGAACGGCTTCGATCAAAGCAACTAGTTCTTGGATCACGTCCATTTTGTTCTTAGGGTTGTTCAGCGCATTATTGTTCTCTTCCTCCTCCAAAACAATCTCCTCTTCTCCCTCTTTTTTGCCCTCTCGAGATGTAACCATTGGCAAGTTCTTCAACATTGCTAATGGATTTGGGATTTAGAGAAGATAAGGAGCAATGCATTAAGAAGAAGAAGAAGAAGGGGTGAGGTGGGTTTAGGGGGAAGAGGAGGAGGAGGAGATAGAAACCCTAACCCTAATTACCATGTATATTATGAGCTGTGCGTTTTCTTGGTGGTTCTTGTTGGGGTATTATTTCAATGGTAGATTATGGCGGGATTTTCGGTCTGAAACCACACATTTCGCGGGCTATTGAGACTTCAATTGGTTAAAGATAGAGACAAAGGCTAGGATTTTTGAAAGTTAGTTATTTTCCCCAATTTGCATGTTCACGGTCAAAGGAGTCAACTTTAAATGGGTTGTACCTATTTACTGGGACCCATCGATGTTGTTTGGCAAAAATTTTGATGGAGGTTTTTGGGCCATAAATTGAGACAAAAAATGTAGTGAATGTAAGCATATATAAAATTTATTGAAATTCGCATTGATAGAGAAAGAAGTCGCGCTGAGAACCTTAATTAATTAAACAAAGACAATCATAACTAGAAAATATCAGAGTGGTCTGGGGCCTCTCGGCGCACCGCACTATCCAAGTGATAGGATTAAAAAATTCGATAGAGAGAGGAACTCAATTTATTTATGACCTTCAAATTATTTTTTCACAATACACAAGTAATATTATTATGTTTAGGGTTTCCAAAAAGTAATATTATATTTAGTTAGTTCATATAAAAATGGATTATTGTCTTGTTGGGATGGATTTGTTTTACAAAACGAAAAAGCCATCAGCACATCCAATTTTTTTAAGAGAGAGAAAACAGCGAAGCACATTGTTTAATTAAGGGACTTGTTTCTCTTTACTCTGGAGACATTAGCTTTTATTCGGTTGTGGGTTTTGAGTAGTGTTTTTGAATAAAGGTAGAGAGAGAAATGAGAGTAATGATTGTGGAGAGAGGTAAAAAGTAAAGAGAGATAGAGTGAAAAATGAGAATAATGATTGAAAAGTTAGAGAGAAAAAAAAGTAGAAAATTTACTTTATCCAAAACTCTGAATTTGAAATTCCAAACCGAACAATGTCTAAAAGAGTAATTGAGTTTTTATTTATTTTTTGCGAAAGAAATCGGCCAAGTCCACTGAACATCAGGTAAAAGTTTCACCCTAGGTTATTAAAGAAAAGAAAACAGTAAAAAATCCGCGTGCGTCACTTTCATCGTCCTCAACAGCGACCTCGGATCTGCTGCTTCCGTCGATTGCGCCTCTATTCTTTTCGAATCTTCTTCTTCTTCGTCTTCTTCATCTTGGGGTGTTTCGAAGAGCGAGCTGTATGTTTTACGCATCGACATTCGAATTTGCGTGACCTTTTTATGTTGTTGTTTCATTATGGACACAATGGATTTTGATTTGATCGACACAACGGATTTTGATCGAGAAAGGTTCGTAGGTATGTATTGCTTTTAAAGTTGGAATAGATCGGGTTTGCTTTCCTTTACAATTTACACAAGGATAACATGTGGGCTTACATTTTGCAGCGTTTGTAAAGAAACATGCAAAGCTTTATCAAATAGGAACTGACACGGGTGCGCTTTACAATTCTTGGAATTGATTAGAATTTCGTTCCTTTGATGATATCTAATTGAATTGTCTATCTGTATGGTTGTGCAGGAGTGAGAAGGCTGCAAACAAAGTTGAAAAAGTTTAATATTAAGGACAAGTCTCTACCTAAATCCAAAATAAAGGTATTGTTACAAGAATTATACTACATGATTTAATTCTCTTTATAAAGTGGAGTCTGTGCGGATTTCTCTTTATAAAGTGGAGTCGATGCGGATTGTGCCCAGAGGAGGGGGGATAGGCCAATCACAATTTCTGTGATGATCAGTCCCACAACTCATCGACCAGACTATGTCAAAACAATATAGAAAATCATCCACGCTTGCATGTCATTCTTGTATATCCTTGACTTCATCTGTTTCAAATATGACCAGTGTCCTAAGAAGCCTTGGACAGTTCAAGGCGCCAATATCCCCAAGAGAGAGGCGCACACCACATTGGAAAAACATAAAGTAATCAGATGTAGAAGAAATACCAGAAAGGAAAGAGAAGCAATCAGAAATGAAGAATGGAAAACAAGAAGTATGGTTGGAGACGAAGAAACCTTGAAGGAGGAAACTAAACAAAAAAGAAGAGAGGGATGGATGAATAATTGGTTAATTAGGGTTTCTGTAGTTTATTTTGGATGCCTGTAGTAGGCCTTTATGTGATATATCTTATTTAGAGTTGGCAATAAAGAATTGAGTGATTAAGGATGTGGCCTTTGTGTTAGCATTGTGACCCTGTTCCTCATCCTTGGTCAACTAACTCGGAAGGGTCGTTGTCTTATTTTACGAAAAGAATAGAATCCATCTTGAAAAATCATGTTTGCACAACCCTAACCTAAACCACCAAAAAACTGATGTGTTGGGTAATTAAAATCTCACACATTAGTAACTCAAAATGGGGCTAGGAGTTTGAGCCCACAACTTTCCTTAGGATTAAGAGTTCATTTCATGCACTACAGGATTCACAGAGAAAGTTTGCTTTGAATGGTGGTGTTCTTATTATGGCCCTTCACTATACACCATTTACACCAACACATTAACCCAATGTCTTCCACTTCAGTGGTTGAGAATTTGAGATAAACCATCCTACCATATAGGGGCTAATCCTTTTGCAATTGACCTTATTGCGAACCCATGTCTATTAGCAACTTTGAACTTATTATGTTATAAGGGCTTGTTATTTATGTCTCCTAAGGGGCTTACCACTCATCTCATGGTTATGTTCATTATGTAGGAAAACATTTGAGAATCGAATACGAACAAGTAGACCAGTATTTTATTGGTTAGTAATTAAGACAATCCAATCGGGTTGAAGTTAGTTATATGCAAATGACATGAAAGTGTTGCCATGGAAGTTACTTTGAAGCATGACATGGGAGTGTTGTCATTGCCAAACGGCACTTGAAGTCTTGAACAAGCCCGTCTTTTGAGTAGGCTGTGATTCAAGATGCCTGAAATTCTTGGTTGGGAAGTGCCCTATATAATGGAATTGACTTAATATTTGGCTTGGTGCTTGAGTGACCATGGCTTGGTGCTTGAGTGCTGAATGGTCATTCTATGTGTTGTGGTGCATATACGGGGAATGTCTTTGTGATAGGGTGTCTTTCACTTGATCCCCTTTTTAGTAGTAGAATTATTGGGTAATTAGATGTTGTGGAGGGTTTTGTAATGGTTCTTTTACTCACTTTTTGTTCTCGTAGACTGGTGATGCCCACTTGGCATTCATTTATATGATCTCATAAATAGATGTAAAGTTGATCCCCACTTACGTAGATAATACTTGTTGAGTTGAAATATTCATGCTACCAAATGTTGTTGTTGGATTTGGGGTGGCTAGGGAGCATGTATTGCCTTTTGAAGCAATCAAATTTAGTACACCAAGCATGATTTTGAGACGAAATTTTTGAAAAGATGAGATGTAATTTTCCACCCAATGACATGTTGGAAACCATGGGTCGAATGACTAAAATTAAATGCTAGTTGTATAATTGTAAAAGTTGGGTGGGGTGAAAGGATTTTATAAAAAATGGAAAAGAAAAATAAAAAAAGGAAAGAAGGTATTTTGCATGTGCTGACTCATCTCAACTTTGTGGTTTTTGGTGAACTACACCTATTTGATAGGTTTGGTGAAGGGTTAGTAGGTCAGACACGGGTTTTTACACCTTGTCTCAACCCTCGGAAGCGGTAGGCCTCGCCTCGCTTCTCCTCGTGCTTGCATACGTTTTTAGAACAGCCTCTTGTGCTGCCTCTGATGCTGCTTCATCTGGAAGAACTTCCTCAAGGTGAAGCCTGACAAGCTTCGACAAATATCTATCTCAGTCTTATCGACCTTAGGTCTATTGGGTCAGCAAAACATATATTAGCTCGGGCCAGCTATGTAACATATGAATTAAAATGAAGGTGATTTTAGCAGAAGTGTGATTCCACTTCATTTTCCTCCACCAAAGAGGGAAACATCAATGGCAGCTTTTTGATGCAAGGCTTAACGAAAAAGACCAAAATGAGAACCAATGTCATACTAAAAGTATGACACTGACTTTTTGGTGCAATGATGGCCTATATGTGGTGAAGCTTTAGGGATTGTTTAGGTTTGACTGACTGGAGTTTTGCAGCTGAAAATGGCACTTTTTTGGGGCATTTGAATTGTAACATCGGAAGGGCTACTATGAGAAGAAGAACAAGAACAAGAACGAAATAGGAGTCGCGCCCTCACAAGAACTAGGCAGAGCCTCACAAAATCAACTCTTCTAATCAGAATTCATAGGTATTTATAGGCTGCTAGGCTTCTACTCCGACAACAGATATGACTCAAGACTTAGTGTCGTACTTGGGAGTTTTTAGATTTGCCCATTTTTGTCCTGTACTCTGCATGATGACATCCATTGGTCGTAGAAGTTGACAATGGTTTGAGCAGATAAAGTATAGGCTGTGTCCCTCACAACTGCACTTGTCAAGTGGCCTAAAATTTCCATTGCCATTTCAACTCAACAATAGGACATCATGACCCATCAATATGGGTAATCATTGTCCTATCCATGAAATGGCTTTGAGAAAAATTATTTGGTTTCACATGTTGCTCATAAAGAACACGTCTCTGAAATGCTCGTGTAAAATCAGTCTCTGCTGCAGCCTTTTGCAGAAGGTTTTGTAATGTGCTTCTGCTTGAACTACGAATGGGGTGGAGCCATGAGGATATTCAAGACAAACGAAATTGGTTGATATGATATCGCGTCGTCTCAAACTATTTCACCTTTTTTACATTCTATTTTAGAAAATTGGAGTAAAACTAGAAATAGAGAAATTCTATTATTCAAAGTATTATGTTACAAGAAGACAGTACATCATTATACAAGGAAAACATAGAAACCGTAAGTAAACCCTATTACATGAAAGGACAATACTACCCTTGCAACTAAACATTAATAACATCATAAACATTAATATGCTAACAAAAACTATAGCAGTAATGCAGAATACTGATATGATGCAACGTTCACAAAAATTTTGCAATAAGCTTCCGGTGTCAAGTATCTCATACACTTCTACCCTTATCCACTTGTCAAGTGCTCAACATTGGTACTTGATTCATTTTGAAGAGTCTACTAACGTTTGACGTAGCGCATGATAGGACATGGATTGAGTGGGAGGCTAGTAATATTTTTTTTAGGTGATGTGTGGTTGTGGGATACTTGGTTTCTGTTTTTTAGTTTCAGTTTTTGTGTAAATGTGAATTGTCTTTTCTGTATGAGAGGTGCTATTGGTACCAACCTATGGTTGTACATACGGCGTACTTCGTCGTGTAGCCGCTACGTGTCCCACACAAATGATCCGATCCGTTGGATTTTAAAAATATTTTTTCAAGTGGCCCCGTTGGAAAGTAGATCAATTGAATAAGCGTAACTACTTGATCTAATCTTCTACTTTTCCATTCAGAAGTCATCGGATCATTTGTGTGGGACTGGTAGTGTGCCCCACACGGCGATGTACGCCGTATGTGCAAACCTAGGTAGGGGTAGCAATAGCATTCACGTTTCTGTATAGCATATTGCTCTTGTCAATTGAAGGATTTTCATGGACTTTTTTTTTATATTTTATTTATTTATTTTCGCAGGATAAAATGGTTTTGGATGGAAGCAGAACCGCAGGTATGTATTGCCATTTAAAGTTTGGATATCTCCTTGTTATCATCTCTATATTTGTTTTCTGCTCTACCCTTAATGTTTTCCCCCATTTTGAGTTCGCAGGGGTGCTTGCATTAATTTTTTTTTAATTATGCGGTCAATATGTATTGTAGCAGCGGATACATATCCAGGATTTTTGACCTCTGATTCCGATAATTAGCGAGATGTCAGGCAATATTAGTCATATTGTTGTTCACTGCATCACAGATGCCAATATGCGTCGCTTTAACAGTTTTGAAAACATTGGTTCCATGCTTTGAATGGTTCTTTAATGTGTTCGTGAACTTAATTAATGTTTGACTGGAAGCAAATTGGGCTCTCTTTATTTGTCCAAGTGTCGGATTCATCCAATTTCTACCTGAAGGTCACAGGGACACGCCAAAATGATGTTTACAAGGTGCCTTAAGAAAATTCATGCATAGTATAGGAGTTCTGTCATATTGATTGTAGTAAATTTGAATTGCAATGAGGCTAGGTGAAGTCCAACTTAATGAATATCGCGAGTATCCGACCCGGCTACTTTACACATTTTGAAGGAACCATGTGACACAGATTTTAAGGATATTATTGGCCTTATGTTATTGCTGATAGAGAGTCTTGGGCTTGATGTGTAGAAAACCATAGAGTAGCTGTATTTTTTTCCTGATGGACTACAAATACCATTATCCATACAGTAGGCACTGTTTCCAGTTTACTCATCCAAGTTCCTTCTTCAAGATCAGCTTTTTGTTGTCACTAATAGTATTTGG
This sequence comes from Rhododendron molle, assembly GCA_025413875.1. Taxonomy (NCBI): domain Eukaryota; kingdom Viridiplantae; phylum Streptophyta; class Magnoliopsida; order Ericales; family Ericaceae; genus Rhododendron; species Rhododendron molle. Next base: position 44,536,144 of record CM046394.1, on the reverse strand, counting down.
TCTATAGGGACTTACTAGTAAGTTCACGAAATTGCTCGGGGAATGGAAATTTTTATACATTTTTCTATTTATTTTTTATGGAATTAGAGATGATGGGCTTTATGAATACCATGTTTATTGCTGGCTTGATTTTTAAGAAGGAATTGGGGTCCCACACAAAAGCCCAATAAAGAAAAAATCTCTCTAAGTGCCTCTCTCTTATTTGCCCCATTGTGTTGGGGCAACATGGTTGTTAAACTCTCTTTCTTTGCTACAAGTCGTGTTTTGAGATTACGATTCAGTTTTGGGGCCGCCCAGTAGAAATGCATGTATCTTGCAGGAGTCTCTGTGGTTTCAATTGCAACTAGAATGGGGTCCAAATCTTCATTGATCTCTTTCCATGGAGCTTGATAGTTATTAGAGCTCCCCTGGTCCATGCTTTTAAGGACCCGCGAAGCATATTTGCAGTCAGAAATGAAGTCGTCATATATTATCATTGTATCCACAACTAAGGCTGCGTCTATATGATCTAAAGGATAAAATGAGCCCAGTGGTGATGGAGACTCTGGGAGGACGCTCTTTGGATTATCGAAGTTATGTAGACTAGCTAGACTGTTACCCATGTCATCGTTATTTCCCTGGCCAAGGGTTGTCGAGAAAACCTTTCTTTAACTTAAGGAGGATTTTCCCCTAAGAAACTCCAATGGGCAAACTTTTTCCCCATATTTTGCTCAGAAAGCATAAAAACGTGCTTACAAATTCTCAATAAGATATCAAAGCTCCCAATATGATAAAAGTTCAATTCCTCATGAGCAAAACCCAAATTGATACCCCCAATGTATCCGAAACAGGACCCAATTTAGACCGCCAAACAAGAAGACACAAGGAGACTAATATTCATACAGACACAGAGTTTCATAGTACCAAAAGTTATCCTTGAACAGGGACGTTGAACTCAGAACCCATAAGCATCACACCAGAACTAGGTAGCATCAAGACTCTGCCAAAATTCAAAACGAAAAATCGGCAGTCGATGGCTGCTTTTGAGCTTCGTTAGCTCATCTAATCAGTCCACCGCTTTTGAACTTGAACAGAGTACTGCCAGGTCTGAATTAGAGCTGAAGGAACAACGATAGTTGGCCAGTGGCCACAAAGGTGAAAGATTGAACGAACTGTCCGGAAACCAAAATAGACCAGAGGGATCCCAATAGACAGGGATTGCTAAGATTAGGATGCTCCTGAGACTATAACTTGAAAACACATGCACAGAGGGTTTTGATCAATTGGGTCGATCTGGGTTTTGTATAGGTGGGTAGGCAATCCATGATGCATGGAGACAGCCGGCGGTTAGGATATGGTGGGGGCAATGAAAATAATAATGAAAAAGCAGAAAGAAAGGATTCTCTTCCCTGCAAACGGCCAGTTATAGGAGGATGTACAGGCAACAACTAAAGTGGTACTGCACCATCATTAGCACCATCTTTATGTGATTGTTCAGTTACTTTGGAGATTAGAATACATGGGTTAGGGATTTCTTTGGTTGTTTGTGCAGAAGAACTATTTACAGTGAACTTTGTTTATAGTGGTCGTTTTTATCATTTTGACTCAACACATGTAACAGGTTTACCATGCTTGTTGTTTGCAAGATTCGTTGGACTTAAGTTATACATAATGATGGTGCTAATTTTACTTGTTGACGATGTTATTCTGTCTAATTCTAATGATTCTTTTGCATCATTAGAAGTGGAAAAGCAGTCGAAAACTAAGATGGACACTGAAGTTGACGAACCTCTTCCGATGCCAGAAAGAAAGGTGCGTGCAGAATTAGATTCTCTTGTTCTTTGCTTGGACAGCTCTTTTATACATGTGTGCATGCCATTTTTACTTCCACCTCGTACAATTCGTTTAAGTTTGGCAGATTATAAATTTAGGCTTATCTACTATTTTCGTCATCGTAAAATACTGCAAGTTTCGAAGTCATCCTGAAAACAATTGTACTTGTTAATTTGGTCCTTATAGTTTGAGACAAATTCCAATTTTGAGTGTCAATGATGGAAATTGCTGAGGTGGCTAATGGTGGCTGGGTTGGGTGGTGGAGGTGCCCAGAGGCAGGGAATTGGTGGTTGGGTGGGTTGGGTCATGGGTGGTAGCAGGGAAGAACTGAAGTGGTTGTGGCAGCGGCTGGCGGTGGTTGTGATTTAGGGTTTGGAAGGAAGAAGGGGATAGTTTTAGAATTATGGAGGTGTGGTGAGAAAATTAAAAAAGAAAGGTACGTTTTTCAAGAGGTGTACGTGGAAGGTATGGGTACTAAGACAAGAATGAGGTGCAAATAGAGACTCTCAGTGAGGGGAGGCTCTGTCTTTATCCACCTTATAATCCAAGTCATCTCCTCAAAAGCTGCTGTTAGGCACGTCACCATGGCTGTCATAAACTTGACAGAAAGGGCAACATTGACATTTGTTCACTATAGGACCAAATTGATACATAAAACTTCATAATACCGATTTTCATACTGAAGGTATTTTATGGGGATTAAAAGAGCACATAAGCCATAAGTTTATTACTGAGATGTTACATTACTTAATTTTTGTTTAACCAGATGTAGATGTCGAAAGTTGTAAGCATTTCCAATTTTTTTGTGCTGTTCATCCATTGACAAGCACAGGTCAACTAATAAATGGTTTTGGCAGTCCTTGTTCATGCTATCACGTGAGGTTTGGGTGCATTGGTCTTAATCTTGTTTGATAAACGTGATTTTTTATGGTTGTTGGGTACATTAAGATTATAGGAGTACTTGAATAGATTTTTTATGGTTTGCGGTCTACTTAATTGACCAGAATGAAGCGTCTTTGGTCAGGGTTTTACAATGTATAGAAGTCGGCCCTCGTTATTTGATTCCAAGTTGGAACTCTACAATTCTTTGAATCCTTAGCTTGTATTTTTATGTATCTATATTCATGATCTGAATGTGTTAAAAATCTCTTTTCCTACATATGGAGTTGAGAATTTTGAATCACATTTATCTTTCTTAAAATGCAGACATACAGGATTTACCTGGACGGAACACATGAGGGTGGCTTACCTTTCACCGGAAATAGATATCTTGAAAGTGAAGCTTGGTTATCTTATCACACAAAATTCCTAGAAAAAGTTTTCGGCAGGTGCCAATTGTTTTGCCCATTTGTTTGTCATTGTATAGAAAACTGATTCACCCATTGATGTCTGTAATGCTTGCACCTCTTTCCTTGTATGTCTCCAGTCGTGCATCTGAAATGATTGAGCCTAGTTTTGGAGTTACTGGTATCTTTGTTTCCCTGCTTACGGAGGAGTTGAAACAACTGGGAGGTTGGTCTCTCTCTCTCTCTCTCTCTCTCTCTCTCCCTCTCTCTCTCGTGTGTAGGGGTGTAAACGAGCTGAGCCGAACCGAATATTGGCATGTTCGAGCTCGGCTCGATCAGAATTCGTCCGGCTCGAGCTCGAATCGAGCAGGAAAAGTTCGCCTCGAGCTTGGCTCGACAAGCATGGACAAAGCTCGAGCTCGGCTCATTATTATTCGGTCTAGAATAAACGAGCCGGCTCGGCTTGAATTCGTCAACTTTTTGGCCTTAATATTGAAAAAATGGCTAAACCAGCCGAATCGAACCGAATATTGGCATGTTCGAGCCGAGCCGAGCCGAACCTATATATTTCGAGCCGAGACGAACCTGTTCGAGCCGAGCCCTGTTAGGTTTGAGCTCGGCTCGTTTATCAAATGAGTTGCAAAATCGAGCTCGAGCTCGGCTCGTTTATCCTTCGAACCGAGCCCTTACCGAGCCGAACTCGCGAGCTGCTGAGCTCATTTACAGCCCTACTCGTGTGTGTGTGTGAGAACCAACCGGAAGTTATTCGCTTTATTGCTTTTCAGGCATGGATGGAGTAAAGATTTTTGCAGAAAAACCTTATTGTTATAAATACTTCTGACTAGGTAGAACTATTATGTGAGGGATGGAGTTTACTTCTCTCGTAATTTGGTTCTTGTCTGGTTGTATGAAGTCTATGAAGGAGTCTTTTTTCATGGTTCGGAGGCCGTCAAATAGGGGAGGTTACATCTCTTGTCATTTGATTCTTGTCTGTTTGTATGAAGTCTCTGAAGGAGTCTTATTTCATCTTTCGGAGGCTGTAAAATACTACACTCCATTCTACTTTGTGATTTCTTATGAAGTAGCAAGGAAAATGCCGTCTCCATGAATCTCCTATTGCGTTTTTTTTAGTTGTAATTACCCACTTAGAGGGCGGAGTTGGCATATGATCTCCAATTCATGTGTGGCCACAGTCATCACCTCTTCTGTTAGTGTGGAGCATTTACTCCTAGATGTTCTCCGTTGATGCTCCCTTCTATGTTCCTCCTCAATCATTTCAGTATGGAAATCTGGTTCTATTCAAATACGAGGAGAGAGAAATCTAAACCCGGCCAGACCTCTGTAGTGTCTAATCCTTTGAAGTTTGATCCATCATCTTTTGTTCCTCTCCTCTCATTTTATTCCATTGTGAGGAATTCTAATCATACAAAAAAATAATTATCTGATCCGAATTTTATTTGAAAAGAAAGGCAAAGTACGGATTGCCTCCCTATGGTTTAGGTTTTTGAAGCATTACCTTTCTAACTTTTTGAAATGACCAATTGACCTCCTTGTGCTTTTTGGATTAAAGTGCTATACTAACAACGTTAACAGAAGATCTGAAAATGACTTTGATACCCCTCTGCCTTCTCTATCAACATAGCTAACCTGAGAATAATTACTTTTTCAACATTCGAAAAACAGACTTGACAATAACTGATTTTTTCTTTTCTTTTTTCCATTCTCGGGTTTTACTACATGAAACTCTTAGTCAGGCAGTCAATTTTTTTTATTCCGTGTATAAAGTTAATTAGAAATTTTTTTCATCAAACTAAAACGTATTATTTTAACCTGAATTTCTCTAATTTTTCAATTGGTTCTTAGAATAGACAATACTTCAACATTCATGACTTTAAAAGAAATGGGCTGGTACGTCCAAGCCAAAAACTACTCCACTTACCAAAACAACAGTGCTGTATGTGTGTCAGTGTGGGCACACGCTCCTTAAAATTATACTCCCTCCGTCCCTTTATTATTGTCCAGTATTCTATTTTGGGTTGTCCCTTAATAAGTGTCCATTTTGTAAAGTTAGTGAGTAAAAGTTGGTGTATTGTCTATTTTGTCCCTAAAAGTAGATTCCTTTTTGAAAAGTAAGTGAGTAAAAGAGTAATGATGATGGGTAAGTAAGGAAAGTGGAGGAAAAAGTTGATGTGAAAGTTATAATGATGATATTCTTTTAATAAGTTGGAGTTACGAAGCAGGACACTTAAAAAGGGACGGAGGGAGTACTCCGTATTTTAATGTATAAAATTAGGTGCGCCCTTTTTGGAAAACGCGGCGAAACGCTACAATTCAGAGTCGCCAATCGGGTTTCGCGGTATTCACCCAAGGAACCGAACTTGAAACGTTTGCTACATTTTTTATTTGAAAAAGGCTTGTACATTGGACTGTCGTCACCTTCGATATTTGAGGTTCGGGAGCTAGGTTACGAGAGGGGAAGGGTTTTATAGCACCCCTCTCGCTCAATCCAGAGATCGGTCTCTACTTGGGCATTTTGCAAAACATTTGTATTTTTCTCTCATTAATTATTTTTTTAGTCAATTAGGGCGGGGGAACAGTTAAAGGGGATTAAAACTGTAACAAGTTTGCAGTGTGATATAATGTGATGGATGATTTATCTAAACAAACATAATAGATTGAGAACAAACACCTGTGAGCATTTTAAACAAACTGGAACACGCTGATTCGGAATGATGCACGCAGGAATAAACATGTATGCACTGGCCACGCTACTGCATACAGAGATGACCTGCGTACACCACACCAGGACTGGCGTGCGCCGGTAGATTAAACCCATAGGTTCTATTCCCAACCCTCTGGGCTCTAGAAACAACTAGTGCATACCCAGGACAAACCACGCAATTTGGAGAGCAGGACATATATAGTTACAGACAGTTAAAATGGCTTTGAGCCATAAGAATAAGCAAAAATAGTGTGGGAAAATAAGCAGAGGTCAAGGCCTAATTGTCATGTAAGGGCCAGCCATTGGGCTGAGTATTACTGCCGTACGCCAATGCATGGTTACCGTATGCCAGTTATACCTCTTTGTCTAGTGCTTGGTTTTGCATTTTCTGGGCTTTGGAACATGACCAAAAGGATCCCAGTGGCATTCCAAAAGTAAGGAAAACAAGTATTGAAAGCTAGAGCTACACAGTTCTAAAATACAAAAAGCTGTAAACTGGTTATTAGCATGCAATAAGGTGATGAAATAGCAAGTGTTGGTTGGGGAGAAAAAGTGTGTAAGGTATATAAAATCCTCACACACATAACATATATCTATATTCGAGGAGGAGTTTACATTAAGTTAAATAGGCGATGTGGGACAAACCCCCACTCACCTAATACTACACACTCTAACACTCCCCCTCAAGCTAGAGAATAAATATCACAAAGTCCCAACTTGTTACATAACAATTCTAACCATGGTTTAAATAATGACTTAGTAAACAAATCAGCTAACTGAGCGCTTGTAGACACATACGGAGTAGCTATCACACCCTCGGTCAACTTCTCTCGCACTAAATGACAATCAACTTCAATATGCTTAGTCCTCTCATGAAACACCGGATTGGATGCAATATGAATAGCTGCTTGATTATCACAATACAAAGGCATGGGCAACTTCACATTGAATCCTATCTCTTCGAGGAACGATCGCAACCATACAATCTCACACGTTGTATGTGCCATTGCTCTATACTCCGCTTCTGCACTAGACCGAGCACAAACTGTTTGCTTCTTACTCCTCCAATTAACGAGATTTCCACCTAAAAAGACACAATAACCCGTAGTGGATCTCCTATCAGACGGTCCTCCGGCCCAATCGGAATCAGTGAACGCCTCAACTCGTAAATGCCCATTAGCTCGATAAAACAGCCCACGCCTCGGATGTGACTTAAGATACTTCACAATCCGGAGAACTGCCTCCCAATGTGGAAGACGAGGAGCTGCCATGAACTGACTCACCATACTGACTGCAAATGAGATATCGGGATGTGTAATAGTAAGATAATTCAGTTTACCAACCAACCTACGATATTGATCAGGACTAGTAAGTAGCTCCCCCTGGTCAACACACAATTTAACATTGGGATCCATAGGAGTCTCAACAGGCCTCGTCCCCAACATTCCTGTTTCCTCAAGAATATCCAACACATATTTCCTTTGCGATAAACTGATACCTTCTTTGGATCGTGCTACCTCGATACCTAAGAAGTATCGTAGTTTGCCCAAATCCTTTGTCTGAAACTGTTGATGTAAGAAGAATTTGAGTTCATCGATACCTTGCTGGTCATCGCCTGTAATAATAATGTCATCCACATAAACAATCAACAGTACTTTCCCGCGATCAGATGTGAGGGAGAACACAGAATGATCAGACTGACTGCGTCGCATACCAAACTTCATAATTGCATCACTAAACTTACCAAACCAGGCTCTAGGTGACTGCTTAAGACCATACAAGGCTTTACGAAGACGACAGACCTGATGACTCTCCCCCTGAGCAACAAACCCAGGTGGTTGCTCCATGTAGACTTCCTCCAGGAGATCCCCATGGAGAAAGGCATTTTTTACATCGAGCTGGAATAATGGCCAACCAAGATTGGCAGCAAGGGAGATGAAGATCCGTACATAACCCAATTTGGCAATGGGAGAAAAAGTCTCAGAATAATCCACACCATAGGTTTGAGTGTATCCTTTTGCAACAAGGCGAGCTTTATAGCGCTCAACAGTACCATCGGGAAGATATTTAATAGTGTATACCCACCGACAACCAACAGTGGTTTTACCAGCCGGAAGAGGAACCAGGTCCCATGTACCATTGTGATGAAGAGTAGTCATTTCAGCCTCCATAGCTGTCCGCCACTCAGACATAGATAAGGCCTCCTGAACAGTTTTAGGAACAGAAATAGAGGAAACAATAGTGGTAAAAGCACGAAGGGACGGAGAGAGATGAGAATAAGAGATAAACGATCAATAGGATGAGAAGTACTCGAAGAGGTAGAGAGACTATACTTTACCGGAGGGCGACGATTGTCACGCACAGGATATCGACGAGCATGGGGATCTGGCGACGAGGGGGGAGACGGCTGGCGGGGTGGAGACGGAGGTGCAGCCGGAGGTGGGCCTGCTGGGGGATGTGCCTGCTCAGTCGGAGGTGGGCCGGGCAGAGATGTTGGAGGACCCGTCGGACGACGCACATATACCTGCAAGGGTTTGGGGGAAGGGGGGGAGCCAGATGGAACAGCTATGGGGGGAGGGGGGGAGCCAGATGGAACAGCTATGGGAAAAACAGTCTCAGAGACAGGATTAACAGGGCCGACGGACCCCGAATAAAATGGTAAGGACTCATTAAAAGTGACATCAGCACACACAAAATGACGCCGTAAAGATGGGGAATAACACTTATATCCTTTTTGAGTCCGTGAGTAACCAAGAAAGATGCACTTAATTGACCGTGGGTCAAGTTTACTACGATCAGGATCAAGGTCATGAACGTAACAGGTGCACCCAAACACTCGAGGTGGTAATAAGTGGAGAGGCCGCCCAGGATACAAGACCGCGTGAGGTGTCTGACCACTAAGAACCGTAGAAGGCATGCGATTAATTAAATGACAAGCAGTTAGGACAGCATCACTCTAATAGGACTTAGGAACATGCATTTGAAACAACAGGGCACGCATTACTTTCGATATATGTCGAATCTTGCGTTCGGCAACCCCATTTTGTTGTGGGGTCCGTGCACAAGCTGACTGGTGAATAATATCTTGTTTATCAAAAAACTGAGAAAGAACACCATGAAAATATTCGCGTGCATTATCAGAACGAAAAATACGGATGCAAGTATCAAACTGAGTCTTTATTTCATTAAAGAATGATAGAAAAACAGACTTTAACTCAGATCTTTCCTTCATAAGATAAAGATAGGTAATACGGGAGAAATCATCAACAAAAATGACATAATAATGAAATCCAAAGACACTGGGAACGTGGATAGGCCCCCAAATATCAGAGTGAACTAACTGAAATGGTCTAGACACACGACGCTCTACTCTAGGATAAAAGGGCACACGGTGGTGTTTACTGAATTCACACACTTCACAAGGTAATTCTCGAAGGGAACGATAAGCTGGCACTAGGCGTTTTAAACTCTGAAGTGAAGGGTGACCAAGGCGGCAGTGTAGTTGATAAGGAGATGCAGAGATCCGAAGAGCAACAGACTGAGAAGGCACACCATCCAGTAGGTAGTACAAGCCACCACGCTCAACACCGCCACCAATCTTCCTCCCCGTTGTAAGATCCTGAAACAAACAACCATGAGGAAGAAATGTGACGGAACCGTTTAAGGATTTTGTAAGTTTACTGATGGACAACAGATTAAAGGGTAAGCGAGGAACATGTAAGACAGAGTGTAAAGTAAGGAGGGGAGTAACAGGAACAGAACCCAAACTAGTCACAGGAGTGTTAAAACCATCGGCTAATCGAACATGGGAATGGGTACCAACAGACTGATAAGTAGAAAAAGTGGTAGAAATACCAGTCATATGATCAGTGGCGCCAGAATCAATGACCCAAGGTCTGTGAGAGGAGGAAGACGCAGCACAAGCAAGAGAAGGACCTGTCTGAGCCAGCGTAGCAGTGGAGGATGAACCTGCAAGGGAAGACTGAAGGGACATGAAACGCTGGTACTCTGCTGCTGGGATAGTCACCATATGATCTGTAGGTAGGTTAGCAATCTGCCCAATATCCTCAGAGGTAGCCACCTGGTGAGCCTGAGAAGGAAAACCATGAAGATCATAACAAGTATCCACTGTGTGATTCGTGCCCTCACAATGTGTACAGAACCGAGAACCATGACCACGACCACGACCACGGCCACCACCTCCTGTCGAGCGGCCACGACCAAACATACGACCCCCAGAATTAGTGAACCGCCCACCAAAGTCACCACGACCACCACGACCACTGAACCCAGAATCTCGGCCACGGCCACGAAATCCAGAAGCACGGCCACGACCATGGCCACTACTAATTGAGAACCCAGAACCCTCTGAATAACTAGAAGCCAAAGCTGAACGATCAGAAGATGGAGCGGTAGGTGGGACAGGAGTTGAGGCAGTCGACTGACGGAGACGGCTGAATACCTCGCCAAGAGAAGGGAGGTCTGGAGACCCAAGAATCTGCTTACTCACCGGCCCATAAATTGATGAAGCACCTGACAAGAACTGAGTAACCCGCATACGCTGAAGCTGGCGGCGAATAATTTGAATATCAGTCGATGATGGCTCACACACATCCAATTCATTACAAATGCGACTAAACTTCGCATAATATGCCTCCAAAGATAAATCATCTCGAGAGACTGAGAAGAAAGACTGATGAAGATCATATATGCGATGGAGATTATTCACCCCAGAAAACAGCTCCTGAGCCTGGGTCCACACTGCCTTGGCTGTGTCACAAAACATCAATGTGCTAGAAATCTGCTCCTCCATACTATTCCACAATTCTGCATGCCGCATATGTGGAAGAGGACACGGCAGGGGGGTCATCAGTCAGATAGGAACGCTCTGACTCACCCAAATAATATACCTCAACAGCCTTAGCCCACAGTACATAATTCTTCCCATTTAATAGTGTAGAAGTAATTGGGCGCCGATCACGCGACCGAGAGGAGCTAGATGAACTACCAATAACAGTAGAAGTGGGTGTAGAACTCGAACCAGAACCAGACTTATTATCATCAGACATCGTACCAAATAATAAAGAGGCTACACCCAATAAAAATTACTAATAACTCAGCAATTACCAATAACAACTTCCAAACATCTGTTGGCACCGACCAGAATTAACTACTCAAATAAGACAACACCCATCAACCACCAATCACTGCGCAAAACATGCCTCCAACAACGATCGAAAATAATAAACACCAGACAGCAGCAACTCAACTAAGATGAAATATTGGATCAGATTGAGAAATTGTGGAAATACTAAACTTCCCATATACCACAGCTGTCACTGATAAAGAGAGAAACAACATTTACCAAATCAGGAGCATAAGTTGAGCATTACCAAAGCATCGGATTGCATCAAACAGTACGTGGGTGACCGACGAAGACTGGGTAAGTGTTTTTAATGATTTTCGGAACTGGATCAAGGATTGTTCAAGGGTTTCGAGGATTATGGATGGTCTATTTAGGGTTTTCGGGGTGCCGACAAGAATCTGGCGGTGGGTGGTGCGAGATTTGAGGGTTATCAGGATGGACGGTAGTGGCTGTGGAAGGGAGTGGCTGTGGATGGTGCCGACAAGAGTTTCCAGGATGGACGGTAGTGGCTGTGGAAGGTGGGTGGTTGTCGGCAATTTCGCACCAGTCGGGATTTCGAACCAGATTGGGAGGTTTTCGGTGAGCTTTTGATGATGTGAGAACTAATTGCGGCGGCGGCAGGTGATGGGTGGGTGGCGGAAGAGGTGGGCAGCATTAGAGGTTGCGGCTATTGTGGGGGTTGGTTCGGGTAAGGGTTAGGATTATGGTTTGGCTCTGATACCATGTTGGTTGGGGAGAAAAAGTGTGTAAGGTATATATAATCCTCACACACATAACATATATTTATATTCGAGGAGGAGTTTACATTAAGTTAAATAGGCGATGTGGGACAAACCCCCACTCACCTAATACAACACACTCTAACAGCAAGAAAAGCATAAAATAGCCAACCGCTGATCCCCACACCAGTACTGCACATACAACCATGACTGGCGTACGACTTATAGCTACTGGCGTGCGTCACTGATTGCTATGCACGATCTTTGAAACCTTGCCAGCTTTAAGGCCAGGCCTTGACCCTGCCAGCCCCCCTTAGAGGTCAGAACAGAAAGTTTACAAAATGTGATATACCTTTGGTTTTGGGTTTAGTGATGGGTTTGAGTTTTGAACTTGAGGTTTGAGGGATGGATGATGAGTGAAAGGGTGTGGATGGTGTATGAAAATGGCTGCTTGCTTCCTCTTTCAAGAGATGGAGGAAGACGAAGCAAGGAGCCAAAGGAAAGAGAGAGAGAAAGAACTTAGAGCTTTTATGAGTGTAACTCCTTACATATAAATGCAAGGGGATATTTTTAGGCCAAAGAGTGCAGGAGAGAGGGCAGTAACCAGATTGGTTAAGGGCTGGTTAGCCTTGGGAGAGAAGTCTCCATGCATTAAATGCATGGGACTTGCTTGAAAAGAGTTGTAGGAGAGAGAGGGGAATATCCCTACACGTTTGCAATCATCAAAGGACTGTTCAACGTACTGGGAGTGGCTCAAAAGTTTTGTGCACGTGGTTAAATAAAGGTGATTTGACTGGTTTTGACTAGCATACGCCAGTGGCAACTGGGTCAACGGTCGATGACTGACACGTGATAGTTTACCAACGCATGCCAGTACAAGACCAACGTATGTAAGTAGGGTTTTGCTGAGGCTATTTGGTTCTGGCTTGAAGGGTTTGAAACGGGGGTCGAAAGGGTTCGGATGAGGTTCAGAACGCTCAAAGCTCAAACACACTAACAATCTCGGGATGTTCTTGACCTTAATCATCATTAGGGAATCAAAGACCGTAAGTAAACTAATCTGTACAGTCCAGAATATAGTGTTTACATTGAGTGCCACTGCTACCTGTTCAAAATGAAACGATTCACCATGGCGCTCTCTCTCTCTCTTTCCAAATTAACTAATCTGCCACTTTTTTGTTCTCTCTCTTAATTTCTTTAAGTGTCGTTGGCATATAAATTAATAAAATCAATTATTAAATGACGTAAATCTACATATTGTGTCCATGACACCCACCAAATAAAACCCAGTAGCTTGCTGGCATGTTTCGAATTTGTCAAGAATTCAGTGTGAAAAATGACATTGAAAACGATGAATCCCACTGTTTTTCATAGAAACAGTAAGAATTGAGAAACTGAGCACAAACCATCACGTCGAGGCCGCCATGCTCTTGATGGAAAACTGGACTGTACCAAATTTTTTTACGTCAGTGGTGGCCAAAGGGAGGGTGGTGGTTGTGTGGTGGGCGAGGTGAAGGACAAAGATGGCATTTTAGCAAAAAATTGTGATTGATTTGTGTTGATTAGGCGAAGAATACGGTTGATGGTAAGGGTTGATTCATATTGAATGGGGGAGATGGATGAAAAGGGTAGTGTTGTCTTCTCACATCAAAGTTTAATCTTATTTTTCATTCCAAATCTCATAATTGAGAAATTTTTCAATGCCTGGAGGGCATAAGCCACGTGGTGCTGTGCGCGCATCTTGACCGTCCAAACGTATTTTGGACGGCCCAAATTTGTTTGGGTAATTTTTAAGTGTAAAATTACCAAAATACCCCCTCAAGCCCAAACAGATTTGGACCGACCAAAACAAATTTGGACAGCCGAGATTCGAGCACAATACCACGTGGCCGTGCCCACCCGGCACTGGAAATCTTCTCCTCATAATTAGTGTGTGTAGCACACCTTCCGTTAGTTTGGAAGGAAAACAAAACGATAGCATTTTAGTCCCAAACCATAAGGAGGTGAATTGGTCATTTGTCCTGTGGGAGAAAATCTTGTGGAAGGAAAGAAAATCCTGTGCATCCTTTGGCGATGCACCAAAGGCCCAAACCACAGGGAGAGATAATCCGTACTTTGTCCTAAAAAGAAAATCCTACTCGTATTTCCTATCTCATCCTTCCCAATGTGAACGAGATCCAAGTTCCGATCGAAGCAAAACACGTGTACACAGCTACCGGAACTCCCCGCATCATAGATAACCATGTAAGTCTTAGGCTCTATTTGGATTTTGGAACTTGTGGAAAGGGAAAGAAAGTTTAAAGACTCTCTTCCCTTGTTTGGTTGGAGAGGAAAAGGGACAGAAAATGATAAAATAGAGTTCTAAGAATAGTAAAATTTTCTCCCACTCTCTCTCATCTTTTCTTTCCTTCCACAAGTTCCAAACAGAGCATCACTACCAGGAGTGAATTTATGGTTGTTAACGACTGAATCGGACGACGGAGAAGAGCAAAGAAACGCCACTGGGCAAACGAGGAGCACGAGGATAGGTTTCCTCAACCGATGCATCTTTGCAGACAGGGACTCGCCATAGTACTGTCTGCAGTTGTTGGGATTTTAGCTGAAGCAAATCAAAGCCGAGCGGAGTGGCAAAATCTGCCTTTGTGATTAGTTATATTTTTTTGGCAGAGTGGTTTTAATCAAACGGCCTTGATTTACATATTTTTTAATCTAAGAGTTCGTATCCAATGGAAGCATCATGCTCCCATACCATACCACTTGGAAGCATGACAAAAATTTTCCAAATGCATACATGTGTACATATAGACATCGAGGTGTAAGGATATATATATATATGGTTTATCCCAAAAATGGATATACATGCATGTACTTTGTTCTTGTTTATTCAAGTGTCTTGTGAGATGGAAGGAGACGGATTGGAGCAGATTGTGCTTAGCCGAAAATGGTTTGAGAGGGAATACATTTTGCAGGCCCATTCAAAATACTTGTAAAACTTTCCCAGGGAGAGATGGGAAATGTGCATGCTCAGACTAAAATCTTCGAGATATGGGTGTCCTTTTGGTTTGTTTGTTGACCTACGGAGGATAGTGATTTGGCAGAAACCCTCTTTTTATGTTTTCACCAAAATGGTTCAAACTGACAATTTTCTGTGCTTCCATCTGCAACTTAAGAAGTCTTTCCTTTCTAATTTGATGAAAACCTATTACGGAGTGATAAACAACATTTCGGATACAACTGAGTAGGGCAAACGAGCGAGCTTTGTCGAGCTCGAGCTTGGCTCGTTTTGTAAACGAGCAATAAATTTAAGTTCGAGCCCTTAACAAGTCAAATTTTGTCATTTGCTAAACGAGTCAAGTCGAGTTCGTGAGCTGCTCAATTCATTTGCAGCCTAAAAACTGAGGGGATCTGTGGAGCCTAGAGAGGTGTGCGGAATTGGCTCCTCTCCAATTTGACTGTTCGATGTCCCCCTCCAGTTTTACTTTTTGTATGTTTCATCTCAGGCCCATAATAATGATAAGAAACGTTCACAATATAGATCTCGTTGAGACTTTCATCCACCACGACTAATGCTAATTGGCTACTGACCAATACTAGATCAACACACATTTTTTCTTATTGAAAAAACGTAGCAGATGTGTGTGCAATATTTTTTTTCCCAAATATAAATGCGTGCTGACCAAGTTGATTGGTATCCGATCGACATAATTTCTGGTGAAGTTGAATTTCTCAACGAGATCTACAACGCAAACACAATTATTATTGTGGGCTGGGGATTGAACAGCAGCAAAACTGGAGGTGGACCAGAGACAGTCGAACTGAGGAGGAGCCCGTTTCTATGGGATTTGCACAGCAAGCACCACCGGAGAAGTAATGATTTCTCATAGTCAAACGTACTAAAGAGAATGGGCTGTGGTAGGTTTCTCTGGTGGATTTGCTCGGTGATTGGTGACTCCTGCTACTTCGTTTGAGCTTATTTTGTGGTGCCTTAATTTCGATTTAGCTATAATTCTTCAACTGTTTTCTGTATGTTGGAGTGGGTAGGTCTACAGTTACGGTGTTGGTGGTTGCTTTGCTTTCAGTAGTTTCTCTTTCAATAACCATGGTTACGGCGTGGTTTTGCTTTTTCTCTATCGATTCTGCGCTTTTGGGTCATCTAGTTGCATGAGGTGCTTTCCATGCACACAGTGCTCTCTACTAGAAGTGTAAAAAAAGCCAACTTTGTTGGCATCGGTCGCACTAGGTTGGCATCAGTCGGTTTTTGTGGAAAACATCGTCAAATTGTGGAACTACCGTGACGGCTGAACATCGGCTAGTAGCATGCGCGGCTCTGACACTTGACAGTATGATCAAGTTATCGCTGGACTTGAATCCTTCATTTGGTTGGATGTGTTATCTATCTCCTTGTGTGTAATAGGTCCTTGTAACAGTTGTATTAATTGCCTCGGTAGATTGTAATCACCATATTCCTCAATGAATTTCTAACATGTTCCAAAAAAAAAAAAAGGGGTCAACTGAAATGGGTTGTAGTAGCTATTTACTGGGACGCATCGATGTTTGTTTGGCAAAAATATTGATGGAGGTTTTTGGGCCATAACTTGGGAGAAATAGACAGAGAAATGAGAAATGTGAGTGATAAGCGTACATAAAATTTATTGAAAATCACGTTGGGAGAGGAGTCACTTCGAAAGAATCTTAATTAAACAAAGGCGATCATAACTAGAAAGTATAATCAGAGTGGTCTTGGGCCTCTTGGCACACCGCACTATCCAAGTGACGGATTAAACAATTCAACGGGGGGAGAAACACATTTTATTTAGGGGAGTGATTTTGCCACTCACTCTTTCTCTAATGGCACTCTCTTTTGTGTCTCTATTGGGTGATTTGTTTTATGAGAGAAAGGAAGTGCCGTTAGAGAAAAAGAGAGTGGCAAAATCAATTTCCTTCAAATTATTTTTTCGCGATTCAGAATAATATTATCTTGAGTTCATATGAAAATGAATTGTTGAGATGGATTTCTTGTTCAAAATGAGAAAGTCATCAGCCGCATATCAAATGTTTTTGAGAGAGAAAACAGGGAACCCCATTGATTAATAAAAAGGGTAGCTTAGATTGAAGTTAGGAGTACATATTATATTGGGATAAGTTGCACCGTACCCCTTCTTGTTCTCCAACATCTAGAGCTTTAATACAATTACTTGTGTTAACAACGGATGAATAAGGAAAGAAAACAGTGAGATTTTTCACGTCTTTTTTTGCAAAGAAACTTATTGCTTTCTCACATAACGTGCTTAGCCGGAGGCTCGCCCAATTGTCGTAGAAAGGACCTCCTAGACCTAGTAAGGATAAACTAAACTATAGTCTATAAAGATGGTGAATTATATTCTCTCAATTAATTAACCAACAAAGTAAGGAGGTTGATTACATTAGATCGATGCACCTGTTTCTATTTCCGCCATGGTTATACACTGTTGTTGTTCAAGGAGCTTAATTAAGGCCGTGGTGAAAAGCCCGAACTCCTATCCTGCTGCAAGACCCATGGGTGGAGGGAGGTTAATTAGGGCAAGTGGGATCAATTGAACCCACACACTACGCTTGTTAAAAAACACAAAGAAGAAGAAGAAGAAGAAGAAGAGATACAGAGAAGGGAGAAATACAAAACTATCCCATCTGTTCGTTTTAAAAGCCGTTACGACACAAAATTGTTAAAAATATATATATATATATCCTCAATTTTTAAATTACAAGTCCAAATAGATTTCCCTTTTTTTGCACCAAATGTCCATATAGATTATATGAGCTTCTCCAATATATATATATATTTCCATTCCTTTAATAACGTGATTTACTGAAGTCTAGATAAGATTTCATCTGCGTAATTAATTTCGGCAATAATCGTAGGATGATACTGATTACTAATCTATTTCGAAACTAACAGATTCAAATCTATTCTACAATACAAAAGCATGAGATTAGCAATGTCAACATATTTGAGCTACGTGAATTTGCCAGTTGTCAGTCGATTGTCAAAATGTGGTATAGATGATCAAAGACCGTCTTATCAAGTACTACTACTTAATAGTTGTTGTAACCACGTCTTGATGTCAAAGAATGAGTCGCAGTTTGTCACTCTCCTACAACTAGTTATGGTTCGACGGCAAGATGAATTAATTGTTGAATTTGCTACTAATATTCTTCATATTTCCTTGAGGCCAGTGTATACAACCAATTATTCATATATGTTTCATCAATCCATCTAGGACTTGCTCTATATTCTACTCCTTCGATAATAGCTCATTAATTCCATCCGAAGTTCATCGATCTTTTCATATCCGTTCAAGATCACATTTCACATATTCGAGGTTATTAATTACTTACCACCACTATGGTTAAGGTACCGGTTCAGGAAATATCAATCTTAATGAGAGCAAGAACGAACTCAAATGAAATAATTGCTTCACTCAGAGAAATTCAAATCAAAGTGGTAATTAATTAAACCTAAAGTGCACCAAATCCATGTAATTAAATGGTCATAAAAAGCCATCACGTTGTAGCCAGGGAAATGGTTTTTCTTGGTGAAATCTTGTCTTGCATAATGGGAAGCCTGCCACGTTCAAGAATATATAATAAGCTCCTAGTGGCCCCTACTCCTTAGCTAGTGGTGAAGAGCGTATTCTAAATTTCCAATCCTTTAAATAAGAAAAACATGAACATATGGAGAAAAATAATGAATTATATATGAGAACTTTTCATTTTTCTTCCCTGTGCAATTTTTCTTCGACCAAAAATTATCTACTACTATTCTATATACTACTTTGCATGGACTTTAGCCTTCCAAGCTAGCTCTAAACCATTTACGAAGTCAACTCTAGTGTTTATACTACTTAGCAATATTAAGTGTCAAATAAATGGTTCTCCATTTTCCATAGAAAAATACTACTTGGCAAAGGCGGGATGGGAAAATTAAACCTATTACCTCGTCGGCTAAGATTCACTAGCAAGGTGAGAGCATATTAAAGAAATACTCCCTCCGTCCCAATTCTTTAGTCTCTTTTGGGAGTTCGTACCACTTTTCAATTGATTATATCTTGCAATTTATAATCTTTTAGGTGATTTTGAAAACATGATTTAAAAGAATTCATTGAGATCTATTAAATAAGATCCATATTTCTATCTTGTCCTTTATTCAATACTCGTTCCACACATTCAATGACAATATCATAAATTCATGTAAATAAAAACAAAAAAGAAGTGTGGATGGTCAAAAGGGGAGTGTGAAAATCATTTTCTTTGCATATAAACAGTATAACCAATTAGAAGTTATAATTAGTTTTTTGGACAAAAGAATAAGGACGGAGGAATTAAGTAACTTAGAAATATTACGAGATTTTTTTTTTTTTTTGATAAGTAAAATATTACGAGAATTTTAGTAAACTATAACAAAATTATTCAGCTCTGCTTTTCTTTAACGATTAGACCCTTAAACTTCATGTCTAAGTCGGGTCCATCAAATTCGAACAATCAAATACATATGATAATTACGGCCAGTCAAAAGATTAGATTACCTTTGAAAATTTTGTTTTATCACCACAAGCATTTTAGTGTCTATTGGTAACAGAGACTTTGAACCATACAAAAGATTTTAATATTGGTTCCCTTGGTAGGTTTGGCTTATGTATATAAGAAAATTACTGAAGGAATATAATTTGAAAGCACATGAGGTGGGGTAACCGTTAAGCACCCCGTACTGAACAACGCAACTTTTCATCATCGGACGGCTGCGATTTCACTAGCCGTTGGTTTTAAAAAATGAAAGGCATACATCCGTTGTTGCCGACTCACAATTTCGCTCATCCTGCTGCTAATCAGAGAAAGGAGATCTCGACGGATTCTTGATTTCAAGGTCGGGTTTTCGATTTTGTGACATGGGTTTCATTTGTTGATCCCGATTCTGTATTCTTTCACTACTTTTTCTGAAGTTGTTTTTGCTTTGTTATTTGATTTCCTAGAGCAATTTCATCATGTGTCTCTGACTGGATCTTTCCATTCCATGTAGCATAGCCTGTCAAATTTGTTATGGGTTTTGTTTGTCGATCCTAATTATTTATTCTTTCATTTTGTTTTTGAAGAAAGCTTGGCATTCGACTTATGGGTTTTCGAGTTCTTCGACTTCTTGAAGAGTGTCTTTTAGTGTTCCATTGAATCTTTTCATTCTTTTTGTAATGCAGATAGTGAAAAATGGTTGGATCAGATGAGAATCATCCGGGTGTGATCAGGCCCCTACATAGCCAAGGTAATTTGTATTCTGAACCGATTATTCATTTGTCTCTCCACTTGGCTCTATATCTCGACAGACTGAAAGCTTAAAACCTAATACTGAAGTAGCAATTTGTTGATCGATTACAGGGGTATTACATGCCGGAATGGGGCATAACCGGAGAGTGTTGGGTACGATTAACCAGAACACAATGAGAGCTGCTCCACACCCTTGTGCAGTTAACAAGAAAGGCCCCTTGGCTGAGTAATTCCTTAGTCCCAAACCTTTATGTTTATCTTGTGTGCATGTTCTTTGATGGTTCAATCTTTCTTTAAAGAAAAGTGCACCAAGAGTCTTCTTTCAGTGCCCATTTTGACCTTCATCATCTTTTATATTCAGAAACTATGGACTCTCTAATAGGATTGCTCCTCCTGTTCCAACAAATCGACCAATTACTAGGTTCATAACTGACCCATCTTTTGCTATTTCTAAGTACATTTGGATCTTTGTTCAAAAAAAAAAAAGTACATTTGGATCTCACTCAAATGTCAAGCTTTCTATGGAGTTTTAATTGTTTTTTTATTCTTCTTGTTGCTTCAGAAAATTTGCTGCACAAATCGCTGGTAAACAGCAGCAACCATTGCCCGAGGTACTTCTTGTGTACACAAAGTAATTTTTTTTGTAGTACAGTGGGTTGGTATTGATCAGAATTAGAATGGTCTTTTTCAATAGGAAACAAAGAAACTGGCCCCACCAGTACAAGTTCCTATTGAATCAGAAGATGTTACCATCGTAGATGTGGATGAATACAAGGCAGCAAGTGACTCTCCTGTACCAATGTTTGTGCAACACACGGAGGCAATGCTAGATGAAATTGACCGGATGGTATTTGGTTCTCCTTTACCGTAAAGATGTGATTGTATATCAAAGCCTTGTATTATGGTCTATTACTCCACTGGGGAATTCATAGGTGTTCTTATTTTTTCATAGGACGACGATGAAATGGAAGATATACCTGAAAAGCCAGTTTCGGACATAGACAGTGCTGACAGGAAAAACCCACTTGCAGTTGTTGAATACATTGATGATCTATATGCCTACTACAAGAGAGTAGAGGTGATGTCTGCTATAACTGGTTCTTCCTTTATTGCTAAAATTGGGTGGATAGTTATCTCAATAGATCATCTGAACTAAAAAATAATTTGGCTCTCACTGAAGTTGTTATTTCAGTGGTCAACCCTTTAGGGGTTCAACCAATAGTAGTAACAATTCGCTAAACAAATTTGATCATTATCACTGACTGGAGAAAAATTGAGTTGCATTCCTTGATTCAAAACCATTACATGAACCAAATAGATAGGCAGACGAATACATTAGGCAATTACGAGTTTGTGTCCTAAATGTCAAAGGTTTTACATTCTATGATCTTGACATTAACATGATCATGACAATCAGAGCTCATAAAACATACGTAGTATATAACGATCAGTTTTTTGGCAATGGATTGAAAAGGGCCTATCAATTCGTTGGTTGTATCTTTTCATGTTGTACGCGCTACTGCTACTGGATGAATATGACTTTTAAGCCTACTTCTTGTTGTTCCGGACTACTTGAACTGACAGTCCTAAGTATAAAACAAATTTCGGTTTTTACAATCAACTTTGTGACAATAGACTGAAAAGCCCTATCAACTCGATAGTTGTTTCTTTTGATGTTGTACGAGCTAATAGATGAATATGTTTTTCTAAGCCTACATTATTCCAGTTGTCTTCCGATTGTTTTGGCCTATTTAAACTAAAATTCAATCTGTGAAAACAAATTTCTTTTTTTACCTTACGTAAACATGTTATCCATGTGGCTTGTTTGTTTGCTGTTGTTTGTTGGCAGGTTGTGGCTTTTTGTCTAAAGAAAATGAGAGGGGCAAAAGAAAAATGTGTGTCCCTTTCGCCCCGCTCATTTTCTGTGGTTATTCTAGCTTAATGTATTCTTTGGGAGGGTAACATCCTTATTTCAGCTAACTGTGCACTGTCGATAAACTCCTTTACTCATACACATAAAGGGCAAAAGCAACCAAAAGAAAATGGATGATGATGAAGAAATGGCTACAAATGGTTGATTACAATTGGAAACATAGTATATATAACAATGAAGCGAGAAAAACCAGCAACTTGGGGGCTTACATGCTAAAACAGTAGTTTTTTGTTTCCCGATGCAGAGTTCTAGCTGTGTCTCACCAAACTATATGGCACAGCAGTCCGACCTTAACGAAAAGATGAGAGGCATTCTAATTGATTGGCTGATTGAGGTATAAGAAATGCTCTACTAGTGTTGGCTATATTTCGAGTTCAGATATGAACTTATAAAAGCCTCCATAACCATAACCGTTTCATCAATGAACAGGTGCACTACAAGTTCGAACTGATGGATGAGACTTTGTACCTGACTGTCAATCTTATTGATAGATTCTTAGCAGTCCAACCAGTGGTGAGGAAGAAACTCCAGCTTGTTGGGGTGACAGCAATGCTTCTTGCTTGCAAGTATGAGGAAGTTTCAGTTCCAGTGGTAGAGGACCTCATTCTGATTTCTGACAAGGCTTACAGTAGAATAGAAGTGCTTCAGATGGTAGGTTTTGCAGCTAACACATTGTCGATTCTGTTAAACTCTTCTCATTTCCTGATCACTGCACTTTGAATACATGGCTCATTGTATTGCTGGAAAGTTAATAATGTTACAAACTCTTCTAATTTCCTCACCATTATATTGCAGGAGAAGTTAATGGTCAACACATTGCAGTTCAATCTATCTGTTCCCACTCCATACGTGTTTATGAGGAGGTTCCTCAAAGCTGCTCAAACTGACAAGAAGGTATGTAGTGCTTGTACTCTGTGCTCTTCAAATGAAGGGATTTGACATATCAGCTAAAGAGGGTAGCTTCAAGTTAGATTTGATACCTTACGTATAGATTTCATATAGTTTTGGATTTGATACCTTATTATTACCTACCATATGAAATGGGAGTAAATGGGAAGTCCTTCATGTTAAGTAGTTTTATAGTTTTATAAGGATGCCAACACAATACATCTCTTCTACATTTAAAAAGCTCTAATTTTTTATACAAAATGCACATCTGTTTAATGGAGCCTAAGTGATTCTGATAAGTTTCTTCATGACCTTAAAACCAGCTGGAGCTTCTGTCTTTCTTCATAATTGAGCTGTGTCTCGTAGAGTACGAAATGCTGGAGTTCAGACCTTCTCTATTAGCCGCTGCAGCAGTATTCACTGCTCGGTGTAGTCTCGGTGGGTCGAAGCAATGGAGTCAAACCTGTGAGAGGCACACAAACTACTCCAAAGATCAACTTCTGTCAGTGTGCTCTCCTTCGCAATTTCTTTTGTCCTAAACTACTACTATCATTACTTGAGGCTAATTTGTGCATTGTATCGATTGCTTTTTTTTTGTGTGTGTGTTTGGGGTTTTTTTTTACAGAGAATGCTCAAGGAGGATGGTTACATTCCATCAGAAAGCGGGCACTGGGAAACTCACGGGTGTCCACCGAAAATATAGCACATCTAAATTTGGTTATGCTGCAAGATCAGAACCTGCTAACTTCCTGTTAGAGGATATAATTTAGCAAGGCTGAATGTATTAACAGAAGCTATTAAGAACTCAATGACTCAACTGTTGTAGCTTATTTCAAGTCATTTTGGGGGTGGGTGCAATTGCGCAACATAAGTTGCCCCTGGTTTTTTAGTCCCTTTTTGAAGGTTTATGGATCTTGTGTTTAATGATGTTCAGAGTTTTGGATTCGGCTTGATGTTCTTCCTGAACATCATAGGATGAGCTTTCTATTTGTGTTGATTTTCCATCATCAGATAATTTGTAAGTTGCATGTGATTAGAACTTATGCCGAACCTTGTCATTCTTTGTTGTTGGTTTTTTTAATCATAAACCTTGTCATTCTAATATATCCTGATTTGAGTCTAAGCTTACTTTATTTAGGAATGCCATTCTTCAAAGAAGCTTAAAATAAAATGAATGCAGTTATGGGCTCCGGATGATTCTTGTTGGTCTACTATATATACCAAAGAAAACATATGCCAGAGATTGTCGGGGGATTTTTGCTGCCTCATTTTTTCTCCCAACCGGAGTAAACTTTTCTTTGTGGTTGAACCATGATGGATTTCTAATTAATAACCAATGGGCAATGAATAGACATACTTCAACATTTTTGGCTCAGGGACGACAAAGATGAACAGTGATGGAAGAAGGTTATATTATGGAAGAAGGTTATATTATGGCCAATGCATGGATATAAACCCTATACAATGCTACTATGCTAGTAGTAAATGGCGCAATAGATCTGAGTGCGAAAAAGATACCAAAAAAAAAGGAGGGGGAAGATGATTTCCGTTGCCGGGACTTGAACCCGGGTCTCTCGGGTGAGAGCCGAGTATCCTAACCAACTAGACTACAACGGAGTTGTTGGGTGACCTCCCGAAGATTATAATTTAACAGTTAATTGTCGTGGAGCTTTGAGTCGTCATTCAAGGTATGCAGGTGTTGATAGTTGGAAGAGAGAGACTATGAGAAAAGAATTAAGCTGCAGTGGTGTGCACAATCATTGATCGTCGAAATGAGATCTGAGCCTTCGAATCGCACAGCACCAACCCGAAGTCCAACAACAATACTAGTAGTAATTTTTAACTTGTGACATTGTAATGAAAAAATGACCATGGCAATGTATTTTATATAGTACCAGTTTGGACTTTGACCAACCCATCTCACACTAAAGGAATGGGATCTTCTCCGGTCATTATCAGTCTCTTTTGGGTTTGTTTTAGGGGTGGAAAGTGGAGTTTGGTTCCTTGCCGTGTTTCAGGACTTCTCTGAAAGCAAACAATGTAGTGGGCGGAATATGGAAGAAGTAAAATAAATGGACTTTATTAAACTTCAAAGTAGAAGAACAATTAACCAAGAGAGTTGAGTGAACAATTACAAGTTATAGCTACTCCTAGAAAAGAAAAAGATAAAGGCCTGATTGGCGTCAGTTTTTTTTTTTTTGGGCAGTTACTACAATGTCTTTAAATCAGTCATTGATCATTTTTCTTTGCTCATAACAAATCAAACTCTTCTCCTTCCGTTTATGATGGCAAACCAAGATCAAAACCCCCACAGATATGAAAATCGATAGTGAGATTAATCTTCCTGTTTTCGAAGGAGCCAGTTCATCTGCCCATGATCCATATTCTCCCATCGTTGCCACTGGATGGGATGATCCTCTTCCGTCCAATCCTCCAGTTGCATGGAATGTTCCGCCCACTGAAAGGGTGGTAGTAAGAATGGAAGAGCCACCACTGTACCCAAACTCCTGCATTCGACGCTCTCATGTCAAGGTGAGTTACCAATTCGCTTGGGCTAGAGATGAACCAAGGGCATTGCTGCTGGATGCTTTGCTTTCTTCCACATTCAAGCCTATACCATTCCAACTGGTAGAGGCAGGTGGTAAGCCGCATTTGGAAAATTATGAATCCCTCTTTGAAAGGGCTAAAAATCAACAATGCTACTGGAGAGAAATAGTACGAAAGCCTCATTACCCTGATGGCTTTTCTGATGATGAACCAAGTCTTATTCCCCTGCCTGAGGATCCCGATTGGTTTCAAGAACTTGAGAGGTTGAGGTTTGATCCTCCACTAACTCATGCTGCCCAACCAGAATACTTACCTTACAGGGATTCTGATGAAACAACAGCCAAAGAATTACTAGCTGCTTTTGCTTTTCTAGATTTTCATATTTTGGAAGAACATGTCCCTTACTTAAATTTTTTGTGGGCATGTGAAACCCTTCAATTTCATGAGAGCATTATGATCACTACCCATCTAAATGGGTTCAGAGCATCCTTGCCTCTCATAAGGCTCTGGATGAGGGCAAGCACGGCTGCCCATTATGATTCCTTTTGGACTGATTATCAGGTACAGCAAGACAAGGTAACCAGTCTCCACAACAAAGTAATGGAGCTTGACAACTCTCATTGGGAACTGCCTCCCAATCCATCTAATGCTCTCCTCAAGAAACATCAAAACTGGCAGTTGACAAGAGCACGCAAAAGGGCTGAGCTACAAATTCATGCTCAACGGAAAGTGATGGCCATGAGGCCAATAATAGAAAAGAAAATAAAAATGGATGCAGAGGAAGCTGCTCGAGACAGAGAAAATGACTTCCTGACGTATGCTTGGGTACAATTTCATGGTTTTGTGACTTGGGGCTTCCCCAATTATTTTGAAATTGTGTAACTCGATGCTGATGGTAATCCCATCCCTACTGCTGGAGCTTAGACTTTATAGAGTCTAATTTCGTTTTGTTTGTAATTTTCTTTACCTTTTAAGTAGGTGTTTTTCTTTTACTTTGCCTTTGAGACAGGTTTTAAATCTCTATTATATGATGAATGAAAAATATGCCTCAACTAATAGGCATTTATGTTGATATTCTGTCTTTAATCCAGGTTATTCCAAATTGCTTATGCGACTAACTTTTATTAGTAATCTCACGAATCAATTGAATCCCATGGAGATGGAAAATATTCCTTCAAATATTTCCCATTTATTGTTCTCTCATGAGTCACTCCAAGTACTGATTCTAACTGATAGGCTCCTCCTCTCAGAATTTTTAACACACGGAATGGTCCTTCCCAATTTGGGGACCATTTACCAAATTTTCTTTTCTTTTTCTTGTCTAAATGCAGAATTGCTTTCCAAACCAAGTCTCCTTCTGCAAATGATTTCTCATGAACTCTTTTATTATATGCTCTTTCTAATTTCTTTTTCTGAGCCTGGATGTTATTCAAAGCATCAATTCTGGACTCTTCTAGTCCGTCGATCTCTTCGTACATTGCTTCCTCAAAATCAAAGTTACTTGGATCATAATGTCTTGCCACCCTGTGAGAAGTAATATTGATTTCAACAGGCAACACCGCAGCTTGTCCATACACCAATTCATATGGTGTTGCTTTGGTACTATCTCTTTTTGACGTTCTATATGCCCATAACACTTTGGGCAATAATTCATGCCATTCTCTAGGGTTATCTGTAATCATTTTTGACAAAGTATTTTTTATAATTTTGTTTGTTGATTCTACTTATCCATTTGCTTGGGCATAGTAAGGTGAAGAATTCAAGATTTTTACTCCAAATGACTTAGCAAAAGCCATAACCTCTTGACCATTAAATACTGATGCTTGGTCAACAGTGATTGTTTCAGGAATACCAAATCGACAGAAAATGTATTCCTCCAGAAAATCAATCACTTGTTTTTGAGCTACACTTTTTAAAGGGATTGCTTCTGTCCATTTTGTGAAATAATTTGTAGCTACCATAATATATTCATGTTGTAGAGAAGAATGTGGTATAATTTCCCCAATCATATCAATTGCCCAACCTCTGAAAGGCCATGGTTTCACAATTGACTGTAAAGGGAAAGCTGGAAGCCTTTGTATTGGTCCATACTGTTGGCATTTTTGACACCCTTTTGCACAAGTAATACAATCTTTCCTTATATCTGGCCAATAATATCCGTATCTTTTAATTAGCCATTTCATTTTCTCTCCTGCTTGATGAGAACCACAAATTCCTTCATGAACTTCTCCCATGACTGTCATAGTTTGAGACTTTGCAATACATAACAATAACACTCCATCTGATGACTTTCTAAATAGATCATCCCCTAACAAAATGTAATTAATAGCTCTTTGCTTCACATTTCTATCTGTTTTCTCATTTGGATTTTTCAAAAACTTTTTGATTGGAGCTCTCCAATTATCAATTAAGCTTATTTCCATGACATCTATATCACCTATATTTCTCTCGACGGAGAAAGGCAAAAATCTCTTCTGTACTCTTATTAATTTTTCATGTTGTCCTTCTGGTATTTTCACTCCAGAAGCAATTTGTGCCATCTGATTGGCTTCACCATTTTCTAATCTATAAATATGTTCCAATTTCACATCATCGAAATTAGACATGAAAGTTTTGACCTTCTGCAATTGTAATTCCAACAGTGGATGGTTGCATTTATACTCACCTGTCACCTGTCGGATTACTAGTTGCGAGTCACCTGTGATATTTAAATGTCTTATATTCAATTCTTTGGCCATTTCTAACCCAATAATCAAAGCTTCATATTCAGCTTGGTTATTAGATAAAATCCTATTTTCATCCAACTGGAAAGAGAACTGTAGTAACTCTCCTTTTGGGGAAGTAAAAACCACTCCAGCTCCAACACCTCTATCGGTCTTAGATCCGTCGAATGACAATTTCCAAGGTTTTATTTCCACTAAATGGATTTCAAATTCATCCTTTTCCAACATCATGTTAGGATGATCAGCTAAAAAGTCAGCCAATGCTTGACCCTTTACTGCCTTCTGAGGCATGTATTGTAAACAATATTCTACTAGAGCCAAAAGCCATTTACCTTGTTTTCCTCTTAGAATTGGCCTAGTTAATATATATTTAATAATATCAGTCTGTGCAATCACATGTACCGTTGATGGCAACATGTAATACCTTAATTTAATTGCAGAGAAATACAATGCTAGACAAATTTTTTCAACTGATTTATATTTTATTTCACATTCATTTAACCTTCTACTGAGGTAATATATTGCTTGTTCATGACCATTCTCGTTATCTTGAGCCAACAGACTGCCAATTGATTGGTGACTAGCTGAAATATATAATTTCAGAGGTTTACCAAATATGGGTGGCATTAACACAGGAGGTTTGACTAATGATTGTTTTAAAAACTCAAAAGCTTTTTGATGTTCTTCTCCCCATTTGAAATCTTTTTGAGATTTCAATTTTAATAATGGTGAAAAAGCAAGAGTTTTTCCAGATAGATTGGAAATAAATCTTCTCAAAAAATTGACTTGTCCCAAGAACTGCTGAAGCTCTTGTTTGTTTGTAGGTGGCTGTGCTTCTAAAATTGCTCTTGTTTTATCTTTATCAACCTCAATTCCTTTCTTGTGAACTAGGAATCCAAGAAAATTTCCAGCAGTCACCCCAAAAGCACACTTAGTTGCATTCATTTTCAAATTATATTGCCTCATTCTCTGTAAGACCTGTTTTAAATGATCAATATGTTCATCAAAAGTATGGGATTTTACAACCACATCGTCAATGTAAACTTTCATGAATCTTCCAATTAGATCATGAAATATTACATTCATAGTTCTTTGATAAGTAGCACCTGCATTCTTCAATCCAAATGCCATCACCACCCACTCAAATAACCCAATATATCCTGGGCATCTAAATGCAGTTTTGTGGGTATCTTCTTTGGCAATAAATATCTGATTGTAGCCAGAATATCCATCCATGAAAGACAAAAATTTATGGCCTGCAGTTGCATCCACTAAATGATCCACAACAGGCATATGATATTCATCTTTAGGAGATGCTGTATTCAGATTTCTAAAATCGATGCATATTCTAATTTTTTCATTTTTCTTAATCACAGGAACAACATTAGAAATCCATTCTACATATCTAACAGGCCTTATGTACTTGGCTTGGAATAATCTTTCCATCTCTTTCTTTACTCCTTTTTGTACTTCAGGAGTCATTTGTCTAGGAGTCTGTTGATATGGAACAAAATTCTCTTTAATAGGAATTTTATGTTCTACCAATGATCTATTTAAACCAGGCATATCATCATAATCCCAAGCAAAACAATCTTTGAACTCAGACAACAAATACTTCAAACGATCCTTCATTTCATCAGGTAAAGAAGCGCATACATGAAGAATTCTAGGATCTTCTTCTGTCCCTACATGAAAATC
Organism: Rhododendron molle; assembly: GCA_025413875.1. Taxonomy (NCBI): domain Eukaryota; kingdom Viridiplantae; phylum Streptophyta; class Magnoliopsida; order Ericales; family Ericaceae; genus Rhododendron; species Rhododendron molle. Next base: position 44,506,378 of record CM046394.1, on the reverse strand, counting down.
CTCTAAAGGATCTTTAACTTCTACTGTAAGATCATCAAGCTTAGCAGGAGCAGCTTTGAGATCTTCCATAGCTAACTCTTTTAAAGTTAAAGGACTATCATCTATCACACATTCTGCCCAATTACAAGAAATAGGCTCATCAGCCTCTAATCTTCTAGACACAATAAAAGAAAACAGTCTTTTGAAAGTGGCTTTCAAGGTAGCCAACTCTTCATCTACCAAACTCACCATTTCACTAGACATGGGAAACTTTAAATTCAATACCACTAGACCTCAATAATATATTAGGCCTAACAAAGTCCTCACTCAATTCTTGCAAGCCATCTTTGATATACTTGAGGAACTGGCTTTCAGTCAGACTTGAACCTATTGATTTCACTTCTGACTCCTCAATCTTGACTGGCCACAAGTCTTCATCATATAGACCTGCTTCTACATTGTTAGTATCTGCTTTGAATGGATACTTGTCTGCCCAGTGGATCTCCATATCTGTACCTTCCTTATTTTGCCCTTGTTTGAGAAATATCAATGCTTGATGTAAGGAAGAAGGAACACATCCATTTATATGGATCCAATCTCTGCCTAACAAGGCATTATAATTGGATGAAGAGTCGATTACAAAGAAAGTGGTATTCATTTTCCTATTACCAATTTGTAACTGCAAAGAAATTACTCCTTTAGCAAGTGAACATCCCCCTGCAAAGTTCCCAACTGTGACCTCTGTTGGAATCAGGTCAGCATCACTCTTGTTCAATACCTTCATCATCCTTGAAGGCAAATATTGACAATAGCCCCATTATCAATTAAAACCTTATTGATAGGTTGACCATTGATATGTAACATGATATACAAAGGCTTTAGATGCCTGACTAAAGCATCATTAGGAGACCTAAGTACAACCACATCTTTTCCACCTGCATCTTTTTCCACTCTTATGGATTCTTGTTGGAAATCTTTCTCTTGTTGATCATTTATCTTCACTATTGCATCTGTTTTATCTTCCACATCTCCTTCCAAACTAGTTAGTTGATTAGGCTTTGCCTGAAAAGTTTTTGGCAAAACCAAAATCATATTACATGATAATTTAGTAGGAGAAACTGACCCGAATTGAATGGTATTCAAAGCTTGACCAAATGAAATAGAATCAGGATCCTCTTCATTTCTGACATCTTTAGGATCCTCTTTCATGATATCTGAACTGTCAACAGATAGTAAATCATCATCTTCATCATCTTCTAATAATACCTGTTGGAATTCTGCTATCTTCTTTTTCAAACTTTTCTTAAATACTGCTTTCTGCTCTTTGATCGATAGAGAAGAAGTATTTGAAGTACTTGGACCTTGCCCCCCAAGTCCTTGGGCCAAATTTGATTTACTATCTTGCCCCCCATGCTTTTCTGCCTCTTTTGCCTTCTGTTTAGGCATTGTTGGTTCTCTATTCCAAACTAAAGGAATTGGTTGACTGGGAACTAATTTGGGCTTCAATTCTGGCCAATGCGTCGATTCTGCTTCCACATATGAATCTCTCCTTTCCCTTTCTGAAATCTTTCTCTGCAACCTCCTTTTCTGAGTATTAGTGATGGGAGTAAATTCCCCTTCAATTGGGAATTTCGGATGCCTTACTATATCCCACATATGGTGTTCCATATTTGGTGGTACAACCATTCTCCCTTGGAATCCATTTCTAACAAAGGGGACCCTACCTCTAGATCTCATACCCCTTTGATACATACCTCTACCTCTAAACACAGGTGGGTAAATCAAACTTGGGTCTGGCTTCCCTGGCATGGCCGGGATCACTGGATATCCTTTAAATAGGAATGGCCCATCATCTTCCCCATACCACTTGACAGACTCAGATGGAATAAACACCCCTGGATCTTCACCTTCAAATATCAACTTTGGCCCAACGTAAATCTGTAAATCATTACAACCCATTGTGTTGAACCTTATAGAACCTTTAGCATAGGTTCCATTGTATTCTTTTTCTGCAATCACTTCCTCTCCAGATTTAATTTCTCTGTCACATCGTAAACAGAAATAATTTTCAAACTGTTTGACATGCATTTCCTCTTCAGTTTCCATGATGTCATTTTCTTCTTGAATTCTCTTCTCAATCTGAGATGCCATCTTCCCTTTCTTTAGTCTGGCAGTCACCACATTGACATCCACTAATGGAAACGGATCAATGTCAATTCCCATTACTTCTTTGTTTCCTTTGGCATATTGCAACAAACCTTTCTGAATTAAGTCCTGCACACAATTTCGAAAAGTAATACAATTATTGGTGTTGTGTCTAAAAGAATTGTGCCATTTACAGTAATCTTTTCCTTTTCTATCCTTCTCTTGAGGAATAACATGCCCTGGTGATAAAGTTAGGAACTTTTGCTTTATTAGTTCATCAAACAACTGATCTGCTTTAGACAAATCAAATGAATATTGTCTAAAATTTGCCTGATTTCTCCTATTCGGATGAGAGGAAGGCATATTCACAGGTTTCTCAGTTTTTGTTAAAGTGTCACACACAATTGGAGCTTTACCAATTACTTGGGCAACATCAATCTCTACATCTCCTTCTACATCCTGATAATATGTGCCAAGTGATTTGTTTTTCCTAATTTCTCCTTCCATAAGAATAGCCTCATATCCTATGGCTTTTGAAGTAAAATCAAACAGATCTCTAAACTCAGTGCCAGTGAAGTGCTTCTTAAAATCGTAGTCCAACCCCTCTTGGGCAATTTTGACTATTTCAGATTCTGGAATATAGAAATGACATTGATTTCTAATCTTTTTGAATCTGTTCATGTATTGTTCAACAGACTCTGAGGGCTTTTGCCTTATTTTAGCCAAGTCTGCTACAGAAATCTCTGATGCATGCCTAAAGAATTGAGTGTGAAATTGCTCCTCCATTTCCCTCCAAGAATGGACAGAATTTGGAGGTAAACTAATGAACCATGAAAAAGCAGTTCTAGTAAGAGAATGAGGAAACAACTTCAATTTTAAAGTTTCATCCAAATCTGCTTCGCCTATCTGTAGGCAAAACCTACCTATATGTTCAACAGTTGATTGGTTTTCTTCTCCATTGAAAAGAACCAAGTCTGGAATTCTATAATGCCTAGGAAAAGGCACATTATCAACCCAATTTGGATACGGTTTTCTAAACATGGGTTTTTCGATCCTCCTGAGCCTTGGACCATACTATCTTGCATGATATTCATAAGTTGAGCCCTCAAATTGGGTTCTTGCACTCTTCCTGCTTAGTTATTTAAGTCAGGCCTAGTTTCATATCCATATGGATAATCTGGCCTTCTCCCATTTTGATTAAAAATTGGTGGATCAAAACCATACATATTGGGGTCATTATTAGCCATATTTGGTATGTTTCGGTTATCATTCCTGTTCAAATTAAATTGCTGTCCCCTAACTTTAACATTATATGGATTTGGGTTTTGGTTTCCAATATTTCCAATTCCCATACTTACCGGAATTGCAGTTGGCACACTTTGATAAAAACTCTGATTCTGTCTAGGATTTTGGTTCCCCGACGGAATTCTATTGACTCCAGTAAAGATGGTGTCAAAAGTTGGATTATCATATACCTGAGAGGAAGGTATTTCAATCACAGGATTTGATTGTCCACTGCTTTGTCCTGGGTTAACATTCACATGGACTGGTACTTCAACTGTTGGTTGAGTCGTTTGACCCTGTGCCATTGCCTCCTTAACCGCGGCTATCAAAATTTTAACCGTTTTATCTTTTGGATTCTTCAACATACTTAGAACTTGTTGAACCAAAGCTGCTGGCTCTAACTCTGGGCCTCTTGATTGGCCAATTTCTAGAATCCTTTGATTTGGACTCACTGCATTTCCTTCATTCACATCATTTCCACCATTAGTGTTGGCAGAATTGTTGTTCTCATTGTTACCATCAGTTGGTATTTGATTCCTTGTCTTTGGTGCCATCGCTCACTTCCAAATTAGTATGAGCCCTCCTTCTAGCGCCAAAATTGTTCACTATTTTTCTGATTCGATCCGCTCGACGGGTGATCGACGGGAATTGGTTTTGTTGTTTGCTGGAATGTGGGTGTGGAAAGTGGAGTTTGGTTCCTTGCCGTGTTTCAGGATTTCTCTGGAAGCAAACAATGTAGTGGGCGGAATATGGAAGAAGTAAAATAAATGGACTTTATTAAACTTCAAAGTAGAAGAACAATCAACCAAGAGAGTTGAGTAAACAATTACAAGTTATAGCTACTCCTAGAAAAGAAAAAGATAAAGGCCTGATTGGCGTCAGTTTTTTTTTTGTCTAATCTGTCTCGATTTCAAGCATAAATAGAGGCTTTCTCTAATTTGAATTTGAATTTGAATCTCCCTCCAAGGTGGCAGTTAAGCCCAATCTGACTGATTCTTTTCATGAGCAGTTGAGTTTTCCCTGGCTGATGAATTTGTAACCTGCCCACGTCGGAAGAAACTGCTTCTATGTCTATGAATAATTGCTTCTGGCTCGTGGGAATAACTGTACACTTCTCTTTTCAACACCTGTACATGAGTTGTCACGAGTAGCAAGTCCAAATAACACTTAGTGAGTAACTGAACATGTCCCATGTATTGGCCACTCGACGGGTCAGTCTTGTAAATAAAGCCTTATAAATATCCCTCATGTATTGGCCACTCGACGGGCCGGTCATGTAGTTTTTACCTGATTGGGTTTGCTCGTGATGTTAAGGTACATAATTACCTTTCAATCACGTAATCATCTTTTCCTACTATGCCACGTGTCGTCCAATCGACGGGTTTAAGAAAAAAAATCACAGTAATGGAGCAAACACCAACCCATCTCACACTAAAGGAATGAGATCTTCTCCGGTCATTATCAGTCTCTTTTGGGTTTGTTTTAGGGAAATTATTTTGCTACACCATTTTTTGATAATAATGTCACACCCAGCAAGTGAATTTTTGCATCAAAAATTACACTTGCAGGGTGTGGCATTATCAAAAAAAGGTGTGACAAAATCACTACCCTTGTTTTAATGATCAGATTGTGGACTTCATCGAAAATATTAGGCACGTCATTATCCATGTTAATTGATATCGTTTAATATACTTTTGAAAGACATTAATCTCGAAAAAATGGGTTTAGAATACATTGCACAATTGGATGAAAATCCATTTTGTAAGAGATAATTATGTTTTGAGAACACATCAACGATGTTCGATTAACATGATTTCTTGCAGACCTAGTGTTCTTAATAAGGGCAAAAATATCAATGGTTAAGATCATCAGACGAACCCGGAAACGATTGAATGACCCGGACAAGTGAAGGGATCGGAGATGTCCCATTCCCACACAAAATACGTAAAACAAATAGGTGCATCTATTTAGTACACTATGCTTCTCATAACAAATCTCATCCGACGGCCAAAATTACAAGTCCCACATTAAACACTGTGCGAGATCCCTCACCTAAGGATGTTTTTATTAATAAAAAAAATACTAAAAACTTAACTTAACTTATTTTACTATATCGTTTTCACGAACAAAAAAGTTTCAACATTTTAAAATTTCGTTTTCACTAACAAAAAAATTGCCAACAAAAACTTTTTTTTGTTACAATAATTCTACTCATACTCATCAACAATTTATTCACTATTGAATATAACTTAATAGTTTTTAACAATTTATTTATTATCAAAAACACTTTAATAATTTTTCAACCACAAATAAAAAATTTCACTATTGAAGCACCCAAAGCCTTTATTGGAGTAAAATAAATAAAAATCCAGCTGTCACTGGAGCTGCAGCTGCAGCTGTAAAGGCCACGTCTCATCGAAATCAATGCCCCAACTTTTTTTGTCTGATGCTTTCGACCATAAGTTCAGAGTGAAATCTCCCAAACAAAACAAAACATCCAATTCAAGGCTGACTAGGAGTTCTGATCTATTCTCAATCCAACGACTTTCGTCATATTGGGATCCTTTCCAATCATTGTCTCTCTCTCTCTCTCTCGCTTCACAGGTACATACATGTATATCATCTGTACACTCACCTACATAAATGTCCATTCAAGATGAGCTAGAGCTTTGCACCAAAAAAGAAATATCAGTGCATCTTTTGTTTCGATTCGATGATAGGGATGGATCCTTGAACGTGCAAGTTTCCAGGTAACATCACCACCCACCATAGTTATCTCTTGAAAATCAAAAGGAATTCAGAGCTTGGTTTTTTCCCTCAATCTGGTAAAAGTCGTTTTCTTTTATGGACCATCAGCTAGGACTTTTTTAATCCGTATCTCTTTTCTTATTATATGGGGTTTCTATGTCAGATATTTTCATACTTTTCTTGTGGTGGGATATGAATGTGGAATGGCTGGTTTGATGTCTACCGTTTGTTTGTGGGGTTTGGATTCTTGTGTTATGAGAAGAGTTTCTAGCAGTTTCTGGGTTTGTCTCAGATAGCGTGACCTTTGAAATTATCCAAGATTTTTATGAATGTTTTTCTTTGGGTTGACAGGGAAATTCCATTTGTTATTTTCAGCAATTTGGGGAAGCCCCACATTTTAGTTACCATTCTTGTGTTCTCATGCTTCTGGTTGATTTGTTTTGGTGGGATTATTGCGTTGGAAATTTGGCTTTACGGAATGAGTTGTTTAACTTTGCCTGGTTCGTGCTTAGAGCTTAGAGCCTTATCTTTCTTTCCCAGCTGGTCCAAAGCCCGGATAAAAGAGGAGGGTTGTGCGTTAGGTATCTAACAGCCCGCACATAAAAACCCGTTAGATCTTTATGACATGAATCCAAATATGATTACAAAGGAAAATGATTCATATAGCCGACCCCAAGTGATTAGGACGTAAGGTTTGGTTTGGTTTGGAACGAGTAGTTTAGTTTACTCTCAAGTAGTATTTTTTGGGGGGGCATAAACGGTTGGTTTTCTAGTCTTACTGTCAGGTGAGTAAAGAAGGGTGGTTGATAGATATATTTCATTGGCAGTGTTTGATTTTTATTTTTTATTTTTGCAAAATTTTTGAAACCCTTCAGGCTTCATTTTCATGACCATTCCGTTGTTTTATTGCTTTTGATCGATTTGATTTGGTGGGATATGTTTCATTTTTACGCGGAAACTGTATTTATACAGGAAGGTATTTACATTAACTCTTGATTGCTTTTTTTATCTTTTCTTATAAATGGTTGGTTTGTCAGTCTTAAGTCTCAGAGTGAAGAAGGGTGGTTGAATACAAGCAGAGATGATTGAGAAGCAGCATAAAAAGTTCCTAACTGTAGCACCCTTCGAGTGTGCTTGGCGTAATGATTTGAGGTTTAGGGAAGCTGGAAGAGGTTGCGTGGCTTTTGAAGCTTTTGCGCTCAACGATGTCACCGTTGTGTTTAGAGAGCATGTGGGTAGTCAACACTACCATTACAAGAGGGATAATAGTCCTCACTATACAGTAATTATAGGGAGTCACAGAAATCGTCGACTCAAAATCGAGGTTGATGGGATTACAGTGGTTGATGTAGCTGGGATAGGGCTATGTTGTTCTTCCGCATTTCAGAGCTATTGGATTAGTATCTATGATGGGTTGATTAGCATAGGCAAGGGAAGGTACCCTTTTCAGAATCTTGTTTTTCAGTGGCTTGATTCAAATCCTAATTGTAGTGTTCGGTATGTTGGGCTTAGTAGTTGGGACAAACATGTTGGTTATAGAAATGTGAATGTATTGCCATTAACCCAAAACCATATATCCTTGTGGACAAATGTGGATTGTGGGGAATATGATGGAAAGGAGGATTGTGAAGAAGCGATGGAAAATGAGAGTGGGAATTATGAAAATTGGGGGCTTGGAAATTTTCTTGAGAGTTGGGAACTATCTGATATAGTCTTTGTTGTGGGCGAGGAGGAAAAAGCAGTCCCTGCTCATAAGGTTATCTTGGGGGCATCCGGGAATTTCAGTTCAAGTTTGTTAAACCAAGATGTGATCCAGCTTCTGGATGTGAGCTATCCAGTTCTTCATGCATTTCTGCAATATATCTACACAGGCCATACCAAGGTAATTAAACTGAAAGTGGTCAATGCTATAATTTTGCACATTTTGGCTAATGTTGATCCCTTTTTGGTCCTCTAGCTTGATTTAGCAAGTTATTGATTGGTTATTGCAACTTAAGGGAAATTGGCCTTTAGTAATATTGTGGTCACTATTATTTCTGGACTACTACAATTTTGATAATGAAAACAGTTCCGAGTTTAATGGGAATCATTGTGTGACTTGAACGAGGGAATGAGGTCTACTATCACATTTTGCTGCTTATTCTTGGAACAATCGATATTATCAACTTCAACAATAGAGCCTTGTGAAGGCATCCTCTTTTGAAATTTTGATATCTTTCCGTGTTTCCAAAATTTCTTAGCTTGTGATATATATACAGTATTTATTTTGTTGGAGCCGCATCAAAGTACACCTGTTAACAAACTAGTTCTTGTTGACTCTTGAGGTAGGAGCAGTCTTGGCTTAGGAGTTTTTAACCTCTGACATATTTTTTGTACCTCTATGACAATGCTCGTCTTAATGAATCAGGCTGCAGTTGACATGGAATTAAAACTTGTCTTCTCTTGAAGATGGTGATAGTATGTTTTTAGTCAAATTGTTACTATTGGACCTTGCATGATAATTGTGACATCCCACGCTGATGTAAAGTTTCAGTGCATTTGTAGCTTTAATTTCTGATATTGCTTATGTCCATTCATGATGTAGGTTTTGGAGTCGCAACTCAGCTCCCTGAGAACTCTGAGCCTAAAGTATGAAGTGACGCCATTGGTGAAGCAATGTGAAGAAATTACAGAACGGTTTAAGCTGAACAAAAAGTTGTTTGACTCAGGCAATAATGTGGAGATATCATATCGGGGTTCTAAGCCCCAATGTGGTACAGCCTTTCCCTCAGGACTTCCCCTCAGTATGCAGAGGCTCACACAATTTCATGTAACTGGAGAGTACAGTGATGTGGACATCTATATTGGCGGTCACGATCTTGTGGCCCCTTCACATAAAATTATCCTTGCTTTATGGAGTATCCCATTTTTTAAGGTGAGCAAACTTTTTCTCTCTTCCTCTATGACTCCTCATGCCAACTAAACATGTATTCCTAGTAGTGGACATACAATTCTGATAGCTTATCTGTTCTTCTTAACACCCAGCATTTAGCAGTAATTATTTCACTATTTTCTAGATATCAAGGTAAAAGCTTGATGTGTTGGCGAATTACACTATTAGTTGGAACTCTTGTTGTACTCCAGCTCTCCAAGGAAAAAAAAGTAGGATGTGTTGGCTAATCCAATTAGCTGGCTCTTGGCTAAAGTGTGTATTGGGAGTTTATGCATACACAACACTTATCTTTAGTGTAACTTATGGTGAGATTATAATGAAAATCTGTCGCATTTTTGTGTGTTGAACTTGATTCACCAAAATGATTATCCTTCTTCAGTTAGAAGCTTGGGCTGAAAATATATTTTCATCGTTCAGGTGAGAACCACATGCCAAAAAAATTAAGTTGAATCTGCATTTACTCCTATTAATTTCATATATATGAAAGATCTTTTCGTGGATATGAGTGTGACTCATGTGGTTATGGTTGACAAGAAGTCAACCTGATGTAGTTATATCTAGGTTTATTGGTGTAAGTTTAATGAGTTCACTACACTGTGGGACATGGCCAAACGCTGGAGGAGGGAGTTGGCATCTTCTCATCACACAGTAAATCAAAAGAGTCTTTGTTGAACATATATTTGATTCATGAAAATCTGGCTTCCACATCGCATTCTAAGTTATACTATTTGGGATTATCCAAAAATAAAACTTGAAATCCACTTTAAGACAAATTTTCTTTGCTGCTGTCGTGCAATATATCTCGGTAGACTACTTTTCCATATATGATGTAACTAGCGAAGCAATATGCAGGGATAAAGAAGTTTGTTTTGTTGCAACGATTTTAATTGTTATGATCACGTGTGGTACTAAATTAAATGATTGCATGGCAGATGTTCACCAATGGAATGAGTGAGAGCATTTCCTCAAAGGTCCTTTTACAGGATGTTCCACTAGAAGCATTCAAAGCAATGCTTGAGTTCTTGTACTGTGGGGAACTCGGTAGTGATGACACCACAGATATTGGTACCTTGCTAATCCAGCTTCTTCTATTGGCTGATCAATTTGGGGTTACTCTACTTCATCAGGAATGCTGTAAAACGCTTCTGGAATGCCTCTCGGAGGTAATTTAGAACCCATACTTCAACACTGAATATAATTGCTCAATTTAAGTCCATGCTAAATCTTTTTGTTTTATCATTCTGGGGAACTGCTAGTTGCATGACTAGAGATAAAAGAACGGAGAAGTGCTGCGGTTTCGGCATTCTGTAACAAAAAGCAGAGAACCCTCTATAATCAACTATGATATATTGATCTCTCATCTACATTATCATATGCAGGGATGGAGTTCTCCTATTGGAAGAAGATCATACAACCAAGAGTTTTTCTATTATGCACAAGTTTAATGGACGAGGAAGAAGACACTTTTCGCGAAGTAATTGGTTCTTGTAGCTAACCATGAACTTTGTTGCAGGACACAGTGTGCCCAATTCTCCAAGCGATTTCATCTGTTCCTTCATGTAAACTTATTGAAGAAACATGTGTGAGGAAGTTGGCAATGCATTTCGATTATTGTACAACTTCAAGCATGGACTTTGTCTTGTTAGATGAAGCATCATTTAGCGATATTCTTAAGGTGGGTTCTTACTTTCGAAGTTGCTTATGACAATGACATGGGGATTTATCAAGTAGAAATGTTGTGCTTGTACAAAACTTAGTATAGAGTCCAAGTATTTCAAATATTGGTTTCCCCGTCTGAGAAACGTGGAGAAAGTATTATGAAGCACATAATTTGCCAAAAAAGAAAGAAAAAGAAAATGAGCAAAAGAAGTATGACATTGTTTTTTGCCGTTCTCCATTTTGTTGCAAAATGGAAAAAGGAGTAGAAGTTATATCATGATGAAGATATATGTTTTTATATGCTGGTAAGCTATGATTGGTGAATTAATTGAGCAATAACAACCAATCTTTGAAGGGCCTTTATGTGGCAAATCTATCCAGCTCTAATTCAGGAGATTTAGCGTAATCGGATGAATATCATTACATGAGAAAGTACCTTGCCTTTTTTTGACCACTTTTTCAAATAGTGCTTACAATGTGCATAGTGAGACATTTCTTATAATTCGTGTGGGTTTTGCAGCATCCAGATTTGACAGTAACATCTGAAGAAAGAGTTCTTAATGCAATCTTACTATGGTGCTTGCAAGCAAAGGAGTTGTATGGGTGGGACGTGGTGGATGAGACAATGTTAAATTTAATGCCAGAACATCTTTTTGGGGAGAGGTTCCATTCTGCTAGTTTATTGTTGCCACTTGTGCGCTTTCCACTACTCCCATATGCCTTACTTAAAAAGGTACAGGGCCCTGGGTAAAGATGTTATAGATGGATTTACAGATTTATAACTCAATTTCATAAGTCTGCTCATTCCTTCTATTGCCACTCTCCTTTTTATTATGCTGTTGCAGCTGGAAAGGAGTAACCTTAGTAAAAAGATTCCCACGTTTGAATATCTGGTGAGTCAGGACCATTTATTGTTAGTTATACATTTTCGTTTATCTAACAGCGTTAGTTATACATTTTCGATCAAAAGTTTCTGCATATATGGTCTAGAATGGATTTTCTTTCTAGTGACCTCTCTTCTTGAATTGTAACAGGTGAAAGAGGCCATCTCTTATTTAGAATTTGGGTTGGCTGATCCACAGGGTGACCAAAAGTAAGCACTAAGCATTGATAGCTATCTCTATTGCAGCCTTCCCTGTTGAATCTAGATATAGAATATCACTCCCTCTTCCCTTTTGCTGGCCCTTTTTTCAGGAATCCAAGTTTTTATTGAGATATGATGATTGCCCTTCATAAATCTTAACATTCCAAAAGTGTCCTTGTGTATTTAATTTGCTTCCTTGGAGTACTTAATTCAATTCTATAGTGAAGGGAAACATGGGAATACTAACCAGCTTTTCGATTGGTTTTTCATGATGTGCATATATTATGGGACATCCCAAAATGGGATAATAGTTATACGGAAATGGTCCACGGGAGTAGTATTTTAAACTCACGCCTGATTTACAATCCTGGGAGAAGATACATGTGTTTGGTTGCTTGGGCATACAGGATAAAAGGAATTTGGGATCAAGGGCCTTTCCAATTCATGGATCAAATAAAGAACTTAATTATTAATTTAGTTTTTCTGACTATCTTAGTCCTTAGTCAATACTCAGTTTCTGTGCTCAATTGAGCTCAATAGCCTTTCCTGAAATACATGTTTCAAGTTTTGGCCATTTGTCTGCGAGGCTACATTCCTAGAATCCATCTCCCCAGATAATCACGATTTCTACCCAATCTCCCCTTGCTCCCTCCTTTCTCCATGTTCAATACCATGGGACGGCACACAAGCTTTTGTCATCACCGCTATAACACCCTTGTAGTCACTGCATACTTCCTCTTCTGGTTCATGCATGCATATCTAGCCCCCTATTTTTGGTGGATAACAGCAATTTGGTAACTTCAGCATGATTTTATCGGTCATTCAGTCACTGAACATGTCCGCATGTCACCCAGGCCATTATGAAACGAAGCATGTAGTGATATCTTTTCATTATTGTGGACTCACAGTTCAATGGAGATTTCGAGGAAGATATCTAATTTGGTCTTGGTTTGATAACATGATGATAGACAGACCATTTATTTTCCCTGGATTAGGTTTGAAAGGATCTCGGGTGATGTACTGAAATGTACAGCAAAATTTATTATTGGTTGAATTATGTACTTGAATGTCAAATATCTAAAATTCCCTCTAAGAGTCAGGTACTTAATTACCTGTGCGTCTTTCATGTAATTGATCTTCCTGTATTTGGAATTTTCGTTCTAGCTGGCTAGATAACCCTCTCTTGGAGTAACAGTTAAAACACACTACACATACACCAAGGTTTGGCAAAAGAACCCCGAAAGATTTGATTCACAGAATCTAATCTTTCTTAGAGCATGGTATATCCCTGTTTTCAGGCATTAATGATTCATCTTTTAATTGATTCCCCATTAAAGAAGCTTATTTTAGTCAACAAAGAGCTGTATGCAGAGATTGTTTTCAAGTAAAGTTTCTTTAGAAGTTAAGAGACTTGCAACTGTGTCCACTGTGAAGAGAGATTTTTATCTGTGTCTTTATTAGTTGAAGCCTCTGTTATATTTTTTCTTCGAAGATATTTCTGAAGTCAAAAGGAGACTGTTTCCTTTGCAACAAATGTTATACTACCATTTTGTGTTTATGGACACATGCTTTCTTTGGGTTCTAGAGTTCAAGTTTTGTACTTCTGCTCACACCGTTGTAGGAAATGGGGCAAATTAGTTGACTCTAATGTTCACTTGGAATTCTTGCCCATCATTTGTGGTTAACGGTTTTTTTTGCTTAATAGTGCAAGATTCCAGCACCGGCGATCTAGTTTTAAGGAGCTGCAATACATATGTGATGGGGACAGCAATGGAGTTTTGTACTTCTCTGGCACATCCTATGGGGAACATCAATGGGTAAATCCTGTTCTCTCTAAGGTAACTTCTTGCAATCCCATTTTCTCTTGATTTGCTATCACTGAATTCATATCTGATTCTCTCGACTTGTGTGGTTTAGAGAATTTCTATCAGCGCTAGCAGTCCCATTTCGAGATATACCGACCCTAAGGTTTTGGTTTCTAGGACTTACCAGGTATGACTGTACTATCATTTAAATTCTTGTGGAAAGTTCCAAATTGAGCCCTGCAGGAAGGTCATCAAAGTTGATCCGTTGTGCATCAGGGAACATCCTTTGCTGGACCTAGGATTGAGGATGGAAGAAACAATGTATGGTGGATGATTGACTTTGGCCAAGACCACCAGGTATTGAGTTTTTATTTGTCTGCACTCTGCCGTCATCTTCTTGTTTCTCTTCTAATCGGGTCTTTTAATTTTTTGGAGAGCAAGAAACATACACCTGTGTCTGAACTGAGATTTAGAACCCTACACCACCCATAAGTGTGGCCAGGATATGCTGTACAATACTTGTATCGTGCTATAGCTCTACTAAATAATAGCCAATCTGAACTTCTTCAGAGTAGTTATTACGTACTCTTTTTGCCTGGTTTGTTGTATTCTGACTAATGAAAGCAAATGTAGCGAAGCCGTTCTACTTGGGAGCTCCACTGTGTAGCAAATGCTAATATGGATTCTTTTTGTCCAGTTTGTTGTACTCCACTAATAGAAATCACTCATTCAATTGGGGCTATCATAAGCTACCTTTTAACTTCCAATAGGAATCTTGTCTCGTAATAAATTACCGGTTGCAGTGACTAGTGAAGTTCCAAACAGGGCTATCAAAACAAAAACTACATATTACTTGTTTCATGAATTACCAGATGCAGTATGCATGATGTATTTGACCTGGACCTAAACAATTGCATGGTTTTCCCCTCATTATCTATTTGACCTGGATAGCTTGTTTGATGGATGCAGCTTATGTGCAACTACTATACCTTGAGGCAGGATGGATCGAGGGCCTACATTAGATGCTGGAATTTTCAGGTAAATATGATACTCTCCTGTTATTTTCTCTTCCTCTGCCCTCTCTCTAAATCAGATTACAAGCGGAGGAGGTTATGACCAAGTTTTATTGATTATATTCCAGGGTTCTTTGGATGGGAAGACTTGGACCAACTTAAGAGTGCACGAGAATGACACGACAATGTGCAAACCTGGCCAGTTTGCTTCATGGCCTATAGTAGGTCCCAGTGCTCTGCTTCCCTTTAGATTCTTTAGGGTTGTCTTGACTGCTCCCACAACGGATGAGTCTAATCCATGGAACTTTTGTATTTGCTTCTTGGAGCTCTATGGCTTCTTCCGCTAAGTTGACTGCATCGAACTATTAGACTTCTCTTCTTTTTTATGTTTTTGTTTTTGCCCGGACTTGTTAGACCCTCAACAGGCTTATCATGTACAGTTTCTGCAGATTGAGAAACAAAGGTGATATATGGGGCTCAAAGCCCTTGTAATTTGGTTTGATAGCTTCTGCGATGAACAAATGAATATCGTAAAATCTTACATACTCCTCTACTACTTTCTGGAGGAGACAAAATTGATCTCTTAAGTATTTCTTCAGCTTGATTGGATTTAAAGGTAAATGTTGCTCTAATAAAGTGTTTCGGCTTTGAAGACTGTCATATAGGTATTTTATCTTAGGGTGATTCTATTTACAACCCCTTATTTGCTCTGTACAACCCATTAAAAATTGACGACTTATGACGAAAAATACCCTAATGAACAAGGATAAAGTTGGCCGTCTAATTTTATCCATCATCTTCATCTTCCTCTTCATCTCTTCTCCCCTCCCCTCCCTCTGTTGCCACCGGCATCGGATTCCCAAAACAATCAGAGGCTGATGATATTAACGTCCAAAAAAACAAAAAAAACACCCACAGAAGTCCTGGTTCTTATCCCAAAGCAACCAACTTGATTCAATTCACTCCTGGTGCAGATCAGACCTCCCAATACTCTTTCCTGGTGTCTGGATCCAAAAACGATTCCGAACCGGGCAAGTCTAAAACTAATTAAATATTCAATTCGTTGTCCCAACCTTTTCGGATTCAGAGTCTCAAGACATTTTTGAATTTTAAAACATGCTTTTTTTTTTTAACATTTTCATGAGTATGTATCCAAACTTGTGTAGAAAGCATATATATATGGGTTTTCTTGGTCTCTTTGTTGGTGGAGATCATGGTGGTGGTAGTGGTGGTCATAAAAAACGTGGTTGCGGAGGTCGTGAAGATCGCAGTGGAGGAGGTTGTGGAGATCGCACTGGTGGTGGAGGTGATTTTGGGGATAAATGGGGGCAAGGGGTATGTCGGGAAGTTCAGGGGATTTTGTTGCGTTTGTATGTAGAAAATTACTGAAATTACACAATTGGCATGGGTTATATATAGAAATTGGGTAGCATGGAGTAAATTACGGATAGATGGACAGACAAGAAAATGGAAAATTAAGAAAAATATATCATCCCAGGATCTGTTATCGGAAAATCATCCCAGAATTGAACATCAACAATAGCAGGTGGCAAGTGTCTTACGCAACATAAAGCTCTGAAAACAAAAGACTACTAAACTTGGGACTTGCAAATCTGAGGATAGCGAATACATCACTCTAGGAAATGGTTACAACGGAATGTATTATGGCTTCAGAGCAGAGATGATGAACCCATGGCTGGATTACCTCCTTATAGAGGGCACAACACCCCTACCAGGTGGAGCTCCACGACCTGCAGCCTGAGCCTGCACAGAAAGATGAGTTCAATTATCAGAAGCTAGCTATTGAGGAAAGTTAAACCACCTGTTTAAGGATATACGGTTCAAGCTTGGTATGATCGAGCAGTCTTAGACATGAAATAATAACAGTAGTCAAATGTTATATCACTTTGAAAACCATATACTACATATGCAAAACAAAAGAGCGAAAGAACTTACTCTCGCCCGCATTGCAACAGCACGACCTCGGCCAACTCCCATTGCTGAGCCCTTACCCTTCAAAATTCAAAGGAAATAAATCAAAAAACTACGGGTAACTGACACAAAAAAGATAATTAAAGACGTATAACGATAGGTACCTTGATTCTAGACTCCAACCGCTTGAACATTGGAGCATTCTTAAGCATGTCTGGAATCACCATAAACCTGGTTGAATTACACGTTTGTCCAAATGCAGTTATTACCAAACAAGCTAGTTCAAACAAATGTTCTTATCAGCAAAACAAACTATCTGGATTTAGAGTTTAAGATGCAAGGTTATACCTGACTTTGCTGCCACGGATAAAAACATGCTCAAGCTGTGAAACCTTCCCATCCTATCAAGGAATCAAACCAATTTATTAATGCCACTACTGTGCAAGAGCATAAGAAAATGGGACAAAAAAGAAGAAGATAGACACCTACCCCAGAACCCAAGGAAAGGTTTCATAAAGATCAAAATCACATCCAACATTATCCAAAGGAGATGCATTGTGCATATATAGTTAATAGGTTCCAATCCAAACCCCCAAATACCACATGAACTTTCTATGGCCATCTTCAGCACTATATTTAGTCAGTAGTATCATCGAAGTCACACCTACTAGTACATCAATACGATGCAGTGTCAAGACCGAAGCCGTAACATAAATGACATACAAGTACTCTCCCTCCCTCCCTACCTATATGGTCTGATGCATATGGTCATCATTGTTGGCATTGGTGGTACCCTTCTATAAAAAGAAAACACACTGATAAACGGCAAACACCATTCAATGGAACCATGTGCGGCAGGCCATGAGGTGATGATTGTTGTAACGCCATAAGATATATCGGTAGGAAAGAAGGGGTTATAGCACTTGGTTCATTCTGTTGAAAAGGTGACTGCTACAGATTACCAAGGACTTCTACCACCAAAACCCAAGAACTGACAGATGCAGTCATTCTATACCTGCAACTTTCCCATCTGCATACTGCATTTTGATGATACCTTTCGTATTGAAAATAGTATCTTCATACATTACAGTAAAAAGTTTGACACAAGTGATAAGGGAAGCCCGACGCACCAGCCTCCTACACCGCAGGGTCTGAGAAGTTTCATTAGGCACACAAGGAATACTAAAAAACTCTTTTGCATTTGAAGAGAGCTACCATAACAACTGACCCCAAAGCCCCAAAAACTTGCGATTTGCAAGTAAAAAGGGACATGAAGAACGTTTTCCACAAACCAAGGCAAGAGATAAGCAGGATTAGCTAAGCGAAACAGAAAATCGATTCGTTAAACAGATGCGAGGGTTTATGGATGACCGATCGATCAAATACAGTATGAGAGATCGCCCGGGAAGTATTTAAAAAAGGAAGGAGCAATCTGTACCGGCAAAGAGCCAAAGACACACGGGAGAGAATCATCAAATAATAAGGGCATATTCCGTGTGACAGCTCAACTGATTAAAGCGATAGAAGAGCAATTTATACGAATATAAATCATCAATAGTCAACAATCCGGTTTTTGAAAGGGAGATCAGCATACAAACAAGAAACTAGGGCCTCATAGTTTATTTTATACAGAGAGTCGGAGACGATACAAATTCAGCTTACCAAGCAAATACCCTTGACATAGCGAAATGGAAAAACAAACCAATTCAGGTAGGCCACTCAAAAGCATAAGGACAAGAGTTTGGTATGGTTACGTTTACCTCATTACCAATAAGAATACAGAGTTATTGTATCACAAAAACCAGACGTCCCATGCTGGTAATAAATTTTAAACATAAAATGAATAACCTAAATTTTAAACACCATGACGTTAGTGTATAGGGCCTTTTTGTCTTGTGGCTTTTTTTTGTGTAATAGGGTTGCTTTCCCTTAAAGCCTTTTTTTTAATATATTTATTTACTTATCCAAAAAAAAAGTTGGTAATAAACACAAAAATGGTATAGGAAGCTATACAAGATGACTCTTATGATTGTACCATACAAACATATCAACTGATGAAGAAATTTATTACTACTCCCTCCGTCCTAAAAAGATTGTCCAATTTCACTGTTTGGACCTCTTGACAAATTGTCTATATTTCGTAATGTATAACATCTTTTATGATTTTGGAAACTTTGTCCAATTTATCATACAAGATCCATATTGCACGTAAAAACGTTAGATTAAAAAGTAAAATATAGATAATTTTTTGAGAGGTCAAAATAATGAAAATGTACATTCTTTTGGGCTGGACGAAGAATAAATTTATCTTTTTAGCTTTTCGGTTTGGGTGGGAAGGATGGCAAGGTCAGCATAGATTAATGTGTTTTAACACTAGGAAATGCGTGCTAGTACCCACAGCCCAGGTTAAAGTCACTATAACATGATTAATGGCTTCTTATTACAAAGTAAACTGAAGGAGTTCCAAGTTGCGTGCTTTTCAATTGCTTAGTTCGGAAACAATAAAGAAACAAACCACTCCAGCTAAGCCTCATAGTTGCGTTAAACTGAATTTACCAAACTTCTCTGTTTATATAACAGCACTTATTCACATTTTATCTTACATTAACCCAACCTTGTGTGTGAGATGTGAGTAGACAAACTCGTCACCCATTCTACGACAAAGAAACGAAATCTAGGGTTTTTAGTGAAGCGAAAGTAAGCATGCATTCGGAGTCGCAAAAACTTGGAAGAAATCAACGATAAAGAGTGTAAATCACGGAAGATTACTGGTGTAATTAGAATGGAAAGAGTACCTTAGCAGTGAAAGTGATGTTCTCGAGTTGGCAATTCCAGTTGTCTTCGCATTCGATCATGCTTCCCCTGTAGAGCTCTCCACTCTTGAGTTCCACTGTCACTATGTGTCCCGCAGCTTCGTGTAGAAGCTTCACCGGTATTCCCAAGCTCCTGCTCATGGCTATGTCCCCTTCTCTCCTCTCTCTCTCTTTCTCTCTCTCTCTCCAAAACCCTAACCTTGCTAGGTAAAACCTTTCTGAAGTCTGGTCTTCTGTCTATCCAAAACCCTAACCTTGCTGGAGTATACGGGGAAGGACATTCCAAGTAAATTATAAGACGGAATGTAAGGGCGTTATCGGTAATTCAAAGGCCAAGCTCGCGGGAGCTTCTTAATTGTACACCAATTCGGTCTTTGTACACCCTCAACAAACCTAGGGAGCATTTTATTCGATTTTGCTTGCCTTCGCCCATTAGGGAGAGGATAATATGCACATAATTTTAAATAAGTACATATTAATACATATTTCATAGAATTAATATTTTTTCACAAATATCAATATACTACTGTAGTTTTCTCGAATATCATGCATCTGTTACCTATTATCCTACACTCTTTGGACGGAATTAGAATAATCCTCTTTTATTTCACTCATAACCACCGTTATATACAATCTTTGCTTAACTTCACCCCCTTTCTTGGTTTGTAATTTCTAAGCAAATTACTCGCCTAAAGAGTTGATTTTGCTTCCCATATACACTATTGAACCGTAAGGTTGTGAATACTATTTCATACCGGCTGTGGACACATGTTCCTAAAAATTTCATTTTTAGTTCATGAAAATTTCGGATTGCGCCCTTTTTGTTTTGAAAAGCATGACGAAATGCTGAATTGTGAGAGTTGCCACTTGAGTTTTGCGGAAAACACCCAAGGAAGCGGTTTGGAAAACTTTTTGTCACGTTTGTTTGATTTGAAAAGGCTTGTAGACTGGACCTTCGTCACCTTCGATATCTAAGGTTCGGGAGCCAGGTTACGAAAAGGGAAGGGTTTTATGGGACCCCTCTCGCCTGATCCGGAGATCGGTCTCTACTCAGGCATTTTTATAAAACCATTTGCATTTTTTTCTTTTTGATCATCTTTTAGCCAATTAGGGTGGGGAAACAGTTAATGGGGATTAATATAATGGCAAATTGTATTAACATGGCAAAATGAAATGTAGGAGTATGGTTTATGAACAATTTATAATAGATTGAGAACAAGTACTTCTGTGAGTGTTTTGGACAAACTGGAGTGCGCTGTCCGGGAGTGACATACGCAAGCAACGTACCAGCATGCACTGGCCAGACCAGTGCATGCTAACACTACTAGCGCACGCCACCCGTTGACTAGCGCACTTCAGTGAGTTCAAACTCACAACTTTTGTTCTCAACCCTTTGGGCTCTGGAATGGACCAGTGCACACCCAAGACAAACCACGCAGTTAATAAGCACATATTTAACAGTTACAGATTGCAGTAACAAATCAAACAGAAGTAAATAGACAGAAAACCCTATAAACAGTGTGGGGATCAAGCTGAGGCCAAGATTAAACTGAGAAGCAATGGCCAGCCACTGGATCCTTGGTTCACATGGCGCACGCCAGTCCATGAGGGTCGTGCGCCACTTGATCCATTTATCCAATGTTTGGCTTTGCTTCATCTGGGTTCTGGAACATGACCAGAAGGATCCCAGAGGCCTTTCCGAACAGTTAAAACTGATAACTAACTACACAGTTCTAAAATATGAAAAAACAATAAACTGGTTTTAACATGCTGCAGGGTGATCAGATCAAAATAAAGCCGAAAAGAGTGAACTGTGATCCCCACACCAGTCTTGCCATGCAGCCACAACTGGCGCACGGCATGAAATGACTGGCGTGCGCCACATTCCACTGAACACGATCATTGAATTTCTGCCAGCTTTAGGGCCAGGACTGGTATTGATTACCAGTCTTGACCCTGCCAGCGTCCCTCAAGGGTCTGAACAGTTTACAGAAACAAAGGTGGTATACCTTTGGGTTTGAGTTTTGAATGGTGGTTTGAGCTTTGAATCTTGAAATGGGTGGATGTTGAATGTAGAGAGCAATGTGGAGAAGATGACTGATCTTCCTTGCTTTACCTTTCAATGGAGGAAAGAAAAGCAAGAAAGAACTAGAGAGAGGAATGGAAAAAGCTTGGAGAGTCTTTAATGGAGTTAACCTCTTGCAAATAAATGCAAGGGGGGTATATATAGGCCAGAGAAGAAGGCTGAAGAAGGGGGCTGGTCAGTTGAGCTTTAAGGCTTGTTTGGGTGGTAAGGAGGGGGGAGCTTCCCATGCATTAAATGCATGGGACTTGCCTTAAGGGATGTTGTGAGAGAGCAGGGAACAGCCCCGAACGAAATAATCATCAGGAGAGCTGTAGCCCATGTCAGGGTGGCACAAAAGTCTCGAGCATGTGGCTGGTAAAAAGGTGATTTGACTGGGGTTGACTGGCGTGCGCCAGTATAGGACTGGCGTGCGCCGGTGAAAAGAGCTTTGATGCTCGGTGACTGACACGTGGCAATGAACCAGCATGCGTCAGTTGATCACCAGCGTGCAAAAGCAGGGTTTTGCTGAGGCCATTTGGTTCTGGCTTGAAAGATTTATAAAGGGGTTTGAAAGGATTCGACCGAGGTTTGGAACGCTCAAAGCTCAAACACACCATCAATCTCGGATGTTCTCGACCTTTAATCATCATCGGGGAATCAAATACGGTAAGTAAACTAATTTGGAAAGTCCAAAATAAGGTGTCTACACTGGCCGGTACATACTGGAGTGACAAGTAATCAGTACCATGACCCTCCAATACCTTACCGGTCCCAATACCAGACGACACCGTTCAGTACCGGCGTTTCGATAAATCTCGGGCGAGATGCTTTTGCCGGGAATTCAGGCCGGTAGTTTGCAATGCTGGGTCATTTATAACGTCCAATAAAGTTGCTATTTGTAACGACCCATAATTTATTGTTTAAAAAAAAAGGAAAAGAAAACTAGTGTCATTCTTGGAGGCAGACATGTGGCAATAAGGAAGCTAGCATGGGTGTACATGTTAGGGTATTTGGACAAGTGTTCCATAACTAGGTCTTGTGATTAAATAAAAGATATGGGAGTCGGCAGCTTGTGTTTTTATGCATTCATGAATTTAGCTTTTCTTATAATTAGAGAGCACTAGTCACAATGGAATCTAAAAGAATCAGACCCCTTCTTCTCTTAGGTTAGGCCATTTGGCCGTGGAGTTCTTCTCGAGTTATTAAAGGCTTTTTATACACTTCAGACCTTGATGTCTCGGATCAGAGGGATTATAATTTTAGGATGGTTCTCATAACGACGAGACATGGATATTCGTCGGCCATGATCATGATTTGAGGTATCGAGTAGTGTGCAATACACTCCTAGTTAAATCTCTTTGCAAAGAGTATTCTTTGATTCTCTCATATTTGTACTCATTTGATGTCTAAGTTTCTTGATTCAATTATTGTCACTTCTTGTATCGTGACATAAAGAAAATATTTGGCTGAAAGCTATGGAACAGATTGATACATGTTTAAGCCCACTGGGTCACAGAGTTATGAAAGATGTACCAGAATGTTTATGGGGCCCATGTGCCCAATACAGAGTTAGGCCTAGGTGGTGCTTGACATGTTATCGAGATGAGCCAGGTATGAGGCTACAAATGAAAATCGTTCAAAATGATTCTACTTGATTTGCTATCCTCGTTTATTGAGCACATTTTTAATGCTAGCCATGTTTATTGTTCTCGTATTGCATATACTACCCAGGCGTTTTATATTTTTCAGATGCAGAGCAAGTTAGTGGGGACCCGAGTTGGAATTGGAAGGATTTAGTTTTAGAGATTGTATAGAAATCTGTATTATTTTGGAGGTTTTACAGCCCACCATGTATATTTATCTTGAGAACTTGTAATTATTGGAGAAGTATTTATTTTGAGGCAATGTAAAAATTCGGGGCATCACATTGAATATTGCGCTTTCCTGTTGTGTTGTGCTTCAAATGCCAAAAACCCTTGTGGTGCTATTTAGCATATGAACAATGAAAATAACTTACATTAGGGTGAGGAAACTGTCGGATGTAAGAAAATAGGTGGTAGATCTGACAAAGGAAGATCTAAGTGGAGTTGTAAATCGAGTACACTCCACCAAGTGTGCTCACTTTGAACATCCGGGGCAATTTTGCATTCGCATTTAATTTTATCTTTTCTAGTCTTCTTGCGATTCTCCACACATACTACATTTATATTTCCATCTCTTTTAATGTTGTTGACCCCTAGGTGATAACTGTTTTCCTTTGGGTTTTCTTGTTCTCGTGCATAGCCAAAGTACCAGCCAAGTTTTATCAAGTAAGAAAGCTTTTATTTTGGTTTTGGAGTTATACTATTTGATGTAGGTAGGACTAACTTTTTCTTTTTATCTAAGTCATGTTTGTCTGTCACATTATAGGAAGCAGTTGGAGACTGGTGCAAGTATAGTTACTGGAACCCGGTATGTCAAAAGTGGTGGTGTGCATGGGTGGAATCTGAAGCGCAAACTGATTAGAAGGGGAGCTAATGTCCTTGCACAGACACTTCTTTGGCCTGGTGTATCTGATTTGACTGAATCTTTCCGGTATATAAGCGCCTTATGCCATTAAGCTATTTCTTTGTTTGCACTTTGAACATTTCTAAAGCTGATCAGTTGTTGTAAATTTTGAAAGCTATACAAGAAATCTGTGCTTGAAGATGTCATAAGCACTTGTGTTAGCAAGGGATACGTTTTCCAGATGGAGATAATTGTTAGGGCTTCACGGAAAGGATACCATATTGAAGAGGTAGTGTTAATTGTTAAATTCTTAGTGTGATTACTTTTCTGGGCACCATATTTGTAAGACCGTAAGAGTACTCTTGAATTCTTATCCTGCAACTTGCTGATGGTGAGATGGGCATTGACAACTTTGTTTTTGTTTTTTTTTCTTTTTTGATTAGCGAAAGTCAGTATTGTTAGAATAATTAGATTAGCACAATGGAGGAGAGTTGAATTCTGACCTCCTTTCTCCTAGCACCTAAGTGCACCTCCTAATGCCGTTAGGCCAAAGACCTATTAGCGACATGCAGCTTTGGTTAGGGTGTTTGCATAAACTATTTCGAAAATTTTGTGGGAAGACGTGAGTTACGGAATTTTAGACCAAGTAGTGTGTCCACCTAGCATGATTGTGTCACTGCTCTTCTTCACTTGAGTGGCCTCATATGGGTCAAGCATGAAAGGGGTTAGGAACTCGGTACTTTTTTCCATTCTTTCGTCAGTAGAGAACACATGGGGCTTGCTAGAGAAGACTCTGGTTGTTAGGTGTATCTTCCATGCTTGGAGGTGGTCACCTTCTTAGATGAAGTTCGTGACTTTGGGCATCTCACACTTGCATGATGTTTGATGCTCATGCTCATCACTGGTGGTGGCCGCCCAAATATCTGTTTTCTAACTTGCCAATGGCTGGTGTTTAGATCTCAACCCCTGTGTCAATTATCGCAATAGGCTTAGGTGTGCTTAGAGTATGTAGAAGTAAGATAACCCCATGCCTTGGCGTAGCAGGGTTTTGCTAGGGTGCTCTATAGTCATAACACAAATGCTGAGGGGGTTGCAAGACCTTGCAACAGTCTCCATTTTGTTTACTGTCTTATGTACGAAATCATATTGCTATGTGAACCATATGTTCCTCTTGGCAAGTCTAATTTTCTGTTTGTTTGATTATTCAAGAGATGTTGCTTTGAACAGGATATAAAATTGCGAAAACTATTCTATGTTGCTAAACTTTGAATGATCTCCATTGTGCTTCGAAACTGCTTATATCATTTAGAGGTTGTAATGCAGTTTTAATTGTTAAGGAAATAGAGTCTCACATTGCTTGAGAGTGGAATGATGATCACTTATAACATTTGGGACATCTCTACTCATTGTCAATTGGTTTTGAAATGGATATAACGTTTCTACATGGTATCAGAACGGGGCTCATTTCACTCCACATTTTTAAAAAATTACGATACACACCCCACGGTGACAGAGTAAAAATGTTGCACGATAATAGGACTTAAAAGTGGCCACACGTGATAGACCTCAAAACGTGGCTGCACGAGAGGGGGATGTTAAGGAAATAGAGTCCCATATTGTTTGGGAGTGAAATGGGTGATCACTTAATAACATTTGAAACGTCTTCAATCATTGCCAATTGGTTTTGAAATGGATATAATTTTCTACATTAATGAGCATCCTTTTGTATTTTCTTTTTCTACAGATGTTTTTTCAAGTTGCGAACTGAAATTTTATGCATTTAGCCTGAACTTCTAACTTGGGTTGAATTATGTTTGCAGGTTCCAATTATTTTTGTGGATAGGGTCTATGGAAGTTCAAAGCTCGGAGGATCAGAAATAGTAGAATATCTCAAGGGCCTCGTGTATCTTCTTGTTTCTCAACTTGAAATAGAGTAGAGATGGTTACTCACACCACATTTTACTTGCAGAAGATTTGGTTGCTCTAGTTACAAATTTTTGCATAATTGATGCAGTTAATCTGATCAGCAAACAATAGCATCTTGTCTACATTTTGCTTAAAATATTGGCAGGATTTTTACTTGTACCCTTTTATAAAGTGTTTCCTCTGTGAAAAACACTCCAACATGTTCTATTATTTTGTGACATATTTTGTGCAGGGTTTTCTTATTATTACTTTTTTGTTTAATCGACAAAATTATTGTCAAAATAGTTAGATTAATACTTTGGAGGAGGAAATGAACACAAAGAACCCACAATGTCAAAGAATTAGATTAATTGACCAATCATAAACACTACTATAAATTAATGATATGATAATTTAAACTTTAAAGAGTCATTTCACGTCTCCAAAGGATTAGTTGTAAATACTGTCGACTTCTTTATTCCATAAGGCAACCTTTCCAATTTTAGTGTGACAATTAGATGAGTGATTGCGATTATATTATGGGCCAGTTGGATTTTGATTTAGACTTTGCGCTGACAACCCAATGGACCTCTTAAGAATCTCTATATTTTAATGGTCAATATCTAATTTAATTATTTGGAACACGTCTATCTTTTCTAGAGTATTTAATTACTCCACATCTAAAAAGAAGAAAGAAAGAGATATGATCATGGTAGATTCCAAAAATGCTGACTAGCCAATATATTCTCGATTGATGATTTGCATCTAACGTAAGGTAGGATACACAACGATCCTATTTGATTGTTAAAACCATTCATTTCGTAAATTGTGCTTATTCTTCATGTGTTTAGACTTTTCGTTGACAACCCAATGGACCTCTTAAGAGTCTCTATATTTTAATGGTCAATATCTAATTTAATTATTTGGAACACGTCTATATTTTCTAGAGTATTTAATTACTCCACATCTAGAAAGAAGAGAAAGAACGAGATATGATCATGGTAGATCCCAAAAATGCTGACTAGCCAATATATTCTCGATTGATGATTCGCATCTAACGTAAGGTAGGATACGCAACGATCCTATTTGATTGTTAAAACCATTCATTTCGTAAATTTCAATGTGTTTATTCTTCATATATAAAATTAGGTCAATCAAACACTAATATCTTGAATTAAGCATCTATATCGCAAGAGAAACAAACTCATACCGTCCATTTTATATCCTCAAACAAATATGTTCCGATCAATGTTTTCTTTTAATTGACCTAATTTTTGCTAGAACGATAAATACATCGAGACCTATAAAGTAAACAACTCCGATCTTTAATTGGAAACGTAATGATATTTAGAAGAATAGCAATATTACATACACTGATTTTTGTAAAACTATATAAACGCAGATTGGCTCATAACCGTCCGATGAACTTGAACACTTTTTATTCGGTGAAGCCCATGTCCATCCAACGGTTTTAAAAAGCCAGAGCTGAACTAACTTTTCTTTGGAGTAGCCAAAACAGAAAGCTAAAACAAACAAAAGCTACAGCTGTGCTGGTAAATGCCAACCCACCACAACGATCAAAACTCCAACAGTAGTACTCCATCGTTTTCGTCGTTCATTGCCTAAACAGTCTCGATTCGTCGTTCTCCAGCGTTTTCAATTCCTTATCCGGTAATCCGATGGAGGGTACAATCCAGTGCTCCGCAAACTACGTCCCTCTGTCTCCAATAAGCTTCTTGAAAAGATCGGCTATGGTGTATAGAGACGCACCCTCTGTTGTCTACGGTGACGTCAGATTCACTTGGGGAGAGACTCTTGATAGGTGTACCAGACTCGCTTCTTCCCTCACCCTCCTCGGTATTTCTTCTCCTGGGGATGTGGTCAGTCCCATTTCTCTCCCTCTTCTCTCTCTTCTTTTCTGGGTCTCATATTTTTTAGCAGTTCCAATTTTCTTTTTTGGTTAGTATTTTATTTGTTATTGTGAGATTTTCTTTCTCTTCTTTCTTAATCTTGAGTTATATGCAGCCCCTTTGATGGCGAGAAATGGTGAGTTAAGAAAGGGGAGTCCTTTCTCACCCAATCTCACCATTTTTTGTGAGAAATGGGAAGAGCCAATAAAAAATAATCCATTTTTGTACTTTTCTTTCTATTTTTCACCAAAATACTCAATCCAAATAAATGATTTGGCTCCAAACCATAACCCTTTCTTTTCTTTTCTCATGAAATCCCTTAATCCAGTGTGAACTGTAATTGTGGCTGTGAATTGTGAGATAAATATGGTATTTTTCACCTCTGTTTCGTTGGTTTGTGTATTTCAGCATGCCAATCAATCTACTGTGATTATACGTTGTTGGACTCGATGGTGATTATCCAAATAGCCAACAATAAGGATAGGAAGAAAAGAAAGACACGTTTTCCCCCTCGGGTTGAGTCAAATAGGAGATAAGAGCTATTAGGGAGACTATCTTCTTATGTTTATGTATGAGTTCCTGCTAGCCCATGTTGGAGTTTCTAATTAGGGGGTAGACGAAGAGATAGAAGAATTTAGGGAATATAAGAGTAGTCCATCTTCCTCTTCACTGTTTAAGAATTGGCTGATTGTTATTTCCTAGCTAAGGACACCGAAATTTCCCTGAACGTTGAAACTTTTTTTTTTTTTTTTTAAATAATCGGATGTCCGGGCATGCAGGTCTACTAATTTCGGGGCTTAACGACTAGAAGAACCTCTAATGGCCCCAAGTTTGGGTCTCCGTGGGACTTAAACATGATTTGAACATGAGATCTCATGAAGCACAAACACTAATTTGCTTTCTTTAGCCCATTTGGCCAAACTCTTGGGGTTGAAAGTTGAAACTTGCTACCGAAATTTATTGAATCTCCATTGGTTTATTTGCTTCTTATTTGTTTCGTATTAATCTTGTCTTCCCTTTGAATGTCCATTGGCCCATTCATCAGTCATTACAGACTTTCCTTACCCCCAAAAGAGCAAACCGTCCACTGTTGTGCCACCGTACACACGTGTTTAATTGAGAGGAAAAACTCCGATTTGTATTAATCACCCGATACTTTGCAAGAACACACCTCTCACTCACCGGTTCTCTATGCCTCGCTCACAACTTCACACCTCTCTCTCTCACACGCACACGCAACACACATGCCATACATACACATACGACGAAAGGGCAAACCAAACACACTGCATGCCTTCGAGGCAAGCACGCGAAACAGATGGGGAAGTTGGGAGTTGGGCTTCTGACGTTGGGGATGGAATCCTCTACACACACACCTGGGAGGACCTTGACCAAGTCCACATATGCAAGGAGCCTAGGAGGATTTCTCTTTCAAACACCGTCTGGCAGATACAAATTGCAGTGTAACCATGCGTCAGTTTTATTTCTAGATAAAAAGGTTTGATGGCATGTTTACTACAGTTGCTTATAGTGTATGGTCTTCCTTTCTGAATCTAAGTAATTGTTTAGGGGCTAAACTCAGATCCTGCTATTTTAGTGTATGCGTAGTAGGAAGACTGTTACCGATGTAGAGATATGGAGGCATTGTCTGAAATATAGGGCTCTTGTTTGATTTTCTTCAGTGTCTAGGCTAAACAGGTTCATTTCGGTTCTAATCGTGATTCTTAAATGTATAATTGTGGATTTGGGGGCCTGGAGCTGCTGTGCTATTATGCTGTGCCGTTTTTTGGAGAAAAAGGAAATCCAATCGTGTTATAGCATCTTGAAAATATGCATTGCCACTCTATTTCCTCTTTATTCTCAATTTTCTATTTTGTTCTTGTTTCTTGTTAAGCTCTGTAGAAATATATCTTTCTCCGTTGGCCGTGTGCTTAATGTTTTTCATGCTTAAGGAAGCTTAATTTTATTTGGAACAGGTTGCTACATTAGCCCCCAATATTCCAGCAATGTATGAACTTCACTTTGGAGTTCCAATGGCTGGTGCAGTGCTTTGCACACTTAATATCCGCCACGATTCTAAAATGGTTTCGGTACTATTGAAGCATTCAAAAGCAAAACTAATATTCGTAGATTACCAACTTCTTGATGTTGCCAAGGGAGCAATAGAAATTCTATCCAAGACAAGCACCAATCTTCCTCGTCTAGTCGTAATCCTGGAGTCCGATAAAACATTGACTCCAACCACCGGCAAAACTGTTTCAACAAATGGAAGCTTGGAATATGAGAAGGTTTTAGCAATGGGAAAGCCTGATTTTGAGATTAAGTGGCCAAGTGATGAATGGGATCCAATTTCGCTCAACTACACTTCAGGCACAACATCAAGCCCAAAAGGAGTTGTTTATAGCCACAGGGGTGCTTACCTAAATTCTTTAGCTGCTGTTCTTCTGAATGAAATGCTCTCAATGCCCGTTTATTTGTGGACCGTTCCGATGTTTCACTGCAATGGTTGGTGCCTTACTTGGGCTGTTGCGGCCCAAGGTGGCACGAACATTTGCTTGAGAAATGTCTCTGCAAATGGAATTTTCAGCTCTATTTCTCAGCACAAGGTGACCCACATGGGTGGTGCACCCACGATTTTGAACACGATAGTGAATGCCCCAGTAAATGACCGAAAACCCCTTCCACGGAAAGTGGCGGTCATGACAGGCGCTGCCCCACCACCACCGCAAGTACTTTTTAAGATGCAAGAACTAGGGTTTGACGTGACTCACTCGTATGGTTTGACCGAAACCTATGGTCCCGGGACCGTTTGCACTTGGAAGCCTGAGTGGAATTCCCTCTCACCCATGGCACAAGCCAAAATCAAGGCCCGTCAGGGTGTGCATCATATAGGCATGGAGGAAGTCGATGTAAAGGATCCTGTTACCATGAAAAGTGTCACACCGGATGCAAAAACAATGGGCGAGGTTATGTTCAGAGGCAACACGGTGATGAACGGATACCTAAACGATACCAAAGCAACACAAGATGCTTTCAAAGGTGGATGGTTACGAAGTGGGGACTTGGGTGTGAAACACCCTGATGGGTATATAGAACTAAAGGATCGGTCAAAGGACATTATCATATCGGGAGGAGAGAATATAAGCACGATTGAGGTGGAGTCCGTGTTGTTTAGCCATCCAGCTGTTCTTGAGGCTGCGGTTGTTGGTAGGCCTGACGATCACTGGGGGGAAACGCCTTGTGCATTTGTGAAGTTGAAGGATGGATGTAATGTGAGCAGCGCTGAGATTATTAAGTACTGTCGCGATCTTTTGCCTCATTACATGGCTCCGAGGACTGTTGTTTTCGAGGATTTGCCAAAAACTTCAACTGGAAAGACGCAGAAGTTTGTTCTTAGGGGGAAAGCTAAAGCTATGGGGAGCCTCACAAGGAGGAGTACCAGCAAATTGTAAAGCTACTTCTTTGGGTTGCTAAATATTGAAGTACATGGCTGTTCAAAGCTCTTGCATGTTGTATTTTTTGTCCAGACCTTCTGCTGCCTTTGTCCATTACCATAAAAGCAAGAAGTAAATCGATGAGAAAGTATACATAAATTTGGACACACGTTCAAAGCCATCTGATGCACATGAATTCCCATAAATTAGTGAGGTGAGGCGTCTGTTGGAGAAAATTTAGTTTAATTTTTTTTAGCTTTGTTTTGAGTGGGTCCCACATGTCTATGTGTTCAGACCCACATACCATTGTTTTCGTCATATAGAGATTAACATCAAACACTAGGTTGGCTAAAATCAATTAATGGTGAATGAGACATTGACCATAAAAGTGCCTACATAAATATTAGTAGATGAAAAAAAATGCTTAGTTCCACATTGGTGTGGCATGTACTTGGGATTCTTCTATCTCAAATTGGACACAAGGGCTTGGGCCCTTGGGGCATCCAAGTTTTGAAGTGGGAGAGGGCATGGATAAAGTGGGCTTTGGCCCATTTATCACGCGCGCCGTCGCCATCCGAACTGAACCAAACCGGGTTGAGTCATTAGATAAAATAGGTTTGGCCCAAGTCACTTATATTTTTTTTTTTGGGAAAATTCTTAGCCGGTTCTAGTTTTTTGTGTGAGTTCTATGCAAACCCCCTTTGAAAGTTCTATCCCATCTAAGCCCTTTTTAAATATGTTTTTACTATTTTGCCCTTTTCACTTTTCAGCACCTACAGAATTCACACTCCTTTAAAAAATTCACATCCCAAGAATTCACACACCCACAAAATTCACACCCCAAAAAATTCACACCTCTCAGAAGAATTCACACCCTCGAGAATTCACACCTCTCAAAAGAATTCACACTTCTTTGCAAGAATTCACACCCCCAAAATTCACACCCTTAGAAGAATTCACATCCTCGAGAATTCACACACCTTCGAAGAATTCACACCTTCAAAGAATTTACATCCCTAAGAATTCACACCTCTCAGAAGAATTCACACTCCTCGAGAATCCACACCGGTTTGCAGAATTCACACCCTACAGAATTCATACCCATTTTCAGAATTCATACCCATTTGCAGAATTCATTACTTCCACCCCCGAAATCACAATTTTTACAAAAATTCACACATTTTTGCACTATTCAGCTCGTTTCATTCTTGGAAGGAGTGAATTCTTAGAGGTGTGAATTCTTGAGGGGCCATTTTCAAAATTCCCACCCTTAAAATCCACACTCTCCCTGAATTCACAACCTTTAGCAGAATTCACACCTCTTTGCGGCCGATAATTGTAACCTTAGTCACATAATTTTTCAAAAAGAGTAAATTCTTGGTGTGAAACTGTGAATACTTTTGTGTGAATTCCTGAGGGTGTGAATTATTGATGAGAATTCTTTGGGGGTGAATTTTTTGGGTTGTGTGAACTCTTCTCTCTGCAACACCATTTTCAGAATTCACACCCCCTAAATTACATAATTCTCACCCCAAAATTTAGAATTCACTCTTCCAAA
Organism: Rhododendron molle; assembly: GCA_025413875.1. Taxonomy (NCBI): domain Eukaryota; kingdom Viridiplantae; phylum Streptophyta; class Magnoliopsida; order Ericales; family Ericaceae; genus Rhododendron; species Rhododendron molle. The sequence goes on along the minus strand of CM046394.1, from coordinate 44,473,625 downwards.
TTACACAATACACACACTAAATCCAAAATTCATGTTCGAAAAAGACACAATTCACATCCAAACGAAGAATTCACGAACAAGAAATCCCTCCTCTTCCTAATCTCTTCATCACTAATTAAACAAACCTTTTTCCCTGTTGGCGTTTCATCAACATCAAAGGAAAAAAAATTCAAAAAATACATACACGGCTCTACCAAATTACACCGCTCTACCAAATTACAGAAATCATTCCGTTTCAACAAAAAATACACAAATCATTCGTTCCTTTAAAAAATCAGTAGAGCTCACTGATTAGTCGACTCAGCATCCAATCCACTCGGCGAACAACAATAAGCACAGATCCATACCAAAAAACTCGATCGGTTCAAAGCAACCAAGTGAAAGAATCAAACCAAACAACGTGGAACAACATAAAATACTTGACGTACACTGTTCAAGTTCCACGTTGATTATCAGTTGAAACAGTCCATAGCAGTCCACTGTATAGCCTTCAGTTGAGTTGATTTCCATGGAGATGTTTGATGATGGCGACATACTTGCCGATGACGCCGCCGGCGCGAGAGGAGTGGCAGATCAAGGCGGCGGAAGAGAACGCGGCCGACGGGGTGTTTGAGGGGACGCCGGAAAAGTCAATCTCGTCGATCTCGAGGAGCGAAGAAGATCGGCGGCAGCAGAAGTCGCTGGTGAGAGGCGGTGGTGGTAACGACAGAGGAGGCAGAGATGACAAGGAGGGGGTCCCGTCGTCGGCTTCCTCTCCACGGCTGGCTTGTACGATTTTTTGGGGGAAGATTTGATATGTATTAAAGGTGGGGTTTTCAGTGGAAGATTCTACCATTTTATAAATGTAGGGTATTTTAGGTACATTACTTAAAAACTGGGTTTATGTGGAAAGAATTTGACATAGTGTGGACCTGGACGGGTAGATGCTAACAAAAATGGGCCGGCTTGGAAGAATCTTTTATTTATTTATTTATTTATTTATAGAAATTAAGTTTGGCCCAATACCTATTCCTTCTCCCTAACGTTTTTTTTGCCCTTTTCTTGTGTCTTTTCATCGAAGTGGTTCGTAGGCCAACAGATGCACCCGATGCCTTTTCCGTTCCGATCAAGCGCATCTAGTGGGTGGCTGTTCGGTTTCGAACAGTCACCGTTACCTCTTCCAAGCGAGTGTCTATTACTCTATAAATTGGACCTGATTCCTCCTATTTTATTCACTCAATTCCTGCACTATTGCGCGCATATATTATGAGAGTTTTGCACGGTTTCTTGGTTTGCTTGTCGGATAGATTGGAGTGCTGCTTTTGTTCGTCCGTTGATAATTGTGTTATCCTGACTAACCAATAGCTCTCTCCTTGATTATTTATTGATCGGCTGAATCAAAACAAGCAAAGCCGCATATGACAAGCACATGGAACTGTTTAGTTAATGGCTTTATATGACTACTTTTAACTAAAAGAGGAAAGTTCACTTTCATCCCTGTGGTTATCGCCATGTACAGATACACTTCCTGTGGTTTAAAAGTATGCACATAACCCCCTGTGGTTTTCAAATTGTGCGGATAGACCCCCTGCCGTCGTATTTTCCATCCATTTTAACGGAAACAACATTAAAAGTCGGTTATACCCCCCATCACGTCCCTTGGTTCTTCTTCTTGTTTAAATCTAACCACACCATCCCGTATACCAAAAATTGAATCCAAACCGTTGATATTATAAATTTTGACGAGTACTGCGTCTATGCCAAAATTCAAGTCAATCAAAAAATGAAAAGCTTATAGTCAAATCGATTTTGTTATGAAATGAAAATTTCAAATTTGAATTTACTACAAGTTAGATCACTGGGTTATTGATGCCTGATCGAGATGATTTTTTACAGAAATACTATATTCTTTATTTAATACGTTATAAACGACTCAGATTACATTCTAGAGGTGTGTGAGATACACCTCCGTTAAAATGGATGGAAAATATGACGGCAGGGGGTCTATCCGCACAATTTGAAAACCACAGGGAGTTATGTGCACACTTTTAAACCACATGGGGTGTATCCGCACATGGCGATAACCACAGGGGGTGAAAGTGGACTTTCCTCTAACTAAAATATGTTTTATTGCTAATTGCTTACGTCGAAATCTTGCCTTCAAATATAAGGTTGATAGAAACCCGAAGCGTAGGGCTAGGTCGTCGATAGCATAATATCCGGAAGTCCGGGATCGTACCCACAGAGAATCGAATATAGCTTAATTGGAATTGTAGGTTTTATATGGTAGGATTTGCGGCGTTTAAGACGGCCAACTTGGTTTTGCTTTAAACGATAGAAATGCTAAGTAAAAAGACTAGAAATGAACTTAACAAACTAAAAGAGGCAAGTCTAGGGATCATCTATCCCTTGACAAAGGCCGTTACCAGTTCTCAATCATAACACGACCGCATGCTCACGCCCGGAAGATTTAGCTTTATTGACTACGTTTATCGAAAGATGTGATTAAACGGAGGCGAACCAACTAGTTTAAATCATTTGTCGAGTCCAAAGGAGGCCACGAGCCCTCGTCATACTATTTGCCAAGACCGCTTGTCAAACGGCATACCGAGGAGTTAACACCCCTAAGTTTAGACCGAAATTACCAATTTAGCCCTATTCCGAAAATCATGCTTGAAAGCCCAAAGGCTCGAGAACCAAACAACCGCCTAAGTCCTCGGGAAAGATTATCCCGAGACTTAGCCAAACAACTACTCACACATATTGAAAAGACTAGAAATTATGCTAGAAATGATAAACATATTTAACCGACGAAAACGGAAATAAACTTGATTTATGCAAAGATCCAAAGCGTAGCTACAACATTAATAAACTAGAAATTAACATAAGACAAATACTTACTTGAGTTCTTGAAGGAAATGACATGAAAAGCTTGAAAGACTAACAATGGAGTCCTAGGAAATGAAAAAGACTTAGGCCTAAAAAAGACTAGAAAATGGCCATCCATCTATACAAGGCATACAAGCCTATTTATAGGGCTTGAAAAAATATCCCTTACAAAAGACCAAAATGTCCCTAAAATATCCCAAAAACATTCCACAAGTGGAAACTTTCTATAAATGGAAGGTTGAAAAAGTAGCAAAAACGTGCACAGATTTTGCAACATGAACCGGTACAGCCAAAACCCCGTACCGGTTCAAGCCTTGAAAAGTCTGCCAAAAACAATGTTCTGAACACCATGAACCGGTACAGCCAAAACCCCGTACCGGTTCATAGCAGACAGATTTTTGGGGCAACTTCGCGGACTCGCTCCGGACACTCCCGAACTCGGATTTAGGCGTTCTTTGGACTGTTGGAAAGCTCGTCGAGTCTACTTTCTAACCCAAGTGGTTTGGATCTAATATCATTTGCACATCAAAAGATATGACGATTCTACCCTCAGCTAGTCGGAAGATGAGTAGCTTTGGTAAAATCCTCACTTCTCCTTCAATTCCCTTGACCCTTGGGTTACCCGAGCAACCTCCAAACCATCTCTTCATGACTCTTCGGGCACCACCATGGGGTGGCATGTGGCCTTGAGTACTTGGTTGCACCCGGAGCATTCCTTGGCGATCAAAACCTCTTTATTAGCACGTTTTACCTGAAATACACAAAAACCTACCTTACGTGCAATATCGCAATAAAAGCTAAATAAACATAAGTAAAAGCAGCATAAGATGGGACTAGTCGCACCAAATATCTACAATATTGGGTGCTCATCACTAATATATGATCTACTTTTAGCTTCATATATGATCTATGTTGGGACCAAAACCACTGGAATCTTGACAAAATCTCCTTTGCTCTACCTGCCACCATCTTTAATCACATCCAAAAAACAAATGTCCAGTGGTTCTCCCCGAGACCGGATCGCATAGCATCATTTGGAATCACTCTAGTAGTATAGCAATGGCGAATTCACTTCCCGCTCCGCTTATAACATCCTCTCAGAGTTGCTCCTTCTACCGTTTCCCCTCCCGACTGGTCTTGGATTTGGAAGCTCCCTTGCAACCCTTGAATCAAGCACTTCTTTTGGTAGTTGGTTCAACATTGCCTTTCTACACGGGATAATCTACACCATCGTGAGTTTGGTGTCACGACACCAAAGAGGATACTTGCCATGTCTTACGCGATTGCCCACCGGCAACTGAAATCTGGGTAAACCTTGGTTTCTCTCTCTTCCACTTCACATATCCTTTCCACGTTTGGGTCACTAAAATCACACGTATTTTTTGTTCTCAACATTCTAGGGTACATTGGAGCCTCATCTTCCCCTTTGCCTGTTGGCAAATTTGGTGTCACATAAACAAATGTTTGTTTGATTCCAACTCGAGTTCTAACTTCTAGTCAACCAATGCAAGTCACCAAACTCATTTTAGCTCAATCAAGGGAATGGTTTTATACGGTGAAATAAACAAGATATAGAAGGAGGAATAGCATTCTTGTTAATTGGTCACCACCTCCTATAGGTGTTTTCATACTCAACACGGATGGAGCTGTATATCTTGGGATCACAAGGGTCAATGGCAAGGCGATTTTCATCACAATATGGAAGCCAATTCGAGTCCCATGGCAGAAATGTGGGCTATCAAAGGATGGCCTAAACTTTGCCATATATTATGGAAAAACATCCATAGGTTGGAAGTCGAGGTGGATGCATGCTTGGAGCCATCCAACTAATCTCTGCTGCCTCTAATACTGACAATCATCGATCACTTAGTAATGTCATAGAGTACATGACTGCAGGTTCCGAATGCAGATGTTTGACCAGATAAAGGTTCAAACATATCTACCATGAAGCAAACTAATGCGCCGATGCACTTGTTAATGATGCTCCAATATCAGTGGGAGAGACGCACATCTATTTCTATATATCTTTATGTGTGTTTGCCAAAAAAAAAAATAGACAAATTTTTAGATTATAACTTCTAAAAATCAGTTTAGAATGTTTGTCAAAATTTTACGTAACTTATTTTTAGAATCTATAGATTTTGAGAACCTGAAAAGGGAAAGAGATTCTCAAAATTCTAAAGTTAGATTTGAATAGTTTTTGGGATTCTACAACACAAATTCTCAAATAGAATAAAATTTTCATGATTTTGCAGATGCAACAAATATTTTTCTCAACTTGTACAAAAATTTGCGGCAAAATTTGAAGATAAAATATAAAATATTTATCTACAGCTATCGCTAATATGCCCTGTATATTGTTAATTTGCTTCATGGAGACTCCGACTCTATTGGAAAACAATATCCCCTTGATGTACTATTTTATGAAGTGCAATTTTGTTCACTCTCTTTAAAAGACGGTGAACATTATTCTCATTCTTATTGGTTGAAATGACATAAGTCCCACCCGTGCAATACACTTTTTGATAAGCATGACATCATTTTCGTGATGAAATTCACACCATTTTAACCAATTAAAAAGAGAGTAATGTTCACTTTTTAAAGTGAAGGGTGAACAAAACTCAACTCTATTTTATGGAGTAATTTCTTGTAATGCAATTTCCATTCAACCAAAAAAGAGAGAGAAAAACTTGTCACCGACACGGTTTCAAACAGGCATTTACGTGCCATGGGTCGTTAATTTCCTCCCAAATAAACTAATTTCTTGAATCGCCGTCTCCTTTATCAGTTTTTTTCCCCGAACCCAGAAAAGCAAAAAGTCTGGCTCACAAATTCGAGTGCAATTTTATTCACTCTTTAAAGAAGGTGAATCTTCTCTTTTATTGATTAAAATAGTATGGACCCTACTATAAAATGATGTTGAAATAGTATGGACTTCACTACAAAGTGATGTCATGCTTATCGTGCAATACACTTTTTGATAAGCCTGATATCACTTTGTGGTAGAGTCCACACTATTTTAATTAATAGAAAGAAGGGTAATGTTCACAAAGTGGACGGTGAACAAAACTCAACTCGACAAACTCTCTGACTCTCTCTCTCAAGATAAAAAAACTCTCTCTCTCTCTCTCTCTCTCTCTCTCTCTCTGTAATCTCCATTACCAGAAGTGTACGTGAGCCACTGTTCTGTTTTCGTTCGGGTCTAATAAGATGAGAATGAGATTGAAATGAGACCAAAGAGCAGCTGCCAATTCCTCTCTCCCTCTCCTTGCATCTGCACAATCAGATGGGCCGCCGCCTCCGCCATGTCCTTTCTCTCTCTTCTCAATCAATTTTCATCATCCTCTTCTTATTCACTTCTTTCTCACCAGCTAATGGGAAAACTAATCTCACCCGACCTTCTTTCACCCCCATCAACCGCGATCTTTACCATAACAGGTTAAATCACCAACCTACTGCAATCTTTACTGTAGCTCGTTGTGCTTTTGATTATTTCCATGCTCTTTTTGGGTTACTACTTTCTTGAATCTTGAGCAATCTAGATGAATACTGTTGCTTAATTAAAACTTGGATTTCTTTATCAAATTTACCGGTTTCTGTTACATTTTAGTTGTTTGTTGTGCTTTACAGTAAATCACATTCTCACTGCAGGTGCATTAGTTTTTGACTTTATTTTAATATATCTCCTTGGGCATTACTCTTGCTGCTGATTTTGAACGAAGTAATGAGCAAGGTAATTGAATTGGGTCTCTAGGCGTGTCGATTTTTATGTCTGCTGGTCTTGATTTGGGGACATGTTTCCGGGGCATAGTGTGCCTTGAGTTCCTTGATTTTTTGAGGTATAGGGGCCACAATTTCAGTGATAAAACTTTCTGAGAGCACCCACTTTGTTCATGTATTGCCAAAGGTTAGGTGTGTGTCTTCAGTCCTCCCCGCCCATATCCAAATCGATAGGTGCTGTTATTGTTGTGTTTTATTGTTTCTCTAGACTCACTAGTATTAAACACTTATTTCCTTTTTAGCTTGGTTATGCTTTTTTGATGGAAAAAAATTAAACAGTAGAGAGTAGAAAATCCATCAATTTCGTGGTTAATTTTTCTGAAGTACTCAACTGCATTACCTAACATTTGGTGAGGATTCCCGTTTATTGGATTGGCTCTATTGGAATTTTGCAGTGACAGTTCTTTTTTTTTTTTTTTTAACATTGCAGTGACAGTTTGATGGAAGAAATTTCAGCATTGGTCCATCGTCACCCACACAAATTATATGTAGGTCTCTCCATTTATGTATGCGCTAGTCTTTTGTTAAATTTGCAGCTCTCAATGTTCATGTATTCACCAGATGGAGACGATTGGAAGTCAAAATAAGGGCTACCGTGCCGAGATGACCGTTGTTACCTATTGCCTGAACAGGACAGAGATTGATGACAAGTTAAAGTACCGGGTTCTTCTTGTATGTTTGGTATCACATTGGGTTTTAAGTATTATTAGTTGTTACATTATACACTGGACTAAAGTAGTTATAGTTTTTGATGTGAGGTATAGTGTGTAGAATATGTCAGACTGGTAATTGCTGGTGTTTTTGACAGATAATTACTTGTATTCCAGAGTTTTGGGCAGCACGGAAGGGAGCTCATCACATCTGAGCTTGCACTAAAGATTCTCTCCATCTTAAGTGAAGAGCAATTTCTACCTGACATGGATCCAATTATTTTGAAGGGCACACTTGAGAGGCTTGTGATAAAGGTAGCATTCTATCTCTTGAGGCCTTTACCCCACTTTTTGCAAATGAAATGTAGACTACATGATTAGGGATGGGGATACCTATAGGCTACATGACTGTATCAGTACAATGTACGTGATTTATCTATGCATAGTTCAAATCTGGCACGGTGTAAGGCCTACTGTTGAGTCCACTACAGTGCCGCTCACAACTTATGTGAAAACTTAAATCATGCCTGCAACTGCAAAACAATAGAACTAGCTCGTTGTGAGAAAATTCTGTTGTCATCCCGGATTTCATTCTGGGCAAAATACATGGCATCAACATCCACATTGGCGTGGTTCATAGAACATTTTCATGTGACCTCTACCTCTTCACAGTCAGTACCCGATCTGTCCTTTATGTCATGGCTCTTTAAATGATGTTGGGGGAATTTATATTACACAGGTGTCTTTATTGACACTTTTACTCAGCAGTACACATTCAACAGGAAAAGTACCTAGTAGTTTTTGATGAGTTGAGCAAACTCTTGGAAATGACAGCGGTATGCAAATATGTTGAGAACACTATCGTATAGGAGAATACCACATATGCTTTCTTTTTTTATGAACTTACCACATATGCTGAATAACTTACTTTGGAATGCTAACATATTTTTTTAACAGGTGGTGCCAATGGAAAATCAGAATGGCCGCAAACTTGTTGAAGAGGGAGATCTTTGCGAGAGGCGAAATGGTCTTGTTGCCTGTCTCATTAACTTCAAATATGACAGATGAACACTTATAAACCTGTGAGAATGATGAATTTCTCTTCAATTGCAGGAAGAGGAGTTGATCTCAATCGAAATTGGAGTGTAGACTGGGGCAAAAAAGAGAAGGTTTGTTTGTTTGTTATACTCATGTTGGGGCACATTGGCTTTAGCTTTTTTGTTGTTCCTTTGAAGCCCATGCCATTCTTCGTTTGCTTCTTTTTTCTAGTTGGCTTTTATCCAGTAGTAATGGTAGATATCGTAGCATTGTTGCATTGGTTGATATGTATCACATGATTGGTTGATATGTATCACATGATTGGTTGAATGTCTGGACCGAGGTTCATCCCTTGATGTTTTATTCTTCCGCTTATGTTGACACTGTCTTTCTATATCATTCTGGAAGCTATCATCTGTTTAAACTTTCTTCTTCCTATTACAGGATTATGATCCGTATGAAGAAAATCCCGGAGCTGCTCCATTTAGTGAGCCCGAGACCCAAATGATGCGGAAACTCTGCTTATCGTTTGAACCACACATATGGGTTAACGTGCACTCTGGGATGGAGGTAAGTCATCTTCTTCTTCTTCTTCTTCTTCTGGTTTTGAAGCGGTCCTTTTTATTTTGTTCTGTTCTAATTTCCATCACAAGGAGATGGAGACACACCAAAATATTCAAATTCTTACTGTTTTTCAGTTTGAAAAGTATTTAAAGGTGCTGTAGGACATTTTCTGTGTCATACAGAATATGCCATCATTATTGTAAATACGAATTAGAACCAGTATTATTTGTCAGACACCGAACCCCATTATCCGAGTGCCATGTGTCCGGCATGGGTACTTTACAAATTTAGGAGAGTCCGTGTGAGCAATGAGCATAGTATTACACTGTAATGCATATCTAGGGTGCACAAAGCATGCTATCCATGCATACACATGGGGGGATGACTACCTATGTTCCTATTTATGGTTTTTCTCGTTGGCTCTTCTTTGGTTGTCAACAGTGTCTGGACACTCAATGCCATGAATTGGTAAGTTTAGTATCAATATAGCATCAAGGTAACTCATCTGCGCTAAAGTGCAGTCACAATTTCCATAAACTAAATGGCCATTGATTGCTTGATGATATTTTGTGAGGGTGAAATTGATTTTGTGTTTCTTTTCTTCCATTTCCAGTTACTAAAGCTCATGGGCCTTCAATGCACTCTCTGTATATTTCCTCTCTCTGGATTATGTTTCATGTCTTCCCCAATCACGTTTTTCTCCATTGTTTTCTGTTTTCTAGGCATTATTTATGCCTTATGATCACAAAAATACAACCCCTGATGGATCACCTTCTCAGAGAATAAGATTGATGCTTGAAAAGTTGAACCATCTTCATTGCAAGGACAATTGTGTGGTCGGATCAGGAGGTGGCTCTGTTGGGTTAGTATTACTCACTTATCCAGCTGGTAATTTCTGTGTGGAACTGTTTCCATCACTTGGCTAATTGATTTCTATGTACAAGGCAATGGCAATTAGTGTTGTTTTTTAGGTAAAAGGGGGCCGAAATCCAATTGTTTTCTTTAATCCCCCTTCTATTCGCTTCTGTGATCCAAATCAGTTTACATGTACCCATCTATTCCCACATTGTGAACCCCTAACCACTGGATATGATAAGGGTGTACGTAAGCGATGTGTATGAAGTGACCCCAAACCCATCTTAGATACTTGGATTTTATCCTTAAAAATGTTTCAAGAAGAGGAGGCTAATAAGAGTCACCTTTGATAGCAAAGAAAACTTCCTAGCCTTTTCACCCTTATGGGAGATACAAATCCTTTTTCACTGAAAACGCGTGTTCAATAGCAAGTATGTTTTCAAGCAATAAAAATCTTCAGTCTGGATCTCATACCAAGCACCATCGATATAATGCACCCAAGTGCCTATAGCATAGGTCCAAATGGTCAGGATATGGTGATCATTGTATTGGATTTGATTTTCATTTACCTTTGTTTCATAGTTCTTTCTTATTTTCCCTCCCCATGAAGGATTTTATCTTTCTTTTGGCTGTCTCCCTGTGCCTTGTTATGTCCCTTTTCCTTGTAGAAGTTACAGTAACTTTGTTCCATTAAATTCCCTCTTTTGGTCATTCCTCATGTTTTGCGTAAGAGAAATTTTTGAGAAAGTAGAAATATGAGAAATGGAAAGGTAGGTTGGAAGGTGGATATCATACGGTAGCTTCCCGTCGGTGCTCTAACATAATCATGACCTTGGCTGTCATTTGATCAGTTTGTATATTGTATTCCACTCAAAAGTTATTGTGCAGAGCTACCAATCAAGAATAGGGTTAAATACAATAGTTTGTAAATACTTGATTGGAATTGTGTTCACGTGTTTCAAACATCCATAAATAGGTATCTGGCTCATGGGACAGCGACGGATTACATGTATGATATTGCAAGAGTGCCCATGGCTTTCACCTTTGAGGTTTGTGAAATACACACTGTTTCTTATGATTTCTTCCTTTCAAATTTACCAAACAAAGGTCCTTATGTATACTACTGATTGCCAGATATATGGAGATGGAACAGCATCCTTGAAAGACTGCTTTAAAATGTTCAATCCAGTTGATCATACTACCTTCAACGTATGTTAAGTCACATTTAGATGGAGTTGGTACTTGAATTCCTTCTGCCGAACTCAACTCAATTCAAGTAACGACGTTTCTAATTTTGGGTTTCAGTTAGTTCTCAATGAGTGGTCTGCTGCATTCTTGGCAATGTTCAATATGAGCACTCACCAGCTCGATGAACTACGTTCAAAGACCTCGGATTCTGACAAGTTAGTGTCCACAGAGGACTACATGAATGGCTATCTAATGGAGATGACCAATAGGTACGGGAAGAAGGAGGAGGTACTTGAGCTTGGAATGCAGGAGATTCGCACGTATTTCAGATTATTCGTATTATCCTCGGTATTGTTGATGTTTATGTTTTGTTCTAGAATCTCAAAGAGTAGCAGACCAATTGTTTCTGGTATGCCCCTCTGATATATTTTCATGGGCTAACAATCATTAGATGTGCATAATTCTTGATCCTTTATTGGTCAATTTTCCTCATAATGCAATTGCTCACGTAATTTCATCATTTTAATTATCTTTCTATGATGAATTTCTGATTATACTGACGTCTTTTTTTTTTTTATATCGACGCATGAAGCCTAATTTTATTGCATCACCAATACAATGAAGGCCTCTTCCATGCAGGGAGGAGAAAGCCACCGTAAAAACAGTACAATTTGAGAGAGATAACTTTTTTGTTGTACGAGGTTAGTTCTTGCAAGAGTTCTAACCACTCTTGTTGGAGTGCAATTTTGTTCACCTACTTAAAATGTGGGTTAACAATACTCGTTTTCTTATTGGCCCTTGATATCAATTTATTGTACTACTATTTAAAAGGAAAAAAAAACAAAAACAAACCATTATATGCTGTAATGAAAGAAGGAAGCAAAAAAGTTAACTTCCCTAAAAGGAAATTATAAATGAGGCAATAGGCATCAGTTGAACAGAACACTATCCCAATTACAAGATGGACATTTTTTTTTTGATCCGCTGCTTTAGTCCATTTAGAAGCAACATTTTTACTACTACTATTCTTTTTTGTTATGCCGTAAAGTTATGTTCAGTGGAAAAATTATTCAATGCCTCTGGGCACCGCCACGTGGTGCCCCAGGCTTCTCTTTAACCACACATATCTGTGGGGCCTGAGACTTAGTGTGAGGACCTCACGATAATGTGTAGTAGGGAGAGGTTTGGGGCACTATCACGTGAATAATCTCTCTCTGTTTAGTGGGACAAAAATTGATTTGTCTATGTTTTCCATTTGTAGAATGTTTTTTGTTCTCAGACTACTACTATTTAGAAGGATTCCTTGCTTGCTTATGATGGGCCGAGGTTTTGTATCATCATCTTTGAACTTTGAAGCAAGACAGAAGCAAACACCATGATCTAAGGAGGGGTCGTCATAGTTTTAGCTCATGGATAATGCACCATTATTAGTTGAACAAATGTATCCGTTTCGGGTCCCTACTCTCTAGAATCAATCGCCTCTCTTTATGTACGATCCCTCATAAATTTTCTCTTCAATTACTGCTCTTATTTCTCTTCACTTATATATTACCCAAAAAAACCTACCTTAAAACCCAAACCAAACAAAATTGGTCTCAAAAAGATTTTAGGATTCTCTGATTACTTCACTGCTTTTTAAAGTGACATGGTTCAGTGTATGTAACCTTTGATTTCTCCGTGACATCGGTGTTGCTATTTAATTCACTGTCATTGTTGTATATTCAATTTAAGTAAAAATGTGACAGAGAAATGTTAATGGTACAGTCAGGCGTTTCTTTTGTGTTTTTGTCTTTTTTTTTTTAAAAAAAAGAAAAGGTTTGATTCAATTTTCTGAGAAATTTTTGGGTGCCGAGCGGGCACCACGTGGTACCCGAGCAACATATCTGGGCCATTCAGTTCGGTTTTGGACGGCTCGAATTTGGAGAGAGAAAGAGGAGAGAGAATGTTTCAATTTGAGCCGTTCAACACACTTTTAGACGGCCTAGATGGGCTGCTCCCGGCACCCAAAAATTTCTCCAATTTTCTTATGGTCTTTAAATCTTACTACTGTACCTTTTTCTTATGGTTTTTGTTTTTAATACTCACTTTCTAAATGTCTCACTTCGTAACTCCAACTTATAAAGAAAACATCATCATTACACTTTCCATATCAAATTTTGCCTTCACTTTCCCTCTTTATCATTTATGTAGATATCGTTATTACACTTTTACTCACTTACTTTTCAAAATGGAATATAATTTTAGAGGTAAAATGAAAAATTACTAATTTTTACTCATTAATTTTATAAAATGAACACTTATAAGGAATAATGTAAAATAAAATACTGGACTTTTTAAAAGGGGTAGAAGGGAGTACTACTTTTTCATGAAAAAAAATACCGAAACATTTCCAAGTTCAGACCACTTTTGCGTTGGTTTTGTCGACAAATTTTTAGTAGAGTACTAGTAGTTTTTTTCCAGCAAAAATATCAGGTTTCAAATCTTATCCCTCGAAACAGGTAAAAGGAAGGATAAGTTCGCGGTTAAATCGGAGTAATTGCATTTTTTCCCAAACTACGGGTGTATTTTAAATGGGCATCCCTCCCGGCTCCCACACGTGAGTACCAGAAGGGTAGATCCCGATAGGAGAGAGAGAGAGAGAGAGAGAGAGTCGAAGCGCGGAGGGATTGGGTGGAAAAAAGAGAGAGGACATAACCCCAAAAACTCAGCTTTTATTCACAGAGGTGGGATTTTTTTTTACTTTTATTGCAACTGTGAAATGAAGCAGGGAATCCTTTTCGTTATCGCACAATCCTATTGTAATTTCCCTTGAGGGAGAGAGAGAGAGAGAGAGAGAGTTCGTGTTCCCTCCTTTTTCCCTCTCCAAAACCATAATAGGAGAGAGAGAGAGAGAGAGAGAATGCGGCGGGTGGGGCTCAGCTGAAACCACCGCACGCGATCTACATGGGCGTCACGGCATTCCACCGGCGGCGCCACCATAGCCACGGCCGCCTTATCCCGGCAATCTCCGCCGTCTCCGGCGCTCTTCTCCTCTTGTTCGCTGTTTTCTCTTTCCTCGCCCCTTCGCCTACTGACCACGAACACCTCCGACAGCATCTCGTGGTACTCTCTGATTTTACATCTCTTTTTGACCTGGTAATACTCATATTGATTTATTTATGCGTTCGTTCAGTTGTGTTTTATTTATTTCTGTTTCTTTATTCAGTTGAACAATGTCGCCGTCAACGCTGGAGTTTCTGCATTTCGTGTGCCGGTTAGGGTTTTATGTTTTGCTGTTTTGCTATTGTATAAATTGAAGTTGTGAGTTATGCATGGAGAGATGATTGGATCTGAGATTTGTTTTGTTCTATTTCTTGCTCATTGGGATGTAGACCAGTGGAGGAAGATTGGATCGTGATATCTGGAAATCAAAACGGGCCAAATTCTACTATGGATGCAGTAATGCAAGCAAAACATTTGAGGGTGAGGATTGCTTTTGATTTTTTATCTGTGTGCGATGGTCTGATGAAGGAATTTAATTTATGCATGGTAATTGGGGGGGTTCGTTTTGGGAAATGTTGCCATAGCAGTCTGATTGAGTTAGATTTTGTTGTTCAAATTGCAGAAGCTCAATCAATCACGGTTCCCAAACGTTACTTGTTAATTGTGACCAGTGGAGGTTTGAACCAACAAAGAACTGGGGTAATAATCTGTTGATCCCTTTTGAATGTAATTTTGAAATTTTGATTGATATTGCCAACAATTTCGATTGGCCTCATAAGCAGTTGAACGCTTGCTTCAATTACAATGTCTATCCTATGTAGTATGCCTTTTTCCCGCTTCAGTTGGTGCAGAAGAGGGGCCTTGATTTCTTCTTGCGAGATGCATTTGACCTTTAAGATATAAGCCATAGTTTCCTGTTGTGAGTTTCACAGAACCATAGTCCCTATTCCAATCTATAAGGTTCTTGTGCACATCGCTTCTGCTTTTGCACAAGATGTCTCTCTATCTGTCTGTTGATCGAGTTGAGTTTTGTTCACCCTCCACTTAAGAGGGTGAACATTACTCTCCTTATTGGTTGAAATGATGTGGACCCCACCACAAAGTGATGTCATGCTTACCAAAAAGTGTATTGCATGGTAAGCATGACATCACTTTGTGGTGGGGTCCACACCATTTCAACCAATAAGAGAGAGGGTAATGTTCACCCTCTTTTAAGGAGGGTGAACAAAATTGCACTCCTGTTGATCGCTTTCAATAATCCCCTCCCCTATAAGTAGAGCTAGCAAACTTGGATCAATGAAAACTTGTGGAGAGTTTTTTACATATACACAAACGTATTGCTCTGATACTAGATGAGGGATTTCCCTTACGTATAAGTGATGAGATCTCATACAATTGGTCAGTCTGAATGTTTCCTTTAAGGCATTGAGATTGTGATGTTTCTTCATTCACAATGTTCATTTCAGTTCCCTGTGGTTGTGGGTGCATTGTCCTTTTCTGATTCCTCGATTATCAAATATTCAAATCCTGTTATTAGACCTACCATATGTATGAAACAAAAGTAAAGGTAAGCAGGAAAGAGCTATTGTAGGATGATCCTGGTAGTCAGAAGATCATCTAATGTTGTTTGAGATGTTATTGATAGACATGTTTTTCCATCGTCGATCTTAGGCTTTTGATGCTTGAATACCGTTAAAATAATTTTCATACTTTTTCTGTAAGCCAAAAGGTTTCCACCATAGTCTATACTTAGCTGTTTATATCCATAATTTGCTAGAATGTTGTGCCGGTGAATTAGCTTGATGTTGTTTTTCTCTTCCACGTTATTCGGACATTTCTTAGAATACATTGTGGTTAGCTTCAGGGGAGATTCGGACCCTTCTTAAGATGCAAAGATACTTGTAAACTACTATACATGGTTGTATTACTTCCATTGCATGATTTTGAAATCTTTTTTGCCACCTAGTTGTTTGATCCAAACTTCTTGTACCCAACCCTTGAACAGATTACAGATGCTGTAGTTGCTGCCCGCATTTTGAATGCTACTCTAGTTGTCCCAAAGTTGGATCAAAAGTCATTTTGGAAAGATGCAAGGTTAGTTATGGAAGTCGTTTATGCAATTCCAACACTTTTTGAACATATCTTGATGTTTCATCCTGTTGTCTTATGATAAAGATAGATAGTCTGTTTGTGCTTTTCTCATAGCAATGCCATATGACACTCATGTTGCTTTGTCTTGTGCAGTAATTTTTCTGAGATCTTTGATGTTGAGTGGTTCATATCACATCTAGCAAAAGATGTTAAAATCATAAAAGAGCTACCAAGAAGGGACGGAAAGATTTGGACTCCGTATACTATGCGTGTTCCAAGGAAGTGTAGTGCTAAATGCTATCAGAGTCGTGTATTACCTAATCTTCTAAAGAAGCGTGTAAGTTATTTACATGAAGATGTCGATATATAGGTGGCTATGATCAAATTTCAATATATCCTTTCAGATTACATTAGTTTAGCATTTCATGTTTCTACCTGTTCATTGTAATTAGGTTTTAATATGGGCATTAGTAAGTCCTCCTTTTTACACTAGACATGTTTGATTATGGCATATGATTATGCAGTATTGTATTATAAATCCTGGTTGTTACAATGTATTTGTGTTTTGGATCTAAAATATGAAGTAGCTTAATTCCGAGTGTAGGAAGTTGGACAATGTTTTCATTCGTCTTTAAACAGGGTAATAAGATCAGGTATTTAATTCAGTATAAGGCCCTCGTGATGAAATACCATAGGTTCAGGTAACTAGAAAAATTGGATTTGTGGTGGCATGCCAAGGTGAGAGGGTAGGTCTAGCCTAATACGGTATTATTGTTATAGAGTTTGTGGGTTGATATGGTTAGAACTGGCTCCATGGGAAGAGTGGTACTCGAATTGGCTTTCTACATGAAGTTCCATATTACTGGATTTGCGGACATACTGTAATTTGAAGTCCTGGACAACCACTGAATAAGAGCATCCGCAATGGTAATAATCAAAACTAATAACCTCTACCTCCACATTGGTTATTTTTGCATCCCTAACCAAAAAAACCCCCTCAATGCACAATGCACATTTGTCCAATCGCAAACGAGTTCCAATCACGCACCCGACCGCACCAAATTATTTGTCTCGATGAGACGATTCCAATGTGTAGTGTTTTTGAGTTATTGAGTTTGGTTATTGGTAAAAGTTGTTAAGTTTGGTTATGGAATGGGTGGAATTTGGTTATTTGCTAAAAGACTTGTAACTTTTGCTTATTACAATGTGTGATGTTTTTTGAGCATTGTTTTTAAATTTGCTTATCCACATCTATTTGCTTATTACAATGGGGATCCTCTAAGTATTCTAATTTCTGGGGGCTCTGGATATGGGAGTAGTATCTTCTTGTTTTTATGGGAAATCATAACCATTGAGCAGAAAAGTCTATTTGGGTTATGAGAATATCACCTAGGTTGTTTTAGAGGGAAAATTGTGTCGATTCTAGTGAATTGAAAACATCTACATTGATGTTTATAGGCTGCTACCTGCTTCAGTTCAGATGCACGAGGCATTCTGCTTGGGTGCAAGAAGTCTCTTAATCCCCGTAATTCCATATTTCCATGTCAGTGGAGAAGCTCTGCAAAAGGAAAAGTGCACCTTTGATCAAAGGGGATGCTCTAAGTATTCTAATTTCCAACCAGGACGTTCTTTTATTTGGTTGCTGTTGCTTATGATTGTATTGGCACATGAAGGAGCTTGCTTTTGCCACTCTCCCTGGAGCGCTTTGATGCTTGATGGATGAATTGTAGGTTACCTAGAATGCACATCAGTTGGCTCTGTAGAATATGATGCCTTGTCCACTCATGGCCAGGCTATAGAACGTCCCTAGGTTACCTAGAATGCACATCAGTTGGCTC
This sequence comes from Rhododendron molle, assembly GCA_025413875.1. Classification (NCBI taxonomy): domain Eukaryota; kingdom Viridiplantae; phylum Streptophyta; class Magnoliopsida; order Ericales; family Ericaceae; genus Rhododendron; species Rhododendron molle. The sequence goes on along the minus strand of CM046394.1, from coordinate 44,455,771 downwards.
TGTAGAATATGATGCCTTGTCCACTCATGGGCAGGCTATAGAATGTCCCTACAACTTGGGTAAACATGCTTGTCTAGTAAAATAGACATAGCACATTCTTCTCAATCTGGTAGACTGGCAGTCTGGCTCTAAGTAACCATAGCAGACCTTCAAACCACGGTACCTTTGCTCAGTTGTTCCCTGAGAATTTCTTCACCTACAGATGGAGAGCATTAGTTTCTTAAAGAAGTATTTTTGATATCCATATTGCTTTGAAGTTCTCTGAAATTGCTAATTTAACTTTGGTTGTTTATGTAAAATTATCCCTCACACCTCAGGGTTAACCTTTGAATCCTCAACCAACAACGACAACTAACTACTCAACTTAAACTAAGCTGAACTAACAATTATAGTAAATTTAATTGGGGTGCATGTATTTGGGTGTGATCTATTAATGTACTAATTTGAGCAATCAACAAACCAACACAAGGATATTGATTGGAATTCCATATGGGGGAGAAACTATGGGAGAGAGACAGACTTACTACATTTATACCCATTGGTGAATACAAGGGGCTCGTCATAACCTATGGCATTTTCCCTGCAACTTACATTCTCAAACACCTCGCCGAACTCACATTAATCATCTCGAGTACTTGATTGCGTACCTCGAACACTTCGAGGCTTGAGCTCTCCAAAGTGCCTCTTGACACGACCGAGGTCTTGAATTGGCTCACCTTGGTCAGAGTGGTGAAATGCCTCCAGAGGCACCATTGAATGTCCTGAGAGAGGTTGAAAAGAAGATACTAAAACCTTCGAGAGAGGTCCTTCAAGCTTCTAGATTACACATCTATGTAAATCTCTCAACGATATTTATTGGGTGTACTCCCTAGGTGTTAGATATGATTTCCATCCTTGGAGGTGCAAAACCTGTGCTAGGTGTACCCTCGCTCAAAAATGTTGCAAGCCTTGTAGATGAAAATATGTGCGCAAGCTGGCACCTGAAGCCCGCTTGAGCAGCTTAGGGGCACCACTTTCCAGGAAGTTGGGGAAACGTATCCCAAGCTGGTGCTCATAACGTTGTTTAGCACCCTTCGACTTCAAGACTCCTTTGCAAGCCTTTGACACTGATCTGATACTGAGAAGCCTTTGAAAGTTTCCCTGAACAAAGTGAAGTCTGATGTAGGAAACCACGAGTGGGGCCATGAGGTTCACATCTACACACCGTACCCACTGTAATGCATGGACTCAATAAACATAAGATTTATGAACTTGAATTGCAGTGGTTGTTACAAATGAGAACCTATCTGTCACACCCAATTGCCAACCTAACATGGGAGCTCTAAGAGCCAACAGTTTAGACTTCAAATCTTAGAATTAGATTGTGTTTAAAAGTGGATATAAATGATTTCCTGCCATGTCATGTGACATTTATTGCTGCAAGGCTTTGTCAGTTGCACAGTTATGTCTTTATCCGTGGGAAATGGGTCTTGAATGAAAATATTGTAACTAACACTTGATGTTTTTCATTCTCGTGAAGGCTGTTCAGCTCACCAAATTTGATTACAGACTTTCAAATAAGTTGGACAAGGATTTACAAAAGCTTAGATGCAGAGTTAACTATCATGCATTGAAGTTCACTGATCCTATAATTGAAATGGGTGAAAGATTGGTACATCGAATGAGGATGAGAAGCAAACACTATATTGCCCTTCACCTAAGGTAATCTGACTGATCCTCTTTCTTGCTGTCCCTGTACCTCCAATTCCTTTTTTGTCCCTTATGGGTAGCTGATACAATTTAATACTTTTCTCTGTATTCTTTCCCTTCTTTGGTTAACCTGCATAAACGTGTCCACTTGATGTGAACAGTAATCTGTTGCATGGTTGGATAATTGTAGTGATTGGGTAAAGTGTATATGATCTAGATGCAAACTCGTGAAGTAGCTTCTAACATGTCCACATGAACTTCTTAACTGCCAATATCTAACTTTTCATGACATACCTGTTACTTTGGTGTTATTTATGGTTGCTATCTTGGAAGTGGAAATAGTATTTCTATCCACTGCTCTGTATTTGTAGTTTCTCAGTGCATGGATTGTTTTCCAGTTTTACCTATGATAGGAACTGCAAGGAAGAGGAATTATATTGATCCTAATGAATGTCCCTTCTTACAGGTTCGAACCTGATATGCTTGCATTCTCAGGATGCTATTATGGTGGTGGAGACAAGGAAAGGATAGAATTGGGTGCAATAAGGAAGAGGTGGAAAACTCTACATGTAAGGTTCCGAATGCCAGTTTGTAAAACTATGTGCAGAAACGAAAATGGAAATGGAAATAAGCGATTTTGACAAAAGAAGATATCTACCAGACTACAGACCTTTTTTTTTTCCCCTCAAAACCTTACCAGCTTTAACAGAGCTAGTTAGGAAAAGAAATTATGGTAGCCCAAGTCTCAAGTCCAAAAGGCTCCGCATGCTACCCTTACGATTTGTGATATTCAAATGATGAGCCTGGGGTTACACTTGTTGTCCACCTTTTCCCATTGGATTATGTTCAAGGATGTTTCTGTGGAATAATTAGATGTTTAGCAACATAGTAGCTCAGAAGAAATCTGAGTGTTTTTGGACAAGGATATGTATCAGTGATGAAATAGGTTATGGTCCAAAGTGTGAGGTTTGGTTTCTTGTTAATAAATATACAAGAAGAATCGGATTGGGAGGACGTGTTTGTCATCGACTCATTGCAATTGCTTGAAATGAGTAGCAGAATGCTGAAGCCTTTTTGGTAGCTTGATTAGTAGTAATGTCAAGATTTGACCTACATTGTCATAATTACCGTCAAACCTGAGTTTGAATTATCGTCAAACCTGATTTTGGTTTTCGATTCTGGATTCAGTATTGGTTTGGAGCTCATGTTGGTTTCAACTCTGCTTTATTACAAGGTTTCAACTACTCTTTGTTACACATCTATGATGCAGCACTCCTGATATGCGAAGAATCTTTCTGTTTTATTTCCAGGGTAGCAACCCTGATAGGGGAAGACGACAAGGGAAATGCCCACTTACTCCTGAAGAAGTGGGCCTCATGCTGAGAGCATTGGGATATGGCAAAGACGTTCATGTTTATGTGGCATCTGGGGAAGTATATGGAGGAGAAGAGACATTGGCCCCGCTAAAAGTGCTCTTCCCAAATTTTTACTCAAAAGACACCCTAGCCAGCAAGGAAGAACTAGAACCATTTGCTGCATTTTCTTCTCGGATGGCTGCACTAGATTTTCTCGTTTGTGATGAAAGTGATGTGTTTGTCACCAACAACAATGGTAATATGGCAAAAATTTTAGCAGGACGAAGGTGTGTTGCTTTCTTTACTGTTTTCCTCTTTTGTTTTTTTCTTCTTTTCATTTGCTGGGGGATAGAAAAAAGAACTCTTAGGCTGTGTTTGGATCTTGGATTGGCCGCAACTTATGGTGTAAAAGGAGAAGATAAAGGAAAAACATTAGGAGATTGGGAAATGAAGAATCAAGACTTATTTCTTTAGTTCCCTTTCATTTTCCTTTCTCTTGCAAATTCTTAGGGCATGTTTGGTTACAAGGATTCGAATGTATATCTAAGGGGGCCATATATCTTACGTTTGGTTAGAATTTTTGCTGTTAGGGTTAAGATATGGGTTGGACAGGAGATCCCACAAAAAAATTGGAGATATGGTAGTCATAAATCATAATCCCATCACAATTTTTCTTAGGGGATTACATGTCCTGTGGAATTATTTATCTCTTTACTACTAGTCGAGTGAAACAAATGGGCCCTAACTTCTTACTAACTTCTGATTATCCCTTGGTTGCAGGAGATATAATGGACACAAGCCTACAATTCGTCCAAATGCTAAAAAACTGTATAGGTTGTTCTTAAGCCGAGTTAACATGACGTGGGAGGCATTTGCATCAGGTGTTCGTACTTACCAGAGAGGCTTCATGGGAGAACCGATGGAGTTGAGGCCAGGAAGGGGTGCATTTCACGAGAACCCAGCTACTTGTGTCTGTGAAGATACAGAAGCCAAAGAGAAAATGGAATTGGGTCCCCGAAAACTAGGTAAAGATGCGGAATCTGGAACCAGAAAGGATGTTAATGAAGTAGTTGATGATCAGAATGATAATGACGATGAGCCAGAATGGTCTGATCCTGATGACTATGATGACCAAAATGCCCCTCTGGGAAAAGGTTTGTTTAATGGAACGGGTTCAGACGACGATACTTTCTTATCTGAGGAGCCTGAGTTGGAAGATATGCTGTCGGATTAAGGGAGGATGTCTGTCGTCAAGCAGTTTTTTGTTGTACCCAAGTGATTCATTCTCCGAATTATTTGCCCCCTTGGGTTCCCTCTCAACGACTTACAAGTTCTTGCAAAATCTTTTGGATGTGGTGTGAAGCCATCTTCCTTATAACAAAGCAATGGTGGTACAGGGCATTTATATGTGATAGTAATAATCAGATGTCTACTTGTGCATTTCAACTCCAATGAGGATTTTGCGGCAACTGGGGCTTTTGTCGTTGTGTTACTTAATGACCCTTCAGAGTCTTTTGCAGAGCATTTGGCGGAGGAGATCACTATACCTAACCAAAAGAGGAAATACAAATGGGAAGATGGGAGTACAAGGTTAGAATGAAGTAGATTGGGTTTTGGAGTTGAGAGCTAAAGGTTTTTCCCAGAGGTTATTTAGAGAGCAGGAATATTAGTTGCTACAGTTGAGCCTAATTTTTTTTTCTTTTTCTTTTTCTTTTTTTTCCCCTTTAGGGGGTTTTCTTTGGGGTTGGTTAGATATTCTGCTGAGGCCTTTTCTGCAAAAACTAGAGGGGAAAGCATTCGTGTACACTGATTGTTAGTAGTTTTTATTTTTATGATGTAAATATGTATCATTTACAGAGAAATAATATCATTAGGACATTTATTGACGTAGGATAACTCATTTACTAGCAATTATTTAGTTAATCTTTTCTGAGAATCCCTGAGCTTTTGATCTCTTTCTTATTGATTTTTAGCTTGCATCCTCAAAATAGGAGTGAATTTTTTACCTTCAATTTCAATGTTAAATTTTTTCCCAATAGAACCATGAGTTATGTTTGTCTAAAAGCACTTGATTTCCATCAAAACCCTGGAGGGAAAGGTCTGAAATCTTGCCAAAATAAGAAAGTTGAAATCTAACTCCTAATTCACCTCCTCCTGAGACTATATAGTGCCCACATGAAATAATGTAAGTTTAGGCACGGTTAGTCCTAAGCCAAGCACCGAATTCGTAAACCAGACGAGGCCTATGAGAAAGTATTACTACTAATTGTTTGCACACAAGGTAGGCTATTAGTCTATCACAAACTGTACAATTCTTACTACAATACGGAGTACATAAGTTGGAGAAAATAACATAAGAGGAGAACCTTTATGAGTAGTTGATTTTGTGGATCACAATTTTGGAACCAACCTTGTGAGCATCATGAGGATTTGAGTTTTGGGCAATTAGCTTCACAACATGCCTATGACCTTTGCAGACCCAATAAACGTTGACATTAGAACTTCTACAAAGAGCTAAACACGGACCCTCTAGATTAGGCCAGTTAACGGACCGGATCCAATAAGACTTGATCCGATCTGAATCCGATAATACTCAAATTCGATAGCGGTAATCCGGATCCGATCCGAAAACTTTTTTTCTTCAAAAATTTTAGCCCAAAAAAAAAAATATATATATATATATTTCATAAAAAATTATTTTCCAAAAAAAAAAAGTAAAAATTGAAAATAAAAATACAACTTCTTAAACATTTATTTTTTCAAAATAAAAAATTTACTGTTTTTTTTAAAAATTTATAATAAGTTAAAAAAAATAAAGTTCGGATTCGGATTGATAACGGATTTAATCCGCTCCGGACCCGAATCAGATACCGGATTCGAATTATCGGATCGACGTTATCGGATCCGGTCCATTGGCAGGCCTACTTCATTGTTGCTTAGAGTTTCAAGTTAGATTTGACAAGACCAAACTCAAATTCATAATTGAATTCATGTCGTAATTGGGTCAAACAAAGTTTTTTACGTGTTGGTTATCAAGTTAGTTTTTTTTTTCTTTTTCAAAATATGGTTACTTTGCAAAACAGGCGGGGGTTGAAAATAAGAATTTAAGCCTCATTTAGGCTAAGTTAAATTGACCGCCAAAAACTCTGGTGCACCATGGAGTATGGACATTGTACTCACTACTCAATGCTAGGGGTGAGTACTTGCGCCGTTAGAGGGAGGAGCGAGTAGCAAGCAAGCAGCCCCTTTGTTTTTGGCTAGAGATTGCTAAAGGATAGCCTTATTGATTGGTGACTCGGTTGATACTTTCACTGTCACGTTTTTGGAAGAAAGATCGGTAACTATTTTTTGGCCGAAACATCAATTAGAACTTAAAAGAAGTTGTTGGTGCCAGGACTCGAACCTCAAACTCATGAGCCGACATAACAATTCAGTGGTGTTCTTTTTAGTACATTGACAAACTTACCACTGTTATTTTGATGACAAGTGGACTTCTGTCTTTGTTTGTTGTCAACCATTTGATGTGGTTTTAATTGTTTAAACCCATTAGAGATTCCTTTGGTATGAAATTTCTAAACTAATAGTTGGGACATACTGTTTAACGTTAGTCACAAAATTCTTCGATATGCCATACACGCGTAATTTCAGTCCTCGCACCGTACTTGCGCTTTTAAATATCCTTGCTCTCGTAGATTTTAATAGTTTAGAATGTGTTTCAAAGTCGCATTCGTACTTGCGCTCGCACTCTCATGCGAATTATGTGTTGAGCACTTGAATTGCGGCAGGACTTTAGGGTTATTAGATAAGAACCTAGTTTAGCCACACGTCATGGTAATTTTGTAACTTTCTGGTTTTGATCTGTGAAAGTAACGTTAAGCTTATCCATTAAAAAACCTGATTTGGGTTTTGGGGTTTCCTTGTCCAACGACAACAACAAAGACATGTTTTTTGAATCGATCCTTCTTGGACATGTGAGGCATTTTGACACGTTGAGACCTTTTTTGCCATGAATGTTTCAGTCCTGGCGCTGTCAAGAAATGTAAAGCCACTATGCATTCAGCTTATCCACAAATACGAGTGCGTCGTCATCAGCTTCTACTTAATTTGCCATGTCATTGTTGTTCCAATCATCGACACGTGGCATATCGGGTGGGATCGACCTAAAGTCACGTTAATGCCTCTGATGACTGTGGGAGTTTGAGTGCGTGTGCATGAAAACCTCTTTCATCAATATCTAAAACTAACAGTTTAAGAGAGAGAACATCCAGAACGTGTAAAATTTAAAAGAAATAGAATTGAAGAGCCAAATCCTACTGAAGGAGTATATTCTATGAGGCAGGTGAAGGCGAAAGGAGAAAAGTGGGAGCAGGACTGTTCTTAGTTTTCACTAATGAGGTTCTGTTTCCGAAAGAAAAATAAGTACTTATTTTTTGAGAAAATAATTTCAAACTCAAAAATTATGTGCTTATGCAAATAATTTTTCTATTAATATGGATCTTATTTAATAGATCTCATTGAGATCTTTAATACGGTGTACAAAAAATTAAAAAATTAATTTTATTTATATTATTTTTAAGTTCAAAAATTTAAAATAAATACTTACTCCTAATTTTCAAAAAGATGTTCTGGATAAGGTAAGTGAGGTTTTGCTTTCCAAGAGAGGAGTCAGAGAATAGATTAATGCTCCCTTGGACTTTCGAGATGTGTCGCGTCGTGACTGCGCGCCACGTCGACAAGAAATCCATTTCATTAGTACTAACTAGCGTCGTTTCCGTTCGATGCACGGGACAAATAACAAATTTTGTACGAGCTCGATATTTTGTAGCGGAGTCACACAAATATTTTGTCCTGTGCATCGAACGGGAACAACGCTAGTTGATAGAAAAGGAACCCGGGGTGCCTGCTGTCCCTCAAGAACAACATAAGTGTTGGGCCAATCCGGATCGTCCATGCTCGGCAATGTACAACTCAGATTGCAAGAAATATTAAATCAAATTAAATTACTTCAAAAAAATTATATCAAATTAATTTGTAACAAAAAAAATCAAATATTGTACTCGTTCAATGCATGGGATAAAAAATAAACATTAGTTTTTTTCGGCCCTGTGTATCGAATAGGCACAACGCTAGTGATAAAAAATATAATCAAATATTTTTGTCCCATGTTCGATGCACGCTAACATTAGTCTCATTCTGTACACTAAAAGACATATGTGTGGTGTAAAATGAATATGGAGTACCATGTGACGGTATCCCTGCTAGTGGATAGAATAATTTTTCCTAAGTTTCTCTCTCCTTCTCCCACGTCCCCCCCTCTTTCTCTCTCTTCCGCTTCCCCCACGTTTTTCTCTCTCTTTTTTAAAAAAAAAAAATTCTAAATTCTAGGAATTTAGGATTGAAGGTTGGGAGCTTTTTAGGTTCAACTACATTCCCTTAGTAGTAAATCAAAAAAAAACTACATTCCCTTAGTATATAGATAGATAGATACGGAAATTAATCCATTTCTCGGACTTAAAAAATTCATTTGATGAAATGCACAATTTGTCAAACCGTAAAATCAAGCCCAAATAAGTTTCTATTTAAGGCTTGATTGGATGAAGTGAAAATTTTGGGGGGGGGGGGGGGGGGTAAATGGGAGGGCCCCATCCCATTTTCCCCTATTTGGCATTCCATTATTTGCGACCCTCCGCCCCCTCATAATTTACTACCCCCTCATCATCCCCCCGCCCCCTCATAATTTACTACCCCCTCATCATTTCTTCCTGTTCTTGGGTTTCTCAGGGATTAAAATTGGGCTTCTCCGGAGGTTCCCAAATATAATCTGGGTTTGGAAAGATATTTTATAGACGAAAATACCCCTCGTTATCCCACTTTTTCCATCTACCATTCAACCAACTTCTACTTTCCATTTTACCCAAAATTATATTTTCCATTCAAACATATCCTAAGACTCCATATTTAGTTTCAGGGCTCTCTTAGGGTGCTCATTGAAATGCCTTAGAGCCAAAAATCCATTATGACCATTTAAGTGTTCCAAATTTTAATCCGTTTGAACCGGTGGAAAGAATTTAGTTTTATGATCATTTTATCCTAAATGGTCATAATTAAATTTTGACTCTATGTCTCTCGTTGATTAACCCTAAGAGATATTTGATTTTAGGGCTAATCAACGAGAACCTAGAGTCAAAATTTAATTATGATCATTGAGGATAAAATGATCTGAAAACTAAAATCTTTCCACCGATTCAAACGGATTAAAATTTGGGACACTTAATTTTTTTTAAAAAACCAAATTTTATAAAAAAAATTGTTTAATAATAATACTAAATTCGTTAATTTGTTAGTAGAAATAAATATTACAGCTTAAATTGTGAAAGAATAATTAAATTTACATTTACATATAAAACGTAATACATAATTAATTTAGGGACTGCACAAGGGCAAAAGTGTCATTTGACAGCTTTTTATATCATCCATCCTTCCTTATACCCCTATTAATCCTCCATCCAAACAAAGTATTATTTAATCCATCTTCTCTAATACTTCATCCAAACAATCTATTATTTAATCCTCCCTCCATAAACATCACATCAATGTAGGTCATCCCTTATTAACTAATATCCCGTACTATCTTATCCCATTTATTAACTAATACCCCTAATTCTAAAACTAGCAGTTCAAGAGGGAGAGAACATCCAGAACGTGTAAAATTTAAAAGAAAGAGAATTAAAGAGCCAAATCCTACTGAAGGAGTATATTCTATGAGGTAGGTGAAGACGAAAGGAGAAAAGTGGGAGCATGAGTGTTCTTAGTTTTCATTTTTCACTAATGAGGTTCTGTTTCCGAGAGAGAAATAAGTACTTATTTTTTGAGAAAATAATTTCAAATTCAAAAATTATATGCTTATGTAAATAATTTTTCTATCAATATGGATCTTATTTAATAGATCTCATTGAGATCTTTAATACGGTACAAAAAAAATTAAAAAATTATTTTTTATTAATAATATTTTTGAATTTAAAAATCTAAATAAATATTTATTTTTAAAAAAAATGTTCTGGATAAGGTATAAGTGAGGTTTTGCTTTCCAAAGAGAGGAGTCAGAGGATAGATATGCTCCATTGGACTTTCGAGATCTGTCCCGTCGTGACTGCGCGCCACGTCGTCGCCACAAGAATTCCATTTCATTAGTACTCCTACTAATACGGAGACTATGCGTTAATCCATTTCTCGGACTTAAAAAATTCCTTTGATGAAATGCAGAATTTGTCAAACTGTAAAATCAAGCCCGAATAAGTTTCTATTTAGTTTGTTCAATTTATGGTATTAATGATTAAATATATATATATATATATATATATATTATAAAACAGAAGAGTGTGGGGACAAGTTGTTGAAACGGCTTAGATTCATTTGATCCAAAGGCTATAGTGCATCCTCCCACTTTTCGGTTAAGTGCCTATGGTTTTCACCTAAATCACACAACTGCCTTCCCCTTCCAAGCAGGGTGCGTAGTGCCGTAGGCACGACGGGGTAGCACTAGTATATATATATATCGACTTGTTATTGGATTGATTAAAACTAGTTTGAAATGAACTCTCTTGATTAATAGTTCTATACATCACCCATAAGTATTATTGCTCTATTGAATTTGAATCAGTATCTCTCACATGTCAACCGATTCACAAAATTATGAGGAAATAATAAAATGGCCGAGGGAAAAAAAAAAAATTAGCCAAAGGGGGCCAATTTCTGGCATATTCTCTGGGTAGGAATATTATAAAAGAATTGCGTAAAAATCTTATTTTGTAAAGAATTTATTTTACCTCTTTTTTTGCACATTCAGTAAAAGGGCGGGGTGACGCAACCTTTGTAATTGACCACCCTTTGGGCGGGACCATGAAGGGAACTCACCCGCTCAATGAAATGTCCAATTATGAGCTATAATTGACCCGGCCAAAAAAAAAAAAAAAAATTTATTTGTCATCACATGGTGGGATGTGTCACAAAAACTTTATCGAAATACACTTTGAATGCGAGAGCCGCAGTATAAGGTTTATGGTCCCAAGTGTAGGAGAGGAGAGGAGAGGAGAGGAGAGGAGAGGGGATGTTTTACGGACTACCACCTCGGTGGCGAATTTAATTAATTTTTTCCTAATTTTAGAATTTCTGTTGGTCTTTTTGCAAAAAATGTTGTTGGAAGTTTCCGGTATTTAGCCTGACCAAGAGCTGGCTAGGGGGACCATTCACTTTTTGACACGTGCAATGACCACATTGGTTAGCAGATGTAGAATTAAGGTGGGCCATACTGCTCACGTGTATTGATTAATTGGAGTATTTTGAGTATTCAAAATTAGCTAACCAAATCCCTGAATTCGCAGCCGCACTCCCAACTGATTCAAGTTTAAAACCCTCACCGATCACCGGCGCATATCTCTCTCTCTCTCTCTCTCAATCTCTACGCCGCCTATAAAATCTACACTTCACTCTCTCTCTCTCTCTCTCTCTCTCTCTCTGCTTCTGTTTACTTGCCGTCAATTGTGCCCACACATAAGATTCTTCTACTCGGAATTTCGCCGGAATACTTAACTTTCTACTCGTACTTTAATCGTACTTCCAGACTTCAATTGAACACTCAGTAGTACTAAACCTCCCACAAAAAGAAGAAGAAGGAGAAGAAGAAGAAGACACACTCTTCTAGTAGGGTTTTACGCTATGGCGCTCGCGTAAAACAATGGCGGCGACTTCCAGAGGCTTGTCATCGACTCCGTTCGGCCTCAAACAGAGGAGAGCAGCAGCCGACGCGTCTCCACTGCCGCATCACCACCGCCGCGTGCGTCTCGACTGGTGGAAGAAGAAGAAAATGCGGAGAGATTTCAGGGTTGAGTGCCGTTGTTCGGACTCCGCGGTCCCCATTAAGAAGAGCGTGGACAAGGCCGAGGAATGGCGGCTTGATTCCAAGAAGAGCCCTCGCGGAGCTCGGATCCAAGCTTCGCCGCCCTCATTGCCGTTTGCGTCCACTCAGTACGTAAATATGTGCTCTTATTGTTCTTAATCTTTTCCAATTAATTAATTGAGACTTAATGCTTGGTTAGGGTTGGTTACTTTTCTTAATCTTGCTAATCATCTTGCCCCGGAAAAGCAATACTTTTCCCCCCTATGTGTTAGGTAAGGAGACTGGAATTTGAGACTGTTTATTGGGGAATATGCCTGTTAGTGTCCCCTAGTGGAAAATTGTTCTCTACAGTGATGAAATTTTCCCTATCATATCATGTATGAGTAAAATTTCATGCTTTAGAAATTATCCCAATTGTTAGGGTACAGCGTTGGAGCATATGCAACATTATACCAATACAGCACTGCCCAAGGCTGTTTTTGGATAGCTGCGGGGTTAAAATGTCATTATTTGACGATGTTGGTCTAATCGTAATAGTTGGGGAATAAAGAGAGAAAATTTAGCTAGAGTTGGTTTGGTTTTGTGGGCCGATAAGGAGGACGGGAAAGGAGAGGGAGACGGAGAGGGGGAGAGAGAGAATTTGGCTTCCAATTCGAGATGAATTTTTTAGAGGTTTTTGACAAATTATAGCTTTGGCTATCCATTGGGGTGGGATGCTCTTGAGAAGAATAATTCCATCCATGGAAATTATGAAATACTCCAATCATAACATGGATAAGCTGGAGAGCTCTATGCATCGTTACTTGTTCCCGCACTCCTAATTTCTCATTAACAATAGATCAGTTCATTTGAGCTTCCCAGGTGCATATCAGTGAGCTAATGCCTGGTACCTCCATACATATAGTAATAAATTGATATGAGCTAATACCTGGCCTTTTGTACCTCCATACTAAAAGTAATAAAATAACAACGCTATGTTGTTCCGCTTGAAGTTACAACGTTTTGATTTTGCTGCAGTTCTTGGTTTGTTTCCAAACAGGAAAAATTCTATCCCCGCTGTACACCGAGAAATTCTGGTTTCCAGTCTCGCGACACCCCACCAAAACGAGGTAAATCTATGGTTTTTTTTTTTTCCTTCAGATATTGGATTCCAAATAACTATGTCTTAGTCTGTCCATCTAAGTTTCTAATTTTAAATGATGTATGCACTCTCATCGTTCTATGATGGCTTTTTAGTTTGTGTGGAGCTCTTATAGTGCTGGATGATGTATACTAAGTTCATTGCTTTGATTCATGGTAGACACTGGTATTGCAAATGAGAAAGATTGGGGCATCAGTCTGGTAAATGAAAATGTCAATGAGTCTGGCACTAACGAAGATGGCAGCACATGGTATCGAGAAAGTGGAGAGGACCTTGGAGGAAAAGGATACAGATGTAGATGGACAAAGATGGGCGGTCAAAGCTATGATGGCTCTTCAGAATGGAAAGAAACGGTACAAATGATAGATTGTTTTGATTTATCAGTTCTCTGATGTGTGTGTAAATGTAATCTTTTTGAAGCAATCTCTGTAATCTAGACTATATAAGACAATTCTCTCTCGCTCAAATGACTCTTGTGTAACTGATTTCATATGTTGATAACGGCAAAGATTGTTAAGCATATATACCTATGAGGTTCTGATCATTTGTCTCGAAGGCTTTCCCGCAAGATGCTTAATGGTTATACTCACTTGCTACTTCTTATGTCGATATTTGATAATTTTGATTGCAAAGCTGACCCAGTTGCTTTGCCTTGAAGCTACTTCACTTCAATCAATCTTGAGCAGAAATTTTAGATGTGACTAACAAGAATAATATTAAAATACTTTTTTCTTCCTTCTGAAATTCCCTTATAGTCATAAAAGGCCATTACTTTCTGGCCCTGTGCGCTGTTATTTTGTGATGGGAGAAAGATAAAAGGAGGATACTGCCCATAACAAGACAAAGTGAGTACAATTGAGTATGATGCAACCATCAAATTCCAGAAATTCAAGAAAAAGGAAAGGAACAATGGGGGAATCTTCATACCACACTGCACACATACATGCAGTTACTGATGAATTTAAATAGTAAGCTGGGCCATCTTCACAGGTCACTGTTAGCCAAAACCTATAGATTTTAGGGTATTATACTCTTATATTGTCAATATGTGGAACATACAAACCTAGGTTGAAGAACAGATGGTTGGATTCCTGCGGTAAATAGTTAAATCTTACCACAAAAAGAAGAAAAGAATATAATAATATTCTTATTAGTATTTTTACCATTTTTACATAGAAAGACATTGAATTCGTTGACCCTATGTAACCATACGTTCGTTCTTTAAAACTTATTGGAAGGTCAAAATTTGTATCACTAGTATTTAACATGGTCTTTCTAATCTCAAAATCAACTGACTCGTTGGACAAGTTCTCATCTTTCTGCTCTATATTGTTATTAGAATGATACTTTAGTTCATTAGGTTGCATAATGGAATAGGAGTACTGACGACTTGCACAAAAGAGCATATAGATTTTCTTGAATGCTTTATTGTGGCAGAAAGTGAAGTGTGTTACGTCACAAAAGATAAGTTGTGAATTCTTGTTATTTTGAAACTTTTGCCATTTATTTTTTATTCATGGATGTTTGTCTCCGTGTGTTTTGTGCCCCGGAGTTGGTATTCTTTTGCATCCTGGCAAGGTTGGATCCCTCTGTAGTGATACTCTTTCATGCGGATGTCCATCTTGTTGAAGGCATGTTGCCTGGAAAGGAAATTTTAGTTTCAATTTGGAACTTGGGTGAAGCAGAAAAACCAGACAATGCACTATTACCTTTTCTAAAATGTTGTACCATTGCTGCTGTCAGTAGCTCTGATGTTCAAACAGAATTATGATCCATTGAACTGTTTTCATAACTTCATCAAGTATCATCCCAGGTGCATACATTTATTTGGATTTCTTGATCTCCTTGACAGTGGTGGGAGAAAAGTGACTGGACAGGATACAAAGAGCTAGGTGTGTTTCTTCCCTTTTATTCTCTAAACGAGATGGCCTGTGGCCATGTCAGTTCAAGATAGTGTTTGTAGCTTCGGACACATCATAAATTCATTTTCAGAAAAAGGTGCATTGATTATTTGTTTTGGTTAGAGTTATAATTAATTCCACACTGCGTGTAGTGATATGCTGCCAGACAAAATTATCATTTCAAGATAAACATGTGTGCTTAAATTCTTGGACAATTCTTTTCCCCTTGGCCAAGTTTTTTTTTTTACTCTTGTTTGATATTCTTTATTACTTGCTGACTGCAGTTCAACTATAATAGTCTGACAGATAATTTGTCATATGGCCACAGTTTCAGAGTTTTATTATGGAATCCTTCAAAATTATTTATGTAAACCTCACTTCTGATAGGAAAGTTGATTGAAATCACAGTATAGCAATCTTTGTGTTACCTCTAAAGCAAAGGAAGGGTTCAGTTTTATGAAACATTAGGAGTCAAACATGATGGGAATTTTTTTTCATAGAAGCGAGCTTTTGGCTCTTCAGGAATGTCAAATGAGTTTGATGGCGTTTGAAAATTGGTATCCCAACTTTGCTCGTTGCCAGAAACATTAGGTCAGCCCACGTCGAGTCCTTGGATGTGTTATCCCCTGGATAAAACTGCAACAGACCAGTGTTCCCTCTGAGTTAGTTGTATCTTTGGCCTTGGGCCATTCGTTCAAGTGAACTGGAAGAAGGATTCTTTTGCAGTGACAAATATCATTTTTCACCATGTCCCAATTTTTTGAAGGTTTGATGTTTACACGTCCAATCGTATAATATCCATGTCCTGTGTCTGTATCCATCTTCCTATATTTTGCCCTTCATATGAATTCTTGAAGGAAAATTATTCATCCTGCTCAAAAGAGGTGCCTTCTTTTGATGCCTTAACATTTCAGACGTTTGTGAAAATGCTTATTTACTTCTCTGTTGGATAAGTATAGGTGTAGAAAAATCAGGAAGAAATGCTGAAGGGGATTCATGGTGGGAAACATGGCAAGAAGTGCTTCATCAAGATGAATGGAGGTTTTGACTTTCGTATTCTCCTTTTGTTGCTCATTATCTTCAACTGTGTAAAAAGTTTTTTATTTCCTCCGATTTGCATTGCCAAATTAATTTCCCCTTTTCAAGAGTATGTCGTTTCCTCATTGTGATGATGACAGTTGTTCTTTCTGAAACCTCAGTAACCTAGCTAGGATAGAAAGGAGCGCCCAAAAACAAGCAAAATCAGGCACTCAAAATGCTGGATGGTATGAGAAGTGGTAAGCAAAGTTTTCACTACAATTTATATGCATTTAGCAATACTCGTCACCTGGCCCTTAGTAAATATGATGTAACATTTATATGTGCAGGTGGGAGAAATATGACGCCAAAGGCTGGACCGAGAAAGGGGCGCACAAGTATGGCAGACTGAATGAACAGTCCTGGTGGGAGAAGTGGGGGGAGAATTATGATGGAAGAGGCTCTGTTCTAAAATGGTATTCTCTTTTTGTACTTATTCAGAGTGATATAATGCCCTCAGTACTTCAGTGGGCTTTGTGTAAAAGTTTGACTTCAATAATTTGCGTAAAGCTTGTAATGTCTACACATACAAGAAATTGAAGAACTTGTCTTCGACCATTTACAGCTAATAATATAGTGTTTTGACTATTGAGCAGTAGGTTACCATAATGTATTGTGAGTGCAAAATAAGAGAACAAACAAACTGAATTCAGTGTATTTCAGGAACTAAAGAAACCTAAATGTGGCTCATTGGCATTTAGAAGCACCATCTCTTTATTGATGAATTGTGCCACTGCTAAAGAATGACTTAGAAAGAAGACATCATTATGAATAGATTATGTAACGATGAAAATATAGCCTCTAAGAATGCCTGGACTAAAATGATGGAGGATGCTGTTTTTCTTTTTTCTTTTTTGTAGGTTTTAAGTTGAAATAATGACCACGAAGGGGCAATAAGTTTCTTCTTGTAGTTGCATCAAAGTTCTGTTCTTTTTCTTTTTCTCAGGACAGACAAGTGGGCTGAGACTGAACTTGGAACCAAATGGGGAGACAAGTGGGAGGAGAAGTTTTTTTCGGGCATAGGTTCGCGTCAGGGGGAGACATGGCATGTATCACCCGTTGGTGACCGTACGTCTCATCCTCCTTTTTTTTATATGCTAATGTTTAACTATGTGAACTCCATCTGTTTTTGGCAATTATCTTAGATTAAGTCCCAATAAAGTAAGCCTGGTACATTCTGATAAGACGTGCCGTTAACTTTCACTAAGCAATGGTAAGTATTAGCAATTAAAGGCTTTAGAAATTGCTTATATTTTGTTATAGGTTCTATGTGATTGCTAATGGCTTATATCAGAACGTCCTTTAGTGGAAATTGCGCGTAATTTATCTTTGGCACTTTAGTGAATATGGCTGCTTGTGCACATCTACAATTTTTCTACTACTCATTCAAAACAAGGACAAAAGAAGTAAAAACTACTACAAGAATATTAAGGAGAGAGTTCATGGGCATGGGCTTGAAGCCCTTCCTTGCAGCTGAAATGTAGGAACACTTTTCCCCCAATACGCCTAAGATATACAAGAGATATTTCACAATTTGCCTATACAGTATTTCTGAGTTGTCGAATTATTAATCAATTATTCATCTGTTTCTAGGTTGGTCCAGAACATGGGGAGAGGAGCACTTCGGAAATGGGTATACTACTAATTGTATCACTAAACTTCATTGATTGAGCAATACGTTGTTTAGGACTCGAGTAATTAAAGTATAGGTTGTTTCACACGACAATGGGAACTGATATACTTCTCTCTCTGTATATACCACCAGTAAGGTGCACAAATACGGAAAGAGCACAACTGGTGAAAGCTGGGATATTGTCGTGGACGAGGAAACATACTACGAGTAAGATTTTTCTATTGGCTCTAGGCTTCTTGAATTTTACAAATGACGAAACAAAAGCATTTTATAATATGCTTTGAGGATATTACTTTCATTTTACTCTTCAACTTTGGGAACAAGTTGACAAGGTTTAACTTTTGATGAAAGGGCTGAACCACATTATGGATGGGCGGATGTTGTGGGCGATTCAAGCCAGTTGCTATCTATTGAACCTCGGGAGAGGCCACCGGGGGTTTATCCAAGTATTGATTTTGGGTCATCTCCACCGCCTCCAGATGATGTTCCATCGCCTCCAGATGATGTCCCACCACCAGACATGCAGTCCCACTCTCCACAGTGAGAAGCAAATATTAATCTCATTTGTTCGAATCGGAGTTGTAATGGATAGAACTCTTTCTGTAACATAAGGTCACATTCCAATTGTTCATCCATTTTATTCATTCTTTTAAATTATTGAATTTTTCATGTAATTCTTGGACAGTGACAGCTATTGATGCAGCATGGATGTAGTAAATTCGGGGGAAACACGTCTAGCTGCTTATCCTTGTTGATGGAAAAGATTTACTCCATATGCTTTATAGTTAACATAAATTGAATGAAATTTAACCTGCATGTCTATTGTACTAATTAATAAACTCAACATTTGATGTCCTAATTCGATCACCGATCTAAGAAAATGTATCAGTTGACTAAAAGATAACAAGGCAGTAGGCAGTAAATTAAGGAAAATGATTTTGCCACTTTTTTTTTTTGGAAAGTAGAGTTAACAAAAAAAAGAGAGTGACAAAATTAGTAGCCTAAACTAATGTAAGAAACGAGTTAGATTTCTTGTGGGATCTGAAATCTGTTTGAAAGCACACGGAGAGCTACTAATGGCTGGCTGGTTGGCTGGCTTGGGGACAAGTCCTTTGCATTCTATCTGTCATGTTTCGCCACCAAACTGCATGTATGCAAGATTCATATAAAACTATATATGAATCTCTTCTCTTCTATATTAATTTCCGAAACCGGGGAGACAGATAGATCGACTCGCTTTTTTTTTATGATAACTCAGATGTTCGGGTCAATTTACACGTATCTCGACTAATTTTGGAGAACCAATTGAACTGCCTACTAGGGCCCAATTAAAGTCAAAGCACAGAAAATCAAGTAAAGCTCTATATAGACTGACCCCAAAGGAGTTGATATCACCTACGGGGTTTCAATTCGAATAGTCATCGAATTCAATAAAATGCTCATCCTAGTCACTGCTTGGCACAGTATAACTATTATTGGAACAAAAAGCATCTAGATTCCGTAGTTTTGGTGACCTTTTCAGAACCACACATATTTATGTGGGGTTCATACGTTTAGTCATGAATTTCATGAGAATGTGTGGCTGTGAAGTGGTCCGGAGCATTAGGTGGCGGTGCTTCCCAGACTATTAAATAACAATAATTCTAACACCACACCCAAATACACATTCACACTCACAATTAATAAGAGTGGGTTCCACACACATTAGGTATGTAGTATGTGCGGACTTCATCCCTATAGTGAGGGAGGGTGTATAATTGGGTGTAATAGTAGAATGATTGATTAAATAATTGGGCAGCATCTAGGTGGCCGGTCGGGTCAACGCGCACGCCACATCAAGTCCTCCCCATGCTTACACATATTTGGAGCCAATTTTAGGCAGTTCTCTGGGGTTACCTAGTCTAAAACCTCTCATGGATTTGGGACCTCTGACTCATTTTTACCTGTCATTTCCCATGTTCTAACCAAAAACAATTTCTTTTCAAAAAAAACCAAAAACAATTTTATAACTTTTTCCCCACTTTGCTTTGTGTGAGGTCTACTTCTTTTATCTATTCTTCACCTCTATAGCTAATTTTGTTTTTATCCAAAACTTGTATATATATCATGGAAAATGATTTCTACGCTTCATTTTTTTATTATTATTATGACTTTTTTTTTTTAGTGAGAAAAATACATTCAAAAGATTCACTAAAACACAAGACCTTGCCTTAACGGGAGAATAAATTATTTTCCTTTACGATATCAAGGAGCTAGAACTACTTCCCCATGGCCTTGCCTTAACGGGAGAATATTAGGTATATGCAAATCTTTAAATAGTGTCGATCGACAAATAATATATCTATTTTGGACTTTTCTGTAAAATGACACTTGCGACAATACATCGAAATTTGGAAAAAAAATCTGCATCGTCTCACTCGATTCTGCTACGTATCTATTCGTTTTCTATTCACGAATTAGTTCATGGCTGCTACGATTGTCCAGTTTTAGGCGCTATAAAAATCTTTAACGTCAACAAATTTTTTGGGAAAATTCACAACCGCTATAATTGACTAGTGTAACAAGTTCTTCGATATTGCTAATTAATAGTATTACACAACGACCTATAAGTTTACGTGTCGGGGGTGCTAATACTTAGTTAAAACCTTGACTGTATGTGTTAGCTGGATTTACATGCCCACAGAGCTAGTGATTCAAAACTAGATAATGCAGCCAGCCAGCCAGCCAGAGTGGGTGTCACGACGCTTGATTAGGGTTAGGTTAGGTGTCTATTGACTCCTCCACCAGAACACGATCGAATAGCTAGCAAAACTCACAGCCCTACCTACCTGCCTTTGTATTGTATTTAGTGACTGCTGAGCTGAGCTGAGCTGAGCTGAGCAATTAAAAAATGGTGTCCAAATTCTGGCGATCCCTTTCCTTCCCAAACCACTCAAAACACTTTTCAAATACAACTTCTTCACACCTCGGATCCACCAGTCTCCCAGCTACATCTCACCCCTTGATCTCTCAACTTAATGACCACCTCAACCGTCTCAAATCCTGGGCCGCCTACTGGATCCATACCTGATACCCGAACCATGGTTTGGCTCTGCGACGTACGGCTTGACCTGCCTAAAAAACCGTCCAGAACTACCTCGACGACATCCTCCACCTCCCCCAAACCCAAAACTCCCTCCGCCGCCACACCGACTGAATTGAGAAGCTTCTAGAAGACTTCCTTCGATTCGTCGATGCTTATGGGATCTTCCAAACCCTCGTTTTCGCATTAAAGCGAGAACACTCGATCGGCAGCTCAGGTCGCTGTAAGGAGGAAAGTTGAATCACAAATAGAAATGTACTCGAAGGCCATGAGGAAAATGGACAAGGAAATGGGTGATCTCGATCGTTTTCGGCGTCCGATTTATGAGGAACTCCTCCTCCAATAATTTCATATGCAACGTGGATGCGGAATTAGTTGAAGTCATGCTAGATGTTAAGGAAGTGACCGTATTGGTTTCGACTGCACTTTTTAGTGGCATTTCAATGTCATTGGTGTCGAAAAAGCCATCGTGGATTGGGTCGAGAGATTCGCGAAGAAAGGGAGAGTGGAGGAGGGGATTCAAGAGTTTAAACAAGTTGGAACAGCTAGAGATCTGCTTGTGGGGTTTGAGAAAGAAGGGCGACGAAGAATATTTGAGAATGGCGTTGAAGAGAATGCATGCATGAATTGGAAGATTGCATTGTGAAGATTGAAATGGGTAGTGAAAGAGTTTTTAGGAGTTTAATTAACACAAGGGTTTCACTGCTCAATTAATGTTCTCACAAAGTAGAAATATGTTCCACTTTTTTTTTTCCTCTTGCAATCAATTCCATATAGGTGCGTTCGGAAGATCATGACTCTCCTCTGGACGCCTTAAGTACATGTCTGTTTTCAGACCTCTCTGTTTTTTTTCTTTCTTTTTTTTTCCGTTTGGACGATGCTTAAATCCGTCCGAATGCTCAAACGAGGAATTGACGCGTTTTTAAGTCAGGTGGCTGATTTTTTGTGCATGCTTTCCTATATAAAGGGGGCTTAGGGTCCTAGGGTTTGTTCCATGTGTAAGATACTAGTGTTTTTTTTGGTTACCCTTTGGGTTCCACCGGAGTTTTGGCTCAAGTATTTTTGGTACTTCTTTGAGAGTGACGTCGGATATAGTTATCTTTGTAATCTCTCCTCTTCATAGTGAATACTCTCTCATTCTTCGTCCGTGAAGTACATTTAAGCTTGTACTTAGGCGAAACCAAGTATATTTTTGTGTCATAAATTATTTGATTGCTTGATTGCTTGTCTCTCTCTCTCTCTCAAATTAATGATTGTCATGACAAACTTGTATCAGAGCTTATAGGTTTGATCCTATATAAGCATTCGTTTATTTTGATGTGTCCACTTTTTGGTGATTGTTCTTGATTGCAGCTATGACGGCTTGGTACGAAGTTGAGAAGCACTTTGATGGCCAAAGTAGTAGTTTCAATCTACGGCTTGTGAAGATGAATGCTTTGCAAGTTCATACAACGATAAATTTGTTGGGGAAGGCGTCAAGAAACCTAAAAAGATGATGATGGTAGACTAGGGTCCTACTATACGGTTGTCGGGATATGATTGGATGAGCTGGAAGCATATATATGACGAAGTATCTCATAAAGATGCTGTATTTGAAGAAGCGTCTCTATATGTATTTGAAGAAGCGTCTCTTGACTCGGATGGTTGCAAGTAGGTACTGCATGTTGAGGTGAAATTTTGAGAATTACTAATTTTTAAAGTTGCTATTCTCAAAGTTTTGAGAATGTTTGAAGCTAATTAAAAAAATTAGGTAACCTTTATGCACTTGAGGGCAGTAGGCCGGCCGGGTTGTGCGATTGCGAATGCTTTCAACATATATATATGGTCCATCTTTAGTTAAACTTAATAGTTTTGGCGCATACAGTTTTGGAATACTAAACGTCCTTTTCAACTGATCTTCATGCTAAAGCTGAATCAAATGGAATGAAATTAATATGCATGTCCATTAATTATTATACTGTAATTAATAATAAACACAAATACTATTTCTGTGGTTACCATGCACCTCAGAAATGAAATTGAAGTACGTACCGATCGAGGTGTTTTATCAATCAATTAATGCATCGGTACGGTGAAGCCAGCTAGCTGCCCTGCATTTCACGTCTCTAGCTAGCTTTTAACAGTTCCGGCCAACTAATTAAAAAGATCGAACGGATAAAACACACCCCCGCAAACTGATGCGGAAAGGGTTGACAACATCAGTTTGGTCTTGAGAAACTGAAATCTACCAATAGTAAGTGGCTTAGTAAGAATGTCTGCCACCTGAAACTGAGAAGGAACAAATTTGATGGCCAATTGATGACGAAGAACTTTCTCTTGGATGAAATGAAAATCAACCTCGACATGTTTTGTTCGTGCATGGAAAACTAGATTTGAGGCTAAAGAAATAGCAGAAACATTATCACACCATAGCAAAGGGGCCGGGAGGAATGGGGGAGGGCAAACGTAAATCCTGAACCAATTGCATTAACCAAACAAGCTCAGCTGCTGTATTCGCCAAGGCCTTGTATTCAGCCTCTATTGAAGATCTAGCAATAGTTGGCTGCTTTTTAGCAGACCAAGATACAAGATTTGAACCAAAAAACACACAGTACCCTCCTGTGGATCTTCTATCAGAAGGACTACCTGCCCAATTAGCATAAGAAAATGCAGAAAACTGCAGTGCTCTATTAGTAAAAAGAAGACCTTGCGTAATTGAACCCCTGAGATATCTTAGTATTCGTTTGACTGCTGTGAAGTGGCTTGTCAGAGGATTATGCATATGTTGGCACACAACATTCACAGAAAAAGAAATTTCTGGTCTAGTTAAAGTCAAGTATTGCAGAGAACCAATCAAGGTTCGATAAAACTCTAGATTAGAAAGAGGAACATCAGGGATGATAGTATTAGGCTTGAGAGAAGAAGGAGAGGCACAAGGCCTGCAATCTGTCATGCCTGCCTTCTTAAGTAAATCAAGAGTGTAGTTAGCTTGGGAGAGCATAAGACCCTGAGGTACAGGTAACACCTTTATGCCCATAAAGTAATGAAGAGAGCCAAGATCTTTGATAGCAAAATCTGACCCCATACTTTGAATGATTTGAGCCACTAAAGAGGGATTGTTACCAGTGATCAAAATATCATCAACATATACCAACGCATACACAAGGTCTGATCCCTGAGAGAGAATGAACAAGGAAGAGTATGTCAAACTGTTGTGAAACCCCTTTTTGAGTAAACTGTTAGACAACATGTCATACCAAGCTCTAGAGGCATGCTTAAGGCCATATAAAGCTTTATCATGAAGTTTACACACATGATGAGGGAACTGAGTGTTGACATATCCTTGAGGGTGTCTGAGATACACATGCTCTTGAATAGATCCATGCAAGAAAGCATTGGAGACATCAAGTTGTTTTTATTTCCCAGCCAAAATGAAGAGCAAGAGGCAACACAAGTCTGATATATAGTGGGCTGTTTAACAACATGACTAAAGGTCTCATTATAATCAATACCCTCTGTTTGCTGAAAACCCTGAGCTACAAGTCTAGCTTTATACCTAAACACAGTCCCATCAGCATTCCTTTGGATTCTAAAGATACCACTTGCAACCTATAGTGGGAGTATCAGGAGGAAGAGGGACCAGAGACCATGTACCTTGTTGAATAAGAGCAGAATATTCGTCTGACATTAATTGCATGCTCTAATACCATAAGAAGTTTTGTAAACTGAACTCGATCTTTTGATTAATCAATCATTCTGCATACAATGAAAGGAAGCCCTAGCTCTACTTTATATACAGAGATGATCAGTAGTTGTTAATCCTCTACTAACTGCACAATTATGCTAACAGAAACCTCAACTAACTGCACGATTACATTAACAGAAATCCTAGCTGGCACACAAGTCTGAGGTCAGCTGACGTCATCTGTAGTGGAAGCCGTTGTATCACTTAACAGTACTCAGGAAAACACGTACACACGGCTGGGGTTTAATTTCTTCAAGGCCAATTATATATGCATTAATTCAGTTGCAGTTGTAAATTCGCTGGCACTGGAATTATTCGAGTCGTAGCTAGCATGGGAACGGGTCCGGGTCGGTAATTAAGTACGTACGTACGGATTTGATTTGCAATTACTCCTACCAAATTACAATTCCAACTGTACTTACTTGCACTCAAATCCTCTAAGGCCTCGTTTGATAACTGTGATAGATGGGGTGGGATTCGTAATGAGATGAGATTTGTAATGAGATGAGATTAATAGTGAGGTTGTTAAATCACCCTCTCATGTTTGTTTTGCACGGGATTGGACGATGGAATTATTAATACTATGTTTGTTTAGGCCTAGATGGGATAGGATTACACCATAATTTCCCTATATACCCTTAAACCGTAAGAATAAAAATAAAAAATTATTGTAAGGTTAAATAAAAAACAAAAAAAGTATGCAAATGTTTTGTTTGCTAAAAAATTATATATGTACAAGAAATCATCATCCGCCAAGTAATTCAGGAGAATAACTGTTCCACTGGGGCAATGAGAAGTTTTTTTTTTTTTCGTTACTTCCAAAATTGAGAGATATTGTTTCAGCTTCTCCTATCAATGGAACAAAAAAGTCAACTTTTTCCGTTGAAGTACACACATAGAATTGTTTCTTTTTTTTTTTTCCGTTAAAAAAATTGAGTGTGCTGGGGGTTATTGTTGGAAATAAAAGAAATTACCTTGGGCAATGAGGTAATTTTGGACCACAAGCTTGGGATAGGATTGCTAATACCTGGTGGGAGAAGGTATTAGTAATCCTACACAATGGTGGGATTAGCAATCCCATGTGATTAGTAATCACCTCCACTTTTGTGCAAACAAACAAGGGATTAGTTAGCCCATAGCATTAGTAATCCTATCCCAAGGCCTAACACATTTATCAAACAAGGCCTAATAGTATCTGTTTCACGGATCATTCCTCCCCGGAATATTACTACTCCAATGGAGGAAGGAAAAAAAATTATCCGTGCTATATATTACTGAAAAAAGAAAAAAACATGATATAATCACATCACCATTAATAATTCAACACTCTTATGCAAATAAATACTAAACAATAATAAATTTTGAATTATGTAATTAATTAATTTTTCACATTATGCATTTGATAATTAAGTTGCGTTTATAGATCGATAATCTATATATATATATATATATATATATATGAGTTTTTACGAAATTAATTATGTGCGCGCGCGCACGTATGTATGATCTATAGTATGTATATGGAGAATTTAATTATCTTCCATTTGACAATTAAGAATCCCTATTGTATGCATGTATTAGCCGGATTGATTTCAAGTAGGCCGATTACCTGCGCGTATTTGTTATATATATATGTATATATAGCAAAGCCAAACCAAAATCGACAGGATTTTTGGATGTTAAACCCCAAAATATGCCATACAAGTAGGGTACGTAAAAAACAACCTCCATAAGAATGGATCATGTATTCATTGATTTACGCTAGTTGGCAATTTGATTATTGCAACAGAAAGCATCTGGGGATGATTACGCCAGCTCAAATCTTCAGTACCCATAAGTCTTAAACCCACGTCATTGCCCACGTTCTCCAACCCCATGGCCATGGACGCGCTGTGTTTATTTTAGTATATATATATATATATATATATATAGGAGTACAATTCAATTTATTGGAATTAATTACTAGACGAGTACTCCAAGTAACTTGGATATATGACTTTTCCCCCTTCAATTTGCTTGGTGTATGTGAGGACTACGTTTATATATTCTTCATCTAAAGCAAGCAAGTTATTTATTTATTTATTTATTTATAAAAAAACCCAAAACTTAAATACCATTTGATTTGAAGGGCTAGCTATAACTAATCCACCATTAAAAATTTGCATTACTACACATATGTCTGTAATTCTTAATTAGATTTGTGAATTAAAACCACATGCATGCAGAAAACAAGAGATTTTTTTCTCTCTCTTCCTATATATATATATATACACTACTATAATTGGGACGGAATGAAATAAACATATTCCCTGGCCGGCCTTGCCTTTGTGGAAAAATAATTAGACATGTCCCAAGGCTTTAAGTAGCTAGTGGTCGTTACACAACTTAGCCGTTTTTGAATTTTTCTTGAGACTCCAGATCGATATATTGCTTATATATAAGATTTGATTATTAGTTTATTTAAAAAATTAACAACCGCTACAATAGGCTCGTGCTACGTATTCTTCGATAGTGTTTTTTATAGACTGTTACACAACGACCTATACGGTTATCGGATGCTACAATTTTTTTTTTTTTTTGTGTGTGTGTGTGTGTGTCTGAAGGATGCTAGCAACCATTTAGAACCTATAATTTATGTGTAACTCGTTTTGCTTTGCTTGCTCAAAGATCCAAATTCAACAGAACAGAAAGCATTAAGGACAAAAACTCCTTAATAATGCAGCCAGATAAGTGTCATGCATGACTCCAGAATAATACTAATAAGAATACCAAAAAAACTTACAACCAGCTAGCCCTTTGTATTGGTAATCCCAACGAGATAAACAATATGCCCCCGCCCATTTGATCCATATCACCTGGCTTTATTCCCGGATCCTGCCCCGCCCACAAACTCACTCACTCTCTCTCTCTCTCTCTCTCCTTGTCCCACTTTATATACTCCCCCACGCCCATTCTTTCCTCCCCACAACAAAAGGAAACCACCCCCTTTAGCAGCACAACAGAAATTAATGACTCCAAAAATGGTCTCCAAATTCCGGCGATCCCTCTCCTTCCCAAACCAACCCAACCACTCACTTCCAAAATCAACCTCGCACTTCCGATCCACCAGTCTCCCGTGTACATCTCACCCCTTGATCTCTCAACTCAAGGACCACCTCAACCATCTCAAATCCTGGGCCGCCGCTGGATCCATACCCGATACCCGAACCTCAGCTTGGCTCTGCGACGGCTTGGCCCAGCTAAAAACCGTCCACGACTACCTCGACGACATCCTCCACCTCCCCAAGACCCAAGACTCCCTCCGCCGCCAACCCGAGTGGATCGAGCGTCTTCTAGAAGACTTCCTTCGATTCGTCGACGTCTACGGAATCTTCCAAACCCTCGTGTTTACTTTAAAGCAAGAACACTCGGCTACTCAGGTAGCTATAAGGAGGAAAGACGAGTCGAAAATAGAAATGTACGCGAAGGCCATGAGGAAAATGGAAAAGGAAATGACTAATCTTGTTTCAACGGTCCCATGTACCGCAGGGAGCTCATCCAATAGTTTCACAGGCAATGTCGATGCAGAGTTAGTTGAAGTTATTCTGGATGTTAAGGAAGTGACCGTGTTGGTTTCGACTGCGCTTTTTAGTGGCGTTTCCTTGTCGTTCGTGTCGAAAAAGCCGTCGTGGATTGGGTTGAGATTGGGTAGGAAAGGGAGGGTGGAGAAGGGGATTCAAGAGTTTAAACAAGTTGGCGCAGAGTGCTGCTTGTGGGGTCTGAGGAAGAAGGGCGATGAAGAATTGAGAAGGGTGTTGAAGAGAATGAATGAATTGGAGGATTGTGTTGTGAAGATTGAAATTGGGAGTGAGAGAGTTTTTAGGAGCTTAATTAACACAAGGGTTTCACTTCTCAATGTTCTCACTAAGTAGAAGGATTATTATATGTTTCCCTTTCTCCTTTTGTTTTGACGAAATACGGTACAGTTTGTTAAGATGCCTCGAATTCTATATATGTGATTCAGGACGGGAGTCACGCCTGCTTGGACACCCAAGTGCTTAATCGCACGGAAATCTCTGTTTTTTTCCGTCCGGACAATCGGTCGTACACAGAATTTACGTGCTTTTAGTTGATTCACCTTTTTTTTTTTACTCTCATAGATAAAGAGAGATCGGGGATCAGTGCTATGGTTAAGTTCCATGGTTTGATATTGGGGTTTGCAGTTTATCTTCGGGTTTCACCGGAGTTTTTTTACCCCTTTAGATTTCACTGGAGTATCGTATCTGATACTAGATGCTTTTTTTAGAGTGGCGGATATAACCGACTCTTTGTAATATCTCATCGTTCATAGAAAATTTTCTCTCGTTTCTTCCATGAAGTTAAAATTTTTGCTTGGGTTGAATGATGTAATGCTTGTTTATTTATTTATTTTTCTCTATTTTGTAATTGTTATAACAAGTTAATTCGTATCAGAGGTTAGGGTTTCGTCTTAGGCATTCGTTTATTCAGCTGTGCCCCTTTTCGTGATTGTTTTGGATTACAATTATGATGGCTAAATAATAAGTTCAGAAGTTTGAGGGAAAAAACAGTAACTTCAGTCTATGGCATGTGAAGACGAAGGCTTTGCTGGTGCAACAAGAATTAAAAGCTGATAGCTTTAATTGTTTGAACTCGTGGAAAGGGAGAGAAAGGAAGGAAAATGTATTAAATTTCTCCCCCATTGTTTGGTTTTGAGAGAAAATAGAAGTATCTAGAATTGTAAATAGGACAATGTTGCATACACCAATTAATGTGCATCCAATAATTTTTTTTTGAAAGGCAAAAAATTTTATAATCTTTGAAATTGTTAAAAGATTACAGGAAAAAGGGATGATGGAATCATATCCCTAAATTTAAGAACAAAAAAATTTCTAAATCTAAGAATAATCCGGTGCCCACCGATACCCAAATCCAAGATTGGAAGGGAACCAATCAAGGAAACACCTATTGAGACGAACCCACTCCTTATTGGCCTAAATTGCCCAGATATGCAATACATGTCAAATATACACCAGCGCCGCCGCACACCGCCGACAACCTCCATCTCCAACATTCAAACCACCACCATCCATTAATTTTGTTCATATATTCTTTTGAATTATTGGATTTTTTCATTTAATTTTTCGTCAATGATAAAAGACTGCTGATGCAACATGGAAGAAGTAAAATCGGGGGAAACAACTACAGCTGCTTATCCTTGTTGAAGGAAAATATTTATATGCTTTAGTTACTTGGCTATTATCTTAGTTGTTATATTATATATGGAATCAGTTATGATAGGAAAATTCGAGCTCATTTTGGTCTTGTTAAAATCTCGTTCGAGATTGGATTACATATCAATTTTGAACATATATAGGTTTGATGATTTTTTATGTTTCGAAACAAAGGTTATACAAAGTTTTTTCTTGGTTTGTTGGAGCTATGATCATTTTAAAAACATTTAAGCTACTCAAAGTTGATTTGAGACCGGCTCGTTTTATAAGCAAGTCAAATTGAAACATATTTTTAAAGCTCGGGAAGTTTTCAAACTAAATTTGAACATTCAACTGTCCAGCTCGTTTATCAAACTAGGTAATTGGGTACACCTCTAGTTTTCTAATTAGTTTCAACAATTGCATGAAAAGAATTATGTTGGATGTTTGTATTGATATATTTAAATTTTGCTCTTAAGGTCTGTTTCGTATGATGTATTGATTCGCCCTTCAGATCGAGCACAACGCTCAATCTTCGTTGGAGAGTACCTGCTCTTAAGGTCTGTTTCGTATGATGTATTGATTTGCCCTTCAGATCGAGCACAAACAAAACGTACCACTTTAGGTATTAGAGATAAAATTCAAGTACCGATCGACTACCGATGGAGGTGTTATCAATGCATTGGTGAAACCGATGAAAATAAAACAGATGAAAAGCAACCTTTTGATGTCCTAATTCGAACACCACTTAGGGAAACATTTTTATGTGAGTTGACTAAAAGATAAGTAACGTGGTAAATTTCTTGTGGAATCTGATCAAATCTGTCTGATTGAAAGCACAGGAAGAGCTACTAAAGGCTGGCTTGGGGACAACTCTTTTGCATTCTATCTGTCATGTTTCACCACCACCCTGCACATATGGAGAGAGAGAGAGAGAGAGAGAAACGTTGAAAATGTAACTACTACCCCTATTCAACGTGGCTTTCATTGAATGTGGAATAGGAGCATACGTGTATTTGACACGTACGGTTGTGATTATTATTAATTATGTATGAAAAATAGGTACAAGAGGGGCATTCTTCAATTATGGTTGATGTGTGTTTCCAGTTTTAAGCCCGTTGTCTTGTTCAATTATATATGCAC
Organism: Rhododendron molle; assembly: GCA_025413875.1. Classification (NCBI taxonomy): domain Eukaryota; kingdom Viridiplantae; phylum Streptophyta; class Magnoliopsida; order Ericales; family Ericaceae; genus Rhododendron; species Rhododendron molle. The sequence goes on along the minus strand of CM046394.1, from coordinate 44,424,920 downwards.
TAACATCTGCTGACTTGCAGTTGTTGGAGTACTACACCCCTGTAATATATACAACTACTAATGTAATTACTCCTTGACTAATATATGATGGAGTAATTCACTGCGCATGCGCTTAGTTTCAGCTGACTACGGCACATATATGTTGGTTAATATCCGGATTTTCCAATAACCAATTTGAATCAGTACCCGATCAATGGCGTATGTGGTTTTTAGCGAATCGTGTCTATGGAGATTGATTTTTATTCAAACCACGTCGCAATCACGTCGATTGCATTAATTAATGAGCGGAGATTGAGAATGTTGTAAGTAGATATGAATGGGTTTGACAATTAACAAAGCCTAGTACATTATCGGCATCGATTTCGAGTCGAGTTTGCTCGGGGTATTACTGTTTCCTATCCTAATAAGTGAACCCAAAACCCCCATACTAGGTGGGAAGCAAAAGAAGAAAAAAAACCCAATTAAACTGGCTTCACGGATTGATTTGGGTACCCGTCAATTTTGATAGAATTGGCATCGATCCTAGCTAGCTAGTCAAATTGGCAAATTTGGAATCAGTACTAGTGCTAGTTACGGATTGGAACACAAAGCATCTGGGTGCAAGCAGTGGTTGGGTCAACGACCACGCTGGCCACCTCAAGTCTTCACCATTCTAACACATACATACTGTATTAATTAATTTGGAGCCAAGTTGCAGTTTTATTTGGGGGGTTAAAGCTAATCCCAAAACCTCCCATAGATTTGGATTTGGGACGACTAACCGACATTGCTCAACGTTATTTAATCCGACCACGGGATTATATATATTCGATCCTAACATTGCTATGTTATGTTTATTGTGGATCATGATGACTTCTTTTCCATTTGCTTCTCAATGTCGAAGAGAATGAATATATGTATTATAGATTTCGAGACATATCACTCTCTTAATCACATACATCAACTCAAAGTCTATTTAGCAAAAATAACTTGTCTTAGTCTTTAAGCTATATATAGACCAACTTTTTAGGGGAAACCTACCCAAAATAGCAGTCATTGCGTCGCAACGATAGGCTACATAGTGATTTTTTGACCTTTCGATCGGTACCATATCGCTCCTAGATTGGTGAGAAAAAATCGCACGCGTGTCCGTTAATTTGTTCGTAATTTAACTCTAAAAATTATTTCCGTCAACAATAATTTCTAAAGTTGCCGACTACTACGACTAATTTGTGCTACTTGTTCAATACTATTACAGGGCAATAGATATATAGGGCGCAAAAGGCTCAACTTGTTAAGAGCTCCGTTTTGCTAGCTAGTTCATTTAGCGATTGAATTGAACTCGTACAAAATTTTTGGCTCAAGTAAAAGAGTCGAGCTTGAGTTACCAGTACATAAAGTAGCTCGAATAAATAAACTTAGCCTTATTTATAGGCTCAAATTATTTACGTAAAAGATATTTGTTAATTAATACTTGAACAGAGCTCGAACTCGAATATTTGACTCGATTCAAACTTTATATTTTTTCGTAATTTCGAGCAGTACTTGAACTCACTGAATTTTAAACATACTGAACTCGAACAATTTAAAGCTCGGCTCAACACGATTTCCTTTCTATCCTTACCAATCAAAATACTCAGATCGATACAGTCATTCCGTAGTACTTTAAAACGCCGGGTATACGTGAAGCGCAATCCAGCTTCTTGGTTAACGGATTCATCAATCCAAAAGAAAGCATTAAGGACAAATTAAAAATTTAAAACTAGTTAATGCAGCCAGAGTGTCTACTTACAATCCGCCCTTGTATTGGTAATCCCAACCAAAAACCACTGCCCCGGCCATTTGATCCACAACAGATGGCTTCATTCCCGGATCCTGCCCCTCCCCGAGTAATTATTCGGTGCTCCTTAGTCATCGTTATATGGTACCACAATACCTTTATTTATTACACATTTGTGTAAAATTTACACATTTAATTCTGAATTCTTCCAAAACGTGTGGCGAATAATCGTGTTAGGGTATCATGTGTCGATGTTACGACACCACCACATAAATTCTCCCTCCAACCTCTCGTGCGTGCTCTCCCTCTCTCTCTCTCTCTCTCAAAAGTCAATACTGTATCCAACCTGTCCCTTGTCCCAGTTTATATACTCCCCCAACTCCATTCAATTCCTCCACGCCAAAACAGAATTTTATGACTCCAAAAATGGTCTCCAAATGCCGGCGATCCCTTTCCTTCCCGAACCACCCCAACTCTCTCCCAAAAGACTCAAAAAGGTTTTCCAAAACAACCTCACACTTCCGATCCACCAGTCTCCCATGTACGTCTCACCCCTTGATCTATCAACTCAAGGACCACCTCAACCATCTCAAATCCTGGGCCGCCGCCGGATCCACACCCGATACCCGAACCTCGGCTCGGCTCTGCGACGGCTTGGCCCGCCTCAAAACCGTCCACGACTACCTCGACGACATCCTCCTCCTCCCCCAGACCCAAGACTCTCTCCGCCGCCAACCCGATTGGATCGAGAGGCTTCTCGATGACTTCCTTCGATTCGTAGACGCTTACAGGATCTTCCAAACTCTCGTGTTTACTTTGAAGCAAGAACACTCTGCGGCTCAGGTTGCAGTAAGGAGGAAAGACGAGTCGAAAGTAGAAACGTACGCCAAGGCCATGAGGAAAATGGGAAAGGAAATGGGCGATCTCGTTTCCACCGTCCGATGTACTACGAGGAGCCCCTCCAACAGTTTCGTATGCAATGTGGATGCAGAGTTAGTTGAAGTTATTCTAGATGTCAAGGAAGCGACCGCGTTGGTTTCGACTGCGCTTTTCAGCGGCATCTCATCGTCGTTGGTGTCGAGAAAACCGTCGTGGATTTGGTTGGGATTCGCGAAGAAAGGGAGGGTGGAGGAGGGGATTCAAGAGTTCAAACAAGTTGGAACGGAGCGCTGTTTGTGGGGGTTGAGAAAGAAGGGAGATGAAGAATTGAGAAGGGTGTTGAAGAGAATGAATGAATTGGAGGATTGTATTGTAAAGATTGGAATGGGGAGTGAGAGACTTTTTAGGAGCTTAATTAGCACAAGGGTTTCACTGCTCAATGTTCTCACTTAGTACAAGGAAATTATATGAGTATGTTCCACCTTTTTTTCCTTTTGCTTTGTGAAAGTACTGTACAGTTGTTTTCTCTTATCAATATAATCTTCCATTTTGAACATTTCGGGTGCTTTCTCTTTGCTTCTACTTGTTTTTCTTTGTGTGTTTGTGTTTTTTTTAAAACTTTTTGACCGTGTTCGGGCCAGATTACTCGCAACTTACTCATCTTGTAAACTTTACCAACTATTTTATTCTCCATTATCTTGTGGCCAACCGTTTTTTTTTTCCCCATTATCTTGCGGTTGACTCAATATTAATTGTTGGTAAAGACGTCCACGCACCAACAATACTCAAGCTTTAAGTACGTTGTTGGCAATTTGTAAAAACAGTTACTCCGAAGTCAACATGGGTATAAATTAGTTTAGGTTGAAAACATTTTGAAATTTATGTTCTACGTACCTCAAGTGGATGGCCTATATATGTTGTTTGAAAATTGTTCATGTTGCTAGAGCTGGATTGAAGCTCGTCGATCTGTGATAGTCTTGATCGAAGGGTAGACAAGTTAGGGTTAAATTCAAAAGTAGAAGTTGATCGAGTTTTCATGCCAAAGATTGATGAGCAGATAGCCCATGCAATAATGCTCATCTCGACTTACTAGCTACTGGAGTAGTATTTTACAGCTAGCTAGCCCTAGGGATTGCAAACATGGAGCTAGCAGTTCTCCAAATATAATTAATTTCTTTCGAAATTATGTAAGTAAGTACGTATAAGGTCGATCAAGATCAAGTTCTGATCCAGTAATTACTATATATCTCCCAAATTAAAACCTTAAAAATGCCCACTACAAGAAAATCGTTCTATAGCAACGGTCGAAAGCGTTGCCATAGAACCAAAAAACCGTTGGTATAGACCTGTTCAGGCTATACCAACGGTTAGAGAACCGTTGCCCAAACCGTTGCAATATATCCGTTGCTGTAGGGGTATAGCAACGGTTTTGCCGAGCGTTGGTACAAATTTTTTTTTAGTAACGATTTCTATAGCAACGGTTAGAAGCGTTGCTAAAGCTGAATTTTTTTGTTTTTTCGAAAATACCTAATGAACCGTTGCTATATGTTAGCACAACCGTTGCCACAGTCCTCTTTTTTTTTTTTTTTTTCCCGAAATTACCTAATGAACCGTTGCTATAGGTGCGGCATAACCGTTGCCATAGCCTCTCTTGTTTTTTTTTTTTTCCGAAAATTACCTAATGAACCGTTGCTATATGTTAGGCACAACCGTTGCTACAGTTTTTTTTTTTTTTTTGGGCAAAGCATCACGTCATACCAAACATCTATATACACATCTATGAGACCCTGCTCCAAGCTAACATAACACTAATTTTGAAGGCAAGATTCTTTCCATTAAAAACCACACTATCATATATATCATAATTCAAACTCCATTACATAAACTTGTTCAAACAAAAATTCATCAACATTGTTTGTACTTTAGCAAATCTCCCATAACACATCAAAACAATCCACAAAAATCATTGCCTAAACTTGTCCAACAAAAATCACATGGGTTGTCATCCTTACAAAACCTCCATGAAAATATATGTCCAGCACAAAATGCTTCTACATAGTCCTATCACCTGTATAAAAATGACAATGGAACAGATTAAATTTAATTTTTAACCTTCAACAAATTGCAGACTTCAAGTGAATGTACACTAAAGTCTCTCATAAGAATCATTAGTAAACAAACATGCCAAACAAGAAAACTTGAAATATCATAGGAGTTAGATCCAACAAGCATAAAATGGAAGAAATGATACGTGGAACCAAAGAGAAATAGATGAGCGCAGTCAATTTCAGGCAAGATTAAACAAAAAGTTTGAATTATAAACAAGTTAATGGGTCTAGGATGTTGATGGAAATGAAGATGAGGTACTGCTATTGCTGGCAGCAGCATCCAAAACAGCAAAAGAATCTAGCATTACAGGATATATACATTGGAGGACTAGCATCCATCAGTCCATGATTGTAGGGCGTTTGTTGGAAGGAAAGTCAAGTCTCATGGTAGTGTGCCTAGCTCCCACCACGCTCAAAGTTACCTTAGTGGAGGGAGGGGGAAGGAGATCCTACTTTCCCAGTTTCCACTTCTTGGGCTCCTATTACTTCTAAGTATTTAGGTAGTTATCTTATTCCTTGTTGGCTGACTTGGTAACTTCATAGCATGAGTGTCTTACTATCACATGAAGCACGGATACCAATCAACCGATACGAATACGACACGATATGGATACGGCGATACGGCAAAACCTAAAAATATAGGATACGGATACGTCGGGGATACGACTGTATATTTCATTTTAACCCCGCCGTATCCTAAATGTATCCTGTCATATCCCCGGAGTATCCCTCGCGTATCCGAAACATATGGCCTTGTATGCTTGCTGGATCATGTCTGCTTGTGTTTTGAATTTTGCTGGTACTGCATTGGGTATTCATTAGAATTTGGATAGTCAAGGCAGCTGCTGTGGCTGGATTTGTGGCCTGGTTGTTTGTGGTGGACCTAGCTTAATGTAATTGTTTGATTAACATCCATTTGCCTATCCTTGGGGGGTGGTCCCTTGGAACGTTTAATGGTTTTCTAGGGGGCTTGTCCCTAGTCTCTCTTGGACAGTGTGTTTTGTGTTGATTGGATTCTAGTGATGTCCAGGTTCCTTTGGTTGGGTACAACATATAAGGCTTGAACATGCATGATTTGGCTAGTATAAGGGAGCATCCCATGTTGATCAGAGCACCCATTTTCTAGTTCTACTGTGGTTTCTAAGGGGGTTAATGCCTACTTTTGTCATCATCTAACACACTTGCTTGATCATCTTGCAGTGAGAAGCTGCCGTAACAAAAGCAGCAGTAGAACAGCAGCAGAATAGCACCAAAACAATAACAAAATAGCAGTAGCAGCAAAACAACCACTACACACATGCAGCAGAACTTGGGCAACCTTCGACCAGGGCAGAACCCAATTGTTTCAGCCCAATCTGAACGATTCCAACTGTAGTAGAAGGACCTGGGCAGGTTCAGAATATGCATTATCACAGACCGAGGTTCAGAATGTGCACAGTCAGCTCCAGATTAGTTAGTTAGTTGGTTACTCTTGTAATTAGTTAGTGCTAAGCTGTTAGTGATAACTAATCATTGAATGACAAGTCTAATGTGTTTAAAAAGATGAAGCCATCCAAGTACTTTGGGATTTGTCCTGAGAATTTGTTGTTAGAGAGATTTAAAACTTCCACACCTCTCAAATTAGCTAAGGTTGCTGGAAGGTTTCCCCAGAATTTGTTGCCACCAAGGTGCATCAAATTCTTCTAGATTTTTTAGATTTCCTACTTCTACTGGAAGGTTGCCAGCCAAATTGTTGGAAAATAGAGGGACTTTTCCTTCAAATCTATTTTTTGCCAGGTTAATGTAATGTAGTTTGGTGGCATTGGCTATTGAAATAGGTAAGTAACCAGTAAACGAAGGTTGCCTTCAATTTGGTTATACGATACTCGTAAGTCTCTCATAGAAGATAGATTGTAGATTGAGAAATGAAGGGTACCGAACAGCTTGTTCCCCCCTAATTTGAGAACTTCCAATTTTTTGCATCCACCAAGAGTATATGGTATATTCCCAGTAATACTATTGTTATAAGCAGTAAGATTCATAAGAGAAGATAGATTCCCAAGAGTAGAAGGCAGACCTCCTATTATGTTAGTTAGTGATAACTGTTAAAGAAAGTTGATTTGGGATGCTATCTCACTTGCAGTCAATGTGATCCATTTGGAAAATAAAAAATGAATGCATTTTTTAGCAAATGATGCTATCTCGATCACTAGCCATCATTTTTCTCATACACCATAACTACAAACCAATGGAATTAACTTCTTGAAAGTCTTACTACCAGAAAAAGCTATTGATATATGTTTCAGTTCACCTAAACTATCTTATGAGCAAATATCCTAACATCAGCTCCAAACACATCATTTTCGATCTTAAATAATTAAACCTTCAAGTACATGAAATCTCTATGCAATTCCTATAACAGCTGAAATCTCTATGTAATCCATATATACTGAGAGAGAGAGAGAGAGAGAGAGAGAGAGAGAGAGAGAGAGAGAGAGAGAGAGAGAGAGAGAGAGAGGGGTTGTTACCTAAAGGAGCTTCTATTTCATGACTTGCAAAAGATGACCCTTGATTTGCTCGGGGAGAAACTTGATTTAAGATGCCACTAGCAATATCTTGAACCTAAGTCATTGAAGAAAGAATTGATATGAGAAAATAAACAATGCAAGCACATATAAATTAAACTTATCTTTACATCACAAGTAGACATAAAGTTATAGTCATAACCTGAAAACCAGACTGCTTAACCAAGAATTCAACAACTGATTTTACAATGTTCAGTTCACTGACTGCGGAATTCAACTTATCTTCTAACACCACTATATAATTGTCTTTCTCTCTCATTCTTTCTTCGTTTGAAGCCACTCTCAACCTTGCATCACTATTGGAAGTTGAGCCGCAAGTTTTAGAAGTGTGCCCAAATCCCAAACCGCGAAAACGACCACTATGCTCTTTCTCGTCTATCACTTGAGAGTAGATGTCATTCTTTGACCAGTTTATTTTCCCCTTTGTGTTCTCTTCAGGGGGACTTTGTTGCGACGCCATCAAATCCTTCATTTTTAGCTGCCATTCATACAAATATAACGCCACTCATGCTTTTACAAGTACCATTTGGTCGTAAATATATACTTCTCTACATAATAATGCAGTTTGAATGCAAAATTTAAGCCATCATACCATATTTTCAGCTGCCTTATCACTCACAGGGGTCTTTCCGTCTTTCTTCGTGTGAGTTGGCTCATACAACATTGTTCGACTAACTCCAACTTCTTCTCTTTTCTCCTATATTACAACCATTTCATTGACCATATCATCCAAACAATTAAAGAAGTGAAAAAAAAAATCATATAAGCAATTAATGCAAAGTACCAGTTCATGGGCATGTTGTGCATAAGTTTTCGATCCAGCTGTATGAGGATTGTTTTTCTCCTTCCTCCGTCTCTTGTTAGCAATACTAAGGAGCTTTTTTCAGACATTGTAAACAAAAAGCATCATCAGATAGAGAAAAATTAATGAAGACCATTGAGTCACACTTAATGTATTTTACATACTTGTCCGTCAGTTGAATACCAATAAGAAACAAGATCTGCATATTGCTCCGGATTAACAGTCGGAGGTGCTGTTGCAACAACTTGTGCAGCTGTCTTTGACTCATCATAATATTTTGCTTTCAAGCTACATCTCCAGGCTCGCAACTTTTCCCCAAGTGACTTTAGTGTGTTGTTCTTAATTTGGTCTCTCTCATCATCTGGAATAAAAAACTTGGACTACAAGAAAATAACATGGAACCATATGTTTCAGCTACTTTCTTCTCTTTTTTTTGCAGCATATTCCATCCCATTCGAGAAATTAGTTGAGCACCAATTTATGTAGCAAGGAGCAGCCCAAATGATAAGAGACAACAAACCAAAGTAGCAAAGAAATAGCAACAGCAGTAATCTGCAGTCTAAAAACTGCCACTCAACAGAAAGTAGCACTCCAAAATGCACCAGATAGCTACACAAGGATTAGGTAGCGTCCAAGAATTGAGTCCAGAACATCCTTTAAAACAGCATCACATCCAATTAGCAAAAGACACCAAACCAAAGCAGCAAAAAGAAGCAGCAGAGCAAAAACGTTGTATGAGCCATAGGGTTATGTAGAAGGGTTAGAAAAACTATCTGCTCATACAACATTAGGTAGCATTCAAGCATTGATATGAGACAAAAGATAGCCCCCAAGCCTAGGCAGAAGACAAAGACAACCACCCCAGACCAAAAAACAAGAGAAAAAAAAATAAATAACAGGACACCAAACAAAGACTAATATATTTCATCTACTTTCTGATGAAACAAGACCAATATATTTCAGATACTTTCTAATGAAACAAGACCAATACACTAAGTATGAAAACTTAATACCTCAATGATACTCCAACAATCTTCTTTGTAGTGATTTGGCACAACATGCCAACTTTTGCAATTGATTGGGCATAAGTGTGGCTTTCGTGCAACAGTTCCTATAAAACGATTGAACACACCACCTTCTTCTCCAACAGGAAGACAAGTTGCATTAAAGTCAACTACCACTTTTTTTCCAGGAGGTAGATTCCAAATGTCTGACAACCGTGTGATTCCTCTTTTGGTTCGAATATTTGATTCATCTATTAAAAATCAGTTAGATGTTAACAAATCAATATAAAACATGATATCAAGGTTTGGGGAAATAAAAGCAGCTTACGACATACCTCTTATTCCAACTTCTACTTCATTGAATATCTCGTCATCTATATTACCTCCTAACTCAAAGTTGTCCTGTTCTTGTGGCTGTATGGGTTGTGGCTGAGCGGGTTGTGGTTGAGGGGGTTGAGGCTGAGTGGGCTGTGGCTGAATGGGTAGTTGTTGAGCGGGCTGTGGCTGAATGGGCAGTTGTTGAGCGGGCTGTGGCTGGATGAGTTGTTGTTGACCATGCTGTGGCTGAACAATCTGTTGTTGAACGGGTTGTGGCTGAGGTCGTAAAGGCTGTGAAGCACTAGGACGAGGTGTAGGCTGTGAAGATAAATGTGACAGTAAAAGGTGTGAAGCACTATGAGAATGGGTAGGTGTAGGCTGTGGCTGAGGTTGTGAGACATTTGGTGATTTATTAGGCCCAGAATCAACCTCCACGTCCAAAATGCGGCATTTTTTTTTCTCATGTCTGCAAGAACAAATAATTAAGACAATCAGAATAGGGTCAGAATAGTAGACATAGAATGATTATAATTATAATCAGAGGCTATGAAAATAACAAGGACTTCTCAAAAGAAAAAGGAGAGTAATCAGTTTAGTGGCTCCATATATAGTTGGAAACATACATAGGTCTTAGCTAAAATAGTTTACAAAAAAGCGCACTAGGTCTTGACTCACTCTTGGATCGTTTTGGGAGAGAAAGATCAATATCACTGTCATAGGCATGGACATTCTCATCATCTGGAGGTCTAAAGTCATCATCCAACTCATCCTTACTATGCTTTCCATTGTCATTTGCACGCTTGTGCTGAGCCGAACCCCACAACGAAGTTGCAATACTCTTCAACCCTAAAGAATTCAATACCTCATTGTTCCTCTTTATTCTCTCATCTCTTTCTCTCTCATAATCGGGTTTGACTTGATTTGCTATAAAACCTGGTTGGAGCCACAGTTTTCTTCCTTTGGACATTTTGTCTACCTATGAACTATAGATAAAGACAACATTTGAAATTAAAAATATGAAGACCAAGAAGACTGTCAACATTTAAAAACAACATAGGCATACTATTTAAATCAGCTTTTATTACAGTTCTAAAAGGCATTCAATATCGAGATTAAAAGTAGCAACACCAGCAGACTATGCAGAAAATAAAAAACCAAAGCCAGCACCTCAGACAAGGAAAATAATTAGCTTCCAACCTTCTACTCCAATAGGATATATGAACTAAAAGTATGTAATGGAAGGCTATGGAAAGTAATGAGGACACAATATAAAAGAAAGACAGCGCTCGCCACTCAGCTTAATGGCTCTATATCAAGAGGAAGAAACTTGCAGTTAATAGTTAAACACACAACAGTTAAACTTGCAGTCAACATATTGATAGTTCAGACATTGAAACGAATAAATAATAGGTAAACACTAGTGTTCAAAAAGTTAACATCATGATAAAAATAAACATAGTTATGTTTAACATCTAGAAATCCTCATCGGATTCGGAATGTTCCAGCAATTGGGCTTCAAATGTAAGTGCGTCAATGGTAGTTCCGATTGCATCATTTCTAGACCAATCAAGGTTGTCATGTCCATCCACAGGCATGTCTTGAAGTAGCAGATCATAAGGCTCATTGTCATAATACGTGACAGCATCATCTTCTTCCCTTTCACCATTACCAACATCAAACACATCCCTAGCTTTTGTCCGAACCGCAACGAGCCATCCTTTATCTCTTGGATCTTTTACGTAATAAACTTGTGAAGCTTGAGAAGCCAGAATGAATGGTTCATCGATCAACCGCTCTCCCGTGTGTATCAAACGTGAGAAATTCACAAGAACAAAACCATATTCATCTATCTTATGGCCCCTGCTTGTGTTGACATCAGCCCAATCACATTTGAATAAGACATATCTCAACTTGTCAAAATAATTTAACTCGACAATATCCGATAGAATGCCATAGTATAAACTTCCTCCTTCAACTACCACACACACCCCACTATTCTGAGTTTTCTTGGTTTCCTCGCTATTTTTTACTCGAAATTTGAAACCATTAACAACATGACGTTTGAATCTTCTAGCCTCAGTGTTTGGACCTCGGGCAAGCCATTTGATTTTATCACTCAATTGTTGTTTCCTTGTGTTGTCCATAACCCCAACCTGACATTGATATGATGATTAAAACACTAACCATCACTGTCTTTACAAAACATTTGAATAAGGCAATTATTATAGTAACTAGGACAATACTTACATATGATCTGAACCAGTCACAAAACTTTTCCATGTGAATCTTGTTGACAGCTTCATCACTTAGGCGACGAGGGCGATTTTGTCTCTTTATATGTTCTTTGTGTTCCCTATTAATAGAAAACTATGTTGTTATCGTTATAAATACTAAATGGAGCACATGTTAGCGGTTGTTACTAAAGTCCAAAAGTAACTTACATGCGGTATGGAATTATTTCATCACTATTGAATAACACATAACGATGTGCTTGTGTCCACGACTTTTGATCAAGTTCGAAATTCGTTATCGACCCAGAAGCATCTTCAACGTTTCGTGACGGTCGATTAAATACGGTCTCGACCGAGTCTAAATATCGTGAACAGAATGTGAGGCACTCTTCTGCTATGTATCCTTCTGCAATAGAACCCTCGGGGTGAGCTCTATTGCGAACGTACGACTTAAGTCGCTGGAGATACCTATGGTAAAAGGATAAAACTGAATTAGTTAAAATGGACCACAAATGAAAGTTAAAAGTCAACATATGTAAGGCATAAGTCACACCTCTCAATTGGATACATCCAGCGGTAATGAACAGGCCCAGCAATTTTAGCCTCCGTAGCCAAATGAACAACTAAATGCACCATCACTGTGAAAAATGAGGGAGGGAAAATTTTTTCCAAGTTGCATAAAGTTATTGCTATTTGCTTCTCGAGTCGCTCAAGCTCTTCTATTTGTAAGACTTTGGAACATACTTCTCTAAAGTAGCAACAAAGCTCAATTAATGGTAAGACCACTTTCTTTGGCAAAGAGCCTCGTAATGCTATCGGAAGAAGTTGTTGCATCATTACATGAGCATCATGACTCTTCAAACCTCCAATTTTACGTTGTTTGAGTTTAATACAACGTGAAATATTCGAAGCATAACCGTCAGGCACTTTAATCCCCTTCAAAACTTTCAAGAAATCATCTTTCTCTTTTGGAACCATGGAGAAGCAAGCTGGTGGCAAATATGTCCTATCAGAACCTATCTTTTGTGGGTGTAGTTCGGTTCTTATACCTTTCTCTACTAGGTCAAGACGTGCCTTCAAGTTATCCTTCGTCTTCCCATCCATATTCAACACAGTGCCGTGCACATTGTCAAACACATTTGTCTGTATATGCATCACATCCAACATGTGACGCAACATGAGATATGGCCAATATTCCAATTGGAAAAATATGCTCTTCTTTTTCCATGGCTGTACCCCATCACTATTTCTGTTTCTTGATTTCTTCAAGTTAGCCTCTGTCTTTCCAAATTCGCATTCAATGCCTTCTATTATCGATTGGACCTCAATACCGGATAACATTGTAGGAGCAGGTCCCATTTCTTGGGTGCCATCAAATGATATTGTATCTTGACGATAACTATGGTCTTCGTCGAGGAAGCGCCTATGACCCATAAAACAATATTTTCCTCCATTTTTTAACCACTCAAAATGAGTGTTGTAATTGCAAAAAGGACATGCTAGGGCACCCTTTGTACTCCAACCAGACACATCACCATAAGCTGGAAGATCATGTATTGTCCACATTAGTGTTGCCCGCATTTGAAAGTTTTCTTTAGAAGAGACATCATAAGTTTCTACTCCAACCTTCCACAATTCCTTCAATTCCTCAATTAAGGGTTGCAAATACACATCTATGTCATTTGTGGGTGAGTTAGGGCCAGGAATAAGCAACGATAACATGAAAGAAGCTCTTTTCATGCACATCCATGGAGGCAAATTGTAAGGCACCAAAATGACAGGCCATATACTATAACTAGTACTCATATTGCCAAACGGGTTAAATCCATCTGTTGCTAACCCTAATCGAACATTGCGGGGATCAGAGGAGAAATCTACAAACCGAGAATCAAATGCTTTCCAGGCTGGACTATCAGCAGGATGTCTCATTTTTCCATCTTTTGTACGACCCTCAGCATGCCATCTCATAGAAGGAGCTGTTTTTGAACACATAAACCACCTTTGCAACTTTGGCTTTATAGGAAACCAACGCAAAACCTTAGCAGGCTTTTTCCTTACCTTTTTGGACAAATTATTCGGATTTTGCCCCAAGTTACTCTCATCTATTTCATCTGTTTGCCACCTAGAAGTACCACATTTACAGAAGTCATCATTTGCATGTTCCTTCCAAAATAACATACAATCTTTGGGACAAGCATGAATCTTCTCATAACCGAGACCCAAATCCTTGATAATCTTCTTTGCTTCATAATAGTCTTTCGGCAACTTAGCATCTGAAGGAAGCAAATCTTTCAAGACTTGGAGAATTAGTGTGAACGTGTCATTGGTCAATCCTTTAAGACACTTTATATGATACAAATGCAAGATAGCTGAGAGCTTGCTATGATTAGTGCAACCTTCATAAAAAGGTTGCTCAGCATCTTTGAGCAACTCATAGAATTTTTGTGCATTTTTATTTGGAACTTGTGTACGTTGTTGCCCACTTGGACCTTCATTAGATGGTTCAGTTACATGTTCTACATCTCCAATTTCATCTACTGATTGGGTATGCAAGGGAAATGCGTCACGTAACATGACACGTATACTGTCATTATCGAGCTGCATGTCTTCAACATGAGTCTGACAAGTGTTACTAAAAGTTGCTGTCGACATAGTTTCTCCATGATTATACCAACAATCATAACCTTGACTAATTCCGAATTGGACCAAGTGATCATGGACAACGGATGTCTTCAAAATATAGGAATTCACACATTTCACACATGGGCATGAAATTGTACCATCCTTAGATGCATTGACGGAAGCAAAGTTCAAAAAGTCTTTAACCCCCTGCAAGTAGTCTCTTGACGATCTACTTTTCATCATCCAACTCTTGTCCATTTGTTGTAACTAAAAAGGCTGGTGTACCAAAAAAAAACTAATCTAAGTAGAATAAGATAATATTAATAAGATTAAAGTTAGAATACTTCTAATCCACTACGTATTGAGGTTATGTTTTTTTTACGCTTGCAGTCAGACTACTCCGAGTGTAAGAAAAGACACCGATTCACTAGTTCCTCTAATATACTTCAAAAGTGTAGTTCTAAGATATTCAATATTTCATCACGTCGCAGTTACATTTAGTTAAAAAGAAACCAGTACCACTACCATACACATGTTGGGTGATTAATCTGTGTTGTGCTCTTTCCAAAAGGGAAACATTATAATTCAGGAACACTAATTTGAGCATAATAACATAACCAATCCCCAATAGTCTACATGAACATACTACCCCTATTAGCTATGCTTCCAATTGACCAAGTGAAATACTACTCCAATTAGCTATGCTTCCAATTGACCGAGTGAAATCAAAGAGATGCAATAACGACTCAGTCTATCTATTTGAGATACAATGGAGAAAAAAAAAACTATTTTTTGGACACCCAAACCACCGAAATCCTATAGTCTCACATGCATTAGATGAAGCTGATATAATAAAGGAAAATAAAAAAGCCACTATATCAATTAGATCACACACAGATTTGAAAACAAAATAGAACACATGCATCTACACATACAAGTAGAAACTGAGAGATGAAATAAAATCATTGAAATAAGCCAGCTAAATTCATAGTTGAAATCATCGGTGCAAGATACCTGGAAAAGATTCTTGAAAAGATTCTGCTGCTATGTATCCAATAGCCAACTACGAACTGCAAGAATTGATAAATGCCAAAGTACTTAGTTGCGGCTAAAAACAAACAAGACAGTTTGCTTATACATAATCTAAAACATTCTGAGCCACACGACCCAATCACAATACACATGCATCAACTTGCTACCTACTGCGTTGAAGCACTGAAGATCACAGTTTGCTTTGGCCCTAATTTAAAAAAATGCAGCCATCTATAAGCAAAAATAAAAATAAAATAAAGGGCCGCTGTTTATGGGCAGCTCAAGGGAGGTTGAATCACCTAAATCGAAAAAGTGTTTATACCTTTGTTCCAGTGCAATTGCAGCTCCTTGATTACACAAAGGTATATTTTCGGTTAGATACATATATATTGTGCAATCTTGCCGCTAAAATTGCATGATAACAAACTAGAGATGCCTTTTGTTAAAAGTGAGCTGGTCCGAGCTCAATGCATATACAAGCTGGCAATGTCAAGAGCCTCAAAATTTGGAGAAATCAAAGATTTTCAAATGCTTGTGTGTGCAGAATCCCTGTATTGGAAGGAAAAATCCCAATTTGGAAAAAAGTTACAGTAAATATTTCACTTTCTCATATATATATATATATGCATGCATGCCTGTTTTGATATTAGAGCAATGATTGGTTTCTTTAGTCAACCGAAATGCATAACAATAATTCCACAAATGCATGAACTAACCTATTAAAGAATATATTCCTCAATTGGAGTATACAAAGCAGTACATCCTTAAACTATTAATCAAACGTGTCAAACAAAAGATTGGACTGCTCACCGCCTCACATCTCCAGTAATCCTACGGAACTAAGACTAGAAAAGTATGGAGTATTGACAGAAGAAATTTTGACACGGTTCGGAAACAAGTACTTTATATTGAGCTTATGGGCTGCTGGCTGGTATTATCAAGACCATATAAGTAGATCAAGACCATTCCTAGCTCAAACATTTCAAAACTTATTACATCTCAATTAGTGAGCAAACTTATTACATCTCAATTGAGGTTATGCTTTTTTTATGCTTGCAGACTACTACTCCGAGTGTAAGAAAAGAGACCAGATAACTAGTTCCTCTAATATACTTCAAAAGTGTAGTTCTAAGGCAGTCAATATTTCATCACATTGCTGTTACATTTAGAACATACAAAATCAAAAGCTCCAAATAAGAAGGAAAGTTGACAAAAACTATTCCAACTACTAAAACCTTCAATAAAAATGAACCTAAGCCATTCAAATATTCAGTGGCCAATTGATACCGAGCTCCCAAATGCCGATTGCCATCTGGTCCATCACCATTTTTCTTTATTTTTTTGTGCTTTTCTAAGTTAGGTAAGTTAATAATTTGAGGCCTGCCTTAAAAGATCTACTCTGTAATGATAGTAATCAAGGAAGAAGGTGGTGATGTTTAATAGTTCCACCTCGGCTGAGCAAATCCAGGAACTGTTACTGCAGATTAATCCATATCTGATGCCATGAAGTTGTTTAGGGCTGTGTTATACGGGTTTCGGATAAGGGTACATGAGTATCAGATTCATTTACTATACATCTAAAAGGACAAGAGGAGACGACAAATACTCATATTTCTCAAATTCCTTTTTGTAAATGTTTTTGGTAATGTTAAATGATGTTCACAAGGTGACATTAAGCATTTTTCACAGATATTATGGAAGTTTTACTTCCTGGAGAAACTTTGTTGGATGACTAGACTATCAGCTACACATGTCAGTCCCATATCCTACTGATGTTTCAAGTGCCAAGTAGAATACTTAATACATATCAGAGGAGTCCATGTAACATAAAGCTTCGTTATTGATCCAGAGCAAAGTCAGCAAACTACTAAGGAGGAGATCCAACTATGTTGGTAACTACAAATGTGGATCTGCTAACTCTACAAGTCACATC
Source organism: Rhododendron molle (assembly GCA_025413875.1). Taxonomy (NCBI): domain Eukaryota; kingdom Viridiplantae; phylum Streptophyta; class Magnoliopsida; order Ericales; family Ericaceae; genus Rhododendron; species Rhododendron molle. The sequence goes on along the minus strand of CM046394.1, from coordinate 44,407,668 downwards.
CCAGTTCAGACGTGCACTATTTGCTTGATCAGTTAAGAATAAGGCAGGACAAGTCTAAATGTGAGACCTATCCACCTATATATACACGAACTGTTCCCCTCCTAAGGTATCCTTTCTTTCTTTAGTTCGCTATTCTAATCCATATTTGACATCACCATGGACTAAAGCTGTATTATAAATTCTCAGTTTAAACCAAGTTCATCAACTAGACAAGACCAAAAGGCAAGAGCTGATTGCTTCTGGTCCAACAAACTAAAAAGTACCAGATTAAAACATTCACCCTAACAGGAAACAATAAGGGGCTTCCTATAAATAAGTTTCTGCAATTTAAAGACTAAAACCTAATTCTCATTACAGGCTCATCTTTGTGACCTAGGTTCTCACTATCTTTAACATAAGGAGAAACGGCCCTTTCTAGATCTGTGAATCTCGCTTGTGAATTACTGGTCATTTACAATTGGCATCTAACTAATAGTGATACCTTTCTTGGCATGCAAACACTTTGCTTCAAGGGTTACGTAAAAATCGTATTTAAATTTCAAAAAAAATCGTGTGAGCTATTCCTCCAAAAAACCGTATTTAGGGTTCAAATTTCAGAGAGAGATACAAAGTGAGAACCGATTGAATCAAACAATGAAAAATCAGAGAGAGAGAGAGAGAGAGAGAGAGAGATTACAATGCTGAGAAGGAGGGAGCTCGTAACCCACCAGTCGTCTTCGTCTTCGACTGGTGCGTGGTGTGGTGTTTGGTGAGAGAACGAGAGAACTGTGAGAAGGGTCTGGAAGATCGATGTTTACAACGCCAGGAGAGATTACAACGCTAGGAAGGAGGGAGCTCGTAACCCACCAGTCGTCTTCGTCTTCGTCTTCGATCGTCTGCGACAGGTGCGTGGTGTGCTGTTTGGGGAGAGAATGAGAGAACTGTGAGAAGGGAGATCAATGTTTACAGTATAATGTTTAGAGAGAGAGAACGGTACCGTTTAGGGCATATTTAAGTTTTGGGGAAAATTTTGGAGCGGAATATTTCGCGCGGAAGTGAAAAAGTTTCCGGGAAAAATAAATGGGCTGGGCTATAGAAACGGTCCATAAAACACCGTGACAATAGAGAGAGGCTATAGTAACGGTTCATTAAAAACCGTTTCTGTATACCCGCTTATAGTAACGCTCTAAAAACCGTTGCTAGACCTAATTTCTGCCAACGGTTTTTTGAACCGTTGCTAACAAAACCGTTGCGATATCTCAATTTTCTTGTAGTGGCCAGGACTTGAAAAATCGTAGAGCCGAGATACAACCTAACATATGAACTAGATTCCCAGCAAGTAAAATTAAAGAGCTAGCTACAACAAAAGAATAAAAACTAGCTAGCTAGTTAAAGAATTAATGGATGCAATTAAAAATGGGTATAGAGGAAACCAAACCCGCGCATGATTGTCGATTGATTGCATACAAGTATATATAGGAACTAAGTTTTGCTGGAAGTCGTATGATTAATTAGTTCCATCTTAATCATTTACGTACTCATAATTAATCATCATCATTATATATAAGGAATAAAAGATGAACCCCCTGGCTAACAAGTTGCTTTAAATTTTACTAGTAGTTGAGATGCTTAACTGTGTATGTTTGCTAGCTAGCTAGCTCCACGACTTGTAAATGGATATTCCCCTTTATCATTGGCGATCGAGTTCAAATCACCTATGTCGTCTTCTTTTTTTGAGTTATATTTTTGCGACTGAAATATTGCATATATGGGAAAATAGATAATAACAACCAATTACAAGTGATTTGGTGCAGTCATTCATTGGAGGACTCCCTTCAGAATCAAGGCTTAATTTGTCCTATTTTGCTCTGTAATTAATTAACCAACTCATGTTTACTCTCTCCCCACGAAGAGACTCCTAAGGTAACGACACTCAATCGAAAGAAAGACAAATCAAGTTATAAGCTTTGAATCGAAGCCCTCGGTAAATGGCGTCAATAAGTAGCGAAATTCATTGTTGCATAAGTAGCGACCTGCACGTACGATCTCCTATCAATCAATATGGATTGCCTATCTCCTAGTGATAGGAATTAGGCCAACAAAAAAAACAATGGGGTACACTCTAGGGAATCCCACTTCTGATATTTTTAGGAGTTCCAAATATCTCACGACACGAATAGACAACAGCCATGCAACACTGAATACTATAAAATGGAAGGACTTTTTGATTGCTACTTCCTCAGTAAGAAAATACCGGATACTTTCCCATCCTTTCCTTGAATCCTGTGTAAGATAAATAATACCATATCGGTATACGCAACGGAAATAGGACCGAACTAACCTCTAATCATTATTGTTCAAGTTGAACACCGAACACGCGTGTACTAGATCTAGGTGTCTTCTAACCTATGCATGACTTAAGTTGCCCTGATTGACGGATACCATAGGCTATATATCCATGCTAGGTTAGGGACCCTATATCTCCTTAGAAAGACCTTCTAGTTTCCTTCCATCAAAGAAACTAATTAATTAAACTAGTTAAACTAGTACAATAATGAATGTGGGAAAGCCAGGAGGTTCTTGAAACCACAACTATATCTATAATGGAAGTGGACACTTCAATTAATCATAATGTGACCAAGTGGACCCTTTAAAATATTTATTACATTCTCCCACTGGCCCACGAGACACTTGTTTACTGCATTAGGCGATAAATACTTTATATGACCATACAATTGAAAACGCCTATAACTTTAAATTTTGAAAACCTTTTACTCCATTAGAAAATATCAAACATGAATCATATTGGTAATGCCGCAACTAATAGGCATGTCCCTTCCATGTATTACAATTAATGTATGACACTTTCCCAACAAGTACCAAATAAGACCGAATAAGATTTACTTTATAAATGACTAACTAATAGTCATTTAGGGTCCTCTTTATTTATCCCAACGGATGACCTTTATACGTACTTCAAACCTTATGTGCACCTGTACGTTTTTAATTCTCTAAGAACACTTATAGTGTGACAAAACCCGAATTGAGCAAGAAATGAGAGAAAATATTATAAAATGGGCTAACATGTCATATTTCACAACATGACATACACTGTTTTGCCGGCAAGAATTAGCTCAATACTTTATGCTCAATGGTCACGAAAAGTGTTTTTTTTTTTTTTTAACTCTCTCTCTCTCTCTTTTCCCCCCCTAATGAGCTACTTTTTGTCAATATACTCTATTCGGCCTTTTACTTTATCTTAGAGAAGAAAATTATAGCCATAGTAAACTTAGTAAAGATCTCACTATAACATCGACAACTTGAGACCCTTAGTACATGCTATCTAGTTTCATGTATAGCTCCCATTAATTTCTACATTCATAGAAAATAGTAACTTAAGACATGATCAGGATGCATGTAAATCAACTTAAAAATTCTTGATTCTTTATAAGTACCTCGTAACCTTTATTTGTTGCCTTCTAGGACTTCATATCATGCTCAATTGGAAATTGATCTAGTAAACCCTTGACCAATATCCATATAGCCCAAAAAAATGTACATACTCCCACTACCTTACGGAGTATTCTTTTTCTCTATTTATAAGAGAAAGACTTCTCTTTTTTTTTTTTTTTCCCTTTTTGGGCAAAACTCTTTTCTCGATGCTATCCAAGCCAAGACTATATTGGATCTTCAAATAGTCCTTAAATCACTAGTATAGAGAAAGAACTCCGAATGGATATATTACTTTGAACATTAATCCTAAGGGGTTAAATCTCTCCCACTATTAATGTTCAACTTTTATTTTGCGCACTTGATTATGTGACTATAGACGCTTCATTCACATAACGCAAAATCATTATCCCTGCATCGGAGACAAGTGAATTGCTAGATAGTTAATATAATTCCCGCAACTTTACTGCAGAATACGAGAATCAACTTTATAAGCAGTATGATGGCTACAACAACCAAGAAATAATGATTTTCAATTTATATGTAAATTCTAACCTTCCTATGGGTAGAGGGGCATCACGCATGAATTTACATCACTTTATGAATAAGATAAATGATCAAAATAATAAGAATGAATTCTCTGTACCTGTGGGCATAGGAAAAGTTTATTCTCGACTTTAAAATGATTATCTTACTCAACTTAAATCACAAAAAATAACAACCTCCTTACAATAGTTATTTTCATGAATTAACTTCAATTTTTATGCTAATCTTTAACTTAATAAAGTAAATTCAAACCTCACTGTGGGCAAAGGCTGCAATACGCACTGAATCTATTTCACTGCAACAACAAGAGGACTAGCAAACTTCGAACATCAACATAAAATGCATAATAACAGGAGAAATTTCTGCTTTTATATGGAATTTTTTATTTTGTTCCAAACAAACTAATAAAATTAATTATTCTCCTGTGGGTAAAAATAATTAATCTTACCAATTCTAGCTTAATGGTAGATGCCATATAACACCAACGTATACAACCCAATCGCTATCCATATGACAATTCTTAATATGAACACCATAATATTTCAAGACGTTGTGGCTAATCTCAAAATATTATAACATCTAAGTCATCTCAAAAAGAATGAACCAAACTTTAATGGGACAAACCCTAATAACGTCCACTCCTGAGTCCCGATACAGCGAGTCAATCTCATGATCAAAGCTCGAACATAGATCGCAATTTTGCATAGTAAGCAATATGGGCTTAAATGAAATCAAACTTTATTGTACATAATCTGAATATGCAGAAAACATCAAGGCATATCGGTAGAACAAGTGCCCAAATAATTCTTACCATAAGCAGAATCAACCAATATATCCACATAGAACCAAATAGGTTTGCACATGCTAAACTTGAATTTACCTTGATGCCTAGATCTCATAGTTGCGGATTTGCGGTATCTCAAAATATCACGCAATAGAAAAATTGCTCTTTCTTGTTGTTAATAGTCAAGTAAAACTAGGCTCTTAATATTCCAAGACCAGTAAAGGAATACCAGTGCTTTCAATCCAAGCTATCCTCTACAATCAACATATAGCAGCAAATTCATGAAATACTTGTCGTGTGAGACCAAATTCTTCTATCACCAAGTAATTGTGAAAGATCTTGGAAAGAAGTATATAAAAGTAAGAGAATTTGATCCACTGGACACATGAAATATAAAAAGCTTTATGACCACATTACTGCAAACTAGCATGTGAAGGAATAGGAACGATCATAACCACATACCACCGACCGTATGCGATCATATTTTGTTTCACTCTAAAGAGCGTTGAGCAAAACAGAAATCACTTTTCAAGTATATAATTATGACTGCAGTCTGATCATGTTCTACCGCAAACGGGATAAATCGAACATGTGTACATATACAGGAACTTTAAGATCGTTATACTAAACTATATGGATTAGAGGTGGCTCTGATACCACATGTAAGATAAATAATACCATATCGGTATACGCAGCGGAAATAGGACCGAACTAACCTCTAGCCATTATTGTTCAAGTTGAACACCGAACACGCGCGTATTAGATCTAGGTGTCTTCAAACCTATGCATGACTTAAGTTGCCCTGATTGATGGATACCATATGTAATGACCCCAATTTTGGTCCTAGATTTCTCAATTTAAAGAAAATTCATATTGTTAATCGAAACTCTAATAATTAATTTGATTAATTTACCTAAATACTTTATTATGATTTAATGATTTTACTTAGCTTTAAATCCACATGAATTATAAGAAAAAAAAAATCACATATACTTCAATTCCTTCCCTCCTGGCCGAACCAATTCTCCCAACTAGCATCCTAATTTAACTAAACCTATCATCTTCCTAATCAACATACCTTATTATCCCTTAAACAACCATCTTCCTCCTCCAAACACCCAATTACCCTTCAAAGAACCATCTTCCTCCATCACAATTCCATCAACCCATCACCCATCTCCTATGACCAGCCATATACGCGCAGCTGTCCCCTTTTTCTCCTAGCCAATAGAAACCCAACACACACTTGAGAGGCCTTCCTCCATCTCTTGGTCCAAACCCATAACCTTTTGGTGCATTAATCAAGAGGTTTTAGTCCAAATCAACCCTCCTATATTACACCCCCTCTCTAATCCGAGAATACATTCACACACATCCCACCTTCACCTCTGTAAACCAGTAGTGAGAGAGAGAGTAGAAAAAGAAAGCTTTCAAGTTCATCAATGGAGGTTTAGGTTAGAGAGAGAAAAGTGGGTTTATCTATACACTCAACCACTCCACAAATTCGGGTCTCCAATCACTCCACCCATCATCCAACATCTCCAAACATCTCACTCCCCAGTCCCCGACCATCCGAGAGCCCCCGTCTCCGGTCGTCTTCTTTGTTCCACCGAGAACCCGAAAGCTCATTTTAAACTCGTTCGACCGGACCCAAGGTAGATTAATCTCTATCCTACCATCCCCTAAGTATATTAGAGTCCTATTATGTTGTTTTAATGTTAGGAAGCGAAACGAAATGAACCCATGCATCAAAACTTCTGAAACCGAATTGCTCTTTTTGCTTCGGAAAATGGTTACTGTGCTTGAACGTTATTTTTTCAAAAATGTTACACGTATATTACGCTTGCACCCTTGTCCTTGTATTAGTTTCCCAATTCGACTCTTGAATGTTATTACCTTGTAGATTTGAACCTAGTGCTTTTATCTCATTTTCATCGTACGTGGCTAATTTTAATTCTTAGGAATGGGAAATGCATATTATAATCAGTGTACTTTTGGTTGAAATGGATTTATCCAATTATGGTGAACATGTGTTAGTAAAATAAAATAAAATAATACGTACTGTGTAAAAGATTCTTACTAGTAAATGTTACTAGATAAGCAAAAACATATTTTGTCTAAAATTTCGAAGATAAAAAAAAAAGGAGAAATAGAATACTCCTGTGAAATGAAACTAGATTATAAAAACATATATAATAATAACAGTAGTTGAAATAACTAGATTTTTGTCTTTGCAAAACATTATATTGTTAAGATGTTAGCACATATTGCTAGGTAAACATTAGTAAGCTAATATAGTGGTTCATATGAATTTTTACAACTCTAGGAAGTAAGGAAAAAAAAAATGACCGAACTACTCTTAAGAATAACGATACCCGGCCGCCACCATAGTTAGTTTCGATTAAATGGAAAGTAGTAGTTTGTTCATTTTAAACATTGTTTACAGTAATAGTAAATGGATTTACTACTAAGGAATTAGAAAACACTAATGAAACTACAGAACTAAACCTACTTGTTTAATAAAATTCTAATAATACAAAGGGCATCGGCCCAATCATAAAATACTATGTGTTGTATTTATTTGCACAATATCAATTGCTATGCTCGCTTCCACATTGAAACGTATCATGTTATTGTTTAAGTTGTTATGGATTTATTAATTGTTATACTTGCTACCCATTGGAATGTATCATGTTATAAATTCAGTAGTTATTGGCAATATGATTGTATGTGCTAGATCGGACTTAGGTTCACTGGGTGGTTTACGACGAGAGAACTAATAGACGTTGTTAAGTTAATGGAAATCTGATAATGTGTGGAGAGAGTGTGTTGTGAAATTTTGAAATGGGTGACCAGATAGGGCCCAGTGATCAAATGGTGACCAGTTAGGGCCATTGTGATCTTGGAAGTACTATGATGTTGAAATGGGTGACTAGGTAGGGCCCAGGGTGCTAACCGAGACCCAGCGTGTGATGTGTTGTGCGCGACCCTAACAGACGGTTACGTCATGGGTAATTTAACCCCTTGTTATGGTCTAAGTGAAACATATTCGCTTAAGACCCCGGTGCAGGACAAGCAAGGGTTGTCCCATGAAACGGGCGGAGTTAGTGGTATGGGAGGAAAGGATCTTGTGGAGAAGGTCCCTAGAATTCACATAAGTTAAAGGATAGTAAGAAAAAGGATGATGTGTTTCTTTTCTGTGCTGTATTACTTTTCTGTGCTTTCTTTTGATATCAATTGTTATATTATCTATCTGCTTAGTTGTAAAGTAAGGGGTTAGTGGGATAGGGATTTATCTTCTGAGTGTCAACTCACGGCGTTTATACGCCAGGTACCGAGGAAGAGCAGTACGATCAACCCGAGGAACAGTACCCAGTCGAAGACATCCAGAACCAGTAAGGGAGTTCATAGAACTGTGGGCGAACTACTAGAAGAAGCTCTGTTTATTTTAGTATTGCAATTCCAATTCCAAAAGTGCTTGCACAATTTTCAAACTCTATTTTATTTAGTAATATGTAAGACCTAATTATGACAACTTCAATTTTAATGGTTAAAGACTTCCGTTGTTCAACTTTGTTATTTATCAAATCAAATTTTAAAGACATTAAATTATTTTTAAAAGAATAAATTAACGTTTCTGAAAAATCGGGGCGTTACACCATAGGCTACATATCCATGTTATGTTAGGGACCCTATATCTCCTTATAAAGACCTTCTAGTTTCCTTCCATCAAAGAAACCAATTAATTAAACTAGTTAAACTAGTACAATAATGAATGTGGGAAAGCCAGGAGGTTCTTGAAACCACAACTATATCTATAATGGACCAAGTGGGCCCTTTAAAATATTTCTTACATCCTGTCCTTGAATATGCTTCCGTGCCCTTTTATCATCTTCTCTACACACAAAGTGACTCCTAAACATAGAGTCTCCATAGTCGTGTGTTCAAGCTCACTTAGTTGCATTGCCTTCTTTCCCTTCGGTAGGGATGAAGTTTGTATTGAGGCTGCCTGGCCTCGAATAGGACTGGAGAACCACGGTTTTGAAGCTGAGCCTTTCCAGCAATGGGGCCTAGGGACAAACCGAGTACTTGGGAGACTTGGAGTCTAGGAGCGTCGGTTGGCTAGCTTTTAACCCTGCGAAGGAGAAAGACCATCAAAGGGCAATGCAAATATTGACAACCTAAGACAATGAGATTATGCACGCTTTTGAAGATGAGAAATGAAGTGATGGTAGCTTATAGTTGGAGGGGTGTGCCGCTAATTAATCCTTTTTTATTTACTGACGTTAATTGTGAATGAAACTATTACAGCAGTTAATTATTTGAATGACGTACAAATACAGCTAATTATGAGTTGACAAAAAAATAGTAATGCTGTTAAATAATCCATGATTATGGTTTCTTTAATTAATGTTTTTGCTCATTATAAACACGAGGTGCATTCATGTCCGATATAGTTACTACTAATCATTTTTTTTCCTTGTAAGACAGATGATTAATTCTTAATCATTTACTAATCATAGCCACCTTTGGCGAATATTAGGAGTAATAATTAAGCGTATATGATGCAGCCATGAGAAGGGATAAAGACGAATATTCTTTTGAGTGGTTGCTTCAAGTTTACTGCTACTTTGATTAGTTTGCTTAATTAATTAATTAATATGGTTGCTCGACGAGTTGCGAATGGGTCCAAGGAATTCCCCAGTGTCATTGACGAGAAATTTTTCGTTCCAAACCGGGTACCACGTGGTATCTGTGCAACACATTCAAGCCATTCAAATAATGCAATTGACGGCTCGGATTGAAACACTCTTTTTCTTTTCTTTTTTTTTTTTTTCTAAAATTTGTTCGGTACCTTTCAATCCAAATCGTCGGTTACATGTTTGAACAGCCCCAATGTGCTGCACAAGTAATGCATTAGCGGTACCCTAGCCTATTTGCACCCAAAAAGTGTCTCGTCGTTGACGGCCTCTGAATTAGCTCAAGGCTTTCTCCGTTTTCAGTGACGGAGCTAGGATTTTTACTTCGGGGGCCGGCTTAATAGATTATCGGAATGTATACTTATTATATCATAATATTTTTGCTTTTTAATACATTACATTTGTATATTGAGATAATTCTAGCTTAATGCAGTTAAAATATACCAACATTTTTTTGTTTCTTTCTTTAGGTTACTTCAATTGTCACGTGCTTATTTTTTATTTATGAAAGACATTGAGAAATGTGAATGTAAAATAATCGATTTTTTATCAAGTCAAACCAAAATTATTAAAATTATAAGTAGTTATACACAAATCATTATTATCAATAATATTCAAAATTAGGTATATACAAAATTAAGATTTTAAAACTCGGACACTTAGGGAGCCAGGCCCCAACGTAGCTCTGGCCCTAGCCGTTTTCCGGTCCTAACCAATTATCAACTAGTACAACAAACTTAGGCTCCGTTCCAAAAGTCAATATAAGTACTTATTTTTTAAGAAGACAATTTCAAACTCAAAAATAATGTGTTTACGCAAATAATTTTCCTACTATTATGGATCTTGTTTGAAAAAATATTTTTCATTTTCATTATTTTTGAGTTTGAAAATGTGATAAGTACTTATTTTTTGAAAAAGGTGTTCTGGAACGGGGCTGTTTGGGGGTGAATTAGTTCAATCAAAGGAAAAGATTGTGTGCGGGCGTGCCAGAAAAGAACTAACTTCACAAATGAAATTATTCTTTCCAATGTGATTTGAAACAACTAATTTATATCAGGGAACTGTGTTATCTGTTCAATTACCTCAACTAAGAAGATTTTTCCTTAAAAATGTCGAACCAAGACTACGACCTGGCTTTTCTCAAATCAAAAAAGATGAATGAACACAAACGAACCTGAATCTAATCGAAGGTAAGTTTGTATACAAACACTCTTAAGACCTTACTGAAACCAACGGAACAAATATAAGCACACTGAATTTAATCGAAGAGAGCTTACAACCAATTGAGATGGTCGAGCACAAACAAACCTGAATCGAATCGAAGGCAAATTTGTGCACAAACACTCTTGGAATTTTCCTAAGACTAAGCAGAAATATAAGCACACTGAATTTAATCGAAGAGGGCTTATAAACGACTAATCTCTGGTAAGAGAAAGACTGAAAGGAATAAGAAACTTGAATTTAATCGAAAGTAGTCTTACATGCAAACAAGTCTTCAACTTACAAAGTAAACTAAACTACGTCCTAAACTAAGATAAATCCCTGAGCAATTATATTGAGTATGAGTTGTCAGTGGATGAGTTTTTTGTCGGGGGCCTCTATCTTCAACTTCTTCTCTTATTTATTGACGCCGAGTGTGCCTGCGAACTCCACGTCTTCAATTGATGCACATGTTCCTTTTCGAACTGCCCATGATCCATTGAAATTCGGCTGAGTGGAGTCTTCGAACGGTTGCTGAACTGGTTCCTCTAGAGTTCTTCTCTCTCCACGTTTGCTAATCTCGATCATGGCTGTTTTCTGGATCGTGGGCTTCCTCTTTTTATGCAACGTGAACATGATCACTCCTTCTGAATGATTCCCTGCTTGATTCCCCATGAGACGGAGATTCAATCACCGTTGGATGAGTTTTAATAAGTAATCCACGGCTAAACCTAATTACCGTCTTAATTACCCTTAATTGGGACTCAAACGCTGCTGTCTCCCATCAAAACGATATCGTTTAGTACTAAAATAATATCGCCATTAACCCTATGATTCCATGTATCTCGGGCCAAAATGGGATATGTTCTGATAGGCCAAAGCATTGTTTGATGCCACGTGTAATTTTCTTATTGGGTGGCGTATTTTAGGATGTAAACACACCTCCGCATTAACATCTTATTTAAGATAATTAAATAAGTGTTAATGGTGCACGTATCCACCCACGGTATCCTACCAAATTCACTGCTTCTTGGACTTCTTGCCAGTGATCAGAGCATGGCTCGAGGCAAATGCAGCAGCCTACTGCTTTGACCAAGACCTCCAGGATTATGCCCTGGTTAAATACAGGATTGAGAAGCTCAACAACCAGATCCAAAGCTTCCAATCTGAATCATTCGAAGTGGTGCCTGCCCATGCGGACAAGAAGCTTCGAAGGTGCTTCAAACGAAGACAAATGAAGCGCCCAGCCAAAGAAGCCAAGCTCCAAAAGAAAGCCAAAACCCTGGTGCTTAGCTTTAGGCCCCTTCTGGAGAATAAATTGGAATCTGATGCCAAAGAAGACATGAGGAAGATGGAGCTGAAGTTCCTCCAATTTGCTTGGAACAAGTTCCACAGCCTTGTCACTTGGTCCTTCCCACATGTTGTCCTCCTGTATCTTCTGCTCAATCCCCAAAGCAATATATCTTATTAAAGCCAATGAGTTGGCCTCTCCTTCCACCTCTTCCTTGGATTCACATCCAAGCAGCATCATCCTTTGGGGTGTCTGATTCATAATCAACAGCTTGTTTCAGCTTCGATTTTAGCTCTGCCAATTCTCCCAATTCCACCTCGTTGGGTGGGCAAGTGGCTGCCTGGAGTAGTTCATTCAATGGAACTACATCTGACTTGTACATTTCTGCTTCAGCAAAATTTGCTGTGGCACTAAATGGATGTGGATCAGCTTTGACTCCTTCAACACCCACTTCTTTGCCTTTGTCATACTTAACAATCATCAATTCCTGATGGAGAGAAGAAGGAATGCATCCATTAACATGAATCCAATCTCTTCCTAGTAAAGCATTATATTTAGCATATGTATCCACTACGAAGAAAGCAGTGTCTGTTTCTATTCCACCTACTGCCAATCTAATGGAGATTATACCCCTGGCATGTTGGCTTTCCCCTGTGAATCCTGCAATGGATGTGCTGGTTGGAATCAACTTTGCTTTTCCTTTACCCAACTTTTTAGGGTTTGGAAAGGCAAAATGTTCACTGCAGCCCCATTATCCACCAGAATTCTGTTAATCGGGATTCCACAAAGTGTGCGGTAATATATAGTGGACGTAAATGTTGTCGCATAGCATTGGTAGGTAATTTAAATGGATATGAAAGCTCCACATAATTTAAATCTATTACCAATGGGTATTCGATGTCCGACATAGAATCTAGTACAAAACAAGCACTTTCTTTGGAACTTACCTCTAAACTCTCCTGATTCTGCTCAACTTCACGTACCAGATTTTCATCCATCTCGATCTGGGCCACTTCCTCCAGATCACAGTCATTGCATATGATGTTCAGTTCTTCATCACTGTGTATCTCTTCAGAGGAGCTGGCTTTGACCAGCCAAGCATTGCTTTCATCTTTAGACGCCTGGCCAATCTTGAAGGAGTCCATCGAACACGGATAAACCATGTTAACTTGCACCTCTGGCTGGCTTCCAAACTGAATGCTTGCTGCTTCTTTGGTCTGGTTAATTGCCTCTGCTCTCACTTCCCCCTTGGATTCAGCCTCTTGTGCCGACACTTCCATGGGAGAAGAGCTTCCTTCTACCCCTTTTTGTTCCACCAACATGGCTTCTAGCAGCCCAGACTGGTAACTGGCCAATGAGTTGGGGGAAGGTGCATCGAAGTCCTCTTCGAGCATCGGTGAAGCTATTTTCTGCAAAGCTTCTCCCTCTCGAGACTGGGTTCGAAACTCCTCGGGGTCCCTTTGAGCCCTGTCGAACCTTGGATTGAGCCTTGTTCCCTTTCCAGATTCCTCTCCAGTTGAGGAGTCTCCCATTTGAAAGAGTGAATACTTCCTTTGGAGCTTCCTTTTCTGTGTTCTTGAGAGCAAGGGGACCATCTGTGGGATTTTGGACTTGGGATCCCTTATCAATACCCAATTTCCAGAGTTTGAGCTGGGTGGTTTGAAGGTCTTGGTCCCACCTTTGGCTGGACCCTTATATCCTTGAAACAGATCAGGCTTAACCTGCTTCAGAAACCAATCAGGGACGCCTTTTTCCAAAGTAAACTCGTCCTGCTTGACTTCCTCTTGTACCCCTGAAGTCTGACCAATGTTAGCCTTCTTTAGAGGAGGTACTTCCCTTTTCTGAGCATAAGGGACTATATTCGAGGGCATATTCCTCTTCGAAGCCAACCAAGGCTTGTTCTCATTTGGTTTTGCTGGTGCCGGAGCAATTCGCTTCATCCCTTGCTTTTTAGGGAACAGGCTGACTCCCTTACTGTCCAGATCCTTGAAAACCAAATAGTTGCCTCTGCAACCCACGCATAAGCACTCCAAAAACGAGGCTTCGAGCATAGGCAGATGGTTTGTTTCAGCATCTTGTGAAGATAAGCCGGCATTGCTTGATTTGTAATGGCTTTGTCTTACTCCCATGCCTCGAGGATGACCAGCATATGGCTTCCACCTTGTGGGCTGGACTGAAGTCATATTCACTGGTGCTTCCTTGTCACGCCAATATTTTTTGACAGTTCGAGCCAACGAAGTGGGCACGTTGGTGTTTACTTCTTCGACCTTTGGAAAAGGAGTGGCATCGATTCCCATGGCCTTTTCAGGGAACTTGATCCTTCCTTTCTTGATTTGTTCCTGAATTCTGTCACGAAAAACATTACAAGACTTAGTTGAATGAGACCAAGAATCATGCCATTTACAATATGTTTTCCCATGCTTTTCTTCAGCAGTTGGCAATTTAACTTCTGGTGGCAGCTTAATGATCTTCTTTCTTAACAGATAATCAAATATTTCATCAGCCTTTGTTACATCAAAAGAATAAACTTTAGTGATTTCCTTTTGCTTAAATTTCTGTCCTATGGTAACGTTTTTGCTTGCGACCTTAATGTGTTGTACAATGATTTCTGCAACATCTATCTCATAGTTGGGATCTCTATAATACGTGGAATAAGAAGAGTTATGCCTATCTGTATCTTCTTCCAGCAATGACTCATATCTAGTGACTTTGTAGGTTAGATCTGCAAAGTCTCTAAACTCAGTGGAATCGAACCTCTTTCGAAGTTCTCTTTCCAACCCATCTTGGGCTAACCTCACAAACTCTGCCTCTGGCAGTTGGAGTTTGCACTTGGTCCTGGCCCTTTTGAACCTAGATATGAAGTCTGCTACCTTTTCAACTGGTTTTTGCCTTAATCTAGCCAAATCTGCCATTGAGACTTCAGGCTCTGCATGGAAAAATTGTGCATGAAACACCTCCTCCATCTGAAACCAATTGCTTATTGATCCTGGTGGTAAATTGGTATTGTTTACGTCGAAACCTCGCCTTCCAATTTAAGGTTGAAATGCCCGAAGCGTAGGGCTAGGTCGTCGATAGCATAATAACCGGAAAGTCCGGGATCGTACCCACAGAGAATCGAATATAGCTTAATCGGATTGTAGGTTTTATGGTAGGATTTCGGCGTTTAAGACGGCCAACTTGGTTTTGCTTTGAAAATGGAAAAACTAAAACGAAAGACTAGAAATGAACTTTATGAACTAAAAGAGGCAAGTCTAAGGATCATCTAACCCTTGACAAAGGCCGTTACCGGTTCTCAATTATAACTCAGGCGAGAGTCACGACCGCGCGCTCACGCCCGGAGGATTTAGCTTCAAAGACTACGTTTATCAAAAGATGTGATTTACCGGAACTAAACCAACCTATTTTTGCTGATGTATCTAACACGTAGGAGGCCACGAGCCCTCAATATGTCGCTTGCCAAGACCGCTTGACTAAACTTCATATCAAGGAGTTAACACCCCTCGCTTAGACCAAAATGACTAGATTAAGCCAATTCCGAAAACCATGATTTTAAGCCCGAAGTTTGAGAACCAAATAACACCATAAGTCATCGGGAAAGATTATCCCGCGACTTAGCCAAACAACTACTCAACCATACTAGAAAGATTAAGCATAAGGCTAGAAATGACAAACATATTTAACCGACGAAAACGAAAACAAACTTGATATTAAGGAGAAACTAAAGCATAGCTACAACATTAATAAACGAGAAATTAACAAACGAGAAAGACTTACAAGTGTTCTTGAAGAAATTAACCTAGAAAGCTTGAAAGACTTTAATGGAGGAAAACTAACCTAAACTAACTATCTACTCCTTTACAAGTGAGAGAGAGAAGAGTATTTATAGAAGAGACCCTCTCTCTCCTCCAAAATATCCAAAAAGAAGCCAAAAGTGGAAACTTGCCACTTATGGAAAGTGAAAAGCTGTCAAAAAGTAAGTCGGTAAGTCACCCGTATCAATACTCCCAAAACCGTATCGATACGGTTCTGTTTTGGTTGCATTCCAAAGTTCCCCGTAGCGGACCCGTATCAATACTCCGAAAACCGTATCGATACGCTGAAGGCTGGATTTCTCTCTGTTTTGAAGCCGTATCAATACTCCGAAAAACGTATCAATACGCTGAAGGCTGGATTTCTCTCTGTTTTGAAGCCGTATCAATACTCCGAAAAACGTATCAATACGGTTCTGCTTCCTGGCATTCCAGCTCTTGGGCTTTGTTTTGACACCCGACGGCCCATGGCACGCTTCGGCCACTACGGTTCTTCATCTTTAAACCCCGACGGGTCCCGCCTACTCGCTTGCCTTCAAGGGTTGTTCAAAACACCAAAACAAACTCTCTTATTCGCGTATTACCTGAAACGCTCAACAGATAACCTTACGCGCAAAATCACTATAAAAACTAAATAAACGCAAGATAAAATGACATACAACGGGACTAGTCGCACCAAATATCTACAATATTGGGTGCTCATCAGGTATACCAAGCAAAAGCTGGTCCAGACAAAGAATTTGGGAACAGCTTCAACTTCATGAAGCCATTTTGGGCCAAGTTCTTACATTGGGCAGAAAATCTAGCAATGTGTTCTACGGAAGACTGTCTTCCATCCCCGTGGAACAAAGTAAAATCTGGGATTTTGAATTCCCTAGGGATTTGAAATGTGGTGTCTATCCATTCTGGATATGGCTTTCGATAGATCTGAGGTTGTACCCCCCGAGTTCGAGGTCCACAAACCTCTTGTATGAGACCCATAACTTGGTCTCTTAACACTGGGTTGTCTACGATGAGATTCTGTCCTTGATTTGCCACAGGCTGATCTTGCCTTTCCAAATCATCTTCCTGAACCCCATTAAAATCCCCTTGGTTTTCCCTAGGGGGCCTCCCATATGGTGGTTGTTGCATCCTTTCAGGCGCAACATGAGGCTGTGTATACCTAGGATTTTTCTCTTGAACAGTGGGGAAGGGACCCCTAGCCATTGGCAACTCCTGACGAGAGTCTCGTGGATTGAAATCCCTCCTTTCTGGTCTATACCCTTGTTCTAACTCTACGTCATCCCCCCATCTTCCCAGAACAGGTTCGAAGAGAGGATTAACACTTTGTCTATTCCCAGTATTTCTTGGGACTCCAATGGTAATACCATGATATTGCCTAGGAATCTCCAATGGCTTTGTTGGTTTCACTGGCTCATACCAAGATTGTGGTATGTCTTCAGGAAACATTTTCTCCTTTCCTGGTCTAGATTTTATCTTACCCTGTCCAACATCCTCTCCAAGCCTTCCTTCGAAGGGACTTTGGTGAGTGCTAGAGTTAGCTTGGTTGTTCAGTCCAATATTTGCTGGACTGTTCCTTGCTAACTCTGGATTGGGCAATCTAGTTTTTATGCTTTTAATCATGGCCCTTTGGGTTTGAGCCATCTCTCTGAAAGCTATCATCATTTCTCTAAACATGTCCTCCTTATCATAGTCTTTACCACTAGCCTGTCCCTCTTGGACATTTGAAGGGAAGCCTGTAGGCCCTTGATAAGGAGGCATTTCACAAGAAGGCTCCTCCTGTAGAGGCTCCTCCATTTCTAAAGCCAATGGCTGAAAAGCTAGGCTAGCAGGCGTACCTGGTTCTGCAACCTGCTCTGGCTCAATTTGTTCCCCTGGCTCCAAAGCACCAATAGGTGTACCTATTTGCTTCCTGAGCCTTGGCATTTCGGCACCTTTGGGTCCCACCGGGCGTGCCAAAAATTGTTTGGGGGTGAATTAGTTCAATCAAAGGAAAAGATTGTGTGCGGGCGTGCCAGAAAAGAACTAACTTCACAAATGAAATTATTCTTTCCAATGTGATTTGAAACAACTAATTTATATCAGGCAATTGTGTTATCTGTTCAATTACCTCAACTAAGAGAATTTTTCCTTAAAAATGTCGAACCATGACTACGGGCTGGCTTTTCTCAAATCAAAAAAGATGAATGAACACAAACGAACCTGAATCTAATCGAAGGTAAGTTTGTATACAAACACTCTTAAGACCTTATTGAAACCAACGGAACAAATATAAGCACACTGAATTTAATCGAAGAGAGCTTACAACCAATTGAGATGGTCGAGCACAAACAAACTGAATCGAATCGAAGGCAAATTTGTGCACAAACACTCTTGGAATTTTCCTAAGACTAAGCAGAAATATAAGCACACTGAATTTAATCGAAGAGGGCTTATAAACGACTAATCTCTGGTAAGAGAAAGACTGAAAGGAATAAGAAACTTGAATTTAATCGAAAGTAGTCTTACATGCAAACAAGTCTTCAACTTACAAAGTAAACTAAACTACGTCCTAAACTAAGATAAATCCCTGAGCAATCATATTGAGTATGAGTTGTCAGTGGATGAGTTTTTTGTCGGGGCCTCTATCTTCAACTTCTTCTCTTATTTATAGACGCCGAGTGTGCCTTCGAACTCCACGTCTTCAATTGATGCACATGTTCCTTTTCGAACTGCCCATGATCCCTTGAAATTCGGCTGAGTGGAGTTTTCGAACGGTTGCTGAACTGGTTCCTCTAGAGTTCTTCTCTCTCCACGTTTGCTAATCTCGATCATGGCTGTTTTCTGGATCGTGGGCTTCCTCTTTTTATGCAACGTGAACATGATCACTCCTTCTGAATGATTCCCTGCTTGATTCCCCATGAGACGGAGATTCAATCACCGTTGGATGAGTTTTAATAAGTAATCCACGGCTAAACCTAATTACCGTCTTAATTACCCTTAATTGGGACTCAAACGCTGCCGTCTCCCATCAAAACGATACCGTTTAGTACTAAAATAATATCGCCATTAACCCTATGATTCCATGTATCTCGGGCCAAAATGGGATATGTTCTGATAGGCCAAAGCATTGTTTGATGCCACGTGTAATTTTCTTATTGGGTGGTGTATTTTAAGATGTAAACAGGGGCCTCAGTCGTGTAGTACTGATTATTACCCAATCAAGGGAAGTTAATTGTACTCTTGGCTAGGGCAATTATTAATGGATAATCTCAGAGTATCATATGTGGCGTTATCATATGGTACTTTGCAAATAAAAAATTGCCTCCACAAGTTTTCCCATGAAATATTAGAACAAATAGTCCTAAAATTTTGTTTGTTGGACAAAGGAAAATTTTATAAAGCTCAACGTGGTTACATCGAAGATGTGAAAATATTCTAGGGATGGATTTAGGGTTTGGGGGTTTAATTCTTTGGTTTCTGTTTTTTATGAAAAAGATAGTAGCTAGAAAGTTACAGGGCCTAGTTTTCCAAAATAAACCTCGAGCTTTTTTTCTTTTGTATTTATTCTAAGCTAAAAGCTGGATATTTAAAAAAAGGGTAAAAGTAATAGTTTTTTTACCTTATCAATTCCCACTCGTCGAGATGAACCTACAATCTACAAAAAAATTGATGCAAAACTAATAAATACAAAAAAAGAAAAAGAAAAAGTGAATGGTATTGGATTGACACATAATTGTACTTATGCTTTGTTTAGGGAGGATATGATGCTATTAATTCTTGTTCCTTTTATTTTTGTATCTTATTCAAAGATTAATAAAAATTTCTTCGCCGTTCAAAATATATATATTTTTTTGGAATAAAGGCGAACGAAAAAAGCCTGGACCGTATTGTGGGAAGCTAGGTCAGATACTAAAACAGTAGTAAGGAGTGTACACGCGCGGTATGGATTGGTACGGTTCCCTAGAAAACCAGTTACCGGACCATTTCAAACGGTTCTGAAAAATTGGGAACCAGAACCTAACTGTTACCCAAAAATGACAACCAAGAGGGGGGGTGAAACGGGTTGATTAATAAAAAATCACAATAAAAATTATCTCTAACAATCTTTTACTCAAAACAATATGCGCAAATAAAAGAGCGAGAGTTAGAGAGATAGAACCCGATTATAGTGGTTCGGCCCGGATTTGTCCACGGTCCGGCCTAGTCCACTTCTCCTCAAGCAACTACTTGAAGGTTCCTTTAATCTTCAAAAGATTACAACTTGTAAGTCTTGCGGATGCTTACAAACACCGAATGCCTCTAGCTTTCCCGAGGAGCTAGCACAACCGCAAGAGTTTTCTCCGAAAACCTCTCGAAAACAATAACACCCAAATTCAAACCCGAATTTGGTCTTCTAAGCTTTCAAGTGTTTGACTCAACCACTCGCTTAGGAATTACAAGTATGTGAAAAGATTTGAAACTCTCAAATGACAATAACCTCACAAGGTAGATATGAAAGTGGAAGCTCTCAATTTATACAAAATCTCTCTCAAGATAGATATGAAATTGTTGGCTTGATCTTTGGAATTCTTGCTCTTGAAATGATATGAATTGATATGGCTTGTGTGTGTGCTCATCAATGAGTTCTTGAACCCTTATATAGCCATCCAAACTCCTTTTAGCCGTTTGTAAAGTAATGGAGCCGTTGGAGAGTTGAGTGGATGAACTAGCCGTTGGAACTAGCCGTTGGAGGCCTTTTTACACTGGCCGGTTGACAGAGTGGTCTTCCGGGTGGTCGACCGGCCGGTCATCCGGTGGGTCATCCGGTTGGTCTCCGGTTGTCACAGCTTACTGTAAAGACAGCCGGCTTGTCAGCCGGTTCGTCAACCTGTGGCTCAAAACTTCATCTCAATAAATTCGTTAGTTCATGAATTGAGCTCAATAAGTCTTTGTAAGGTTTAATCATTGAATTCAAGAGACTTATGCATTTGATTCAAGGCCTAGAAAATTAGTCCGAAAAGGACTTAGCAATAAACGATTTTCTTTTGCCAGATAATAAAAACTTCATCATTATAATCATCAAAATAATAAATAGAAATGCATATAATTTTCCAACAAATTATCATGCATATATATTTTTCAACACTAACCAATATATGCATGGAACCTAACCAGAACCAAACCGCAAAACCGGTCCGATTTTGGTTCGGTTCTGGTTCTATCCAATAAGCATCAAAACACTTATTCACAAAATATGAACTCATAAAATTAAAGAAATAGGAAGATAATCTGCTGGAATAGGAAAGAAAGAAAAAAAATAAATGCTTTCCTAACAAATGAGATTTCATCTCTAAATAAATTAATTTTAGCAAGGAAAAGATTAACCCACCAAATTCAAATACATATTTAATTACACACATGTATTTTTATATTTATCTTAGTTTAAACGGTCCGGTTCGGTTCTAACCACGGTTCATTAATTGAGAACCAGTAACCGAACCAAAATTAACGGTTCTTAGTTTTTTGGAACCATAACCTGACCGTAGAACCGCAAAACCGGATAAAAAAGGACGGTTCGGTCCGGATGGGACCGGTTTTACGGTTCGGGCGGATTTCTTGAACACCCCTAATTGTTACCAAGCAAAGCAAAATAATCCGCAGTCGATATGCGTCATCTCCTACTTCCTAATGCCATGTTAAGATACATAGTTGTTACTTGTCAGCGTGCAATTTGTTATTCTCTCGATCACATTTTATTTGCTCACGCTTCGTTTTAGAACTTTCCCAAATTGTTTGCAATTTTTCATCATTAGAAACCACCAAAAAGGCGAAGTTTCAATTATACCCTTGTAGTGTAAAATTATTAAAGTAATTGAATTGTTCTAAATTAAGGATATTTTTGAAAATCTATAAACTTTTCAACCCAAAGTCTTTGAATCAATAAAATTGGAGAATTTTCGCAATGAGCAAATAAATTGTGACAAAGGGAGTATCAGGTTTGACTTGTATATATATATACTTGGTTGTAACGTGTTGAAAATCTTGCAAAAAGAAATTGGACACTGTATGCAATGTGAACATCATTCCTTTGATCAAACAAATGAATTTAACTATATAAGAAAATAAGTGAGCAGAAACCAATGTTGTGGCTGTAGAGGGAGTACTCAAATTTGGTGACGGTACATTGCTTAGGGCGACTGGCAGAGCGTGCTGAATTGCCGTTGCTCCAGTCTTGTTTCAATGATCGAAATTGTTCACTTCATAGAGCTCGTTGTGTAGAATAAGTGTGCCAAAAATCAGCTCGGATAGTATTAAGTACGTCTCATCCGAATATTATTATCTTGAAATTATTAAGTGTACCAAAAAATCAGTGAATTTTATCTAGTGTTTCGGATCTATTCGTTTCAAGATAATAATGTTCAGATGAGACACTTAATGAAATCCGATCAAGTTGATTTTTGGTACACTTGTTCTACACGGCGAACTCTACGAAGTGAATGATTTCGATCATTAGAGCAACGACTGCGATTTACTGTGCACAGCACGCTGTGCAGTACGGGGCTGCATAACACGCTCCTCTAGTCTTGCGTAAGCGAAGTTTCATAGGGAAGCATTTGTGATTGTAGAGGTGGTGACGGATTTTGATGGTGCAAGGGGTTTGGGAAGGAGGAATAAGCTAGAGGAGAGTATCACATTAGTGGGTTTATGTTGATTTTCGTTTGCACAAATCTCAAACAAAACCCGCGTAAAAAGGAAGGTAAAGAACAAAGAAAAAACATAAGTGAAGGGTGTCTCTGAGAATTACTTAAACTATAAGGCCTAGACGTGTAAGTTCGTACAATTTTCTCTCAGAGAGAGAGGAAGAGAGAGAGAGTGAGCAGGCGAGCGCGCGCAGGAAGGTGAGGAGAGAGAGGGAGGGAGGGAGGGAGAGAAGTCAAGAACTCAACGTAAAGAAGCCAGCAGCAGCTGGCCAATCCCGTTTGTCTTCCTCATAATTCATCACAGATCTCTCGCCCCTCTCTCTCTCTCAATTAACGAGCATTAGGAATACACATTTAATCTCTGTACATATCTATATAGATAATATATATACACACCTTCCTCTCTCCACAATCTTCCTTCTCTATGGTTAATAGTTGTCCCGAAAGGTACTAAAATTTCGAGACACCACAATAAAATGGGCTGTTGCCAATCCTCGTTTTTCCCTGGAAAGGACCACCGCCCCGCCCGAAACCGCGCTCGTCCCTCCAACAATGGCGAAGTTCTCCCGGCCTTCTCGGAATTCTCTCTCTCCGACCTGAAATCCGCCACCAACAACTTCGCCTCCGACCACATCGTCTCCGAGGTCGGCCATAACGCCCCTAACGTCGTCTACAAGGGCCGCCTCCACAACCGGCACTGGATCGCCGTCAAGAAAGTCACCACAATTGCCTGGCCTGACCCCAAACAATTCGCCGTACGGATTTCTCATTTTTGTTAATTTTGTTTGAAAATTTGGGCTAAAAGTTTTGAAATTAGGACTAATGTTTTTGTTTGTTTTTTATCTATTGGAAGGAGGACGCGTGGGGCGTTGGCAAGTTAAGGCATACGAGGATTGCCAAGTTGATAGGTTACTGCTGCGACGGCGATGAGAGGCTTCTAGTGGCCGAGTTCATGCCCAATGATACTTTGGCTAAACACCTGTTTCACTGTACGGTTGTATTATATTCAATTCTTGGCACTCCAATTGATTAGTATTACTTGTTAACTTCGAATTTTGAGAATTTATTCAATTATCTGGTGTCTTACTGTGATCAGTTGATAGAGGTTTTTAGTGTTGGTTAGTTTGTTGCGTAGCTGGAGGCAGTTATGTGATTTAAGTTTTGTATTTAAGACTCTAGTAGGGTGCATTTCCTCGTAGACATAAAACGTAATGGAATGATTGCCGTGAATTCGGTCGTGTTGAGCTTGTCTGAAGTGTGTTCCATACTCTATCAAGACTCGCTTTTTACTTGTGACAGATGACATGATAGTGTAAGGGGACCGTATGGTGGCAATGCTTTTCTTTCCACCGTTGCATACGATGATGATATGGATAAAGAATTTTCTTGAATTGGGCTCGATTAATTACCCTTATCGTTTTCAAGGGTTGTGGTTTCTGCAGCACAAGTTCAATGGTAGGGGTATTTGTTTTATTAAGTATTTTAATTTGTTTTGTGCATGTGGAAAGTCTAGTAAATATACACCGACTGTGAAAAAGGTCCATCAAACATCAAGAAACATGATGTATATGGTATATCACTTACTGAAAGCCATTACACTTTTACACAGTACCTGGCACTGGAACCTCATGCTTGAAGTTCTTTAGAATGCTGTGTCATTTGCTGGTGATTTAGTTCTAGTTCAGGACAAGGTGACTTGTACTAAGAAAAATTAGGGGTGAATCTAAGAGCATCCCCATTGTAATAAGCAAATAGGTGTGAATAAACAAATTTAACAACAATGCTCAAAAAACACCCCACATTGACAAATCTTCTAGCAAATAACCAAATTTCACCCATTCCATGACCAATCTTAACAACTTTTACCAATAACCAAACTCAATACTAAATAACTCAAAAACACCCCACATTGGAATCACCTCATCGAGATGAATATTTTGGTGTGGTCGGGTGCGTGATTGGAACTCGTTTGCGATTGGACAAATGTGCATTGTGTATTATGGGTTTTTTTTTTTTTGGGTTAGGGATGCAAAAATAACCAATGTGGAAGTAGATGTTGTTAAGTTTGATTATGGACTAAATGGATAATCAAACGCTGATGTGGCACATTTTGGTTATTGGTTTTGATTATTACCATTGCGGATGCTCTAATACAGTGAACAGAAGCTGGATTTATGTGGATCCCTTTGGGATTCAGGGTTTTTTTTTTTTTTTAATTGGGGGAAATCGGTGTTGCTACTGATGCTTTTCTGTTTGGTGGTAAATGTGATGAAATGAGTGTATAGCAGAGGTGCTTTGTGGCATTACATTTGCTTGTTTTATAGATATGTTACTTTCTTTATCATGCTTAGATAGCTTGTTGCATGTGTGGCCATGAACACAGCATGTCACATATTTGTTCGTATGCCATGTTACAGCATGCTTGTGAACGTAAACACACCATTTTGTTTAAAATGCCCCAAAACTCCATCCTGTAAAATTTCGGTCTTTGGTTGAATAGCATTTTTATAAGATGTTACCTCTCTTAATCCTGTTGCTAGGGGAATTGTTCTTAATATGTGTTGACAGAGGAAAGGTGTTACCTAGGAGTAATAAAAATGGAGGATGTTCTTTTGTTTCTTCAACTTCTAAACCAAGCTAGTACTTGTTTCGCAGGGGAGAACCAAACTATTAAGTGGCCCATGCGTCTAAGAGTTGCTCTGTACATTGCTGAAGCATTGGATTATTGTAGAGCTGAAGGCCATCCGCTGTACAATGACTTGAGCGCATATGGGGTTCTCTTTGATGAGGTGTGGTAATGGACTCAAGCATGAATATATACTCTTTGTTCATCTCTGGTTGAGAATATTCTCTCTGAAAGGCTATTGGTTATTTGCTTTTCCTTGGGGAGACATGTAGTAACATCAGGGTTGGTTTTGCCAGAATGGTGATCCCCGGCTTTCATGTTTTGGCCTGATGGAAAACACCAGGGATGGAGTTGGAATGCTGGAGTATAACAGAAATGGTAACTTCTTGATTTAGGTTTTATTAAGTTATTGCGCATCTTTGTTGTAATGCTGGAGTTGGATGGCAATTGTTTAATATGTTTGTTGTGGCAAAAATTTGCTTGTGATATCGAACATCATGTCAAAAGGTGGGCCAAGCCCCATGTGCATGGACAATGAAGTAAGAAGTCTGAAGCAACATTAGTTAAGCTCAAAGATTTTGTAAAGAAACTGCCTAGGAAGGAGTTCCAACTGAGTAAACTGGCATGTATTATATGGTAGTCGGTAGTCAAGGTGCAAAAGTAAAAAGCAACATCAGTGAAGTCTCAATGAATGGTAAATACGGCTTCAACAACTACGGAGGATTCCACAGTTTCTGTATATCTACTGTTTTCCATACGCCAAGTAAGAAAGACTCAGATGCTTATTAGATAAGAATGGTGCAGCTATTGGCCTATCGCCCTGATGGGCTTCTACCCATGAAAAACTTCCCATATATTCTACAATGTTCAATCTGAAACTTAACTCATAAAACTCACAAGAAACATAGAATTGAAGGAAAAGAAGACAAGATCATTTATTACATCATTTGCATGTGCCGATTTTGTTCAAAATAACTTTCTTCCTACAGATAAGGTGATATATTGTTGTGCAATTATTTCCGTAAGTCGGCCAATATGAACGAAATCCTCTCAAAAGAATGATTATGTATGGCAGTAACTATCTCATTTGAGCTTGAATCCATATATATGGCAGTAACTATCGCATTTGAGCGTTGTAACTAATTCACAATCATCAGAGAAGAAATCCTCCCACATGAACACGATGTTCTACGTGTTGAAATATAATGAGGCATTGACGTTTGTGAATGAAATGTATTCCTAACCTTATGAATATCATGTGGATAGCAAAGCGAAGAACGCCTTGACTGCATCAAGTGTGAGTGTTTTTTGGTTGTGAATAAACCAAACCAAGCCAAAGTCCCAACCAATTGGGGTCGGTTACATGAATCGGTTCTCTCCATTGGGCTCTGCCAAGGGTTTCGTCAAATTCATTATCGGATTTACGTCATATAGATCAATTGTGGTTTTAGTCAACCCTCATTCGCATAATACAAGGATGAATCAATTAAGTCCAATTCAAATAAAATAAAATCAATTGAGTCAGTTACCAAACGCACAACCTCCTCCTTCATCCGGGCTTGGGACCAGCAATGTAGTTGATAAGACTCAAAGCATGAAACAAAAGGAGTTATTGAAAGCCCTGAGGATGTGGTAAGGGCCCAATAGGAGGGTACATTGCTGAAGAGTTGCAGTTAAAAGAAGTGGAAAAGTTGTAGTACCTTGTTGACATTGAAATTAGTAGTTGGATAGTCTACTATCTGGTACCAGAATTCTGTTTTCCTGATTAAGATATGCCTGGTTCTGAACTTGCAAGTTACTGATGTATATTCATTAACTTACGTACTCACCTGTGGTTTTGAGGTTTACCAAAATGAATTCTATGCAGCATTTGATTTGGAGAAAAGACAGATTGGTAAAAAGTAAGGCATGACATAATTATCTTGAAAGGCACATAAGTAGAATGATTGTAATATTAATCTATAGTGTGCCACTGCCAAGGCACATGTTTTCAAAATGTTGTGCAAATGCAGTAATACACCCACTATTTGTATGTATATAGTTTGTATTGGGCATTTGGTGGTAAGGGGATACAAGTGGTATTCGGGTACTATTATGAAATGTTGCTCTATTTTGATATGTTGCATGAAAGTTTGTCGTGGGCTTGCATGACTAGCTTAGTTGTTAGTACCAAGTATTTCAGCCATAGAGTTCATTGTATGCCCACTTACATGGCTATTTGTAGGAATGATCACTCCAGAAAGTGTTGTCTTCAGCTTCGGGACTCTGCTTTTGGATCTTCTCAGTGGAAAGCATATTCCACCCAATCATGTAAGTGCCGTACCTTGTTAATCTGCAGTCTTGTGAGTTGTCATAATGAGCCCGTTACGTAAGGGTTACCCAATTGAGCTAGTTAGAACTGTTTTCAATGAAGTCATGGAATAGAATCGCTTGTTGGTTAGATGATGTTATAACTGAAAGCTGCTTGCTTGAGAGCTTGCTGAGTCCGATTCATCCCTTGTGTTGACTTGCCCAGTCCTATCAAACCTCATGCAGGACACTCAAAGAAAAGATTGAAGAAGAAAAGGTCCTAGGCATCTGCATCCAGACCTACATTAGGAATCCGCACCAAGGGGAAGTAAGGGCAACCGTACCAATACTATAGTACTTTATTCATTCTGTTTATAAACCAATCACCATAGGTAGATTCACTTATTCATTTTTTTATAATCCTCTTTTGGACCATTAGAATTTTATGATTTAAGAGGCTGAAGGAATGGGTTAGTTACCTTAAATTGTCAGGTGAAAGAAATGATCCCTATGAATGGCCTTTCTAAGAATATCATCTAATGACATTCTTTTTTCGGATCTTGTAGAATTTTATGTAAAATGTGTTACTTGTCGTGAACTTAAAATTGGCATATGTCAGTGATTCCAGTTATGACTTATGATCTATAGGAGACTAGGGGGAGATATAGGTGTGAATCACTTCTGCGGTAATTATGTTGGTGCATTGGAACCTTTGAAAACATGTTGGCGTACCATGCCATATATAGTTTTAATTTCCAAATTCCAACCATTCATGTTCACTATGGAAAATTTGAGTTTTCGATACCTTGAGTACTAGAATTATACTGTGTATGCATGCATGCAGGCTCTTGATATGATACGTGGCAAAAACATTCTTCCACTGATGGACTCACATTTGGAGGGGAACTTTTCAACTGAAGAAGCTACTGTGGTTTCTGACCTGGCCTCACAATGTCTGCAATCTGAACCTAGAGAGCGTCCAAGTACCAAGGACCTGGTTGCAACACTAGCCCCACTGCAAAACGAAGCTGACGTGAGTCTGCTTTTCTAAGGTTCTAATGCTTAAAATGTCTTTTCCTTGCACCTATAGATTACTTTTGTTGAATGAAATCTACTTGTAGTTTACCATGTTATTACATAGTAACTGTGCCTCATGCAATATCGTGTTAGGTCTCGGACAGATTTCTTATGTCTATTGGCTCCTAAAACTTTTTAAATAGAACGTCTCTGATGCTTTTTGCTACCTGTATTAGCACGCAGTTTGTATATATTGTCAGATTGTTCGTTTTTGTCACCAATGTAATTGTTTTACCTGGACCTGTATCTCATTGCTTGTCATCTGTTTCTTGGTGAGAACTTAGACGCAGAACTTGCTCTTTATACCGGTTTCCTCTGAGCAACATTGTTTGTGTTTCAATTTCTTTTGTTTCCTCTTTATTTTGGGCAGAGGTGATTGAAATTACAGTAGTTAGGTTACCTTCATTTTTTTTTTTTGGGTTCATGTAACTCTCTGGCTTTACGTTCCTATGTTTTTATTTTGTGTTTTCTATTGGTTCATTGGAAAAGACTTTTCAGAATTCATCGATACATTGTGTCATTGTTGGCAGAAACCAGCTAGAATCAGTAGGAATAACAAAGCCAGCTCAAAGAATTCACTAATAAGTCCTTGATATAATGTATCCTCTGATTAGACCTGTGCTTAATTGCTTAGTTTGTGTCTACAAGATCAAATAAGCTTTTTTGAGCATTCGTGGTCACAATTCTTTGTGCTGCAGGTTCCATCTTATGTGCTGCTGGGAATTCCAAAGCACGAGGAAGCAC
This sequence comes from Rhododendron molle, assembly GCA_025413875.1. NCBI lineage: Eukaryota > Viridiplantae > Streptophyta > Magnoliopsida > Ericales > Ericaceae > Rhododendron > Rhododendron molle. The sequence goes on along the minus strand of CM046394.1, from coordinate 44,378,511 downwards.
CACCTAAGCCGCAGCCTCCTCTTTCTCCTATGGCCGATGCCTGTTCAAGAATGGACCTCACAGCGATTCATCAGATATTGGTGATGACACACTATAGGGATGATGAAGGAACCAATGAGGTAATGAATTCTCTTAATAGATTTGTTGGCGCCTCCGGCCGTCAGATGCCACAATAATTATTTACCTGGATATTGATTGGCACAGCTATCATTTCAAGAGTGGACCCAACAGATGAGAGATATGCTGGATGCGAGGAAACGTGGGGACTTGGCATTTCGTGACAAAGATTTCAAGAATGCCATAGACTGTTATTCACAGGTATATTCTCGGTTATGTACTTTGAGAATATTGGTCGGGTATGCCCTTGTGTGCCATACTTCGTTGCTAGTTGATGAACAGCGTCACAATGGCGCTGATGAGGGTTTCAAATGCGAAAGCTGAGGTCCCAAATTGAACAGTTTATTGCTTGTCGTACGTTGTGCTAATTTCTGTGCTTTCCTGGTTTTATGAATCCTCTCTCGACTACTAAATGACCCAATGGTGGACCACAATTTGCTATGGAGGTGCTAGGAATGTATTGTAATCCCCGTGTACCATATTGTTGGTCTTGTTTGGGGATTCCAGCTTTTTAAGCGAACATGCAATTGATCTACTTGAACTTGAATATCCTAATTTGTCCCCACATTTTCCCCTTTCAAATAGATTCATAGCTATTTATAATGGATAGTTTGTACAAACTTATTGCTTTGACTTTTCACAATAGTCAATTTTTTTGCGGAAGAACCAAGAGTATGGGATGGAGAGACTACATAGTTCTTGCTTTACTTATCATGCTTCTTAATATAGGTTAGCGGCCTATTACGGTCATAATCTTGCCTCTTCTGATTTCCTTGTGCAAAGTGTCACCCACCGTTCATGTCGTCTACCATCATTGTGGCTCCCTTGAACATACAGCTGTGTTCCTTACTTCGGGTCATGGATTTGTGTAGGGATTTATAAGAAATGAAAAGATCGAAGAAAAGTAACAAGTATAGAAGTGCAATTCATTTATATGTTTCTCTATATTGACTTTCGCTCCATAAAACCCTCCACGGAGAAATGAACTAGACATACTCAAAGAAAACCATAGCTTCAGTTGGAGAAGTACAAGGGGAAGAAGTTACTGCAATGTCTGTGCGTGCCTAACCTGATCTTTTTATTATGTTCAGTTTGTTGATGTGGGAAGCATGGTTTCCCCAACTGTATTTGCGCGAAGGAGTCTTTGCTTTCTTCTATGTGACCAGCCAGACTCAGCCCTCCGAGATGCAATGCAAGCACAATGTGTCTACCCAGACTGGTCCACTGCTTTTTACATGCAGTCTGTTGCCCTTGCAAAGCTAAACATGCACAAAGATGCCGCCGACATGTTGAGCGAGGCTTCTGCGCTAGAAGAAAAAAGGGTACGAGGTTGTAGAGGGCCTTGAAAAACTCCCCATGTACATTTGTGTTTTTTGTAATGTAATTCTTGTTGTAAGCGAAATTCATTGGGTTTTTATGTACAATTATTTATTTCCTGATATTGATTATGTCAACTTTTGCTTTACTTGGTCTATGGCAGTTGCAATTATTTGTGTTTTTTTGTAATGTAATTAACTTTTAGATTATGAATTTTGACTCATAGATTGTAGACTTTTGTTTATAATGAAAATACTACTACTCCGTAGTATTTAGATGATATGTGTAGAATAGATTTTGGAGAAAAGTTTTGTGAGTTAAAAATGTACATTCAGAATTCAAATAGCTCCTCTGTAGGTGCATTTTTATTTTTATGTGTTTTCTCGTTTATTTTGTAGAATTTGTTCTAAATAGTCTCCTAATACTTAAAGTGCAAAATGGGGCGGTCGAACAGGGCCAGTAAGAGAGGGAGATTATGACTTATATAACTTGAATCCCATACTGTTTCTCTCCCATTAACCAATCCAGGCGGGGTATTAATGGGAATTTGAACTGGAACAATACTAAAAGGGTGACCTATCAGTTTTATGAAAATCGGTATGTAGCAGCCGGTATGACGCGGTATTCACAATCTTGGACCAAAAGGCACTGCAGTACGTATTAGCGGAATGCAGAGAATTCATTGTTACTTGAAACCACGATACTCAATATTAAACGAGTTTGAAAAATATCACTGCCAAACAATTTTAAATGAGTTTTTTTTTATTTATCAAACTTCTACATGGAAATTATCTTACCTACGAGTGATTTCATAAATGCTTTACTTTGTCATAAATGCTCTCTTTTGGAAAAATTATTCAGTGGTTATACACACTAGACTCAACCATTTTTGCCCCTGGGAACCCTTATGTGGCGCCTCAAGCCTTATCATCGTCACATATTTTATGAGTTGAGTTTTGTTTACCTTCCACTTAAGAGGATAAGCATTACCCTCCTTTCTATTGGTTGAAATGATGTGGATCGCACCACAAAGTGATATCATACTTACCAAAAATTATATTGCATGGGGGAGACCTACACCATTTCAACTAATAAGAAAGAGGTTAATGGTCACCCTCTTTTAAGGAAGGTGAACAAAATTGCACTCCATATTTATGTTGGGGGCCAACTGTATAAGTGTCTGAACTCTAGATGAATGTGTGGAGAGGAGGGCGCCTACAACGTGGCTGTGCCCCAAGGGCAGTGAATAATCTATCCCTCTTTTGGTTACAGATGCCCTCCAAGGCTCCAACATGAAATCAGACTTTAAAGGGCAGGGTCAAACAGCTAGACAATGGCAGCCAGCAGGGCAAGGACTAAGCAACCCTGGAGAAACCTTCCAAGGTTGTTTCCCCATATTTATTTGGGACCAGTACTTAGTGATCTGTATCTGTATATAGAATTGAATACTAGATTTTATTCAATGCTGATTAACCCACCAACGAGCCCGTGGTCGTCATGCTGACTCGATCAGTGCCATAATTTACTGCTCCTTCAGTCTCTATTAAACTGTCCTGTATTCAATATTCTACTATTTTAAAATGTCCCAAAATGATTGTTCTTTTTAAAAAGTCATCTTAAAAAGTGTGTAAATTTCCAAAAATTAAAAAAAAATTCAAAGTAGTTTCCAATAAAGGAATAATATTAGAAATGTAATGAAATTTTCTAAGGTTGCATGTCTCCTTAAAATGCTAGATTTTCCATTCGGGACAATTAATATGGGACGGACGGAATACAAGAAAGAGATTCTATATATTGCAGGGAAAAAATAATTAATTAATTCACCTTTTCGAAGTCTGTATTTTCTTTAGACTTTCAACTCTTGTGTTTACAAATTAAGGTGAGACAACAAAAAAAAAACAAATGAAGAACAACGTTACAATGACAAAAACATTTCAATTTAAGTACTTTTCTTTTCCTGCGCGCCCATAAAAGCATCCCATATATTATATCTTGAAAAAGAAATTGTGGTTGTAAACTAGTATCGTATTTGGATAGGACAGTGGCACACATACAGATCAAAAATCACAAGCAAACGTACCCCAACCACTTAATACAAGATTGATCGAGATTACTGTATGTACACGTACAGGATATTTGTATGGAAAGGAAAGGAAAGGAAAGGAAAGGTGGGGTTAATTGAATTCCCCTTTGTTTGTTTTGACAGTAGTACTTTTGAGCCGTGGCGTGGGGTACTTACGCGAGACCCCTCTCTTCTCCACTGGTTTGTACGTTTTCCCTTCAAAATTACTCCACTGTACACCACAGGATATTTGGCCGGGGTTGGAACCAAAGCAAAGCAAAAGAAAAGAAGGAATGGTCCATATCGGATCATTACCCAAAGTGGGCTCCTTTCCTTCGGTCGTACTACGCGCGTGTAATAATTGTGATCAGTAGATTCAGCCAGCCACAGAACAGGCTAGTACTATTATTCATCCTCCTCTGGGTCTGGGCTGAGTCCGTCCGTACATATATGGAGCCATTGGCGGATCCTATTATTTTATGAGCCAGTCTATGACCACCTCAAAACGATTGTTTGCTCGTAATCCCAATTGTTCTTTTTACTGATTCCCCGCCCCCTTTTCTTCCGTACTACTCCTACCTAAGAGCAACTCCCATGGTGATGGAAAACAAATTCTATACCCATACTCCCGTTCGGAATGTGCAAAATCTCGCAGAGAGAGAGAGAGATGTACCTATCACTAGTCATTATCCAACCACCATTGAACTTGCTCTAATTGAATTATGTTAACCACTCATCCTCCTCGCGGAGTAAGCTTGTTTGTGGTCTCCCAATCTACAAGTTGTAATAGTCTTTGGGTCAGCTATCTTCCTAGTTAGATTTTGAATATCATCAAGACCATTAACATATCAAAACCAAGTTGATCGAAAGATTCGAAACTCGATAAATATTTTTTATGCATTTATCTTATAAAATAAAATAATACTGTATATTTTTATAAGAGATGAGAAACTCTTTTATCTCATTTATCTCGCAAAAAAACACATGCCAAATTCATATCTACCCAACTCTTATCAACATGATTTTTGGTTTAACCAGTGCAGTCGACAAAATGTACACAAATGAACGACTCCGATAATTTTTGAGACCCAAAAAGAATCTGCAAATAGCCCAACTTGAGGTGCAGTCTCCAAAGGGCACGATAGACTAGTTGCCTTCCCCATATCTCCTTCCCCTTTCATTAAAAGGCCCATAAGCAAAGAAAATGACAAAACAAAGCACACTCTAATTTACTTTATATAATTCTAAATACACTTTTCACATATTTATCTGTACTTTCAACATTTTTTTTCATCCTTAACAACAATCAGTGGGCTGTTTTTAGCATTTTCCTTGACTAAAATCTAAAATGCTCTCCTTCGATCCTTCTTCGATCATGAGTTCATGAAGATTATTGAAAAGGATAAAATTATATAAAAATTATATCAGAGGAACATCTTCTTAATGGCCTTTTAAAATTTTCTTCAAACCGCAGTTTGACAATTTTACGGTTAAAATTGAGTACTTCATTTTCTCGTTTAAGGAAGGAATAGACTTCTCTTATGCAAAAGTTCAGATCAATTAGATAATGACATTCGTATGATTGGAACATATATATTACCAAAATGAAATAGCAATTAATTAAGTTTGGTTTTCTTTCCATTGAATTTTGTTATGGTAATTAATTACTATTTATTCATGGTAACATAATCACGATGATCTACCGATGTCTAAATTTTTGAATAGATGACTATCATGACTTCTTCGATGGTCTCTACAAGTTGAAGACTAATTCCAAACGAACGAATAATTGAACGCTAAGTCGATTAATGTTTAGTCTCATGCGTCAGGGATAACTGATTTAAAAGCCGTCGGATACAAGTGAGACGTACTACGCAACTTCAGTCGACACATCTCTATTCAAATCTTTATGGGCATTTCCAAAGCTGTATTGTACTATCCGTGGACCATTTGATTTGCGCGTTTAACTTGCCTCGTTCGTTCTCCACGTAATTGCAGTAAGAGAGTAACAAGATAATATGGCGTCACGTGCGAGATTTTTCGCCATTTAAAACCCATAGTTGTGAAACACCAGCGCCACATCATCATGGTTTCACCATCCAATATCTCCCAGAAAAAAATACTAATACTAATGGTAAATAAAAATAGAAAATAGAATTAAGGTGGAAAATTGAGCTTTCCTGCTAGCAGGACCATGATCATGAGCATGCGCAAGCAGAAGAGACATAAAATGAACTAATTAAAAAGCGCTTCTTCTTTTTCTTTACTCGGAAAGAAAATGATTTTCACACTCTGTTTTTATTTATTTGCATTATTTTATTCACATGAAATTATTAGAAATGATAGTTTGGTACTTTTATACAGACGAAGACAAAAAGAGAAATGCAAATAGATAAGAGGGAGTGTTTAAATCATTTATCCCTCGAATTGCTTTGGCTTAATTTGTTCATTTTACATTTTTAGGTATTTTAATTTTAATAGTGGGTGGAGAGAGAAATAGGTTAATAATTAAAAAAATGGATAATGAATATAGAGAGATAGAGAGAGAAATAAAAATAATAATTAAAAAAATAGAATAATAATTGAAAAGAAAAATAAAAATAATAATTAAAAAACAAAACTAAAATGTGAAGGGTCTTTTTTATGTACATTGGTACGACGCATATATATGATATATAAGATTAGAAAATTACAGATTCCATTTTCATCCCGTACAAACAGCTGACACCCTACTACCCTACACTACCTAAAGAAAAAATATTGAGGATGACGACATGGAGGTCTTTTGCATGCAGAGAAAGAAAGGGGATTGCTCTCTCTCTCTCTCTCTCTCTCTCTCTCTAACGGGCTATTTCAGACTGCAAGAATGCGTTAAGCTCCACTTGCTCGACCTCCCACCTTGCCTTCGCCACTACTCCGTCGTGCACTGGCACGTACTCCTGCCCAACCACCACAGACAAAATTCTGAGTATTTGGTTATATTTTATTTAGTTTTCTATTGAAATCATATCATAATCATAAAAAAGAAACCAGAAAAGTATAAAAATATAAGTTAAAATTAAAGAAAAGTCCAGATAAGAGCGAGTCATAAAAGATGGCTCTAAAAAGACTAATGACTACGAGAAATATATCTTCTTGAATTTTCTTGTTTTATTGGACTTCTTGCGATTTTTGGTTAATTTAGGATCATCCTAACGAATGAGATCTTAATAACAGAAAATTATGAAACGAAATTAGATGCGGAATTAACAAACGTTCAGATAAACAACCAAGTGCCGATTTGTTCCATAAAAACACATCCTAGTTAAATTAAATTCTGGTCCCAAATTAAAGTGGTAGCTAGTGTGCTAGTATACCTCTAGTTTCTGAACGAGTTCAGTAGCTGTGGGAGCCGAGACGATAATGTGGCGCTGAGAGGGACTGATGAAGCCGTCGTCCACTGCTTTATCAATGAAGGTGAGAAGGTAATTGTAGTAACCCTCCACATTCAGCAAACCCACCTGCATTTTTTTGCTCACCAAACGTCAGTTTTCCTTTTTTGTGAAATACAAACAAATACTTTATATTACTTTCCATTTCCAGTTAGACATGCAATAAAGATTATGAGAAAGTCTACGCACACACATCTAGAGCGTAACTCCGGGCACAATCGTGTCCGGAGTCGATGTTCGATGTACGTGGATCTGTGTGCATCGAACAATTCTAAACAAAAATTGTGTCCGAATTTGTGTTTTAAATTAAAGTTGCGTGTGTAACATTGCTCAGAACAAAAAAAGAGGGAGATGAATTGGGGATTTTACTGGCTTATCGTGAATCCCCAGCTGGGCCCATGTTATGACTTCTAATAGCTCTTCGAGTGTTCCATACCCACCTGATTCATCCACACAGTGTCAATTTAGTTAATAGTCAATTTAGTGTTATTTTTCTTTTTCTTTGCAGTTGAACGTATAAAAACTATTCAGTATACCTAAACTAAAAGACAACAAAAATTATAGAGTGGCAATACATTTTAGGAAATGACTTTTCCACCCCTTTTATTCTCTTGCACTCTTTTTTATTTTCTTTATTCAAAATTACAAAACTACTCATATTACTTAATTAACTTTTCACCGGCCCATAGAAGCCGAGCAAAAAACACTTTTCACCTATAGATATGCCAATGGGTTTGGCCAAGTGAGCATAAAAAAACAACCAATGAGTTCCCGCTCAAGAGGTCCCGAATTCGTATCCCACGAAAGCCAAACATTCCAAACCTCGAGGCTATTGAAAGTTTATCCGGCACTGACTCCGGTTGTAAACTTCAGGGCTCTGAAATTAGTCGAGATGCGCTAAAACTAGTCCGAAGATCCAGTAATCACACAAAAAAAAAAAAAAAATCATCTATGGAGGGTAACTTTGTTATTCACATGAATAAATACGACAAAATGAGTAAAAGAAATGACGATTGCAGCCGGAAATTACTTTTAGGAAAAAATTGTTTCGTAAGCCGGCAAGACTTTCCGCTGAACAAGTTGATATAGGGGTACTAGTAGTTTTTAAAAAGATAAAAAGACTATAAGCACAAACAGGCCTTGTTTTATTCTATGAGAGAGAGAGAGAGAGAGACCTGGAAGGGCAATGAAACAGTCAGAATGGCGGGCCATTTCTGCTTTCCTTTGATGCATGCTGGCTACAGGTCTTACCTCCCCTACTGTTTCTCCAGTTATCTAATCAATGAATCAATATAAATAACTCAAAGAACTTTTTATTTTTATTTTTTATAATTCAGGGGTGTTCGGGCGGGCTCAAAAGAACTACTTTGTCAGGACGAGGGTTAAAAAAAATCTCAGATTATAAATAGAATATACCTCTTTGCACATCAGAGTCTTGGGTATGATTCTGTTTGCGGAAAACCAACAAACAAGGAAAATACATCACATGAAAATGAAGAACAAAAGCTGCTTAGCGATCGAGAGATTAGCAATTAATTAATTAATTAATTACCCCAAAACATGTCCTCCACCACGATGAACTTCGTGAGCGATCAACCCCATTAACCCAGCACTTCCCCCACCATAAACCAGATCCAACTTCCTCGACACCTGATTAATTTCACAAATCGAAAATCCGCCAAAACAACTAATTAGGTCTTCAAAAAACAGAGAGGCAGAAATAGGCTTGAAATTAACCCCTTATGAAGCTACATATATATGTTTGTAACTTTGAATTGAATGTATATATATGTACCAACCAGCTCTTGCCCCAAATCAAGAGCAGCTTCTCTGTAGCTACTTCTGTTCCCAGTACTACTCCCACAAAACACACAAACCCTTTTGAACCTTGACTTCATTGCTAATTTCTCTTCCATCTCCTCTCTCTCTCTCTCTCTCTCTATAATGTTGAAATGTTCGCTGTTTGGATAGATGAAAAGCTAGAAAGAAAAGAGTGTATTATTCCAGATGGGTATTTTTCCCAATTGTTTGGGACTCAAAAGTCCGAATACCAAAAAGGATCACGGAACAAAGGTTATATATAGATAGACCCCAAAAGAAAGCAACGACGATAGGATTGTTCAAGGAATCCTGTAGTGCCACGTACCCAGTTAGTTTTGCAAATTTGTTTTTTCTGCTTCTTCTTTAGACTAAAGTCTTAGTAGTATTATGCGGATCCAAAAAAAAAAAAAAAAGAGGTCTTAGTATTGTAGTATATCAAAAGAAATAATAAGAATATTACTTCGACTTTACTCTATTTGATTGGTTTGCAAAACGAGGATTTAAAAATAATACATTTTCTTTAAGAAAAAACTCAAACTTTTTTAAAGAACTCATTGTGATCTCTAGTAAATTGTTAAAAAAAAGATATATATTTTTGGTTATTTTTAAGTAATTGTATTGCTAACCGGAAAAACATTTTAGAACGAGATAGTACTATTACTGTTTCACACTCCATCCGTCCCAATTTGTTTGCTCATTATCAGAATTTTTCCATTTTATTGACCCAAAGTCTTCTAGTCGAAAAGTGTTTAGATTTTAAAAAATACCAGTACCCTTTTTGCTTGGTTTTGTGTTACGTTGGTATTTCCTTCTACTCAAAACTGAAGGGGTACAATTGAAACTTTGTCCTTTTGATGATTTCTAATTATGAAAAATTGTAAATAATTTGAGAGAGCCCAAAAAGAAAATGTGAACAAACAAAATGGAGCCGATGGAGTATTTATTTTTGTTGACAAGGACCTGGGTAAATGTCGTAATCCTAGGAATTAACTTAAGTTAGGTTCATATTCATCACCAACAGACAAGGAGGCAATCCCTATAGTCTAATATCCCTAGCTTATAGTATATGTTTAAGTCTTATAAGTAATTATCTGTTTGAATTGATTGTATAATCAATACGATTAGGAGGAGTCAACACGGCAAGATGAAAGGAGCAAAACAATTTTTTTTTTTATAATTGGAGATGTCCGGACCTACTTATTCGTACCTCGACTAATTTCGGGTCCTGACACATATTACCTTTCTTATATTCACTTGGCCGAATCCCTTGAAGTTAAAAGCAAAACATATGTGAGAGGCTCACGGTGGGGGCACGTTGAAGAAAATGCTTGCGATATAGGTATATATGTTAACAGCCGTTTGATTTGTGTGGGTCTCAAGTGTATCGGACAATTTCAAACTCATATGTGTTTGAAATTGTATTTACATACCGGTGACCTTAGCACTGCTAATTGTAATAACATGATGCAAAACTGAAATAGAGTAACAACGTCGATAGGGTCCTTTTGCCGTCTTCTAAACTAATTACACCATTTATTGCATTAGATAATTATAATCAGGTTATTTATATTTACTAAATAAAAAGAGAGAGAGAATGGGATATGATGTGGTCGCCCCAATGCAGTCTCTGTCACTGCCTCCATCGGTCTGTGAGAGAAGGAGAGTGCGCACATGTTGGAGGCCCAATTTACGTGGGAGTAACGGTAACGAGTCCACCATATTACTTGGGCCCAATATACATTGAATGATCTATATATCCAATTGTATATTAAGGTCCAACTCTTTTTCTGTTTATCTGATGTGGGACTCAACGTTTACATATGTTCTAACAAATCTCCCCCTCATGTGTGCACCGAACATTGGGCCTTAACGTCTCTCTGCATCCAAGCTCCTCTTTGATTTTGATCTACTACTCTCAATCCTATCTCCCGAACTGGGCTTATTCTGCACCCACTCCATCGATTCAGAATCATCTCATGCAATTGGAAGCCAACGTGCCTAGTCATCGGCACTTATGCTCCCCCAAGAGAACTCCATTTCAATGGTGCGCTGAGAGTCTTCCCATAGATCGTCAGCCATCGGCTCTGATACCACTTGTTAGGAGTTCGTCCGATGCATCAACCCCGCCACTGCGTGCTCAAGGCCCAATTTGTGTGGGAGTAACAGCAAAAAGTCCACCATATTACTTGGACCCAATATACATTGAATCACCCATATCAACTAAGTCTTGTAAGTGGTGTGCCATCTTATTGTATATTAAGGTCCAACTCTTTTTCTGTTTATCCGATGTGGGACTCAACGTTCACACATGTTCTAACATCGTGCTCTCTCTCTCTCTCTCCATCCATAGGTTGGCAACATATAGGGGAAAAAAAATAGTATGATATTTGCACTGTGTTTTTATCATTTGTACTTTTTTTTCCTTTTCATGTAAATTTATACGGAGTAGTGTTTTTTTGTACCAAAAGAATGACCGCCCATTAAAAAACCGGCACCATCACGGATTTTTGGTGTATCCGAAATACCTTGAACCCCACTAATAAAAAAGGGTTCAAATCATGGGCTCGTGGAAGTTGATTTTTGGAGGTTCATGGGACACTTGGCAAATTAGTTCAATGCAATTGGCAAATTTTCCTACAAGCACTTGTCGTGCATGTCGCAGAGTAGGGGGTGCTGATGGCTTATGGCAAAGTAGTAACTGCCATTTTCGTATCGTACCTATAAAAGGAGAAGACCGAGATCATTGGAAAGCCCCTTCAAATACGTAAACAACTTCAAGCTCCGGCTTCAAATATTTTTTTTTCGGCTTCGGCATACTTTGTTTATTTTTATGTACTTTCTGTTTCGGCACGTGTAACTTTTATCATTTCCGACAATAGAGATCCCGAGCATTTCCATTTCAATGGCGTTATTTACGTTTGAGCACCGCGCTCATCTCTTCAATAACCCCCCCCGAACATTTTCCATTTCTACGACATTTACAAGGTTTGAGTACCGTACTCGTTCCTCTCTACTTCTTCTACATCACTTTGAGGAGATTATGAAGTCCTCTTCGTTGAGGCAAAAAAGAACTGGCGGTGGATTTCATGTACTGTACACAACTCGCCTGTTCGAAGTCAGAATCAAGCTCTGTAGCCTAATTCATGCTTGAATCACGTCACGGTCCTGACACGCCTGCACATTCAATCACATGGCCAAGGCGTATGTTTCGCTTTTTTTCCAAGGGAAACATATAGTAGTATCAACCTTTGGTTGATTTTTTCTTTTTCACATGAAGGGGAAATGTAGAAAATACATGTAAATATGAACAAAAAAAAGTATTGATGCTAAAAAAAAGAGAGTTTGAGAATCAATTCTCAAAAGAGAAAGAGTTGTCATGTTATATCAGTCAGGATCAAGTCAAGACCTCTTATGGTCAGAACCTTCCATTTCCCAATTAAATTTTGATAATCCGAGCCGTTCAATGTATTGAGAACGTAATTTTACGAGTACTCTCGAGAATTTGGCAAAAAAAATAACTGTGATGGGCTGGAGTTGAGCAGTTTTTTATTAAGCCGTTCAATAAAAAACTGTTAGGATGAAGCCTTTTCTAGTCATTTTTTTTTTGCCAATTTCTTGCAATTGCCCTTAAAATTACGTTCTGAACACATTAAGCGGCTTGAATGCTGACCGTAAAAGGTCCTGACTTGAACCGTACTGATGATATATATCTGTTGTGGTGTTTTGTAAAAGAACTTTGGGTAAGGATTAATATGAACTATTTCAATATATAATATGAACTATTTTATAATTCTACCTCCTGAGCATGAGGGCAAGGATTGATTCCTACCGTTTTTACGACACACAAAGACACAAACTTATTGGTTTTGCAAATTGCTAATATATATATATATATCTCGAGAAGATTACAATGTATGATAAAGCAAAATGAACCATTATAGAACGGCATATTGAGGGTATTGGCCAATATTTATCAACAGGCATTGAGAGTGTTCGAACGGGCGCTGAAGATCAAATTGTCAAGGCTTTCGTACGAATATGTGTCTTCGTTGCTGATCAAAACACGACTAGGATTACAAGACTAGAAAGGATTAATTATCTTGACTAATGTACATGTATACTAGCTAGCATTCAATGTGGCATATTGATTTTAGTTTGCGAAGTCTAAATCGGTTTAGAATTATAGTCAGAGTTTCGGTAATTGGTGATGTTAAAAACAAAGAAGTCTCTATTTACCTAGAAGGGGGGAAAAAAAAAAACTCTTTGTGGGGGTGTATTGTTGCATTTGCCTTTCTTTAAGGTCAACCCTTTGATCTTTGATTCTTGTGGCAATTATCGTCAAGGTGATATTGTGCCATGTTTATATATTGCTTGTGTTGGGTTTGTGATGCTTAAGTGTCCCAAAACCTAGACTGCAGTAGTACTATAAAAGGTGATATAAATCCTTAGATCACTTTGTTTGGTTGAGCTTTAAGAAAGTTATTTTTGAGAGTTGAGTGGTAATGAGTGGAGATAGATAGAGAGAAAGATTTATTGAAAATTGTGCCGAGAGTTGAAAGTTATTCTAAAAAATGGGAACCAAACACTGAACTGTACTTCTCAATTTTAGTTGTGAATAGTATCAATTGCAACCGGGGAACCACCTAAAAATCTTTGGCTTTGTTCACTTGGGGTTTTCAGAAGGGTTAAATATCTACTTGCCCCTTAAACTAACCAACCTTTGTTTCTCCTCCCTCCAACTACCAATTTAATACCGCTTCCCCCTCGAACTGCCAATGTGTTACTCCATCCGTCGAATCCCTCACTTCTGTCCAATTCACAAACGGAAAACTCAAATCCTCACCCTTCAACTACCTATTCAAGGCCATTTATGTCTTTCTTCCTCATATGTATCTCACAGTCCCTTTCTTCCTCTTCTGTATCTCACAGTCCACCCCCATTCCAATTCATTTCACCCTCACCCTCTCCTTCATTAACATGTTCCTCTCTCTCTCTCTCTCTCTCGACAATGAGCAACTCTAGCAACTCCAGCCCCCATCTCAGCCTTAACCAAGGGGCATGCAATTCATGTAACGCCCCGAATTTTGGGTACGTTAAATAAACATTTTTATTGAATAAATTAAGGAGAGTCTAGCTCATTATTACAACATAGTTCTCACAAGAGTACTTTTATTCAACAAAAGAGGGGATAATCTAAGGTTAACTACTGCTCCGCCTCTTCCTCCATCCTTGCAAGCTCCTCAGCTCCGAAGGCCTCCAAGGTGTACTGTTCATGCTGCTCATCTATAAAATCTGACACATTATACCAGCGTCACCCTCAGTATAATATGTCAGGGTCACCAAAAAGGTAACACCGTGAGCTACAGAAACTTAATAGAATAATCCAACCCGCTAACCCATAACTTATAACACGAAGGTACATAGGCAATTACACATGCTCATTCAACAACATAATTAACAATGACACATCCGTGTTCATTATCTTGCCTACGTTGGTGTCATGCCTTTCTTTGTTTCTCCTACGCGACTTATCGTAAACCGTGTCACCATTTCCAAATCAACATTTTGAAAATCATTTCTCGTTCTTTGTTACCAACGGGCTACCAAGTCCAGCCACGTTATCAAATCTTGCATTGGCTCCTCTCCGCGGATAACCAAGCCCAATTACCAATGAAGCTACCACGTCCGGCTCCGTTAGCAATCTACACAATGGACTACCAAGTCCGGCCTCATTGCGGTTTTCGCAAGTCTACACAAAGGGCTACCAAGTCCGGCCATTATGTAGTTTCAAAAATCCTTTTTATCCATATCAACCACTCCCTAAGTGTCATGTTTCTACTTTCCGGTTCTCGTGTCTCGTAATCATGCATAGACTCCGCGGCGGGACGAATCACTTTAAAGTAATCTTGAAACTAAACTAGCAAGATCATCCAATTCTATTTAATCATGCTTGTTTACAACCACAAGTAAGGCAAGCAACATGCTATCATGCTTACAATCGTTTAAAAGGTCAAAATACGAATACTTCATTTAAAACAATACTTTATCCTTTAAAACGACAACGTATAGCCATCTTTTTGGAAGTTCAAAACAACACATGTTTATTGACGAGTTCATATATAAACAAGCAACTACCACGAGATCGAGCAATCAAGTAGTCATAAGATCAAAGTAAACTACGTAAAACAAATCATCCTACACATATGGCTTCATGCTCATACAATACAATATACTTAGAGGAAGTAGTTAAGAAAAGTCTACATTAATTCAAACATGCATACAACTATACTTAGGATAAGTAGGTTCGAAGAACTCTACACTAACATAAAATCACGTATACTTAGGAAGAGTAGATCGAAAAAATCTACCTTTCTTCTTGGCGGTAGAAAAAGACTACGGAAATACGACGGAAAGAAAGTCGGCACTCGAACGGCGTAACGGCTTACGATACGCTTCCGATAGCTTCGAAAGAGAAAGGTTTCCCTCGAAACTAGATCGTAACCTATACTACTACTACTTTAGGATCGAGGTGGTGGTCGTAGGGTGGTTTAGTGGCGGAGATGGAAAGAAAGCTCAAGAACAAGCTAGAACTACTCAAGAACACTAAGAACTCTTATGCTTTCAAGGAGAGAACTTGGAGATGGGAATGGTGTGAGTTGAATGAGAAGTGTGAGATCCTATTTATAGGCAAATGGGCTCTCCCTCTCCCTCTTTGGCCGGCTGCCCTCTCTCTCTCTTATTCTCAATTTTTAATTCCAAGCAAATCTTGCTTCCTTGCAAGAAACATCCTAAAAACCTAGGCTTGCATGGCTATGGTGTGTACCATGGATTTGATCATGGAAGATTGATCAAGTAAAGGGATTTGAATCAAGTAAAGAAATGGGGTTTGTACAAAGAAGGACAAGATTGGATGGCATTGGTTATGCTTTCACTTGAAAGCATACACAAACTAGGACAAGGATGACCAAGCAAGGTCAATCAAGGAAGCAACACATCACTCTCTCTCTCTCTCTCTCTCTCCATCCGTTCTCTCTCTCCCTCTCTCAATCTCTCTCAGCCTCTCTCTCCTCTCTCTCTCTCTCTCTCCTTGGTACAATGGTACACTAGATATATATATATATAAGATATGGAAGGACAAAGGTGGTTGGATTGGAAGAGTGAAGATTTAGGCTTGTAAGGATTGTACAAGATTTACCCTAGTAGAAAATGTATTTAGGACAATTTGGTACATAGATTTGCTAGGAAGAAATCTCCAAGAAATCAAGCAAAAGTCAATGGAAGTACAAGAGATCAAAGGTACATTTCTCTCCCTCTCTTTCTTTCTTTCTCTCTCTCTCTCTCTCTCTCCTCCTCTCTCTCTCGGATCTCTCTCCTCTTTCTCTCTCGGTAAACTCTCTCTCTCTCTCTCTCCCACTTGTACTTGCATGGAAGATGTATATATATAATAATATATATATATGTACTATGGGTCTTTAATAAAATCCAAGTTTCCAAGTAATTTAGATTTTATAAATATAATATTACAATACACACATGTTATATACAATATTATATATATATCTATATATATATATGCATACAAGTACATATAAATATATATATATACACATGTACCACACAATCTAGGATAGATATTGCCAAATCCTAATTAACTATTCTAATGCTTTCAAAGTACAAGTCCTTATAATATTAACCTAATGTATTAATTCTAGTTTATTCAATTGACACACATGGAAGATCTTATTATTATATTAACCCTAATACTTGATTGGCAAGTATAGCTATTATCCAAGGGGTAATAATTCCCCTAACCTTCTTTATCCAATGGATAAAAGAATTAAAGTACTTTACAAGATTTTCTAATTAAAATAACACAATACACATGTGTTACTTTCAAAAAAATATTTATATATATATATATATATATATATATATATATATATATATATATACAAGTACACATATAATATATACAAACAAGTACTACAATATCTAGTCTAGATATACCAAAATCTAATATCTATTAAACTAATCTACTACTTTCAAGTACCAAGTCCTAAATTCTATTTTAATCCATTACACACATGGCCAAATCTAGTATTTTAATAAACTTAGTACTTGGTTGGCAAGTAAAACTATTATCCAATGGATAATAGTTCCCCTAGCGGTTAATAACCAATGGTTAAGGATTTCCCTAGAACTTATCGTTCAATGGTTAATAAATCTCCTAGCGGTTATTATCCAACGGGTAATGCTAGAAAGTCTAATACTTGAAATTAAGCACTAAGCTAATCTAATCTCGTACTTAGGAAGATTAACCAAGGTTTACCTATTGACCAATGGGTAAAGGAAACCCTAACGCTATTGTCCAACGGATAAATATTAGCCTAGCTTTTATCGTCCAATGGATAAAGACAAAAAGGGTAAAATGGTCCATCTAGGGTTAGGGTAACCTAATTAGATTTGAGATCCAAGTGATTAGGTTAACAGTCTATTAGGAATCTAACTAATTGGTTAAAGACTAACGATACTTAATCTAGGCTTTCATTGCTCGAGTGGTATTTTGGTTTTATTTAGTAGGAAATCGCCTAATAACGGAATATTAAAGCCCGACGGTGCCAAACGCCAAGGCAAGGCGTGAGTGTGGCCAAGGTAGCCCGCTAGCAAAGCGGTGGCCAAAGCGGCCTGGGCGATGGCAGCACGCTAGCAAAGCGGTGGCCAAAGCGGCGTGAGCATGGCCAAGGCTGGCAAAGTAAAGCGGCGCCCGTTAGCAAAACGGTGGCTAAGGCGGCCCGTTAGCCAAGCAGTGGCCAAGCGGTGGCTAAGGTGGCCTGTTAGCCAAGCAGCGGCCAAGTGGTGGCCAAGGTGGCCCGTTAGCCAAGCAGTGGCCAAGCGCAAAGTAGTTGGCTGGCGCGTAGCCAAGGCAAGGCGAGAGCGTGGCCCAGGAACGCCAAGGCAAAAGCAAGCCGAACCGACGCCAAGGCAGAACCCGATGGCGCCAAAGCGAGCAACCCGACAGATGACCGATGCCTAAGCGAGGGACCCGACAATGACCGACGCCAGCGAGGTAGGCGACAATGAAGCCGACGCCAAGGCAAGGCAGCGCGACAGTGAGCCGACGCTAAGGCAAGGCAGTCAACAATGATGACGCCAAGGCAAGGCAGCGCGACAGCGAGCCGACGCCAAGGCAAGGCAGGCCCGACAGCGAGCCGACGCCGAGGCTAGGCTGTCAAGTCAATGGTCAAGGCAAAGACTAAAATTTAACCACTTTGGCATTGATGCAACGCTCTAGGTTAGGAAAAAGTAACTAAGCCAAACGGTAGTTAGGGTTGCTAACTAATCGATTGCCATGTAGGATTTCCAGTCGAGAAATATAATTCTAGGATTTTACTACAATTACCAAGTAACTATACCAAGGTCTTAATAGGCATACTCGTCTTTAGAAAATGACCTTAATGCCCGGGCGATGAATACCAATCTCCTAAGTCATTAAACCTAATTACAACGGATTATTAATCGCTAAAAGGGATTTATAAAACAAATAAAGAATTTTCAAATATAACAACAAAATTTTTATAAGTCAATAACGACCGATTTTTGGATGTTAAAAATGAAATCCAAGTATTAAAATAAAATTCAAATTTTTAGCGAAATTTTTATTGACAAAAAATCAGGATCGTTACAATTCACAAATCTGATATAGAACAAAACTTGTTCAAAATAGCGGCAGGAGACAATGTAGGAACAAAAATTCAATTATCCAATATATGAAGATGACTTTTTATTTCAAAAAAGCCATCACTGCAATTATTTCGCTAATTCTTTGGAATGTAAATGATTTTCGGATTTCATACAGACAAATTGCAAGTGCAAGTTTTTTGACTGAGTTGATCCTCCACCTTGCACAAGAGGAACAGATTTTGAAATGTAAATGATTTTTGGATCTCTCTCTCTCTCTCTCTCTAAATTTTTTAATCCAGGTTCTACGTTTTTTTTTTTTTTGGTTGTAAAAAGGGGATGAAGGTGTTTTGGTTGCTTCAAGTTTTAGGGTTTCACTTGGAATACCAGATTACCCTTGTTGTGCCCCTGTTTGCCACAAAAACCACGCTTAGGGATGAGGGGTTAAGTTTTCCGTTTGTGAATTGGGCAGAAGTGAGGGATTGGATGGATGGAGTAACAAATTGGTAGTTCGAGGGGGAAGTGTGTTCAATTGGTAGTTGGTGGGGGAAGTAAACAAAAGTTAGTTAGTTTAAAGGGCAAGTAGATATTTAACCCTTTCCAGAACCATCTCATCTCTCTTACCATTGTTTTCAATAATTTTTCACTCCATTTATGTTTCATTTTTCTATCTATCTATCTATCTATCTTTCTATCTATCTCTACTTATTACCCAAAAATCTTTGTCAAACAACCCCTTCGTGTCTTTTTTGCTGTCGTTTTTTAGTTGATTATTCTTCATGCGTCAAGTGTTGTGATTGTGCCGATGTCTCCACGCACATGTATCAATAAGTGTTGTGATTGTGTCGATGTCTCCACGCACATGTATCAATAAAACAATGTGTCCCATCAGATAATAAATAATCAGTTCAAGAAGATGATCAAGGACAACTGCAAGTTTAATTATATAGTTTATGATTAATTTTTTTAGGATTGATCAAGCTGCATGAAAGGTGGCTCGTCCGGACATCTAATCAAAAAAACAAAACAAAACAAAACAAAACAAGAAAGTCTTGGAATTATGAAGCAAAGGAAAGCTTTAATTAATTGGGTCACTTTAAATTCCTGCATTCCAAAGGTACACGGACTAGTACCATTTGGGAGTTATGACTCACACTAGTACTCCACAGAGCTAGCTGCAGAAATACTCAAGGGTCTGCATGGCCGGTTTACAAAAGTAACATTTTATTAAGAGAAATGAGAGTGAATCCAACCAGAAGTTGGAACTGTACAACCAGAGGAACAAAGCTCGATAAAACACCTGATGGCCCTAAAATGTCCAAATAAAACAACAGACAACACATATAACCCGAAAAATCTAAAAAATCCAGATAAAATAATAAAGTCCAGCCCAAAAAAAAACTCAAAACGTAACCCTAGCTCAATGTTTCCTCTACTTATTAACACAATGTTTCATGTCCCATATACATATTTACTCTTGTGGTCAGTTCCTTTGATTTGACTCAAATTAATTATTTGATCAGATTGTCCTTCGTATGATATATATATATATATATATATATGTATATGAGTCTTGAATTTTCGTTTCTCCTGTAGGATAAGGATGACATAACTGATATATACTGTTGATTCCAGAGCTCTCGCCATAACTTGATCAGACTTGCCGTTTGATTTTAAACTAATTTAATTTGATCACTTCATTCACTGGAAAAATGTAATTAATTTGATTAATTAATTAGTTCATTCAGTGCATCACACATGACATATTTAGTTAACCCAACCACTTTTCCACCAGTAATTAATCTTGTACATGCATGGGGATAGATTCCTTTGCATGAACAAAGATCGATATTCAAACTTCGAGTTGCCTTTGGATTTTTAAAAGGCCATTTTAGCTCGACCCGGCCGTATGGAGTCCATGGACGTACAGAAATTACAATTCATTTTTGAAAAATCTTTACCATTCAGATCGAAGGAGCTTTGGACAACCCATTACGTAGCAGTTGAGCAGACCAACTTGAGTATTAAAGCTAATTACTTGAAGATCGATTCGGGTGATTAAACCAAATTAAGCATGAATACATATATATTTTTTTAATTTTAAATATCGATCGAGCTCATATTAATTTACAGGTATATTTCAAACCAAGCATAAACAATCGTTCCAGCTCAATCATTCAAGTCATTTATGATTCTGATATTCATGAACGCGAATCAAATTTATGTTCTATATCAGAAAATCAATGCATATATAACGATGTAGCAAGCTAGCTATATATATGTTTAATTTCAGAAATGTGTTTTGGAAAAGGTATGATTACTTGTGAGAAGGTACAGTAAGAAAAATGAGTAAAACGTGTTTTTGAGATGCTAAAATTTGAATACTCCAGTACTTTTGATTTAAAAAAAAAAAAAAAAAACTGATAATAAGTTATGCACTTTCACATACATTGCTTGAGTAATCCTCTATGAGCTCACAGGTTTCATTTTCACGGAGGTCAAATATTTTAAATCTTGGAGCCACTAGGGATTAAACTCGGTCATTAACTTCATAGTCCCGGAATTAGTCGAGGTGCGCGCATGCTTGCCCGAACATCCGGTTATGAAGAAAAAATTGCTTGAGTGTAAGTTTGAAAAGGATTGGTATCAAGTAAAAGGAAAACAAAAAAAAAGAAAAAGGAATCTTTGAGGAAGAGCTTCCTCGATCCTAGTATGATCTTATCCCCATTTGGACCACATTTCCTTATCCTTGCCTAGCTTTATTCTTCGGAATTAATTTAAGCACGCACCCACATTCCACCCCAACCACCAACACCATCAAGGTTCGAAAATAGATACAATTAATAATATTCCTTTTTCTAGCTCTCTCTCGTTTTCTTCTTCAAACTGTGGCCGACTTTTCTTTTCATTGAAAAAGACAATGAAAAAAAAGAGTGTTTTCAGTAGCTTGTGGGAAGAAATTAATTTTAGATTATAGCTTTGGATTTGAGTTTTAGGCTACAAATTTTGAATTTTAATGGAAGCAGATAAACTTGTTTACGAGAGCCATTACTTTACGGTTTAAGTTGTAGCAAAACTTGAGATTTTAATCTTTAAAAAGTTATTGTAAGTTTTTGTCAAAAAATCCTCAACAGATTTTAGGATTCTATGAATTCCTAGAATTAAAGAAAATTAAAATCTGATTCGGAAGAAGCTGAGTTTGTTGTGTTTTTCGAGCCAAATTTTAGATTCTGGTGTTTAGGAAGGGTTTTAATTAAATCTTTTACAGCATTCAACACCACATCCGCGAGTAAGTTTCTAAGCCGTCTCAGGAAGTAACATTATGCAATCAAATACATAAAGACACTCCAGGCCCAACAAATATCTATCTTCCAAGAGTATTTGACAAAGCATTTGTGGAGCATTCAGTGAGGATCCGGAGCACAGATACATAGCCACACTACTCCTACCTCTCTGATATTGTGGTGTGGAAATTTTCAAAAATGTCTGCTCACGCGGTCATCTAATTTCCATGGCTTTTTAGTTGTGAGATTAGTGGGGAGAGAGTGTTGCAAAATGAGAGGGAATTGAAAAGGGTTGATTTTGGTCCCCAACAAGAAGAAGTAGTTTCCGTAAACAACTTGTCTAACTTGAAGAGACAATGACCTCCACTCTCATGTCCCCTTTCCAATCCTCCAATTGCAATGACAATTTCACAACCTAATAAAGTAGTACTAGTAAGTTTGTAAAATACCAAAAGTACCCAATTAATGCAAAAAGCCCCGAGGCGCATCCTACCATAACAGTAGGATACATGTGGCTTTGTATAATGTTATCCAAATTAAGTAATTTGATGACAAGAATCATGCATTTCGTGTACAGTACCATTAAACTCCATACTTAAAAACAGTGCAAGACCTGTCACCCTCCCGTGCGCTTGTGGTGGTGGAGGTAGTTCATGAAGCAAGAGGGTGTAGTGATGAACTTTTGGGTATTATAATGACAATTCAAGACCAAAGTTGAATGAACTAAGGAATGGTTGACAATCTTGGGTAGGCGAAGTTTCTCTTTTTGAGTAGTTCAAACTTTTTCAAAGTAGCATAGGGACTTAAAGACATTTAGGCACAGCCGTTTCGGAAAGGGTCATACTCTTTCAAACAAATACTGCTCCACTAAAAAGTGTTTTCCTCTCAAGTAGGTAAGGGCATGCAAACATTAGTTCTTCCCATCTCCATTCTCCAACTTCCCCCATAAACTGCCAAAGATTCCTTGAACCAAGACAATTTCTCCTCCTAGAAAAGAGAAAAGGTTGTGGAAAAAAAAAAAAAAGAGAAAAGAAAAAGAGGAAGAAAAGTGGAGTAAGTGGAAAACGACAGATGAAAGATGTTGAGTGGCACATCTGAATCTGATGTAAAACCACTTTGAACGTTAGTGCAAAACCCTCTTCACCAGAAAAGAAAGAAATTGCAAATTCTTCCGTTTCATTATTCTATTCAACGCAAGCTTGGAAGCAGAGCTACGGGACCTCCTCAGAGGCTATGAATTGAACCAGGACCAAGGAATGGCTTCGGTACAAGTAGAATCTGACAACTCCAATGCCGTGCAAATGATTAACGAAGGTTGCTGTCCTAATCACGGTTTCAACTGGATGCACTCTAAAACATATCTCACACGAAGGCAACAAGGTTGCGGACAAGATGGCGAAAATGGGTGCTCACCAAGATGATCAAAGGTGTTAGGTAGCCATATTTGAGGTTAAAAAACAATGTTGTTACAAGATGGTATCTTTAATGTATTTGCCATCCCTATTCCATTGATTCCCGTGGCTCAAAAGTGTGCTACAATACTAGAGCTTCTAATGAATAGTTACAATTGCTGTCACTAAAAAGATTGAATTTGAGAAAGATCAAACAAGACAGATGCCCTTAAAAATGAAAATATTGAGCCTGTTATTTGATCGGCGAAGGCAACCGGAGTGGAATTACATAACTACTTCGTCGCCGTTGACACAGCAATTAACCCCCCTTTTTGCTCAACAGCCCTCTATTATGACAAGTAGATAATTGCAATTGTTAAAAAAATCCAAATTTATTTACATTCGCCAGAGCCAGGGCAAGATGTAGGTCCAATTTTACAGTTTTGGGCTGGATTTAAAGACTCATATACCAATAGATGCTGATGAGTCCAGTCTATTGCAAGAATTTCTGGTACACACTCCTAACCCAACCTATAAATCTCAACACCAGATCTTGCAGTTGCATTTGCCTTAACGCACCGAAACCATACCCTCGATAGATTTTGATGCTCTAGGGGAATTAAAGACCAGCTAATACACTGATCACTGATTCTCCAACGACCTCTCATCCATCATCAACAAGGGGTCCATGAAAAGTCATCGCTGAAGATGCTCATAAGTGAAAACAAGTTTGATGCTCGTCGTCTCCAGAAAAAGAAGTTGAAGAATGAGATGTTGAAGAGGTAAAGGCATCAAGAGCAAATCTATCATTTATTCTGATGCATCACCGATAGACGGAAAACTTGTAATGGTTATTGATGAGCAGTAAGGGAGACAACCATGGCTATTCTGGGGTCGCTGGTATAGCTCATGTCAATGCCTAGTCCTAACCAGAACTCGAATAGAGGAATTCTCGTGAGGATGTTCGTGCAGGGATATATCACGAGTTTGTGGGGTAAAGAAAGGTGCCCAAATTCAAGAAATTTACTGTTTTAGCAAAGTAAAAAATGATCATAGCTTGCCCCATTAACATGGCCACAAAATATGTTTCCAACTATCATTTCTAACCTCTAGCGTGTCCGCTTCGGTTCGAAAGTGTGGAAATCACGGAAAATATAAGGTATCTTGTTGCGCATACTTCAATAGCAATGATTTTACAAGTTCATACCATTTCCATAGCAATGATTCTCAAGAAAATAAACAAGGAGTACTTTAGCTACTCACAAGCAAGTAAGTCAACAAGAGTCTGGACAGCAGTAAAAATACATCATGTTCCTGACAAATTATCTTCACTATCACTTTATTGAACACAATTCAGCAAAGATGTTCAACATATTCGGTCATAACAGCAACACACTGGCAGAGCACCATATGCTTACCAGTTTCAGCTTCTCAATGGGATGCCTGAAAGCAACATACTAAAGTTGAGAGAGAGAGAGAGAGAGAGAGAGAGAGAGAGAGAGTCATCCAGAATGACAAACATGTCATACAAATGCATCAAATACAACCACAACGTATGACTAACCATCCATCCTATTTATGTACCTAAAAGTAATTTGCAAAAGACTTTTTGAGTTGAAAACCAATAGTATATAAATGCATTGCATGACAAACCGTACAACAAATTGAAGAAAGAGAACCAAGGAAAGCTTGCGAAGAAGAAGAATCGACTTTGAAGCTGCATACTAGACCAATAGAAAGAAGTCCAATTCATTTAGCCACAACTTAAGATGAATGTCTGTACAGTCAAAGCATTTTAAAGAGAGTAATGAGAAAGATGGTTTTTGGATGATTCAATTATCTTCTAGGCCTACGGAGACGCTGAACTATCAACTCCATATGCTGTTGATGTTTTGCATGATTAGAATTCTTTATTTATACATGATCCTGAAAAACAAGACAATCTTTAACGAGACGGATCAGAGACACTTGTGAGCATAAGAAAATCATTCTGGTTTCAAGTATTAATAAGCAAATGAAAACAGTATGAGCTTCTTCTGCATTATGTGGTTCTTACAGGCTCAACATTCACTTGAGATTTTCTAAGGTGAAACAATAGAACATATGCAAATTACCTCGTGGCCATGCCCATGGTCATCGGCATGATCTTCATGGCCTTCCCAAGGGTGTCGCCAACCCTAAGAACAAAGAGACCAATTAAGGGAAAACAAAACAACGAAAAAGAATACATTACATAACATTTGGACAATAACAAAAAGAGGAAAATGGAAAATGGAAAATGAAACTCACCAAGACTACAGGACCATCTTGCTTAGCCCTATAGAAAACCCAAAACCTGAAACATGACACCAACACTCTCAGTAAGTGAGCCTGCTAGATTGGAAATGCAAACTGGGTGAGGGTGAGGGTGTGGATGTGGATTCAAAACAGGAACAAAACCATTGCAACTGTCAGCTGAACATGTAAGAAAAACACACCGAAGAAAAATCATGCAAGGAAAAAATGCAACCTTTAAATCCTCAACTTCATAAGCTGCGCAAAGGGCTGCCCCCTCTTCCTTTCTGTCTATTTTATCTAGCATTGATACTTGGTTTCGAAATTATTACTTGTCTGAGATAATAACAAAGACCTGACAATAATGGGTACCTCCCAAAACTTACATTATCCTCCCTTGCTTTTTACACTAGATGAAGGGACCTCTCGTTAGTCAAATTTAAAGTATTTAGGGGAACTGGCTGATGCAGCCATTCTGAGAAACTATTACCTTTTCTCTTAATGGGAAAGATAGAAGCATATATGCTATCCCCAATACCAAACACCCATCACATCATCGACCTTCACAACCAAACACCACCTTTTATTCCCCCTTCCGCGAACTAACTCGACTGCTACCTTTCTCTGTCTTGTCTGATCTCTCCCTAAATTGCATATAGAGTCAGTCAGATGCCCCTTAAAATCCTTACAATCCTTACAGACCTAACTGATAGCCAAGGGTCATGCTACACCATGTCCCTTCTAGAGCACATGGAGACCGTCCTGGCATAAGGCACTGCTCTAGAAAGCACTGGGAGAAGAAGTGTGAGAGCTGTCATCAATCAAGCACTACTCTAGCATGCATCTAGATGTTCAATGTATAGACTAGTGCCATCAATTGCATCTCTGCTAAGGGATACTTGGCCAGTCTGTAATTCCATAAGAAAAACTCCAACATCATAAACATAGTTTTCAGACGTAACAAGCTCGTCGCAGTAGTACCTCGTTTTCAATATGAAAATAACATACAAACATCTGACACTACATATAGTTTACTAAAAGAGAGAAAGGAGATGAATAGTAGCAGCTATGGAACAGTAGTGTTTTTAAAGAGGCAAAAAATGCAAAATATGTCGAAAACAGGAGATATAAATGCATTTAAGTCAGAAACTACGAGGAAATCTTGCAGGTGTTGCCCTTGCCCAACAGTTCAAGTTGGAGGTCAAAATATTGTCAGGGCAAAGAATACCCTAAAGAACATGAAACCATTTAATTATTTTAATTCAGGGACACATACCCCCATTGGTTTTAGAGATTGTGCACTTTTAGTCCACACAACTGGAGAAACAGATCTGCTCAGACTTTCTTTACCGATATTCCTTCTTCCAGCATCAGCACGCTCTGGCTCCAAGACCTCTTCAACTAAATTGTTTGTTGCTCCTTTTTCTTTACCTCAGATTGTACACCTAATTGTTCACTTCTTCAAAATATGAGGGACTATGAGGCTCCGTTCCAGAACGCAGTTTAAGTTCTTATTTTTTAAAAAGGCAATTTCAAGCTCAAAAATCAAGGGTTTATTGAAATCTAAAAATATGCAATATGGATCTTGTTTGAAAGATCTCGATGAGATCTTTTATATGATGCAAAAAAAAATTGAAAAAATAATTTTCATTTACATTATTTTTGAGTTTGAAAATGTGAAATAAGCTGCTTATTTTTTAAGAAGGTTTCTGGAACGGAGCCTGACTGTCACAGAGAGATCCTAGAGTGTATCTTTAAAAGTACTATTCCTAGAACTCTATGCAGTCCATTGAATTTCGTCATCCGTAATCAGAGGAGCTCTATTTAGCTCATTTCTTATTAGTGTCTACCTTTAGAATGGAGGTCAAATAAGATTAAGTAGAGAATAGATCCAGCTGATATCCTGCTGATTACAAACAGAGCAAGCAAGTCTGCCTTTTCTTGGGCTGTTTGAAGCATTACCCAAAAAAGTATAAACTTGTTTTCTCTTTGAGAGTCTTGTTACTTTTGCAGGGCAATATAGATGGCATCATTTGGGTTTCTGAAAATGCCTTGCCTGCCATGTTTATTATGAGGATTATAAGCATATATACTTCAAGTTTTTTTATTTTTTGATAACCAAGAGACTAGGCCAGCTTTCGCGCACCTCAACCAATCTTGGAGGACCATAAACCCACCGTCCACTAGCGGAGGGCCCATTAGCATATACTTCAAGTTGACGATTCAAAAATCCCCCTAATAGGCCTCTATCAACAGATTCATTACTGCAATTCTTCATGATATATTCGAAAAGTGCCCGTGGTACCTCAAAA
Source organism: Rhododendron molle (assembly GCA_025413875.1). Lineage (NCBI taxonomy): Eukaryota > Viridiplantae > Streptophyta > Magnoliopsida > Ericales > Ericaceae > Rhododendron > Rhododendron molle. Next base: position 44,350,824 of record CM046394.1, on the reverse strand, counting down.
AATTATAATCTTAGACCACTTCACACTCATTTGGCAACTCATACATAAAAAAAGGGAAATTTTTCCTGTTTAGGTAGTGTTTGATTAGTTTGAATGACTTTGGGAAGGAATGGAATGACGATTCCATTCATCACATGTCAGAGTGAGCATTCCAAGAGAATGAGTTGCAGCATCTAGCAACTGACACCAGAAAGGCTCATGAAAAACCGTATAGTGGCAACTGAACTATCTACACTTCCATTTCAAACCTAAACGCAAACTAGTTATTCATACCACTAGAATGAAAGGATTTAATTAGTAAGTAAATAAAGACATCGAGAATCCCGACCAAGAAACTTAACAAATCTGCCTAAAACCAACAATCTTGGACTATTCGCATTCAAATCCAATTGAAGCCTAAATTAGATTTACAAGCCCTAAGAGAGTAAAGGATGCGGATCTGAGGTCATAACGATACATGAATCAACAATCAAATCCAGATACGACAACAGCACGAATCGACGATCAAGCTAAAAAATGGTTTTTTTGTGTGTGGTTCAGATAGATAATCGAGAAGAATTACATGACGTGCGAGCGAGCGAGAGAGAAAGAGAGAGGAGTGAAATTAGGTTACCACATCATAGCACACATGCCCTTTCCAGTGAGACTATGCCATCGCTTAGGGTGAGGCAATGTTAAACCCTTGTATGTTGTGCTCGGTCCATCTCCTCCATGTCCTCCTCCCATCTTTCTCTCTCTCTCTCTCTCTCTCTCTCTCTCTCCAGTCGCTGCGACTTCCTCCCAGAAATAATCTGAGGTAAAATCGACAGAGAGAAAACCAAGAGGCCCAATATCCGGCTTATAGAAGCCCATCATCAGATGGGCCTATAAACCCATATATCGGGCCTGTGTAGGTAAAGTGGATCTGCTGTGCAGCCTGTGCTGGACCTGGTATTTCAGGCTAGGCAAAGGGGCCCATTGGACCTCACAACCTCCCTTTCCAAGAGAGGGAGAGAGAAATAAACTAATAATACAGTCGGTTTGCTCCCTATACAATAGGGGTTTGATTCTTGAAGTCAGACTGTAAAAAATTAATTTCTTATAAATTTTCTAGTCTCAACATGTGGCCTTCCTATGATCAAACGGGAGAGGAAATTAGTTGAGGTCTACGTAAACTGATATGAACATTCCTAACAATCAAAAAAGAAAAAAAAAAAAAAACTAATAATGTTGATAGCTGACCAATAAAAGTAGTTATCCACTTTCCTGATCAATCACCAGCATCACATGCAAAAAGAATTCTCAGTCTCCCCCTATTAGTCCCAAGGGCTAACCTTTATTAAAAGTTTTTTACTTTTTAAAATCATGTACTAACCTTTTATTTCTTCCTTCTTTTGTATAGGAACATGTTTAAAAGATTGAATCACATCAACATCGAATAAATAGAAAAAAGGTTAGATCTTAATAAACAATTGGATTGCTTTACAAGGCTTAGCTTTTTAAGTAGATATGAGTCATTCAATATATATTAAGTTCAGGTGATGTGGTATGGATCCCATGGATATACTATCCTACAGATTGGGCATACGCGCACACGGAAAAATCTCAGGCGGATCGGACTCATAATTAACAAATACATACTATATATTTGAGTGACAATTGAAAAGGAAATTGACAAATACTTATCGGGCGTCCCCAATAGCTGGTCGGAAAGGGCCAGGGATATGGGGCAGGCGTTGTAGTGTTGTAGCAAAAACTTGTCCAATCCGTCCCATTAATAAATTGACTTGTAATTTGAACTAGAAAACTTTCATATCTCAAACTGCAAAAATGCTACGAACATAACACTAAACATAATCTCTTATATACATGTGAAATCCACACATACTTTGAAAAAGATACACTGTACCGTTGATTTAAGCTTAAAGTATGGGTATGGTCAGAAAAAAAAAAAAAAGAAGCTCAAATTATTGATGTGAGGACATGCAATTCACAAATTTTGTTTGAAAGCCTTCAACATGTGCTTTTGGGGTTAAACAAGCCTTGTCTTAATCTTTTTAAGCTTAATAAAAACGGGAGGCTGTAAAAAGTGCAAAGAGATGGATAAAGACATCCAAGGTGTGCGTGCGTGTTGCTGTCGGTGGTGGTGTGATGGTGGCTACTCTGTTTTTTGCGGCAGCGGTGATTAGGATTGCTTGGATTAGAATTTGGTTTTGGTTCTTGGGCTGGGCTTATTAATTCAGTTGTGGGCATTTTGAGGCCTTTAGGTATTTGGGCTTTTGCCCCTAAGGTGTTTGGACCTCGGTCCACTGTTTATTTTCTTTTTCATCCAACCTTGGTTGGATTCCCTTCCCTTACCTCCAACTTGATGTACCATTTGTCAAGTTTTCTTAATAAAACTTTTATTGCCTATCGAAAAAAAAAAAAAAAAAAAGAAGACATCCACAAAAGAATGAAACCTCTTGAAGTCAGGTCACAAGAGATAAATCTATTGTGAATTCCCTACTTCCGGCTTGGATGACATGTCTTTGACCAGCTTGATGAGGGAAATAGTTAAGGGACGTGTAAGTTGATCCGAACATGAACCCCTAACCATCCGGGAAAAAAAAAAAACGAAACATGCAAGGGTTCTCTCTCTCCCTCATGTAGGACAACATGCGATGCATGTATGCATGCAACACTTTTTTTGGAAAATATATAATAAGCAGAGCTGCGGAAAAAAACAGCAGCTATTAGTGTCAATCAAGACCATCAAACGACAACAGAACTTCGTCAAAAAGAAGTGATGATTCGATTAGAAGAAGGAAAAGTCATTTGAACAACTCAAAACACATGCATGGTGAAGACAAATTAAGGAAAGTTGGTGGCTCTTTCGCACTTTGGGAACAAGTTTATTTTATTTTATTTTATTTATCGGAAAAAGAAACTAACATTTCATTCATACCAATAAAACATTACTTACAAGAGGTATAAGATGAATTACAAATCAAACGACACTACAGAGTAAACCATAGAACGAATGAAGTTGTAAACACCCTAAGAGTTGGCAAGAAACGAGATCGAGCAAGTTAATTTATATTTGAATCGGCTCAAAATATATACCTTAATCAACTCTTTTATGGAAAAAAAAAAAATTTGATCACTCTTCCAATGTCCATGCATTTAAATGAACACGACTTCAGACTGTACGTTTTTGTTACTCCCTCCATCTCCATTCTATAGTCTCTATTGGGAGTTCGTTCTATTTTTCAATTGATTATATCTTGCAATCTATAATTTTTTAGGTGATTTTTCAAGTATTGTTTAAAAGAGCTCATTGAGATCTATTAAATTAGATCTATTATATATATATATATATAATATTACCAATTAAAAGTTATAATTAATTTTTTATCCAATTGGGATAGAACGAGGAACAAAAGATTGGGGATAGAGGGAATAGTTTCCTAGCTATAGCTAACGTCAGAGAGTGTGAGATCACTAGAAACCTAAACAAAGTTGAAGTAATCCAAAAGCAATTAAGCTCCCTTCATTCCTTCTCCACTCCAATAAGCAACAAAACTAACAACAAAGCAACAAAAGTAAAAATGTGTGAGACACGATGCCATTGCAAAACCAAATTTTGAGTCATATTTTCTCTTTATGGAAATATGATCGATTTTATATTATTATAACATCGATATATATATAGAAATATATATAGAAATGCTATGGAAAATTTTGAGTCATATTTTCTCCTTGTGGATATGAGATAAGATAGAGATATATCGATCATATCTCTATTATAGAATAATTATTGGAGTCTTGTATTTATATCTTTTCGTTTTGTATTTATTTTGAATTTATATACCTTTAACAAATTATGTTCTAGATATATATGGGGAGATCTAGGATGGATCATGCACTTGAGAATTACACTAAATTGAGAATGGATATAGAAGAAAATTCTGATTATTAACTCGATTATCTAAATCATTTTTTGATAGACTTTTTTTTGTACGTTCGACCCAAGGATTTAATTGTTGGGGTCTCAAGTTAAACAACTTCTTAGGAGCTGTCTGTATAGATTCCAACTATAGAAATTAAGTCATTAGCACAAAATGCTTTAAAAAAAAAAAATCCATTGTAGTAATAATTTTATACGGAGTAAGATAAAATGCTCTCAGGGTTGTCGTTTGGGTTAAGTCCTGGTAACCCCAAGGGGGTTGACCAGGTAGTCATAGCATGAGACTTAGAGTTTACTCCCTTTTAAAGTTTTAGATTGATTTTTCTTGTCAGTAATTCTTGAGGCTATTTCATATCTCACCTCATGCGTAAGAATGTGGAACAGTTGTGAGAGGTACTCTAGTGATTAGCTTAGGGTGCACGCAAGCTGGTCTGGGTCACCCTGCATTACCCAAAAAAAAAAAATGCTTGTAAAAGGAAATCATTAATGTTGTAATTACAATTTTACAAGATAAAATGGCTCTAGGGTTGTCGTTTGCCCTGGTTGTGCTATCAGTGATTTTTGCGACATTTTTTTCCTGATGCCTTTGGTGGCAAGATGTTAGCTAGTATTAATTAATTAGCATGGGTGTCTTCTTGTTTATATTTTCTGAATCCATGCGACCCAATATAGTGTTTTATGATCTGCCCATTGCTGGAGTTTTGTAATGCTTGGGCTTTTAACGAAATGTACATTTACCGAATTAAAATATTTTTGTTTTGACAAGTAGATCGCAATCATATCATTTCAAAAAGCCCAACGGCACTTGCTAAGAAATCTTAATTTGATCCAAAATACAAATTAAGAGATGGAGCTAATGCGCAACCCTACTAACAAAATAGACAAAATTCATCAAAAAAAGTATACCTAATCTCTTCCATCGAGACAACAGCACATACCAAATAAAAAAGACAAGATGGCTCTACTTGTTTATATTTTGTGAATAAATTTTACTCAATATTCATTAAAAAAATTTCATATCCTTAACAGACTTGTTTCCTTCTTTTTAGGTAAAGAGTTTGTCTGAAAAATAATCAGATTTAATTGACTAAAGCAGCAACAAATATTCCAAATTAATGCTCAAAAACTATATACGGTAAAATTGAAATATGATATGAAAACGAAGATTGATTGAAAACATCTGAGATTGTTTTGTTCAGCCAAAATTTGGGTATCCGAAATAGGACTTTCCTCACCAAAGTGTTAGGGTCGGCCTTGTGGCTATAAGACTTAAAATTTCTCATATCCCCATTACTTGCATGATTTGGTCATGTTTAGACTTGAGAAGTTCAAATTAAAGAGAGAATTAATTATTCGGTGCTAGTAGGGCAATATAAGATCTTTTTCAGCACACATAAATGTGATCAAATTAACGACTAATACGCTTCGTAACAAAATCCACACCGGTAATGTGTGGAAGAAAAGGCATGGTACCTCACCTGTGTATGTGTATATGGGGAAGACCCCATCGTTGTTGGAGCTAGCGCTAAAAATATCTTTTCCAAATAATGCAAGAAATTTCCCTTGCAAATGCGCGCACCAAATTACTGTATTTAAGTTGAACCAAATCAAACATGAAAACTGTTCAATATTGTCCCATCTCTTTCTTTTTTTATAAATTAAATAAAACATGTGGTTCACATTTTTTTGAGTGCTTAATTACGAAACATATAGGAATTAAAGGTTAGGGTGAGTGATAGATAGAGAAGAACCTGCGTGGGGTGGTGTGGTAATGGCTGCGGCCTCCTTTAATTGGGATTTGCGTGTAATTATTTCACTGGGTCGTCTTTCTTTACGACTACTTTTTTACTCCAGTACAACTTTATAATGTTGGAGCACAAGCCAGCCAGCCAGCCAGCCAAAGTGAGGCTCGTCAATCATAGACTCCCCCTTTATTCCCACCCCCACCACTAATTGCATGCCCTCCAAAGGGAGTAATTATTCACTACTCTTGAGTGGACACCGTCACTTAATGTCTCAATATCTTATTTTCTACTGGACCAAAGTTGAACCAAAGTGGGATTACTTATGTATGCTCCCGATAAGTTACCGCAATCCTAAATTATCCCTTACATATATATTTCAACCACTTAATAAAAGTTTCTGTTGAAGTTTCACTGTCGAAATCTCTTGTCATCACTATTTAAAAATATCTCATATGAAGATATCAGGGTACTTCTTGAGCTTTTAAAAATCACTTCACAGTTCACGACTTTCCCCTGAGAATTGGGTATGATAAGATAAAACATATACTACAACTACACACTCTTTTCTTCTTCTTTTTTTTTCTCCCTCGACAAAAAGAAATTCATTAATTTTTGAAAATGATACTCCCTTCGTTCCTATTTAAGTGTCTTGCTTCGTAATTCTAACTTATTAAGAAAACATCATCATTGCACATTTCACATCAACTTTTATCTTCGCTTCCTCTACTTACCCTCTATAAAAATATCTCATCATTACAATTTTTACTCCATAACTTTTCAAAATGAAATCTACTTTATAGCAAAATGGAAACTATACCAACTTTTACCCACTAACTTTACAAAATGGACACTTATTAAGGAACAACCCAAAATGAAATTCTGAATTCTAAAAGAGAGATTGAGGGAGTACAAAAAGATTAAAGGAATAACGATAAACACAAGGGTGGTGTTATTCGCAGCTACGTATTTTCTCCCATAGCCCGCTAAAAATTTCCAACTATACTCGACAGTTAGTTACCGAAAATGAGATACATTTTTAGCACCCAATTACCGAAATATAATCTTTTTTTCAACAGCTATTTACCGAAATGTATGTATTATCACAGAAGATTGAACATATTTTCGACATGCAGTTGCCGAAATATAATTTTGTTTTCAACAGCTATTTACCGAAATGATATTTATGATTTTTAACAACTACCTACCGAAATATAGCGGGCTGTGGGAGAAAATACGTAGCTGCGAATAACACCACCCAAACACAAACAACCCAAAGACCCATGAAAAAAGTTGGCAAGAAAGCCTAACAAAGAAAAAAACAGAAGCAAACAAAAGAAAAGACAATTAACACTACAAACAGCCACACCAACAAAAACCGGCCACGGAGACCGACAAAAAGACGTTGCGCTTTATTACCCGATAATTAAATAACTTGACTTTTACATAGCGTGGCCCAAGAATACCACTGTAGTAATTTATCACAAGGCGCCACATAAAAATGCCTGAGGAGCGGAGCATTATATATTTTCCTAATCGAAGACCTAGTTTTATATATAATATATAATATAAAATTCTAAAGAAAGACTTGTGGAGTGACGACGCACGTCTATTCGCCACTCTATAAATAGTGAGAATCGGTGATGCTTGACCATATGACTCACATCCAAACACCCCCCAGAAGGTTTTACGAAAACATCCTATTTCTTCTACACAAAACCCAATCGGAGAGTCGTACATATATATATATATATTTTAGGGCAGGTTAATTTTGAATATCGTCTGTTACGTATCATATTATGATTGTATCAGTTATTAAGTAATGTAACGACGGACCTCCGATACCTTTGCTTGTTTGTGTAGCGAACGATATTGTTTGATACTATAGATACCGTAATCTAACATAACCTAATACCACGAGTTTAAACCCTCCCCTTTTAGAGTTTGTAATGCATATTATGGGTGAGGTGGTGAAGGTGAACTCAAGCCCATCAACACCGCAGCCGGAGATAAAACCTTCTCCTCCGGTCATCTCTCCGCCTCCGTTTCAGCACCATTCACCGTCGCTCGCTCGATCCCCTCTCCTTGATACCATCCCGAAAAGTCCTTTTGTTGGGCGAATAATGACTCCCTTGGCCAGCCCTATGAAGAAGGCATTTTCGACCATGCAGGGGTATTTAGAAGAAGTTGGGCACCTAACGAGGCTCAATCCCCAGGAGGCGTGGCTTCCCATTACGGAGTCCAGGAACGGGAATGCATATTATGCGGCCTTTCACACGCTTAGCTCCGGGATCGGAGTTCAGGCTCTTGTCCTTCCCCTTGCTTTTGTTTACCTTGGCGGCTGGTAAGCATTGATGTGATAGTTTGAAAAACGATTATTCGATGTGCAAGTCAATTAGCTTGAAAACCTTGAGCTATCAAAATAAAGCATACGGGGAAGTGGCATGGACCACCCGCATTTCAAAAAGTCCAAAAAAAAAAAAAAATTTACACAAGAAATGTTATGAATATATGAAAAGCCTTCCCAAAATCGTACTTTGGCTGGTTGGCGCACGGGAGTTTGAATCTCTCTGGCACCTTCTGTTTTCCTTTTTTCCAATTCATAACATACTCTCTCTCTCTCTCTCTCTCTCTCTCTAAATTTTTGTACTTTAAGCCCAGTACGTTTGAAAATTCCCACAAAGCTTTGTAATTTTTTTCACTAATTGGAGAGTAATGTGACCAATTTGGACAAAAAAATTATATATATCGGCGTTGGACATTAAATTTTTTTCTACAAATTTAGTATTTTTATTGCATGTTTCTTTACGGATTATGATAGGTGTGAATATATATATATATATATATATATGTATGTATGTATATAGTGAATTCATAAACATGTCAATTTACATATTCGTACGAATAAGTTATGGATTATACTTCTTTTTCTAAGGGTGAAAGAGGGATCCCCATTGTCCCTAGCATCCCATGAAACCTGCCAATTTATTTACTCTTTGTGGTGCTTGTCAAGGGAGAAAGCGGTATGTGGCCGCTCTCCTTATTGGAGCTACTTTTCAATTTTATCTTGTGACGGTGCTCACAAAATGCATGGGATGTAGTGGTTTCCATTAATCCAATTAATTGATGCCACTTTCGCATCCAAATCATGATTCCGCCACTAAAAGCTGTTATATTAATGAAAATGTCTTGCGCAAACATGACCCTTGTACAGAAAACCACTCTTCTACTAATTAACACTAGTTAGGGAATGATGTGATAATGTTTGCATATATGGTACGTAGTTTTTTGGGTTTAGTTTATGGTTATTAAACATTATCACATGCAACTCTTAATTAGCTTTTGACATTATATATATGTGCACTTCCTCTATTCGGTCAATGAGTTTTGATTAGCAGAACCGTTAAACTAATAAATGTTGACAATTAATAGTACTACAGTAGTATTATTTTGACATACACCGAAATGAATCGATCAGTAAAATTAACTGGTAAAACAATTAAGCTGATGCATGCATGATACCTAATTAACCTTCCTCTTTCTTTCTTTCTTTCTTTCTTTCTTAATACTCCATGCACTATCGAATTTTGGTTACAGGACTTGGGGAATCATATCTCTATCACTGGCTTTCGTATGGCAACTGTACACCCTATGGTTACTCGTCCTACTGCACGAGTCGCTGCCCGGGACGCGATACAGCCGATATCTCCAGCTTTCTATGGCCGCTTTCGGTAATTAATTAAGCATCATCTGATCTCATCCCATACTCCACTAGTTTCTATTTTCTTGCGGCCAAAACTCTTTTTTAGAATTTAGGGTGAACGGCCTAATTTATGCGCACTTAAGCTTTCACCACAGTCCAATCTTTCTTTCAGTTACTTAAAGTACATCATTTCCATACCATAAGTGTAGGTAAAGTAAATTTACGTCACAATCACATTTCGTGAGCCTCGTTGTTTCCTTCGTTAAGGCCTTTTTTTTTTTTTTTTATAAATGATTTTACCACTTCTTTTTTTGTTAACGCCACTTCCCTGGAAGTGTAATTTTGCACCAAAAATATAAAATCAGTAGCTTTTGGCTTGGAATCCATATGCTTTTCTTTGCCAAAACAAGATAGCATAAAGAAAAGTACACCTCGAGATTCAAACTGATCATAGAACGCTTTGGAGTAGTGAAATTCAGTCATGACATTAATATTAACATTTAATGAAAAAATGAAAAAAAAAAAAAAAGGTAGTAATAATGCCAAAACCGTTTTTGTTGATGTCAAAACCGTAATGCATAAAAGTCTTATACATTGCACAAAGTACAAGCATTTTGTGCACTAGAGTTTTGATACCAACAAAAACAGTTTTGGCACCAACAAAAACAGTTTTGGCCTTATTATTTCCTAAAAAATAACTACAAACACACATATATATGGAGTCGTCTGATGACGCAGAGTCCACCGATATCGGAATGTGTTCCACTCATGTTGCAGAATTCTATACAATAGTCGGCATGCACCTTATGTTCAATTGCTACTTTGTGGTTTGTGAAGGTGAGAAGAAAGGTAAGTTGCTGGTGCTATTTCCTACCATGTACCTCTCCGGTGGCACATGCGTTACTCTGATCATGATCGGAGGAGAGACCATGAAGATTTTATTCTACCAGATAGCATGCGGACCCCAATCATGTAACGTAAACCCCCTCACTACAGTAGAATGGTACCTAGTGTTCACTTGCTCGGCGGTTGTTTTGGCTCAGCTTCCCAACCTCAATTCCATTGCAGGAGTTTCCCTCATCGGAGCAATCACCGCCATCGCCTATTGTACAATCGTATGGGTTGTCTCGGTTGTTAAAGGTAGGCCCATGGGAATCTCCTACGGCTCACCGCCACTGGAGGTGAACTCTGATGTGGCTAGGCTTTGCACTGCTCTCAATGGTCTTGGTATAATAGCCTTCACCTTCAGAGGACACAATCTTGTTCTTGAAATACAGGTAGGTGCCTTGATGAGTAACATCATATATTTTGTTACTGGTCTTGGTAACAGAGAATATCTGGATCATGGCCCCCTGAGTAGTTCTCCAGTACGTGTAGCCCACGCGGACTGAGCATTTACGGGCACAAGTTCTTGATGTAATCTCACTTGCCTCAAGCGATTCATTGCATTTGAACTCATCAAACTGTTATTGTTATGGCGCAGGGAACAATGCCGTCAAGTGTAAAGCACCCATCACGTCTACAAATGTGGAAAGGAGTGAAATTCTCCTACCTAATAATCGCGATGTGTTTGTTCCCACTTGCAATTGGAGGATACTGGGCATACGGAAGCTTGGTAACATACTACTATTTCATCACTATTTCCCATTATCTCAAAACCAATAACTTCTTCCTATTCAATAATTCAATCTTCTAACCCCTGTTCTCAAGCTAACACAATGTAGTTTCCGACTGTCAGATACCAACAAATGGAGGGATGCAAACAGCACTATACAAGTACCACAGGAACGACACATCAAAGGTTATTCTAGTGTTGACAAGCCTACTCGTGGTGATTAACTGCCTCACCTCTTTCCAAATCTACGGAATGCCAGTTTTCGACAACCTTGAATCCAGATACACCGCCAACATGAACAAGCCCTGTCCGCAGTGGTTGCGAACGGGGTTCCGAGTCTTCTTTGGATCCCTGGCTTTTTTCATATCTGTGGCGCTCCCGTTCTTGCCAAGCCTGGCAGGGTTGATAGGAGGGATAGCGCTGCCGGTTACGGCTGCTTACCCCTGTTTCATGTGGATGATGATTAAGAAACCTGCCAAGTATAGCGGGATGTGGTGTCTTAACTTGGTACTGGGATGCTTGGGGATGGTGCTAAGCGTTATGTTGGTTTTTGGAGCTGCATGGAGTATAGTGGCTTTAGGGATTGAAGCCCACTTTTTCAAACCCCAGTCACTCTACAGAGACATATGGCCGATGAGCATGAGTCCTAGAATTCATTGACCAAGTAGTGTTATCTCTCCGTGTGTGTGCGCATTTTTTTGTGTGAGTGAGTGTGAATACTAAGAATTATAAGCATTCAGCATTTCCAGAAAGAAAAGACACTTCCAAATGCATGTGCCATGAAAGAGCAACGGTAAAACTCAAACCTAGATCCAAAACATAAGCAACCCTACACTAGATATGCACATTCAAGCCTAATACATCCAAAAATCTCTAATCATGAAAATCATGAGAAACACATCATAACATCTTACCAAAGTACAGTATAAAAATGGTAACAATTTGTGTTGAAGAGACCACATCAATTATATTCTGTAATCAGCTTGCTTTAACTGCACTTACATATGTCAACAAACAAACAAAAGGTGAAAAGATGAAAAAAGAAGATAGAAAAAGCAATGGTTGAGAATTCAGTCACTCTACATAAATAGCTGGGGTCGAGTGGAAAAAAGTTTGTAAACTTTATGGAACTCTACATTGATAATGGAAGAAGCATCCTCCTTTTCTTTTTCCGGTCCTGTCTTACTTTCTTCGCAACTTTCATGCATAAAAGCAGAAGGAAGGTGACGCAAACGAAGATAAAAGCAAGTTTCATATGCCTGAAGTACAACAAAACAGCAGAGAAAACAAGGCAAGCTAATATGACGAGTTCCCATATTACAAAAACCACAACGTCCACCCTGCCATAGAAAATAAAAAGCAGCAAAAAGAGATATCAGAACTAAGAACACATCAATAAACTAAGAATTCCTCATCCATGAATGAAAAAGATTGCGCAACTTTGAGTGTATTGCACTCATGTAAGGAGAAAAAATAGCAGTAGCAACAGAAATGATGACAAGGATCACCAAAGAACATCTTCTACTGGGTTATTTGATCAAATATTCCACCAAGAAACGAATCAAGTGTCATTCTTTATTTCCAAGGGAAGTCAAAAGACAACCCTATCCTGAAGTCATGCACAAACACCTCACACATCAATAATTTATTCATCAGTTAGACCTCATCAGTTAGACCCACTATAGTAGGAATACATGCCGCATCTAAGAGCATTTTTACAACATATTTTCCTTTGTCCTTTGTTTAACCTTCTGCCACGCAAAGCAATCACTAAAGAAAGAAAGTAGAAGCCATGAGGGTGTACAGGGGCAGCGAGCTGCACATCTGAACCCTAGATAATAAGCCAAACATCCTCAGTTTGTGCCATTGAAAACGGAGGAGAAACCATTAGAAAATAAACAAATGACATCTTGAATAGCCTAAGCACAATTAACAGAACTTAAATGTCCGTCCATCTGGACTCATGTTGGTATTATACCACTCAAAACAAAAACAAAAAAAAAAAACTATACAACAGAGTCACCCACTCTGATGGAGGAAATACCTACACCACCAAGCTAAGGAGTTATAAAACTCTAGATCGGACACAGACGTGTATAACACTAATAAATCAATGGGGGGGAAATTACACAGACAAGTAACAGAATGCCACCTTCAAGGTTATTTTGGTTCTAATATAAAGTGCTAGTAGCCTGGTGCATACAACATTAAGCCTTACCAAGCAATTCCAAAGCAAAGGAAGTCTCGTGATTTGGAGAAGCCCATCGACGAGTTAAGTGCAAAAATTCAGTACATTGTCGTGCTAAATATATCGAAGTGACCCAGCATCACCAAGAACCAAACCAAACCGAACCTTGTGTCCCAATCAATTGGGGTCAGCTACATGAATCATGATTTTCCATTCATATTAGGATTCATATCATAGAGATCTAACGGGGCTTTTACCTATTGGTTACTAACACACAACCCTCCTCCTTTATTAGGGCTTGGGACCGGCTGTAAAAAAAAAGACAAGACTCTAAGCAGGGCATAGGCGAAGACCCAGCATCACCAAGAAAATTGGAAATATGTTATCCGTATCCTAAAGCTTCTTTTCAAGTTAAGTTCTCTTGCTAAAATGACTATTTTCTATTAAGTGAATGTAGACACTTTAAATTGTGCACTCGTGATTTTTTACGGAGTGCCTGAGGCTAGAGACACCATAAGAATGTATCACGCACTAAGAAGCTTGGTCATTGGCTCAGCATAAAGACAAATGTTAATACGAAACAAAGTCAAGATCAATGTTAGGTGGGACGCAAATCGTCTTTACTACAAGGAACATGAATATGGGACGCCGCATGCCCTAAATGAAAGAACATAAGGGTAAGCTGTTATGGATTCCAATATTCAAAGTTACTTCTTTCAGACAATAAAACTTCAATAAACCAAAACATTAATTTTCAAAAAATCTAGGCAAAACATGATTCTAGGAGCACAATGAGCAAATTTTCACACTTTGTTAGCCAAAACTCAACTCTCTTCAGCAGGGCTGGCCCTAGGCGTACTCAGAACACGGGGTCCTTTCTATTTTTTATTATATTCCAAACCAAATCATTAAGAAAGAAATCTATTATACACACATATATCTTTTTGTTAGTTTTAACTAGTTTGAGCTCGTAAAAAAACCTAGATGAAACATAAGGTGAAATATTAGAACAAATGAACGGGATAGCAAGTATTTCTGTCATTTTGCATGAAAAGCATAGCTATACATACTCATCTGTGTAGAAAAAAGTATATTGTTTGTAGTGGCTTTGCTGTTCAAATGTTAGGTAAACTCGTCTTTGCATGCCGTTTAAAAAAAAACTATTATTTGGCTGGGTTTGAAACTGGATAGGTTCTCTCATGAATGAAGGAGGTGCTTTTACAACCATTTAACCCACTAAAAACGAAAAGGAAGGGGGTGAGAATCGAACTCTGGATCTGGCCAGTGACTTACCGCTAGAACACAAGACAGGATTTATGAAGTTCTAGGCTTTTATAATTTATATTACTAACTTGGACTGGGGGCCCTATTCTGGACCAAAAATTGGGAGGCCTCTTGGGCCTTGCCCTAGGGCTAGCCCTGCTCTTCAGCTTTTCAATTTATTATATTCGACTTGTTTGGAGTCATTATGGGGATAGCTTGGATTCTTCAAATCACTGTTTTGGCATAAAAGTGTACCTCAATGACAATGGGCACTCCAAAACATAGATTGCCAAATGTACTAGTGTTTAACATAGGTCTACTTCTAAAAAGTCAAGTCTCAATTAATGTCTACACCAAACAATTGCACAGGCCAAGGAGGAGCATGCCGATCCTTGCCACCCTACACTCCATAGTAATGTACTAGATGGTTGTAGAATAATGTTTCCAAATACTTGGGGCTGCCATGCAGCGACGTTATGAAATTTTTTTTACTAAGAGTTAAGCATGTTTCCGGCCCATCCCAAGTTCACAGTAACCATATATCAAATCTCCCCACAAATGGAGTAGTCAAATGCAAACACTGAATAATTCTTTATTTTGAGAGTTGTTTTCCTCTCTATCTTCGATGTGCGGGTTGTGTTTTCTTCATCACCATTCACTGATGGCTGTGCACAACCAACCAACTTTGCCAATGCAATTTTAGATTGGGTCTAACAAAATTAATGAAGGCATCACGACTATGTTTCTCCAGTCATTTAAGGAATCAATAACTACTACTCCCTCCATCCCTAATTTGATGTCAATTTTTGATATTCATGCCAATTTCAACTCCTTATATCTTCCAATATAGATCTCAAAATATATGCAATATGGATCTTGTTTGATAGATCTCGATTAATTCTATTATACAAAGTTTTCAAACTCATGAAAAACATTATAGATTGAAAGATATAAGTGATGAAAAATGATACGGATTTCAAAAATTGTCATTCTTTTTGGAACGGAGGGAGCACATCAAAGAAGACAAGTCAAGACTTGATCCTGCTGCATATCTTTTATTTTTATTGGGTTACCCAATGAAGAAAGGAAATACATCACAAATTTTATGTGCATACATGCACATTGCACACACAATCCCAACAGTCAAAAACAAACTTGTTATCCTAAATGCAAGCGGGTAGGCATCAAAACCAAGGTTCCAACTGAAGAAGACTTCCCATAAAATAAACCAAGTAGAGGCAAGCACCAAGAAATCAAACCAAGCCCAGTGTACAATGAATTGGGTTGGCTTCATGAATCTTTATTTTCTGCCATCTTGCTATGTCTAGGCCATATGCTCTGTTAAATTTATCCCATCCTCTTTTAACAATTGCAGCAGAAATTTAGGTTTTTGTCTCCCCTTGACATCTAGTATTACTTGCTTTGTTATTTAACATTTTTAATTCCATTCTTGGGACGATGAAATAAATCCAATTATGAATATGACTTCTCGGAACACGATGCCCTTGATCGGTCTGGTATGGGTTGGCCTAAGCTGCCCTTTATTGTATATATCTAGAACCATTAGTCTATGTTTTCTATTAAGCTCTTCCTGAGATAAACTTGCAAAGTATACATAGTAAATGGTCTGCCTTTCCTGTTTGCAACAAGAAAGTAATATACTTGACATGTTAATTGTTATTGATCCACTCATAAAAGTTAATACCATTTCTTCTCTGTTTTGAAAGAAGTGTTGGTCACTACTTACTATAAGATCAAAAGCTACTGCAAAATCCAAATTGCCCTCTCCGGCATCGAGCAAAAGGTTTAAATTATCTTAACAATAGTACCCTAGTTTAACTTTGGTTTACTAATTTAGTAATTTGATGATTTTTAAACTTTCCCCATAAAGAGATAGACTGGGAACGACATATATTATGTCAATGACACTAAAGGGATATTATATGAGTGGAACTGGGGGGGCAGGATATAATGAATCTCAATCACCAAATCGAAAAACTATATGAACATTTGAATTATGGTTTTCTAGTTTCAATTCATGACTTTCCTGATTCATGCCTTTTCACCTTAGAGAACCTATTAACAGAACCGCAATTTTACAATCTATCGTTGTGGTTGTACAACGAACATGGTCTAACTGATCCAACGGAAACCACCAAAAGAATCTCAAATTATAATCGTTATCTATATCTAAAATTAATCACATCACGGAGGTAAGCAAGTAAAGCCCTAAAAAGGACAAACAGAGAGAAATTGGAACAGAAAAAAGGTGGGATTTGGAGTGATACCTTGAAGAGGTGAGCTTAGTAGTAGAGGAGAAGAAAGAGACAGAAGCCCAATCGTGTTTCGATCGAATCTGGTACTCCCTAAGCTGTTCCGCCAGATTCGATCGTGTTATCATCGCTTTCGCCTCTCCCTTCCCTCTCTCTCTATATATATGAATGTTATGTGTGTATCCGGAGATCAGTTGTCATTTACTACGATTGAGGACCTCGGATAGTAGAGAGAGAAAAAGGAAGAAGAAGAAGAATTCGAACTCCCAAGGGAGGAAAACGGAGAGAGAAGACAGGATCGAACGAGGATCAACGTTCCCTTTCTTCTTTCCCGTTTTTTAATCCGATTTTATGGTTTATGAAAATGAAAGTTTTGTTCGTGTTTGGTCCAACGGACTTTGAATCTAGCGTAGTAGCCCAACGCATGGCCCAGCAATTATGCTACGTCCCAAAAGCCCAAATTTAACCACCTTTGTGGGCTTAGCCCAACCCAGGCAAAAACAATGTAATCAAACAAATGTGCCGATGCTCTAGCAGGTACCTCGCTAGAGATGTCCGAGGCGTGGAAGATTTTTTTTTTTTGTTTTTTTCAATCGTCATACATCAGCGGGGGTAAGTGGAGGGTGTTAGGATTAGCATGGAGTCCAGAAGCTATCCATAGCCTGAGACCCCAAAGGTATTGCTCCAACAGGAGACGAAAACAAATGTGCTGATATTTTTAGTGAAATACCAATCTATTGTAGGCGATGATCTACATATTTATCCTTCGATTCCATCTTGTAAGGGCAAAGTACCCGACGTCTGTTATTTTTACCTTTAAAAAAAAAAAAAAAAGAGGGCTCCACTATTTATCCGTACCACCAAAACTAAAAAAATCTTCTTTTTTTTTAACCATCCACAAGAATTACCACAAAATCTCATAGCACTTGTAGTCAAAACCAAAATTTAAGTCTTAAAACGGGTTCTAAGCATTAAAAATTATTTTAACTCCACTACTTGAACACAAAATCAAGAGAATATCCGTTATATAAATAGTCAAATGCAGGTTTTCCCAAGGCCGCCAACCACCCCAAAAGTCGGCATTCTCCGATTTCATTGCTCCATTGTTTTGGCTCAATTTTTTCTGCATTTGAAAAAAAAAAAAAAAAAAGTTAATGAACTGTGAGGCTCCGTTCCAGAAACCTTCTTAAAAAATAAGCAGCTTATTTCACATTTTCAAACTTAAAATTAAAGTAAATGAAAAATATTTTTGTAATTTTTTTTGTATCGTATAAAAGATCTCATCGAGATCTTTCAAATGAAGGTCCATAATGCATATTTTTAGATTTCAACAAACCCATAATTTTTGAACTTGAAATTATCTTCTTAAAAAATAAGGACTTAAAGTTCGTTTTGGAACGGAGCCTGAAACTCTTTTACTTGGCATCAGTTTCGACCTCATTAATTTCCACATTTTTTACTGTAGAAACAGAGGCCATTAATTCCATTTGTAACTTTTGTCACATTGCTTCAACCACGACCCAAAAGAAACCAACACACCAAGCATCTTTTTACTTCGTTATAGCTTTAACCATCACCCACAAGACCACACTAGAGAGAGAGAGAGAGAGAGAGAGAGAGCTGTGTATTATGATTCAAAAATGGATCTCCTAAAGCCAAACCCAGCAAATTTCTGTCCAGAAATACTAGAGGCACATCGGTGTGGCACATCTCAGCCATATCCCTCTCACATATAGGTGAATCCCATTAAAACGGATCTTATCTGTATGTGAGAAGGATGTGACTGAAATGTGTGACATCCGATGTGCCTGTAGCACCTCTCATTCCTGTCCCCTAACCCCACTAACCTTTCTCGAAAGAGCAGCCACAGTTTATGGTGAATCCACTTCCATCATTTACAACACCACCGCATACACGTGGTCTCAAACCAACCGTCGATGCCTTCAACTGGCTTCATCTATCACATCCCTCGGTATCAACAGAGGCCACGTCGTCTCCATTTACGAGCTCCATTTCGCCGTCCCATGACCGGCGCCGTCCTCAACACCATCAACACCCGCCTCGACGCCCGCATGATCTCCGTGCTCCTCCGTCACAGCGAAACGAAGCTCGTGTTCGTCGACAAACTCTTCCTCTCCCTCCTCGTTCAGGCTACCACGTTGTTCCCGACGGGAACCCAACCCCCTACCCTCGTCCTCATCACGGACGATGAGGTCTCGTCATCAACCACCGTCAATTTCCATCACACTTACGAGGACCTGGTCAAAAAAGGTGATCCTGATTTTACCTGGGTCCGACCAGAGAGCGAGTGGGACCTGATGACGTTAAACTACACGTCCGGCACCACGTCGTCTCGGAAAGGCGTGGTCCATTCCCACCGTTCGATCTTCATCATCACCGTCGATTCCCTCATCGACTGGTCCATGCAGAAACATCCAGTTTACCTGTGGACCCTACCGATGTTCCACTCGAACGGGTGGAGCTTCTCGTGGGGAATGGCAGCCGTTGGTGGGACCAACATTTGCCTGCCCAAATTCGACGTGTCGCTCGTCTGCGATCTGATTGGCCATTATAACGTGACTCACATGTGCGGTGCACCTGTGGTGCTCAACATGCTGTCAAGTTCCCCCAACGCCAAGCCGTTGAAAAACCCAGTCCAGTTTCTAACAGGCGGAGCGCCACCACCCGCCGCCGTACTCCTCCGCATGGAATCCTTAGGATTTGTCGTGAGTCACGGGTACGGGTTAACGGAAGCGGCAGGGGTCGTTGTGTCGTGCGCGTGGAAACCGAATTGGAATGACTTGACTGCGTTAGAGAGAGCGACGCCGAAGGCTAGACAGGGAGTGAGAACCATAGGAATGACGGAAGTGGACGTGGTGGACACGCACTCCGGAAAGCGCGGAAAGCGCTTGAAGCGAGACGGGTTGACTCTCGGGGAAGTCGTCTTGAAAGGCGGGTGTGTGATGCTGGGTTACTTGACAGACCCCGAAACGACGTCGCAATGTATCAGATCGGATGGGTGGCTTTATACGGGGGACGTGGGAGTGATTCATTCGGATGGGTATTTGGAAATAAAAGACAGGTTGAAGGACGTGATCATAAGCGGGGGGGAGAATGTGTGTAGCGTGGAGGTGGAGTCGGTGGTTTACATGAACGCGGCGGTGGCGGAGGCGGCTGTAGAGGCGAGGCCGGACGAGTTTTGGGGGGAGACGCCATGCGCGTTTGTGAGCGTGAAGGGTGGGGTTATAAATGGGAGAGATGATGATCAGGAGAAGGTGGTGGAGAAGGAGATTGTGGAGTTCTGTAGGGAGAGGTTGCCGCATTACATGGTGCCAAAGACGGTGGTGCATGGCTATGGAGGAACTTCCGAAGACGTCGACGGGGAAGATTCAGAAGGTTATGCTTAGGGAGATTGCTAAGAGCATGGGGTCCTTATCACTAAATGCAATGTAGATATATATATGCTGAATCTATTAGTGGAGTAATTGGTTTGATTAATTCATTCCATGCATATGCGGCATATGCCAAAACGAAACATGCATGCATGCATGGATGCTTGCGGTAAAAAGCCTGGTGGAACATAGATCATGAACAACAAATGGCTAAAACATTCATTGATACCATCAATATAATTAAGTGTGTTGCTACATTTTTTGTCCAAGTTCTTATGAAAGGATTCAAGTGATCAACCATGCCAGTTAAGGTAAAAATAACACATTAGTAAACAGGCCTAACGATTCTAAATTTTTTTTAAAAAAAATCACACATTAGTATTTTTTTACCAAATTTTTAAAAAATATTCCTGCAGTAATTCAAAAAAATAGCTTTGGCCTGAAAAAAAAAAATGGCTCAACTCATTCGATAGCCATTAGTAAAGAGGCCTAATGATTCTAGCTAGCCAACTGTTTCCATTTGATGTGTCATGCGAAAGAGTGAAAAGGTATGCAAATATCAGAGAAATAATTCACCAAGGTGGTATAGAAATAATGGTGTCTAAAATGTACCATTTTTAAGTTTTCACGATCCTGTTAAGCATATATATATGTTGCTCATGCATGCTCCTAGCAAATAAAAGTAGGATGAATATAATTCGGAAGGGCTTTTCGAGTTTTCTTTCATAAAGTTGTTTTTGAATGTAAAAAAAATGTGGGGCGAAAAAGTGATTCCAAGGCCGGCAAACTACCCATTTGACTGTAAAATGTGACTATTCAACGACGTGGTGTACAGTAAAATGGCCCCCACCACTCCCACCCTCCTATGTCCTTCCCCTAGCCTTTTATCTATTATTGGATACGTGTCCTTCCCCCAACCTTTCTCAGAGAGTCCGGAACGGGACAGACTGTCCAACTTGCTAACTGAATGTTTATCCGTCCCTTTTTCTTTTATATTTTTACTGTTATAAGTTTTAGTCAGTGGTCTCATTTATTTTTCAAATAACTCGTCCAATCACATATTTTTACATTTTAACTCAAAATTTTACATCCAAAATTGTGAACCAAACACAGTCATCGTGTCGACCTGCTAAAAATCGATATGAACAAAGACCATTATTATTTTACGGTCGACCCAATGATCAATTTTGATACCATATTACAATGCCCTTTTTGAACAAGGTGAGTTGAGCTTTTTCATGCATGACAATTAGCAACAATCAAGCCATTCCCAAGCAATTTGGGACTTGGCTCTGCTCGAGCCAAAACTCGAGTTTGTTGTAACTCGGCTTGTTTATAAAAGCTCGGTTCTTTTGTAGAATTGCTCGATTCGTTATAAAAGCTTGATTAGCTAACGAACTGAGCTAACACTAATATACCTCGATATTAGATCGTCCGAGAGCTGAGCTCGACTAGCTTTCAACAAGCCAAGGCAAGCTCGAACCCATCAAAACTTGGCTCCGTTTGGCTCTGCTCGTTTGCAGCCCTACTAGTTGATTGAAAAATATATGCACCAAATCCTTTAACCATCGTATGCAATTTTTCTCAAATAAAACTCCTATCATGGAGTGAAGAATAAATTAACAAAATGGATAGAGGGACAAGGTTTCTAATTTTAGATCAATGAATATTTTGTACTTATAATGTTATTGACTTTTGCTTGTATAATCAATATAGACCACAATAATTGGTAAGCATGTCTTTTTACCAATACAGAATCACGATGCCACCGTGATGTTTATTTTTTTCAATGTGCCACTGTTTTTTTTAATGTGCCACTGTTATATCATTGTGGAGAATTTGATATTTGAATTCTAAAGAATAACAAAGTTTTCCTTAGAATGACTTCCTGGGGTAGCTAATGCCGATCATTGGATGCATGAATGAGGTAGAAATAATTAAAAGGGTTTTGTTTCTCTTAATATAGCCAAAGTTTCTAACCAAAATAACCCTATGGGGTTTGGTCAAGTAAGCATAAAAAAACAATAAGTGCTTGTCATCTCCTCTATAATGTCGCAAGATTGAATTCTACGGAGGCCAAATATTTTAAACCTTTGGTCACTAAAAGGTCTGCCCCGTCATTAATTTTAGGGGCATGAAGCTTGTCAAAGTGCAAAAAACTGGCCGGTCCGGACATCCGATCACTAAAAAAAAGAAAGTTTCTACCAGCATTGTGACTACATGCGGATCTTGCGAAATACAAAAAAAAACTGAACTTTAGCAGGAAGTAAAACTTGTGTGTAGGTCTAGATCGAATATAAACTTAAGCTAAATAAAATTTGACAAAATTTTCTCGGCGTCCAAAGGTATTTTGAACATTTCAGATTGAAGACAAACTATTAACGGTAAGAAACATTTATTACTGATCAAAGATTAGAAACAAATCTCAACCATTGATTGTCGAAACGAACGATTGAGATCGCGCATTTTTCGTGAACATACAATTAACTATTCAGGACTGCCCTGTGAATAAGATAATCTCATAAAATTTTAAGTCACATTCAAAAGGACTCAACTAGGTTATAGTAAGTAATAAATAAATAAATACTACGTTTGCTAATCATTAGATAGCTTGGAAGTGAACGGAGAAATCGAGACAATTCATCTACTCTCCTCTTTCATTTCCGTTTCGTATTAAGTCCCAAATTTTGAAGGACATGAGAGGCAGGACCGGCCCAATGAAAAGGCTCAAGAGGTTGTCGCCTTGGGCTTCTATATTTTGGGCCAAAAATGGAGCACTCCTTCCTAGATAAGTATATATATTTTCTGTGCGCAACTATAATACAAACTCCTTTGGTAGTTCAATGGTAAAGTGTTTGTTTTTCCATATAAGATACCTGGGTTCATGTCTTGATAAGATACTTTTTTGAAGTGTCTTTTTACCAAAAAAAATTCTCTCGTCACACAAATTGAAGTGTCTTTTTGCCAAAAAAAATTCTCTTGTCATACAAATTGTGGGCTATTGTGATTCAAACCTGAATCTACTGAATATTATTGCAATTACATAAGCTATTAAGGCCGAAATATTTACCATGTTTAATAGTATGAACGAAAATAATATATAGATAAGTATTTCTGTTTATTATTTTTAAATTAAAAAATTTATGTAGGACACAATTTTGACATTTGACCTAAGGCATTCAAATACCTTGAGCCGGCTCTGATGAGAGGTGTTACATATTTCCGAACCTTGTATTCGTTTTCTTAGTTTAATCTATTTCCGTTTAACCAAAAAAAAAAAATTGATTTATTGAACCAATGCATATTGGGAATTGAGAAGTAATCTAGCTGAGAACAAACATCCACCCAATGTACGGTACACCATATGGAGTACACGAGATTTACACGGCAATGTACGAGATTTAACTTTTCTTTTGTAAAGAGAGGTTGGGAGTTCATGAAGGGTGTGGTCCTTCAATTCTTCTCAGAGTTCCATGTCAACGGAAAGCTCACCAAAGGTATCAATTCTACTTTCGTTTCTTTAATTCCTAAGGTGGTCTGCCCTTTGTCTTTTAAAGATTATAGACCTATTAGCATGGTGGGATGGATTTATAAGGTGTTAGCTAAAGTGTTGGCCAGTAGAATCAAAATTCAGTTACCTTCAATTATTGGTGAATCTCAAGCTGCTTTTATTGGAGGTAAACAAATTTTGGATGGGGTTCTCATAGCTAATGAGGTCATTCATAGTTGGAAGAATAGTAATCATGGGGGTTTACTTCTGAAAATTGATTTTGAAAGAGCTTATGATTGTGTCAATTGGGGATTTCTACTTGATTTACTTGCAAAAATGGGTTTTGGGGAGAAATGGTGTAGCTGGATTAAGGAATGTTGCTCATCTGTTACCATGTCAGTTTTGATCAACGGCTCTGCGTCTAAAGAATTTAGATTACAGAAAGGCCTCAGACAAGGGGATCCTCTATCCCCTTTTCTTTTCAATATAGTTGTGGAAGCCCTCAATATTTTGTTCGAAAGAGCAAAGGAGTTAAATATAATAAGAGGGATGAAGATTGGATCCTCTGGGGTATCGGTGTCCCATCTTCAATTTGCGGATGATACTTTAATATTTTGCAACAATGATAGAGAGGAGATGGCGAATATCAAAAGAATTTTGAGATGTTTTCAGCTCATGTCTGGACTGAAAATTAATTTTTCCAAGAGCTCGTTATGTGGCATCAATATCCAACAACAGGACGTGGAATCCCTTGCTCTGGTAATGGGATGCAGAATTGAATCCTTACCAATCAAATACTTGGGACTGCCTCTTGGTGCGAATCCTAACAGAATCAAGACTTGGGAACCTGTTTTGGACAGGATGGAGAAAAGGCTAAGTGTGTGGAGAAGGAGGAACAATTCCTCCGGTGGCAAACTTACTCTTATCAATTCTTCTCTCTCTAATCTGCCAACATACTACATGTCTATCTTCAAACTGCCATTGACTGTTGCAAAGGCGATGGAGAAATTACAGAGACAATTTTTTTGGGGTGATACAGTGGACAAGAAAAAGCTACATCTGGTGAAATGGGATTCAATTGCAAAAAAGAAGGAGTTTGGTGGACTTGGAGTGAGACGATTGAAACAACAAAACCTGGCACTTCTTGCTAAGTGGTGGTGGAGATTCAATAAGGATAAAGATTCGCTTTGGGTCAAGGTTATCAGAGCTAAATACAAAATGGGACAGGCAGCATGGCTACCTCATTTGCCGTCGTCAGGACGTGTTACTAATATTTGGAGGGATATTTGCTCGTTAGGAGACTCCTCTTGTTTTAATTCGATAATCGCGGATGGATTCAGAATTCAGGTTAACTCTGGGCAGGAAACTTCTTTCTGGAACGATTTATGGCTTGGAGACAACACTCTCAAAAAGTCTTTCCCTGGACTATATCTTCTTTCTACTCAAAAGGAGGAGGTGATTAGTTCAGTGAAGAATGGTCTGGGAAGTGAGAGGTGGAATCTACAATTTCGAAGGGTGTTATGCGATTGGGAGAAACCTATTGAGGAGGAATTGAAGCAAAGATTGCAAGCTGTGACATTGGATCAATCCAAGAGTGATAATTTACAATGGAAATGGGCTTCGGACAACTGTTTTACAGTCAAATCATTATACTACCAATGGGAGCAGCAAAGTCATGCTCGGAATCAAGTCTTGGGATCAGTTTGGAAAAACCTCAGTCCCCCAAAGGTAGAAATCTTTGCATGGTTGGCAATTCAGAGCAGGGTAGCTACAAGATCAGAACTTTTTAGTAGGAATCTGATTCTTGAGGATCACCAACAACTTTGCCCGCTGTGTTCGATGTACCCGGAAACTCCCAATCATCTGTTTTTACACTATCAATTCTCGTGGGACTTATGGTCTCTCATTTTGGACTGGTGGCATGTAATGTGGGTATGCCCTCATTCTTTGGCAGATTTGGTACTATGGTGGTTTGATAGCAGGTTTAGGAATTTGGAGAAACATTTGTGGGAAGCAACCTTTTATGCAACTCTTTGGTCCTTGTGGTTAGCAAGAAATGACTATGTTTTTAACAACGCTACGACAAGTATTGGGGAGGTGGGTGAGCTTGTGAAGACGAGAGTGGCTATGTGGATGAAATCCAAGTTTGAGATTAAACTATATACGATAGAGGAGTTTAAGGGGTATTTGGATGGTATTCGAAAGCTAAGGATTTAATTGTGACTCTGGTGGTGTAATGTCCAACTTTCTGTTGGACGGTTTTCTCTTTCTTTTTTTGGTGTTCTTGCTTTTTCGATGTACCCTCTTCGAGTTAATAAATCGTTTCGTTTGCCGAGCAAAAAAAAAAAGTACCACACAAATATATTGTGACCTTTTATTTCGCTTAAAATATATTTTTAAGAATCTTACCCCTTATTAAAAAAAAAAAAAAAAACTAACTCCTTCGAATATCAAGAGCTTGATCAATTTTTCTCCTGAATTTTTGGGTACAAAAAATTGGATGAATCAATCAGGCATTTTTAAGTACTTATTTTTTAAGAAGGCAATTTCAAACTCAAAAATAATGGGCTTAATGAAATCTAAAAATATGCAATATAGATTTGGTTTGACAGATCTCGATGAGATCTTTTATTCGGTGCAAAAACAATCAAAGAATTATTTTTTATTTATATTATTTTTGAGTTTGAAAATGTAAAATACGTACTTCTTTTTTAAGAAGGTATTCTGTAACGGAGCCTAAGTATCGGCCGCCGATCATGCCTATCAATTCGTATTGCTCTATATGTTTTAATTTTAAATGGGTTTGTGGTGGATTTACAGGAGGTGCAATTAAAAAGCTGGGGTTTTGCATAAACTAAAGTATTAGTACTAGTAAAATAAATATGTTTGAGTTCAAGTCTGTGGGGAAAAGGTTGGGCAACACCGCTGGGTGCAATCCACTCAGATTGGAACGCATGGCCACTGACGTAGAATCCGGAGAGAGGTGAAGAAAGTATCAACATGAGTTAATAAACGATTTGAACTTATCCCAAACGAACAAAATATGATTTAGGACAAATTTTCTCTCTAAAGAAAATATGATATGGTACATGTTAACAGAAAAATTAGTCTTTACTATTACACAATGTTGTTTTTTATAATTAACCACTTGCTCTTTTATAACTCAAATAATATGAACAGTCAAATTATTTGGGACAAATTTCTCTAAAAAAAAATATGATTTGACATATGTTAACAGAAAGATTAGTCTTTATTAATACACAATGTAGTTTTTTTATAATTAATTATTTGCTCTTTTATAACTCAAATAATATAAACAGTCAAATTATTTAGGACAAAGTTCTAAAAATATATAATTTGGTATATGCATGTTAACAGAAAGATTAGTTTTTATTAATACCCAATGTAATCTTTCATAATTAATCACTTACTCTTTAATAACACAAATAATATGAACAAGGTACCAGATTCTCTGTCCTGTGGTGATGCGGTCCTACTGGTGGCGGCAGCTGGGGGCGAGGGGGTGTTGGGGGTACCTCCGGTGGTGCCACAGGTGGTGCCCGTGGTGGGGATCCAGTGCCAAGAACAAATGGTATTAAAGTGAAATGATTTTTTTTATTTGGGGGAGGGGTGGAGGGCGGCATTTTTGTCTTTAAAATCATATCTTCGCGATTAATAATTTTTTTTTCATGACTTTTTAATTCCGAAAAATTACTCCATAACTTGGGAATAAAATACCCCACTTTCCACTAATCTTTGATTTCCCATAGAATAAAACCCAACCCAAAATGAATCTCATACTATTGTGTGTTTCGTCTTTTACGCCCCCAGGTGTGCCTCGGGCTCATCCACTCTTTGAAGATTCTGACGAAACGTTACGACGCTTTCAGAATATTCACCACGTCCAATTGGGGGGCGGGAGGGGGTAACTCCTCACGTGGTAGCCGTCATTTTTGGGCCATCCCCCAACTCGAATACCACACGGCAATAACTCTCTGAGCGTAGGAGAGAGAGAGAGGAGTAGTCATAGAATCCCAACCGACCACCTGTCTTCTGTAGGGCCCAATCAATACAACTTGGGCGAAAGCATCAATCAGCAAAACCCAGCCACGAGTCGTACCATACAACCACTAGTCGCAGATCTCAATACACTCTCTTTTACTCGCAATGCCACGTGGCCCCACTGTCGGTCAGGTACAGAATTCCTAGCCGACCTTCCAATCGAGGCCGACACCCCTCCCATTCCCCACGCCAGGTGTCACATATTATATTCGCTAAAGTACAGGAATTCGTGACAGCGTGTCGCTCTCGACTTTTCTGCTGTCTTCTTGACAGCTTGTCGCTCTTGACTTGGAGGGGGATCGATCGATAGATAGATGGCCGACTATTTTTTTCAAGGCACTTGGAAGATAAAATCATCATAAATATAAGGATAAAATAGAAGAAGATAATGCGGAGGAATAGAAGGATGGGAAAATAACACGATCAATACAACATTAGTAAACATTTCATGCGAGAAATCACTCAACAAAATAATTATATTCAATTACTTTCGAATAAGAAGACAAACTCATCTATAATGCCCTCTCGATCGATTGATGTTTTTTAATTATACACAACGCACATACTAAATTATCTATATTCAAAAAATCTTAAATTCTGTGTTAATTAAAGTTTTTATTATTAAGAAAAGTATTGAACGTACTAGATTATTTATGGACCGATTCATAGGAAATAATAATCAACCAAATTGAGAGATATGTAAGTACGAGTATGACATTACTATATTTATCACTATTAATTTCATTAGAAAACATATATATATATACACAAACCATACAGTTTGAGTAGAAAATTATTCATACTCATATTTAATTTGATTTGATAATAATGATCATAAAAGTATGGAGTGTTAAAAATCAAAGAGAAGATTGAGGATGGATGGCCCCATCCCTAATCATGCATGTATACACTTTTTTTGGGGTAAGTAATGATGCATGTATACACTACCTGATACAATCAAAAGGACAGGTGCCATACAAATAAGCGCCAGTTAGATAAATAAATATTGACGAATGACACATAAGATAATGAATGTAGCCATACAAATAAGCTTCCTTGCAATACTAAATGTATGTAGCCATAATAACGACGTGGCCTTTCGCCTTTGGGCTTCCTCAAGATACTTTAATAGCGTTAAACCCGCGGACTATCTAGTCTAGTCTAGCCTATAAAAACCCCACACCTCTCTCACATTTCCACCACAGCTTATTCCTTGCTTCCAATTCGGATCAATATCTCAAGCATTTTGAGTAGTTTGTTCAATATATATTCGTTTAATAGTAATCTCTATTCTCGTTTAATTTAATTTGTTGAGTTGAAATGGCTGAGGAATACAACCGCAACGAGCCCCACCACCACGAGGCTGCGGCGGAGGAGAAGAGCCGTGATCTGTACGGCGAGACAGCCGTGCCAGCGAAGGAGGACAAGAGCAAGGACCAGTACGGCGAGACGACAATCGATCAGGTCGATGAGGTGGCGCCAGTGGCACCTGTAGAAACCAAGGATCGGGGGTTGTTTGACTTCTTGGGGAAGAAAGATGAAGAGGAGCACAAGAAGCCTCAAGATGAAGAATACAACCACAACGAGCCCCACCACCACGAGGCGGCGGCGGAGGAGAAGGGCCGTGATCAGTACGGCGAGACAGCCGTGCCAGCGAAGGAGGACAAGAGCAAGGACCAGTACAGCGAGACGACAATCGATCAGGTCGATGAGGTGGCGCCAGTGGCACCTGTAGAAACCAAGGATCGGGGGTTGTTTGACTTCTTGGGGAAGAAAGAGGAAGAGGAGCACAAGAAGCCTCAAGATAAAGAGGAGGTGACCGTCACCGAATTTGGAAAAGAGAAAGCTTCTGAGCCGGAGCCTGAGACGAAAGAATGCAAAGAGGAAGAGAAGAAGGATGGGTTGTTGACCAAGTCCAGTAGCAGCTCAAGCTCTGTAAGAATTTTTATCATACATCTATGTTCTACTACTTCATATCATGTCCATATACACGGGCTATGTTGTGGCTTTCTGTTTTCATTTATCGAAACAATATTGCTTTGTACTGTCAAAAAAAAAAAACATTTTCTGAATGAACGGCTCCATATGCATGATATTAAGTCCACCGTTTCTTAGATTTCGCGTTTTCTAAAAATCATTTTCTGAATTTTTTTTTGAATTGACAAACAGCATTTTCTGAGGGGGCGTTTGGACAAATAAGCCGTTTTGGCTTATTTTTTGTCCGTATTCAAAATTTTTTCGCATTTTGTGGCTTATTGTCAATTTTTTGGGGATTATTGCGCACTTCTTGGAGGCCATCTGGTCCCCCCGATGGTCTCCTGCCGCCCCGATTCGCCAATAAAACGTACACACTGATGGAGCGTCGAGGCCACAGCCTTCATGCCGTGTAACCAGTTACGGCGGAGCAATGGAGGCGGTTGCAACGACGGCCAAAATGGGATTGCAGAGTGATTGCAGAACGAGAGAAGCGAGAGCAGAAAATGAATTTTTGTCTCGCTTCCCCCTTATATAATGGGTGTAACAAGAGGGGGGGAACCCCAGGGGTTTCGCACTGGAACCGAAGCGACGCCAGTCCGCCCATTCACCTTGTGCCACGTGGAAAGCCTGCTTCGATCCGTAGCCGCGGGGCTCCCCCCCACGCCACGTGTCCCCCTACGTTGGGCTGGGGTTAAGACGAATCGGAAAAGTAAAAAATTTCGATCGAAATCCAAATATTCGTCATTCCCGCCAAAATTTGGCTTTCCCGCCAAATCTCGTCGAAATACCAAAAAAATTGGATTTCGATCAAAATTTTTTACTTTTCCGATTCGTCTCGTCATAACGAAGCAATAATCCCCAAAAAATTGACAATAAGCCACAAAATGCGAAAAAAATTTGAATACGGACAAAAAATAAGCCAAAGTGGCTTATTTGTCCAAACGCCCTCTGAATCTATGGATACCTTTTTTGCCTACAAATGAGGCTGATGAAATTTTCTTTAACTTGGTTTTTAGATACATTAATAATGACACAGAGCATAACGGGGGGGAAAAAAAAAAAAAATCCAATTTTGGCCCATGCATGTTGTGTTTGTAAGAATTGTTGAAACTAACAATCCTACGCGCGGTTTCATGAAATTTTGCAGTCGAGCGAGGAGGAAGGAGAGGGAGGCGAAAAGAAGAAGAAAAAGAAGGGCTTGAAGGAGAAGGTCGAGGAGATCAAAATAGCAGGAGATAAAGAGGAAGAACAAGAAGCGAAAATAGAGAAACACGAAGAAAAAGACAATTCGGTGTACGAAGTGTCGGAGGTGTACGAAGTGGCGGTGGTCACGACTCCACCACCAGAGGAGTCTGAGGAGAAGAAGGGATTCCTCGAGAAGATCAAGCAGAAGCTTCCAGGACAAAACAAAAAGACCGAAGAGGTCAGTCCTCCTAGTACTCCTCCTCCGCCATCTGACGTGGAACCAGAGCCGAAGGAGAAGAAGGGTATCCTAGAGAAGATCAAAGAGAAGCTTCCAGGGCACAAGAGTGAAGAAGAAAAGCAAAAGCAAAAGGAGTCCACACCAAATTAAGCAGAGAGTCATGATTTGCTTTTGTTATGTCGATAAGTAATGAGTATGCTTGTGTGTTTTCATCGTCTGTTTTGTTTTGATTGAAAAAAGAAGTATATATATATAAATACTTCTATATGTGCTTATGTATTAAGTTTGTTTCGAGTTTGTTGGCAATGTCTGGACAAGGAGCTATAAGCCCTGTATTCATATGTTTGAATTTTATCATTTGGACAGTATTAAATAGATTTTTACTACTACGTACTTGGTTCTTTTCGAACTTGCTTTGCTTATTTTTACTGTTGATCATGATGCTCGCAAGCACCAACCTAAGCTACCTTTTTCAACCACCAAAATGCTAAGTACTCCCTTGCATTGCACCAAATTAAAGACCTCGATTAGTTATTTAATTTGGTGTGATAATTATGAACAGTAGTACTTTATTATTTAATTAAAAATTGCACATCTCTTGTAGGGTAGATGGTACTGACTACCGAGTGATGTAGGTTGAGTATAAACAAGCAGAAACTTTTAAGGGTATAAACGCGCCGAACCGAGCTTTGTAGTGTTGATCTTGGCTCCTTAACTAAATGAGCCTAGCTAATCTTCTTAATGAGCTTCTTTAAACGATTCGAGTCTATACAAACGAGAAGTGCTTTTATGGGTTGAGCCGATACTTTTGAGTATTGACCTCAGCTCGTCTACTAAACAAGCCTAAATCTCGAACTTAGCTCGATTACTAAATGAGTAAAGCCGAGCCTTAACGAGTCGAGCTAGACCCTATTTGATTTGGATTTTGAGAGTAATGAGTAGTGAGGGATAAATAAAAAAAATTTATTGAAGCGCAGAGATTTTGAGATCCAAAATTCGTAGTCCAGGCAAAGCTTCAAACAAAGAGGTTGGGCTTAGCAAAATACAATGAGGTGTAAATTGATGTGATGTCTCACTGAAATTGAGACTACGTAGCAAGTGTCATACAAATTTATTAAACGATATCTAAATAAGATAAGTTATCTTTAATTGTGTAAGGGAAAAATTCTGCCATAAGATGATCTGAGAAACCCCTCCAAGTAAATATAGGATTTGTTAATTTGCTTCTACAAGTAAATATAGGAATACTTGCATCAAGCTCGTGCTATGCACAGCGCGTGATCATAACTAACATGACATAAAACAATACTAACTGATGTTTTGATGAAAATCCATAATCTTTTATGTTTCCATTCTTTGGGTTAAAAAAGCACTAGCATAAAGCTCGTGCTATGCACGGTTAAATGCATTCAAAATGGGAATAAATCCGACCACAATCGGAAGTGTCTCATTGAAGAAAATATTATAAACCTATTGCATAATGAATGCAAAACCCCCGACCATAGATATTGGTTTAGTTAATTGATTCAATGGCGTAGTATTATCTAATTACATGTACATGCTAATGAAATCAAGAACATGATACAAAAGATTATTGCAAAAACATTTTCAAATTTTATTTCATATGGTAATTAACATGGAAAACAACACCAAGGAGTCTCAAACTCATTGCACTAAGTTTCAGAAAAACATTAATTATCATATGCTACCAAAATTCTGCTCTTGTAGGTAGAGAGAAACGTTTTCGCTATATTATAGTTCGTGCTTTGTGCGGTAGAGTTTTGATGAAGAGGTTGTGCTCTTGTTATTACCTCTTTTTTTGTTTTTTTTTTAACCTGAAAAAGATTGGTGAGACAAAGAACACCACCCAAATAAATTACAGATCAATCAAACGGAAATTAAATAGCATACAAGTAAAGTCTATAAAGAAGATTGAAAATAAATAATAAAGAACATATTTTAAAATTAGTACTAATCTAGTAGAAAGGCAAGGAAACTTAGGTATAGGAACAAAATTTGTGCTTCCTTGCGATTAACCTCATTCTCTTTGGCTATGCATATGAAGATCAATCATAAAAAAATAATAATAATTGGAACATATGCAACTCAGTATAAAGATTTGTTCCCAAAAAAAAAAAAAAACTCGGAATAAAGACCAAGATGAAAAGATGTGATTGAAAAGAAAAAAAAAAGGAACACTCGCTTACAGATTAAGACACTCTGTGAATTAATGCGCCTTCCTTAATTTATTTATCCCCTCCTAACAATTAGCAGATAAAAAAGCATGATTTATATATACCTTCCTCAAGATCGTACATAGGGGATCATGTCATGTCCTTTTGTGTTTGTGTCGTATAATTCCGGTTCAGGATTTTTTTGAGTTTATGCCAAAGCACCAGTTAAGGGTCTTGGCTTTGCTAATGGTACTCTTTCAAGTTCTTTTTATGCATTACATCTCGACTTTATGCATATGTAAGTCATAGATCATTCAGAGTTTCGTACGGTCAATCGTATAACAATTTAGATAGGGGGAGGCAGAAAAAGAAATGAAATAACTCACCGATCTGGACTTTCATCCGTGCGAGAGAGAACTAGAAGCATACAAAAAAATACTGGAAAAAACAAACATGAAAACGATCACAAGATTGCTTTAGTTTAGCAAAAAAAATGATAGAACTCTTAAAAAAGAAGTAACATAAAAAATAAAAATAAAAAAACCCATGGAATCTAGCGGCTTGAAATGGCTATGCTATATGGGAGCTCTTTGTGCATATACCATATATACTCTACTGGAAATTGTAAACTTTGAAGGACGAAATTCAAAAGTTCATGTGTTCTTTTTCTTTTTTCTTCTTTCTTTTTTCCTTTTTTTTTTTCTTTTTTTTTTTATCAGCAATCGAAAGTTCTAGCATTCCGGGTGTTATGTTAATATCTTTCCCTTTAATACCCATCAATCATGCATGCGAAATTCAAGGTATAGTAATTACTATAATAATTAGTTTAATGGGTTTTGGAATTGCAATAGATTTCTTAAACGGCTGCACGCACAAATATATAAATGGACAGAAGTTAGGCATTTTGAACGCCGAATAGTTTTGACCTTGAAATTAAATGAAATGAGAGATAGAAACGGAAACGGAAATCCTGGAAACGATAATCTATAACCTTTCGCAAAAGATAATCACGGGAGTAATTAGATTGGAGTAGGAAGGGAATGAGATAACTTTAGAAACGGAAATCATGGAAACGGGAAAATTATTACAAGCAATTTTCCATTTGAGAAACGGAAATCATGGAATAGTTATGTTTTTCCTTCTTTTTCATAAGTGCCACGTGTCGCATGCATCCATGGACGTCCTCACAAATTATGACTTGTTCAGGGGCGGAGGTATGTAGGGACCCGGGGGGCCCCGGCTCTCCGAACGTCCAGTTTTAAAATTTTTATTTTATATCGACGTAATTTTAAATATTATTCATTATTATTCGTGTATAGTTACTTATAATCTTAACAATTTTGCTTTGATTTGATAAAAAAATTAGTTATTTTACATTCTCATATTTCAATTTCTTTCGTAAATAAAAAATAAGCACGCGACAGTTGAAACAGTCTAAAAAATCAATTCAATGTACATATAATGAACTGAAAAGCAAAAACTTTATGATATAATAATTATACGTTCCATTAAATATATGTCCGTTCAGCAGGCCCTCCCGATAACAAAATTTTGACTCCGCCACTGTTTTTGTTTAATATGTAGTATTGATGTCGGACTTGTGATTATGTGTACGCGGATGTCTTCAACTTGGTTGGAGTTGAGGCGTTGAACGGCTATTGAAATATGATTAAAGG
Source organism: Rhododendron molle (assembly GCA_025413875.1). Taxonomy (NCBI): domain Eukaryota; kingdom Viridiplantae; phylum Streptophyta; class Magnoliopsida; order Ericales; family Ericaceae; genus Rhododendron; species Rhododendron molle. Next base: position 44,315,921 of record CM046394.1, on the reverse strand, counting down.
TAAGATAGTTCATCCATGTTGATACAGAACTAACTTCATGCTAACAATTCTAGGCTTCATCAAGTGTCGGTTTCTTTTTTCCTTACATATATCACCACCTTAATACCCCTTTATGACATGTACATCTTCATTTGTGAACCATTGCTGCTGTATTGCTAAACTTGACTAAACTTGTGGAGAAAAAATTAATGTTCAAATCTGTTACGTTCCTTTCTAATTAGTGAGAAAAATACAAATCATGTGAGAATTTTTAATTAAAATACTAAACTTATGAAACATAAATTCATCCTCCAAATATGTTGTGTTCCTCTCCAATGAGTGAAAAAATACATACCATGTGGGAATTTATGCAAAAAGAAACATCCAAAATACTAAACTTGTGGGGGGGAAAAATTAATGTCCAGAATCCAAATGTAATAAAATTCTTCTCCAATTAGTGGAAAAAAATACAAATCATTTTGAAAATTTACTCAAAAACTTTAAGTTAATGGTAGCACAAGGTTTCAAACTCTAATGCATGCGTTGCGAAGCACATATTGAACCATTGAGCTAAAGTGGCCATTGTGCATTCTTCACACCTTTTTATTTGTATTTTTTTAAATGGGGGTGACACGTGAAACCTCCCCCATACTAGCTCCCCCTTGCCCGCGTGGACCCTTGGCCACGTGTCACTCTTCCAAGCCCCTTCACATGTCTTTCTATGATTGGCTAGTCAAAAGTCTCCTCAAATTAATGGTCAAGATTTTGACCGACCTTACAAAGTTGAGCGGTTATGGAAATACCATTAAAGGCAAGATATATAGTTCATAAATGTTGATATAGAGCTAACTTCTGCTATCAATTCTGGGCTAGTTTCGGTTTCTTTTTTCATTACCCATATTAACCCCTTTATGACAAGTGCGTGTGCGTCTTCATTTGGAACCATTGCTGCTGTATTGCTTCCAAAGTACTGCCATCATTTCGAGGGAAACGTAAAACCATGACGGTGAAAGTCACGGTCACCTCCACAGAAACTATCAAACCAACTTCGCCAACTCCCCTCCACTTAAAAGCCCACAATCTCTCCTGTCTTGATCAGCTCCATCCTACCATCTTCAGTCATGTTGGCCTTTACTATCTCGTGGACGAATCCCTTTCCCCGCCTAACGTTGCCGATATATTGAACCGATTGAAGGAATCACTCTCAAAGGCATTAACCCTCTTTTACCCCCTCGCCGGAAGAATCAACATTGACCGACACTCAATCGATTGTAACGACGAGGGGTTGTATTACTCGGAAGCCCGAGTTAATTGCCATCTGTTAGACTTTCTCAGGAAACCGGATCTAGACTTGCTAAATGATTTCTACCCTTGCCATCCGACTAAGCCCGAACCGTTTGCAAAAATTTACCCTGTTATGATTCAAGTGAATGTTTTTGAATGCTCTGGGATTGCTACTGGTTTGTGTCTTTCACATAAAATCCTTGATGGAATCTCAACTAGTTCGTTTTTAAAAGGTTGGGCTTCTTGCTCTCGCGGGTGCTTCGAAAGTGTCTCTCCTTCTTTCAATGCGGCATCTCTGTTCCCAGCAAATAATCATCTTCCGATGGACTCCATAGCTTCACTGGGAAGATCCATGATCAAAATGGGAAATTCAGTCACGAGGAGATTCCTTTTTGATCCATCAGCATTATCGGCTCTCAAGAGTAAAGTTGATATGGGAACGGGTATTCGGTCCCCATCTCGAGTTGAAGCTGTGACCGCATTCATTTGGAAATGTGCCATGTCTGTTTCTAAAGCAAAATCAGGAATCCGAAAACCATCTGTTCTATCCCATGCGGTGGATTTACGAAGAAGAATGGTGCCTCCTATGGAAGAATACTCCATGGGGAATCTCCTTTGGATTCCAAGTTCACACTGCGGAAGCGAAGATGAGATAGAGCTGAATTCCCTAGTTGGTAAGCTGAGGGAAACAATCACAGAAATTGATGCTGATTTCGTTAGAAAACTACAAACTGGGGATGGGTTGTCCATAATTTCTAAGAATGTGGAAGAGATGGCTGAATTATGCTCCAAGGGTCCAGTGGATTATTACGGGTTCACCAGTTGGTCCAGATTCGGAATCTATGAAACTGATTTCGGGTGGGGAAAACCCATCTGGGTTAGTAGTCACAAGATAACAGGATCGATGTTCATGAATTTGGTCCATATGCTGGAAACAAGAGAGGGAGATGGGATGGAAGCATGGATAACACTGGATGAACCTGAGATGGCAATGCTGCTAGATCATCAGGAGTTTCTAGAATTCGCTTCCGTGGATCCAAGTCCATTTTAACTGAGCATCGATCCTTATTTTCCATTTATTCGCCTCACTTAACAAAGCAAAATTATAACAAAGTCCATGCTCATACCCGTGACTTCGAACTATATTGTGTTCTTGTATCATTTAGGAGGTCTCTTGTCTGCTGATGAGGGCATTAGAGCATCTGCATCTCTCTCGTTACTTCCTCCATCACACTATAATAAAGAGCAAAACCCCCGAAACTCTTTTGCATCAGGCTCACTACTTCCCTCTCTAATTTGCAATTGGCTACAATACCTCGTTTCTTCTCACGAGGTACTGTTCATAAGTTATCCCTTATTTTATTAATTACCTGCTCTGAACATGCTGCTCCAATGGCCACTCGTGCTCGGAGGCTTCGCTTTGTCGCAGATCCACTGGCTCATGGCGCTCGATCAACCCAGCCGCCGCCGGCGGCGATTAGGGTTTGTTGGGGGTGGGTTCTTCCGCATCTCTATGCTCTGGATCGGCCATTTGAAGGGTGGGAGGAAGTAGAGAGAGAGAGAGAGAGAGAGAGAGAGAGAGAGAGAGAGAGAGATTACCACAGAGAGTGAGAGGTGCGGCTGTTGTGGTGGCGATGGTGTCAAGGTGGTTTGTAGTCTGGGGTTTGGTAGGTTGTTTTGAAAGGAAGGGAAAGATTGGTGCGGAGAGTAAAGAGGTTGGTGTAGAGAGAGTTTATTTCTCCTTAATTACCCCAAAAAATAAAGAGTTTGGTATGGATGCTTTTACTGGTTGTCCAAATGAGTCACTTGACACTCTAATGGTAGACCCGAACTCATCAACTGGCTCGTGATTCACATGTGGTGTGTACAGATATCGAGCACTAATAATAGAAAATAACCCGTGCTTGAAAGGGAAGAAAATCATTTTTTTTTTTTTTTTGCTCGGCAAGGGAAGAAAATCATACTAATGATATTTACATCTCTTTAGGTAGTTCTTTAATCCAAGGCTCAAATTTTATTATGGACTACTAAGGGTGCACATGATCCTCCTTATAGTACAAATTCTACTGTCTACATACGTAGAATCGCCGCACGATCAAGTTTCTCTCGTTAAGTTTAACAATAGCTAATTACTAAGAATTATTGTGTTGCGGTCAATTATGGGAAAATTTACAGTTATGAGCATGGGCGGACCCACATACAGCCCCACTCGATTTTGTAGATTTATGTTAATACCCTTACAATTTTCAATTATACCCAATGTATTATGTTAATATTCTAAGAAATTTACTCTCGATTCCCACTTTATGTGAACATTTGTCAGACTATTTCTTGGAGTGCTAAGTTTTCACACCCCATAAGTTTTGTTATATCATATTTAGGCTGTGTTTGAAGTTAAATGTACAAAATGGAGTTCAATTAAGGGTGATTTTGCTGCCTTTTTTTATTTTTAGATTCGTTTGTGAACCAATTGAATGATTTTTGGACAAAGATATAATGGATGCATGAGACAGTGGTTCATGCTAAATCTAATTGTTAAAAATAGATGCCGACATTAGCTTGAATCAGAATGGTGAACTTGGTATATTTTTTGATAGATGATGCTTGTAGATATGATGTGCACTTTGCCAGAGCGTGCCTTTGATCCCCATTTTCTTTTGCCTTTTAGTTATCCGTTAATTTTCAATTTAAAGACCCAATTAATAAAACAAATTGGTGAAGGTTTACTGTCTAATGTACCTTCAAGGAATCACTTTGTGCTTGGGTCTCAATCTTAATCTTTGGTCTCGTTTGTCTAATGTTGGTTGAGTTCCATATAATGTTGGCATTCACACAAAAATATCAAAGAAATGCTACAGATAACGTGAAGTAATTGTATACAGTTGAATAATTGAAAAGATTGGGATTTTATAGCTCAAAACCTGAAAGAAGTTATTTTGTTGGAATAGATTGATAATTTTGTTGAAGTTACATCACTGGAATCAATCATATGGGTATGTATAATTCGGAGGAGCTTAGATCTTCCCCAAAAAAAAAAAAAGTGAGGTAAGATTGCCAACCTAGTACCTCTCACGTACTTGTTGTAAACAGAAGACTTGTGCCCTGTGCACGAGAAGACTTGAGTTGTTAGTGCTTGCATTACCTAAGACAACATAAAGATTTTTTAATGTTATATTTCAGCTTGTTAATTTTGTTGCTTTTTTGGTTCCAACTTTTGTTTTTGAGCTACATAGAGTGCATCTTAAAATTCTTTTTTTTGAACGGCGAAGAAGAGATTTTTTATTAAAAGAAGAGGAAAGGATAAGAAACGAGCCTTTGTTGGCAAGAAACCACGAAAGAAAACACCCAATGGGCCTAGCCCAGAATACCTAAAGGGTCTATACAGATAAAAATATAACAAGAAGGCCCATAAAAACCTTTTCTAGCACTACCACCTATTCATTTTTCTTACAAGTGTTACATTTCTCTTCATATTTCCCTCTCCGCCACACTCAACCTCTTTGATTCTCACCCTAATATTTGATATTTGTGAGCATGAAGCTAATTCTACTTATATCCTTTCAGGTTGGGCTTGGTTGCAAGAATTAAGGTACGCTACTTCTTGTCCATTAATATTTGTCTGTTTTTGGCAATTGAGAACTTTGGTGTGCACGTGTGAGCAACTGCATTTGCGCAGATATTTATACTTCATTTTAAGTCACTACCTTCTGACCTCTGCAGTGATTCTGAAGTTTGTGTGAACGTCATCTGTTTATGGTTTCCTATATGGATGGTTTTATTTAGTTAAGTTGTGCAACTTTAGAAACACTAATGTTATGTTGTCTTGTCTTGTCTTACCAGACCAATTTGCCATGGTTGTACATAGACTAGCTTCCTTAGCGCGCCGTTTGGATGGAGGAGATGAAGGGGATATGTGAGTCCCCTTGATTTGTATTCTGGGTGTCCACCAAATCTGGTGTTTGGTTCAGATTTTTAGAAGGTGGAAATAAATACTGTAGAGGTTTCAAGTCCGGCTGAAGGTGGATTTGCGACGGGAAGCTCAGACCCCATCGTTGGCAAATCCAGGAGGTTTGAGACGGTTTTATCCCTCCAAATCCACCCTGACCCCCACACAGTTTTCTACGAAGAAGAGAGAGAGAGAGAGAGAGAGAGAGAGAACCCAGCAACCTTGATCTTTAGCAACGGCAACCTTGAGAAGATGATCGGCGGCAGACGGAGAAGACGAGGGGATTGCAGAGGATCTGTGGGTGGGGTTTTTGGAAATAGGGAGTGAAGTGGATTTGTGAGACCTGAGTTGGTCGGCGGCGAAGAGATCTGAGTGAGAGAGAGAGAGACCAGTGTATGTATAGGAGGGATTCGAGGGAGTGGTTCTGTGTATCAGTGTATATATCCAAGAGGGAGTGGTTCTCCTATACTGCATCTGTGTGTATTTTTTCACTTTCCAATTAACCTCTTTTTTTTTTTTTTTTTTTAAATTTGGTGTACTATTTTTTATAATAAAAAACTTGTTTTAACTTTTCACTTTGTATTTTAAAATGAAATTATCTAATCCTAAAATGTATCAGTTATATTCTAATAAATATGAAATAAACCAATTTTGAGCAGTACAAAAATTAAAGTGGGGGCAATTCAGTCATTCGATATCTAATCTCATCATATCCACCTTTTCAAAAAATCATCCAAACACCTCATTATAAATCCACCCTTCTTAAGAGGTAGGGTCACCCTTTTTAAGAGGTGGGGTCACCCTTCTTAACATATCACCCCTCATTATATATCCACCTTCAAATCTTCCCTCATTTTATATCCACCCAAAATAAATCCTCCATCCAAACATGCCGTAGTTTTCCTTTAGACCTAGGAAGTTCAGAAACAGAGATAAGAGAGAAACTTTATGCCACATTATATGAAATGGAGACCTGACCCTGCAGCTTTTTGGTACACGAATATTTGCCCAGAGTTTAGAGTCCTCTTGGGTCATAACTTTTTTCTTACGATTTTATTATTATCAAAAAGAAGTGGGAGCTGCTGGTGCTTAATCTTGGTTGGTAGATAAACTGATAAACTATTCTGGTTATCTGAATCTAAATCAACTTAATTGATTGATGAACTCCTTGAATACGACACTGTAAAGTAGTAATTGGATTGATATGGAATTGCTAACTCTCGATAGTTTTCAGTTGTGATTGTGATGTGCTGAAAATGGTCAAAACAAGATGTTTCATTTCTGCTTGATAAACTAGTATTTGAATTTACCTTTTGTGATCATATATGCATTGCTTTGCGGGTTTTTCATTTCGAAGAATTGAGTTGAGTTGTGTGACTACTTAATTTACAAAGACGGAGAGGGATGTGTCATCTGTCAGTAGATCTGTTAATTAGGGAAATTCCTAGTTACTGGAGGACTGAAAAAATGGCGGCTACATTTTTTTCATAATAGTGCTCTGTGATCTTTCCTGAAGGGCCGTGCCTGTGAAATATTAAAGAAGACAGAGCAAATCCATAACAAACGAAGAAATCAGGATGCTATTTTGGCTGCTTGCCTATACATTGCTTGTCGGCTAGAAGATACTCCTCGGACCGCTAAGGGTACGGCCAAGATTTTTCTAACATATGGATGCTTCCTGACTTATCCCTTTTTTCGAATGAGCTTTGCTTGATCTTATGATTTCATCTAGAGATCTGCTCTGTTGCCAACGGAGCGACACCGAAGGAAATTAGCCGCGCAGAAAGATGTGTGCTACAAGAGTATGAGATGTGTCATTCAGTGGAGATGGGTACCATCAATGCTTCATATGCTCTGGTGAGGGTTGAAATGAGAACTTAAAAGTTTTGAAAACATGTAGTCTGTATACCCATAATTAAACCACTGAGACCCAGACAATAAAAAATGAATGAGTATAGATTCAACCTTGGTTTATGGTGACCCAAATTGAATCTAGTCCACTATTCAACCTTGGTTTATGGTGACCCAAACTGAACTTTGGTTTCTTACATTTCTGTGGTTTACTTATGGGTGTAAAGAACAAAGTCTTTTATTTATGGCTCTTACTGGCATAGTTTACCTGATTATCTGTTATACTTAACTGTATTTCTCCCACTTGACACTAATAAATGTTCATAAAATCTTCACAGGCTCTTTCGCTCCAATCTTGTTCTAAACATGCAAGCAGTTACAGCTGCCGGCGAAGCTTTTCAAACATCTAAAATCGAAGATGTTTGAAGTAGTGGGAACTGTTTGAAGCAGACAATTTTCCTCTCCATGGACAGGCTTCACATTATAACTGAGCTTTCTTTCTTTTCTTTTTTTTTTTGATCCGCTATAACTGAGCTTTCATAGGTCATTGATTTACAAGTAAAGCAGTAGGGTTTGCAATAACCTGGAAAAAAGCAGCAGAATTTTCGGCATTAGATCTTCTTCTTCTTTTTACCGTTAATCTTTCTGAGTTCTGGTATGTAACAAAAAGAATATCGTTTCATTTTGAGTGCCCTGTCTTCGCTAGTATAGTTTGTCCCTGTTAGATTAGATTAAAACTTCTCATTGGTAATAAAAAGCTTGTCCCTGTTAGGGTTGTTTATTTAGAGTAGTTCCGTTTTCAGGCTTTTTTTTTTTTTTTTTTCGCTAAACTTCATAATCATTCACGTACATTTGAAAACAAATGGAATTCCTTACCAAAAAGGACATATGCAATCGCTTTGTCACTCCAAAAGAATCTACTAATCAATTAAACAATTTGGGCTTCATGATCAGTATAATACTCCAAAAGCATCTATCAATTAAACAATTTCGCAATTCAAAATCTGCTGATATATGTAGTACATTATTTCAAAAGTATTTAATGATTGCAACTCAGTTAATTGATCTCCTAAGAACAAACAAACTCCCTTGCTCAAAAAAAAGAACTCTATCGAGATACTACAAACATCTGCAATTAATCCGCGTATCCTAATTCAAACACTTCAAACTCTGTCATCCCGAGGTGTCTGGTAATGTGCTCCAACTTTGCTGATCCATGTATTTTTCGGTGTGGAATGTGCAGTGGCTCCTGTAGAGGCATGGCTCGCTTATGTAATGGCTCCATATTGGAGTATTCAATTACGCTTTGGAGTTCAACAGAGTCATCTTAGATTTGGATCGGTGGTTATTGTTCGCACCTCTGTTTTAGTTGGTTATCAGTTGTCGTTGTATTGCTTGCTAACTCTCGATAGTAGGATCCGCTCCCGCACTACACGTGTAGTGTGCTCAATCCGACCGTCTATCTCGGCAATAGACGGTTCGAAATTTCATTTGAATAATGGATAGCTAGGATTTGTAGGAGCTCGGATTAAATCCAAGCCGTCCGCACTAAGATGGACGGTCAGATCGGCCATACTACACGGTGTATTGCGGCGAATGCACTACAACCCCTCCCATTCTCTTATAGTACAAATTTTATTGTCCACATATGTTGAAGCACCGATCAAATTTCTCTCGTCAAGTTTAGCAATAGCTCGACTCATGTAAATAAGTTGGCTCGTATGTTTAATCCCCACCACAACCACAACAAAACCCATATAGTCCTCAATAATTGGGGGTATAGACAGAGGAAAAATGGAGACAGACCTAACTTTTGGCAATATGAACAAAGTTGGCTCGTATGTTTAATGCTCTACTAATTTTAGTAGGCTATTGATTAGTCCTCGAATAGAGTTCGGGTTGTCGAATAATGATTGAGTTCGAGCTCGAATACTTGGGCTCTTTTCGAGCTTGAGCCGAGCTCGATTTTGAGCTTATTAAATTTTAATATCCCTACCTTAAAGCTCTGTTACGGTGTTCTCATTCGCACAAAAATATATTCAATACCAAAATATGTGTGTAGGCCTGTAACGCCCCGACTTTTGGGAAGAAATATAAAATAATTTCTCAAGAAAATTTAGCTAAATAAATATAATTTTCCAAAAATAAAGGTTTTGTTATTGCAATCTCAATATAAATTTTCTGATTCAAAATACATTATCTTCAGAGCCGACTCTAGGCTTGATACGGATCCCACGCATACTCGATCTCCATTCCTGATAATCTTCTCGTGTCGAACTGCACCATCGTTGAATCCTTTGCATTAAATCCTGCGCCTTCTGGCAAATTGATCGCCGAAGCAATCGATTTACCAGGATACAGACGTATCCGTGAGTGATAAATCACCCAGTAGAATAATCCAACCCAACTACCCCTCTTACTTTACAGTTAGCAAGCAAACAGGATAATAATGATACGAATAAGTAAAACGAAGATTTTTCACATAAACAGTTTATTACTATCCATTAATCTGACGTGTGATCTAAGATCTCACCGCGAGATCTTTCCTCCCCAATCACTAGCCATATCCCGTCCCATGAGATCACTTCCTTTTGCTGTCGCAGAGACACCTAAGTTATGTACCGAGTGTGCATCCCAATAACTACAAAAAGGGTAGGCTTATCATGCCGTTACATCGCTAGGGTTCGCATATCTTAGTCACCACTTCACAATCAACACAATCACTACTGGACTCCCGCCAGTTTCAATTCATCACTGGACTCCCGCCAGTTTCAATTTATCATTCATCACTGGGTTTACTTTGCCAGTTTCAAATCATCGCAATCATCTTATCAACATCTCATATTCCCGCCTGCAGGCAATCTAAAATAAAAACTTTCCAATTCATCCATTTCTTTGCATCGTCTAAGTGATTTCTATTTCGCATACCACCCCATGTCTCTAGGGTCCAATCTAGCATTTAAATCAAGTATCGACACAATTTTAATCATAATAATAAATAAAAACGAATAACAAGCGAATCAAAACAAATAATAAGCAGATGCAATCACACAACTTTTTATGATTGGGCCATTCCCCTTAATCTTGTATGGCCACAAAATCATTAATAAGATAAGAACTTTTATAAAAGATTTTAAAATAATTTTTCGAGACTTTATTTAATTATTTTATGAAATTAGATTGATTTAGAAACTAATTAAATACAATAATTAGGTAAAAATATTGAAATAATTATCCTAACTTTAATAAGAGTCCTAAATAAAAAGTTTGAATGTTAAAAGTTGGGTTTAGAGAGTTGCGGGATTATTTTGGAATAAAGATATTAAGAATTAGTTGAATGAAGGATAATTAGATAATAAATAATTAAATAATTAAAAATATGTTGAGGTTAACATCGTTTCATCTCAGGGATGTAAGGAGTCTAAATAAAATTATTCGGGAATTAATAACATATTTTATAATATCGTAAAGTATTTTTGTTTAGAAACAATGTGTAAATAATAATAAATAGTTAATTAAATTAAAAAAAAATATTATTTTAACAAGATATCATCTTTGAGATGCAAGGAGTCTAGGAAAAAATAGTTTGGGTATTAAAAACATTATTCGGAAGGTCGCAAAGATTTTTCGTTTGCAAACTTTGATTGAAAACAAATAAAAAATTTAATAAATAGATAATAAAATTAAAAAATATGAAATTAACAAGTTATAATCTTTGAAGTATGAAAAGTCTAGGAAAAATAGTCCGGGGGTTAAAATCGAAGTTCGGGATGTCGAAAAATTGTTTCAAACGTTTTTTATCAACTCAATCTACCAAATAAATTAAACTGATATAAATAATAAGTTTTATACTAAGATGATATTACACTGTTAGAAAATAATATCAAGTCAGTCGTTTTTATAATATTAATATCAAAAAGATTGTAAAATAAATATCATAATGGTCATCTTCTACGTAAATAATTACAAATAAAATGTCGGGCTCAAAAATAATACCAATTCGGTGAATCTGGCCGAAAATATGCTTTTTTTTTTGTTTTGGCTCGGTTTTTTGATGCATGGGACCAATTGGGGCATAGGCTTAAGCATATAAACATTAAATGTACGTAGAGAAGAGGTTGGAATGGATTATAATACATCGATTCGGATCAAATTGATTTAAAACGAATCTTGAACTTTTAGAGAAGACGACTTCGGTTTTGGCGATCGGGGGACCTTGGGCTCGAATTGGATGATGTTTGGGGATGCTTGGGGTTGAGGGAAGTGATCGGAACGATCAATTTGATTTTCGGTTGATCGTAGATACGAAACCCACTTTTCTCTCTCTAAAACTTCATGGAATGGAGCTCCGAATTCTTATACTCCTTCCGTCCCATAATGGATGTCAATTTTTGATATCCGTGCCAATTTCAACTCCTTATATCTTTTAATACGGATCTCAAAAAATATGCAATATAGATCTTGTTTGATTGTTCTCGATTAATTCTATTATACAAAATTTTTAAACTCATGAAAAATATTATAAATTGAAAGATATAAGCGATGAAAAATGACACGGATTTCAAAAATTGTCATTTTTTTTGGGACGGAGGGAGTAATTCTCTCTTTTTTCTGGACTAATAGGGCGTGGGGAATTTCGTAGTGTGCCTTAGGATCGACGTACTAGGTAATATATAGGAGAATTTTGGAGAGTTTCGATTAAAATCGGATTTAAAGTTGTATTTTATAGGGTTTTGGAATGGACGAATTTGGGACTAGATATACTGAGGGAGGAAGTAGAAATCGAGTAGGAGAGTGAGAGATGGGAAGAGTTGTAATCATGCATGCAATTTTAAAAAAAAAAAAAACAAAGAGATAAATAAGACAAGATAATTATTTTTGTATTTATCTTTTAACAAAAAGAATTTTTTTAATACTACTAACAGTTTTTAATGATATTATTAAAGATAAAAATTTACAGAAATAAAATTTGTAAATCTTTTTTTTAAAAAAATTTTGTTCAAAAAATCCGGATCATTACAAGATGCATGCAATGTATAATTAAAAATGACCTATGACACTACGTGACGGTGGCTCAACCTCCTCAAGGGCAGGGAATAATCTCTCCATTCTCACATCTATTATGTGTTAAAAGCAACAAAGCAAGCTTTGTGCCATAAAAGCACCGGATAAATACCTCAGATCGACCTCCTCTATAAATATCTGGGCAAATTCAAGATTCCAAACCCAAGACAATTTACGCAAACTGTGTTTGATTTAGGTTTTGAAAAGTTTTTTGAAAAATAGTAGGGGTAATAAGTGGAGAGAGATAGAGAGAGAAATATAGAAAGTAAGGGGAATTTAGGAGGAATCTAGGGAGAATTTTTTGAAAAATTCTTTTTGAGTTAGAAAGAGAACAAAGCAGAATCAAAACTCTAGAAAATTAATGTCTGACGTCTACTGCTCGGACTGTAAGCGGGCGACGGAGGTGGTGTACGACCACTCTGCTGGCGACACTGTGTGCTCAGAGTGCGGCCTGGTCCTGGAGTCGCACTCGATCGACGAGACGTCGGAGTGGCGGACCTTCGCCAACGAGTCCGGTGACTACGACCCCGTCCGTGTCGGCGGGCCCAGCAACCCTTTACTCACCGACGGGGGTCTCTCCACCGTTATTTCGAAGCCCAACGGCGTTACTTCTGACTTCCTTTCATCCTCACTCGGCCGCTGGCGGAATCGCGACCCCAATCGCTCCCTCATCTTGGCCTTCAAGACTATTGCTACCATGTGCGACAGGTAACTAACCGATCGGCGTGTATAAATTAAATGTGTATGCACAACGCATGCACATTAATTGAATAAACCCTACCGATGTTCCCTTTCGTCTGCTCAGAAAAGCATGAAAGATTAGGGGTGATGTTTGATCTTGGACTATTCGTTGTTGTTCTGTGACCCGTGAAGAACATGAAAGATATGACATTCAATCATTCTGCACTCAAACTGATTGAATTTTGGATTTGGACTAGTGATTAGGGATCATGAATTTTGCAATGAATTTCTTGCTCTGTTTTCTGTTGACTGTAATTGTATATGATATGTAAATGTAACATGATGTGCCTTTCAATCATTCTGCACTCAAACTGATTGGAAATTGGAATGTAAATAAAGAACCCTCCAATCCATGTCATGAGAGGCTGGCATTTTTATGTAAAAAATCTGTAATTATGATTAGTTCAGTGGATGATTTGTGAATGGGGGCAAATTTTTATTTTATTGTCTATTGATCTTCACTTAGTATCAGGAATTTGGCAACGAATGAGCAAAAATTCTGTGGTTACATACGCCAGACACATATCTTGCACATATGGTCTTTGTGGGGCTCACCTCGGGTCCCACAAAGATATCTGATGGGCTCATCATTTTTAAAATGATTTTTTCAATAGTTACCGTAAATAAGGTCAAGCGGATAATAAGTGCCTTTTATTTATTTACCAAAAAAAAGTGTTAATTTCAGTAGTTGTTGGGCGAAACTGTTTGGTTCGCCCTACGAATTTTGAAAAAAGCACGTACCGATATCCTATTGACCGTGATTTTTTACAAGAACACCTAAAAAATCATCTTTGTGGGGCTTACCGTGGGACTCAAGGTGAGCCCCACAAAGAACGTATGTGCAATATGTGTATGGCGTATGTACCCATAGCACAACTGTATTAGGCCCCCTTCCGCTAAGGTTTTTATTTTTTAAGTACTTATATTCTGCGTTACGAGACATGTCATTCTCTCACAATATATCACCTTTAATTTAAAAAAGGACTTATTTTAGTTAGGGGAACACACCCTTAGTTCTCTTTTTTGGCAAAGCAAAGTAATTTGTAGAGAGTTTGTGAGGACATGTACATTTCTCTGACCTAGGATTTCAAAGTACAATTTGCAAGACAACATTCCTCAATTTCAAGAATCATTGATAGCGGACTACTGCCACCCTATTGTGGTCTTATCACATTTTAGTGTTAACTATTTGCCTATTTCTGATATGCATTTTCTTTATGGGTGAACTTTAATGGGTTGCAACTGGTTGGTTGGTGGTTGAGTTCCCTTTGGCCTTCATAGTGCTTCTTGTTTCTCATAGTGATGTATATGACCTTTTTCAGTTAGTAGCCTCCTTTTTTTTATATGAGCCACATCCCCTCCACCTAAATACTTTTTACTTATTAATGTGCTCTAGAGAGGGGGTTTTACATTTTACCAAATTGCATAATTACTTCTATTTATTAGTTCTATGTAGCTTATCGTTGCATCTTGTGCCATTGTGCGGCCGGCATAGATTAAACCTTCAAGTCTTGTATGCACAAACCTTGCCACTGTTGGGGTCTTTAGTTTTTGATGATCTTATGCCTAAGCAGTCATGTCTAATCTCCTTTTTATCCTGTTGCAAAGAAGGATGTTGACAATTTTGCTCCGACGATTTTTGTCTATTAACTTGTTGCATCTGTATGTACGGCTACGGCCATGATAAGAAAATTGGATTCGACTTCCTCTGCTGAAAATTTAAAGGTTTTCCAGATTTTTTTGGTGAAAAAAAACTATTTCTATGATACTCAGGTGTAACTTTTTCGTCTGAGTGTTTCTTATACTTCTTTCTATGTCCCTATCATCTTAGATTCTCATTTTTGTGAATCATATGCATGAATATGAAGCTGATGATTGTAATCCTTCACATTGTCATTCAGGTTGGGCCTGGTTGCAACCATTAAGGTATGTTGCCATTATCATGTTTATTGTATGAGACAATCGAGGATATCGATGTGCACGTGTCCACAACTACAGAAAATTCTTTGTGGCAGGCACTACCTAATTTTCTGTACACTTCACCTTAAGATTTCGCATACCTGGCTTTTTTTATTGGGTGGAGTTGAGATTTATTTTATTGAATGTACTTCATTTTTTAGATAACTTTTTGGGGATAATTTTGGGTTGTGGAACCATACGGAGTCCATATAACTACTCATGCAGATAGAGTATCAGTAAATGCCAGGCTGATTTTTGTGCGTGAGCTCATCGGACCAGGGCCTGCACCCTCTTCCCAAGTGTATGGTTGAATAATACCATCTAAATGTAAGATATAAAACCAAGTCAGGGAAAAAGTTGACATCCTCAAATTTGCAGAAGTCTTAATACAACTAGCGCATGTCCTCTTATATTTGGTGAGGACATGGAAATTAATCTTTGAGTTGGTGGTCAACGATTATGAGCTCTGGTTATAGGAATTTGCAAGTCTTGGTCATGTTTGACCACCTGTGCAAGCGATGCTATTTTGCAGTCTATGTTATACATGTCTGTTAGTGTCTGGTGCTAGTATATCTATAATTCATTAATTCCCATGCCAATCTATAATTCATTAATTCCCATGCCATGTATATGAAGGCAGGGAAACAGATTCATGTTTCTCAATATTCTTTTTCCCGTAAAATTTAGAGTGAAATGATGTTATTTTAGTTATCGAAGAGTGACTGGTGTCTTCAAGGTCACATAGTGCAGTTCATGCATTACATGGAAGTTGCAGGCCATGATCCATATTCCATGGTAAACTTGAATTACTAAATATGCTCTTTGGGTGAGCACCCAACTGAATGTGTGTCCTATAATCTAAAGTATCCAGCGGCTGACATGTGAACGCTCAAACAGATAGAAGACTCCACATAACATAGGTGTTTTTGACTTGTGCACATGTTCAAGTCAACCAGTGTCTCTCTACATGTGGGGTTAGACCCATTCTCAACAGCTTAATTTTTGTGGTAATTGATGCTCTAATATGGCCAAGCACACAATTGATCCTCTTTATGTGCAGTGATGCAATCTCAATAATCATCACTTGCTGGACACACTTTAAAGAGGCTGTAAGCACAAAAGGTTACAAACAATGAAATTACCGCTCTTACCCTTTAGATGAGTTAGGGGTTACCAGTTTATAACCAGAAATCTCCTTCACCCCAACCCAGCCCCTTAACAAAAATAAGTAGAAGCAAAATAATGTCAAATTTTTATCAAGTAGTTGTTGTCCTTGCTTCAAGCTGCTTAAATATGCATGGAACGACTTTGAGTTGCATGGTTAGGATATTGCAAATTCTCTGAATTTTGAGGATGTGTTCGATATTTTTCTGTAGATTGTATGGTGGTTGAGAAGTGCAATTAACCTTAATTCAGAAGCTGAGTTTACTTCAGGTGGGGGCCGTGGGGTTCACTATTGAGCATATTACTGGGGGAAAGAATGTACTGGATGGTTGAGAGGATAAATAGGTTGTCACCCTTGCCCGATGGAGCGAAGGGAAATAAGAAAAAACCTCAAGTAAATAACTGGTGGTGGTCTTTTATGTAGGTCCACTTGTGGTTAGAAATGTTTGAGAGATCCAATTAGAATGGAGCACGTGTCTAATTTTTCTCACCGAAATGGTGACATCTCCATGACTTTTTCCCCTAATTTCCTGGGTGTTTCAACATGTTAAATAGGGTGGTGCCAAACCCATGACATGAAACATGGTGGTGCCACAAGTGGTGATCTGACGGTGGTTGGTACCCACCTCGGGAATCGCCTTCTGGCTCCTATCGGACCCGATGAAACAACTCTCTTCTTGCTGTTCACTGCTTCACTCACAGGACAGTGCCCGCAAAAACCAGTTTTGTTGGCCATCTTTAGATTAATGGACTTTTTTCTAATCCATATGCTGTCGAAATTGCAATAGTTCTAGTGGTGTGCTGGTTTAGCGATGTGAGGCCTAGTGGTTCTCCGGTTCGGAGCTGGGCTAGGGCTCCTCCACAAGTAACATCCTGCACAATGAACACCTACTGTTAGTGCCTAACCAGTCGGAGCTGACCAGGAAGGCACTCCGATGTTAAAGTATCTGGTGGAAGGAGAATGGTAGGAAACTCTAGGGTTAGAGTGAGCAGCGTACCTCTCAGGGTTTATCTCTTTCCCTTGTATAGAACTTCCAGACTTTTCCTCCAAGTAAGTACATGTTCGGCACGCGAGGTGACAGCTCCGGATGACGTCAGGTATGACATAAGGATCCGGTGGTTATGTTCACGTGCGTGAAACCCTTCCGTAAATCACGTGGGTCATAATGGTCGGACCCGGATCGGTCATGCCTGAAGAACACAGTTCAGGCATGGATCCTTTTTTTTTTTTTATTCGCTTCGGGCATGGATCCTTGATTGTTCGCGAAACATAATCCTACCGAGCAACTAACAAATGGGCTCGGGAAGTCGGTCCTTGGCCATGGCCACTCCTTCGGCCAATCCCAAGCACTAGATGCCCTTGCATCCCCAAGCCTTAACAGAAATATGTGGCTCTGACCATGAAGTACTTGGTCATTCAGCCCACTACAGTTCTACAGCTTGTTTATGATCTGTTGTTTACGATTTCTGTGGATTTCTAATACTAACATGGTGATGCAATGTTAATTTGAAGATTGTTGGTCTTCACTTTCTCAGTTTGTGTTCCTAGGTTTAATGTTTATCCTTGGATGCGTCACTGTTTTTGGGTTGTGCTCTGATTTGTTTTGCAGGATCGAGCCAATGAGATATATCAGAAGATGGAAGATCAAAAATCTAGTAGAGGAAAAAACCAGGATGTCATTTTGGCTGCTTGCCTGTTTATAGCTTGTCGGCAAGAGGACAAGCCACGCACTATTAAGGGTACAACCTGAGTTTTTTTTAACATCTGGATGCTTCTTGATTTCTCTCTTTGTGAATGATGAGATTTGCCTGAACGTGTGAATTTCAATTAGAAATCTGCTCTGTTGCGAACGGAGTGACAAAGGATGAAGTTGGCCAAGCAAATAACAAAATACTGAAACAACTAGAGCTTGATAGTGGTCAATTACATGCTGGGGATTTGATGGTGAGGTTTTGGGAAATTACGCACTCAAATTGTGAATTTATGGGTCCTTTAGGCACCTTTTCCTATTCTCTCTTGTGTTATCTTTGCCTGCTGTTATGCGAATGACATGAAAACTTCTGTATACATGTAGAGGCGCTTTTGTTCACATCTTGGTATGAACAATCAAGCTGTTAAAGCAGCCCAAGAAGCTGTCCTAAAATCAGAAGAGTTTGATATAAGGTAGTTCTGGTTTGCTCTTATGTTTTCATGTTTTATGTGGAGTCTGAATCAGTTGTATATTTAATTTCATGGCAGTAGTTGGACTCACATGAAGTGTGCTGATTATAAGCCATCTGCGTGTTCAGATGGCGCCCTTATGTTTTATACATCTATAACAAGACTATAGTGTCTGGAGACTGAACTGAATTTTCAGAGTAATAAGTTATCCGCGTGATATGAAAGAGGTGGGAAAGGAGGAATTTTTTAATAAATGGAAGACTATCTTTTTTAGATCATGTAAGGTATAATTATTTGAAAGATGATGACAATTTGAACACATCATTTTTTCTAAATGGGTAAGTAAATCTCCAGTAGGTCGGCTTTAGGACCCTTAGAGTATTGCTGCCTTCAATTGACATCATGGTAGTTTTAGTAGGGGAAATAAGAATATTACATGGATAAGTACGCAAAGAAGAAGAAAGGAAAGAAGGAGAAAGAGAGATAGAGGTGGTTCACCTTCGCAAGGGTTAGGCAGTTTCTGCAAAGACCGCAACCCCAACCTCAATTACAATGGCCTCATCCTTGTAAAACTCAATTCATTAATCAACTGTGTGTTGGAAAGAAAGATTACATCCATACTTATAGGCTAAACAATGGCCTTTGAAGTCCTAGAAGCCTAAGTGACATGAACCTTTAATGAATGAACCTAGATATAAATGCATACATTGAACCTATTAACAATAAGATGGAAAGAACTAAAATCTATTTAGTGCATACATTGAATTTTGTAACATGTGTTTAATGCGTCTACATGAATTCTAATGCAAGCCCTAAATTCATAATGACCTTTGAACTACCAAACTACCATGGATGACCCTTTAACTACCAAACTACATTGGATGACCCTTGATCTACCAATCCTTGTACGAACCATGCAACTCTTGATTAGAGTCTCTGCAACTACCAAAATACCCTCATCCCCACATTATTATTTTTTGTTATCCTCATCGAAATTCTCTCACATAGCGGTAGATGTTATTGTACCTAAATATATTTGTAGTATCCTTATTATGTGACTGGTGGTTGGATTTCTCCATTGGTAATTCATGTCTTTACCATGTTATTGCAGGAGGAGCCCTGTATCAATTGCTGCGGCTGTCATTTACATTATAAGGCAACTTTCAGATAATAAGAAGCCCCTTAGAGGTAAAGCATATGTTATGTCATTTATTGAGACTTATGAACCTCACAGTCGAGTTAGGGTGTTCACCTATTAATAGCAGAACCCGTGGAAGGCTCTACTCACTACCTGTTGTGCTTGCTGGAGACACTGATCTTATATATTTGGGCCATTCTTTTATTGGAGATTCTGACAGATGTTTTCCGCTTGCAAAAATGTGAAAATGTGTAGCTTATGTTGGAAGTCTAAACTCTAAACTATGGAATCTCCTCGTTGTTCCCCTCCACAGGAATTTCTTTCTTTTCCTTCCAACTTTTCTTGAGTTCAGCATAAGTAATCTTTAGGCCAATGTATCTCTGTGATCCTTACTGCTCCTGAATATGCATGCTAGACATCACCATTTCTTGATGGCTCATCCTGCATTGAGTTACAATGGTGTGAATTTGCAGATGTATCGATCGCAACCAGAGTCGCAGAAGGGACAATCAGAAAGTCGTACAAGGACCTTTATCCCCATATTTCCAAGATAATACCAAGCTGGTATGCCAAGGAAGAGGACCTTAAAAACTTATCAAGTCCTTGAAAAGATTGAGCAAACAATTGCGGGAAAATCATAATTGTATTCTCTCTTTGGGTACTTTCAATCATTCTGCACTGATTGAATTTTGGACTAGTGATTAGGGATCATGAATTTTGCGATGGTTTTCTTGCTCTGTCTTGTGTTAACTGTAATTGTACATGATATGAATATGTAATCCGATATGCCCTTCGATCATTCTGCACTCAAACTGACTGGAAATTTTGGAGTGTAAATAAAGAAACCCTCCAATCCATGTCGTGAGAGGCCGACATTTTTAGTGGATGATTTGGCAATGGTCCAAAGAAGTACGTTGACAAATTTTTTTATGGGTTTTTGTAAAATTAGTTGAATCCGATATGAGTAAAGACTTTTCAGCATTCGTATATCGGATTGGAAAAATCCTTACAAATATCGGATTGAGTTAATTTTTTACTAGAACTCATAAATAAATATTTTAAAAATAACTTGTAGTTTGAATAATTTTTTTGGGATCCAAAATAGACCTCACAAAAAGCATCAATTTGTAAGGCCCATACGAATGCCGAAAAAGCTCTAACAGGTATCGCATTAAGTGAATTTGTTACATTTTGTTCCTAAAAGTAGATTTCTTTGAAAAATTAGTGAGTAAAAGTGTAATAATGATGGGTAAGTAGGGAAAGTAGAAGAAAAAGTTGATGTAAAAGGTATAATAATGATTTCTTTTAATAAGTTGGAGTTACGAAGTATGACACATAAAAAGGGACAGAGGGAGTGCTATCTTTAAACTATTCATTTTTTGTAATTCTACTTTTCTATTCAAATAATTTCGAAATTTTTTTAATTCTAATATTTTTGTACTTAGAAAGACACAAAAAATTTGTTATACATTTTTTATCATTGTTTTTTCTTCCTTGTCCATCATTCTCAATATAGTAGTACTAGCGAATGTCCGTGTCTGAAGGCACGGGTGGACGTGACGTAATATTGCTTCAATTGACAAAGCCAACTAATAATATCAATTACTCGTACTAAATTCTGATCAACGAATCAAATTTAAATTCAAAAAATCAAATTCTCCATTAAATTTAACATGCAAAATGGAAACGAACCACAAAACATGGGTTAGATCTTTTAAAGATTTAGCCGCAAAGAGTATTCCCAAAAAGAGAGAGACTAAACGCAAATAAGTGAAAATGTCATGAACATGTATTTTTTGCTCCCTTGACATTGAGGTTGCTTTCTTTTTCCATTGTACATTATTTATGTTCTAGCAAATTTTCCCGTACCCAAAAGCAATCAAGCCCTAGAATCTGATCTTATGCCTAGATAACTATATAATACACAAAGGTGTTCAAATAGGAGATGGTTAGGCCCCAGTAGTTGGCCCATATTTCAGGTTCCAAACTTGAGGTGCATGTGAACTTGTCCAGTAACTAAGGAGCCATTTGCCTTCTCCCGTTTTGTAAACACCACCAAAACGGCAAAACCTCCTTTTCCTTTACTTTCATCCGTGTTTAGCTTCAAAGTTCCTGCACCAAGAGGATACCATTTAACTAAAATAGGAGAAGTAGCAAGAGGATTTGGGGGAGGGGGAATTTAAATGCGTCAACACATTTAGATTTGTAAGACTTAATTTTTCTACAACTTTCTGGAACATTGGAATCAATTTTATCAAAAAATTCCTATTTCTATCTTTCCAAATCTTCCATAGGGTAATTGGAAAGAGAATACACCAAGGAAATACACTTTGGTACTTTCCTATGCATCCAAGTTGTGTGGGGTATTCAAGTCACTCGATCCTATAGAATTGCTCACACCATTCCTTTGCACCTGTATTGATATAACTTGAAGTATCCATTTTTAGGTTATGGTCTAGTCAAAAACAAGAAAAGAAAAAAAGAAAAAAGGAAGGGTGTGTGTGTGTGTGGTGGGATGGGATGGGATGAAGTGCTTCCTTATGCTTCAAACAATATCACATAATAAATGTAAATAGAATATCTCAGAAGAATTGATGATAAGAACCGAAGTAAATCATACTGTGAAGCACAATAGAACGACGTACTCATGATACGTTTGTTCCAACCCCAACTCATAAAAACGAAACTTGAAAATTAACAACACATTCCATTCTAAAATCAACTTATCTAGAAAAATTAACTTTTTCGATCAGGGTACCATATCAAACCAGTTAAGTAGTTACTACCAACTTCAAGTTAAAATACAAAAAAGTGTCTAACTCACTCTTAATGATGTCGCGATACTTCATTGGTAGAAAACACACGCCTGCCTCAAATAGTAATCCAATACCGGTACCTAGCTCCAGCTCATTGAGCAAAGTATGTCACCCACCGCCCTTCATGCCTACTACTTTTTGAAAATAGACTACTGCTATCTGTTGGTTTATATAAAAGTAGACTGCTACTTTTTGATAGCTAGACATTTAAACCGTGTCTACATTTTTTTAGAAATCTGTGTGCGTGAGTGTGCTACATAGCAATGGATAATACAATCAAAATTGAGCTAATTTCATTTCAAACATTTGGGATTGAACTATTAGGACTGAAAGAGGAACTCACACATTTAATGAGGCTCATAAGTCATAAGACTTGAATGCTTCTCTTTTTGTAAATTTAGACAGAATTTAACACTGTTCATTGTAAATTTAGACAGAGTTTAACACTGCTAATCGTGGCGGTGGTGGTGGTGGTGATGGTAGGGTAGTGGTGGTGGTGGTTGTGGTGGCATGGTGGTGGTGGTCATTGTGGTGGCGGTGGCAGCGGCGTGGTGGAATGGTGGCGGTGGTGGCAGCGACAGCTTGGTGGTGGTGGTGGTGGTGGAATGGTGGTGGTGTATGAGGTTGTATGGGCCGAAGGGTATTTTTGGAAGAAATTAATGGACAGGACTTAGTTGGCTATGAGCTTCTTAATTTTGAAATTAGTGGACAGGATCTATTGGAACATTGTCCACCTACATAGGACCGACCGGGAAGAAGCCCAAAATTGTGGAGTGCTACAAACCGGTTGTTGTTTTCTCATGGATTTGTTACCCATTAATTGCAAATCTGGGGTAACTCTTAGCTTGGATGTGCTTACATGGATGTAGGGATGGCAATCTCGGCCGACCCGTTCGAACCCTCCCTTTCCCCGCCCCGAAAATCCCCGAACTTCAGGGATTCGTTTGGGGATTGGGTAGGGTATGGAGATTTTTTTAAACAAAATTCGAGGATCGGGTAGGAGGCGGGGATAGGTCTGTCCCCGCCCCGAACCCTACCCGTCCCCGTTCGTTACCCGCCCCGTCCCCGAATCCCTGAAATATATATATTTATATATATAAATAAATATATATATATATATATATACTATATTATATATACCCCTTCAGTAGTATGTTTTTTTTGGTTGCACCACTTTGGTCCATGACTGTTTTTTGTTTGAAACTATGGAATTGTGCACTGTTTCTTTATTTGCTTAATGTTTGCTCCGGTTATGAGCTGTTTAGAACTATGGAACTATGAAATTAGTGCTGGAATTAACTTAGTGCTGGAAAAACAGTGCTGCAGATTAACTTATGTGCTGGAATTAGTTATTATGTGTTGAAAATTGATAGTACCTGCTGAAACAGTGAATAACAAGTGATGTTCTGTGCTGAAAATTGGTAGTATATGCGGAAATTGTGAAATACAGGTGTAGGAAATGGAAGTGCTATTATGTGCCGTAAATACAGGTGCATGCCAATGTGTGTTGCAGAATTCTGCTGAAACTTTTCAGTGATAAATATGGCCGTTCCTGATTCCTTACTTTATTTTATTTTGTTGGCTTTTCTAATTCTGTTTGTGGAGCTTTGTTGGCTCCTAACTTCCTGGCCAACCGACAACCGTTACTAGTACTGTTTCCTCAGCCCTTTTCCCCGGAAAAAAAATACAAAAAAATCCAAGTCCTTTCGGCTTTCACATGCTAGTATATGCTGTTAGGTACTAAAATTGTGAAATACAGTTGCCCGAATCCCCGTTTTGGATCCCCGTTTGGGTCGGGGATGGACGAAAAAAATAAATACCCGTTGGGGATCGGGTCGGGGATGGAAATGGGGTAGGGGGTAATGGCCGGGTAGGGGGTGGAGGTAGTACCCCCGTCCCCGACCCGTCCCCATTGCCATCCCTACATGGATGTTAGGGCAATATGGGCTTAATTAATTCTTTGCTAATTAATTTGTAGTTGTAATTTCTTTTTTCTCCTTTCATCCAATCTTTTGTTAGTCCTTACGAGGTCTTTTTTCACACTCCTCCTGATCATTCTCACCTTAAAGTCTTTCTTTTTTTTTTGGTATAAATGATGCATTTTATAACCAACCATCCAAAAACCACAGGGATAACCCCACTATACAAAAAAAACTATACAAAGAAAACCTATTACAAACTACAAAAGAATCAAACCACTTTAACAAGTGGTAATACCCAGAATTCGAGGAGAGATATTCCAAAGATGACAAAATCTTTGCTTTTCCGCTGAAGTAGGAATATGTTTCCAGGAGCTGACCCGAAGTCTCAAATTGTCTTCTATGCGAGCAAAAATCACATCGGAATTCATTGGCCTTCCCCTAAACACCCTAGAGTTTCTCTCAAGCCAAATGTAATACGCCCCTGCAGCTAAAGACAGCTTGAAGAGGAGTGCTCGAAAGGAATTACCTTTACAGTAACCCATAGCCCATGTAAGTTCATCATCCCAATTTCCTGGTCTTCTGTGAACTTCAAACCGGCTTAGAACTGAACGCCAAATCTGTCTTGAGAAATGACATTGAAAGAATAAATGATTGGTTGATTCATCATGCTGAGAACAAAGACTACGGAGGGGGTCAATAGGCAGTCCCCACCTTCTGAGTCTATCTTTAGTGGCAAGCTTCCTCAAGCAAGCAATCCACAAAATAAATGCCCACTTGGGGACATTTGATGAGAACCAAACAAGTGAAGACCAACACACATTGGGTCTCCTATTTCTCAGAGCTTCCCAAGTGTACTTAGATGAATAACTGCCAGTAGGGGAGATGATCCAAGTAACCACATCCTCTCTATCTTCATGTGGGATGAAAGAGTCAGGAATAGAATTTTGAATCTGCTGAATAATCCTATTACGAGGTCTAGGCCAATGCCAAGCGCCGTTAGCAATAACAGAGCTGACTTTATCATAAAGAGAAGGGTCCAGCCTGGATAAAGTTCTGTCATCAAAGAGTTTGTAAAGAGGGCCATTTGGATGCCAATCGTCCAACCATAAGAAGGTGGCCTTCCCATTGCCTATTGTGTGCTTTACAAATTTATGCCCCAAATCTCTTAACTTCATAAGCTTTCTAACTGTCCAAGAACAGTCATGAGGAATGGACATGTACCAGAATTTGTTGCCTTTTATAATATAGGTATGAACCCATTGAACCCACAGAGTGTCCTCCTTTTTACTTAGAGCCCAAAGGTGCCTCATCATGGATGCTTTATTCCACAATTGCAAGGACTTGAAACCCAAACCACCTTCAGATTTTGGAGAACAAACATCCAGCCACTGCACTTTAACCCCTGTCTTCTTTAGATTAAGCCTAGACCAAAGAAATGCTCTAAGCATGGCTTCCACCTCTTTCACAATTTTCTGTGGGAGGACAAACAACGAGCACCAATATGTTTGCATGCTGAAAAGAACAGACTGGATTAGCAAAGCTCTGCCCCCAAAAGAAAGAGATCTATTTGTCCAGCTTTTTATTCGTTGCTTGGTGTTTTCCTTTAATTGCACACAGTCCTCATACTTCAATCTAGTAGATATAAGAGGCACTCCGAGATACTTCACAGGCAATGAGCCCTCTGGGATGGGAAGTAAACGAAGAATGTCATCCTTAACCTCAGTACTAACACCAGAAAAGAATATAAGACTCTTCTGTAAATTTGGCTTCAACCCTGAAGAATGAAAAAACTCATCCAAGACTTCCTTGATAATACCAATAGAGGAGCAATCAGCTCCAGACAAGAGAAATAAGTCGTCAGCAAATGCCAAGTAGGAAATGGAGAGTTCACTACATTTGGGATGGAATGTAAACTGCCCCTGAGAAATTTTCCTTTGCAAGACAGCATACAAGCCTTCCATAACCAACAAAAAAAGATAAGGAGAAATAGGGTCTTCTTGCCTTAGCCCCTTTTCCCCTTTGAAGAAGCCCTCAAGTTCCCCATTAATAACCACTGAATACATAGCAGTAGAGATGCATACCCTAATCCAGGAAATAAACTGAGCAGGAAACTCCATTGCTATCATAACTTCAAACAAAAATTCCCAGTCCACTGAATCATAGGCTTTCATTAAGTCTATCTTTATTGCACATCTAGGAAGACGACCATCTCTTTGATAATTCCTAACAAGCTCTTGCATTAGTAAAATGTTGTCTGATATTGATCTGCCCTTAACAAAAGCAGCTTGAGCTTTGTTGATAATAAGAGGTAGAATGGGCTGAAGTCTGTTAGCTAAGATCTTAGTGATAGTCTTATACAGGACATTGCAACAAGCAATAGGTCTGTAGTCTTTCATTGTGTGGGGGCAGCTAGTCTTAGGAATTAACGTAAGGGCAGTGGCATTGACATCTTTTAGAAGATAACTTGATCGGAAGAAATGAATGACAGAATTAGTTACCTCTTGGCCAACCAAACTCCAATTCCTTTGAAAGAAGCTGGCATTGAATCCATCCGGACCAGGTGATTTATCACCTTAAAGTCTTTGGGTGTCAATGCTTACCCTCGTGTCATCTAGCTCTGTTCGTTTGCAGCCCTAGCTTCATCCCTATTCTCCTCACAAACTTCAACCTAGGTCTATGTCCTGTGTGCTTTTAGGCTATCATCGAACCCACTGTCATTCCTTCTCTTGTCCTTCTCCCCCTGCTACTTTTTATCTCACTCCTTCCCCTGTTAATCTTGCCCTGTTGATCTCTCTGACTCTGTATGTTCACTACCTCTTGCCTCTTCTCAACCTTCTGTTGTTGTTATTGTTCAAAAAAACTCATCCAATGATCAGTAGATCCAAAGCTGCTCTCTCTCTCTCTCTCGATCCGCCAAAGCTGCTATCTCTGATACATCTTCTTCTTCTTCTTCTTCTTCTTCTTCTAAATCTCCTGTATGGCAAACTGCCATATTAGAGGAACTTCAGGCTTTGCAAAGGCAGGGCACTTGGCCGTTATGTTGCATGGAATTTTTGTGATGTAGGTTGCAACTCTAATTTTATTGTTTCATTTAATTATATATTGCTTCTATAAGTTGATTTTAATTTTTTTACTGTTTACTTTTCAGGTGATCGAGAAAGAGATGGACGATTATTGAGTGTGTTCTTTACAATTTGTAGTCTTTCTCTTAGAGACTTTGTTTTATTTTTCATTCACTCAGGTGTTTTAGTATTTTTGTCTATGTGTTTGAAATAGATGGATGATATTGAATTGTGTTGCTATTAGGAATTTGAGAATTATGGTTTTGTTCAAATTGGATTTTGAATATGGATGAATGGATGATTTCGATACAAGATGATGAATTGTGTTGCTATTAAGAAAATGAGAATTATGATTTTTTTCAACTTGGTTTGGAATATGGATGAATGGATGGTTTGAATACAATAATGAAGAGGTTTAGGTTTGCAATACTTGAGCTTGAATGAATGGTTAATTTTAGAGCTACAGAAACTCGTTCATATTATGGATGAAATTCGGTTAAAAAAAATACACTTTTGCGACGGGAGTTGTTGCAGTAGCAAGAACGATAATGTTTTTTGCGAAGAGTAATATCATATTTGCCACAGTATTACATACCGTGGCAATCAAAATTTGATTTTTGCAATTTATTTGGGTCGGCTAAATTACCGTTGCAAAAGTTCAATTTCCCGTCGCTAATACTTCGCGACGGGACAGTCCCGACGCGAAAATCCATTTGCCACCCCCCTTACTGGCACCGTCCAATCCCGTCGCAGGGCCGTTGCAAAAGCCTTTTCGTGACTGTATTTCTCCACTTCCGACAGTAATGAACCGTTGCAAAAACTGTTATTTCTTGTAGCGTTTGGCTTGTCTTCATTCGTTGGTTAGTCACATGCATGCTAACTTTGCTATGAAAGAATTAGTTGATACTCCTATCTTTTATTTTCTAGGAATAGTAGTCACTTCTTCTGCCAAGGGTCATTGATTGTAAACCGAGCAAAAATCCCTTAACCCATTAAACATTCTATTTCTCCCTTTGATGCCTTACCATTCTCTCAACCTTCTTTTCACAGAACCTTGATGGGTGGCCTTCAGTATTTAACCATTACTAGGCCTGATATTGCCTTTGCGGTTAATCAGGCCTGGCAACATATGCATATATAGGCCTTCTAATGCTCATTTTGCCTCAGTGAAACATCTCCTTCGATATATTGAAGGCACTCTCTACTTTGCCCTCACCTTTTCTCCTGATTCTTTTGATATTCATGCCTTTTCGGAATCTGAGTGGGCAGGTGATACTTTGATAGGCGTTCAACTTCTGGGTTTTGTATAGCTTAATTCCCCAAAGGCAGCTTCTAATGGGTTAATGTGATCATATAAAGATGTCCGATGGTTCCTAGCCGGGCCTGAATTTTGATATTCGATTGAGTAGATTTTTTTAGGAGCCCTAAATAAAACATTTTGAATATAATGAGCAAATCCGATCATAATCTTTGTGGGACCTAAGACGGGTTAAAAATGAATCTGTACACGCGGGTATAGATATGGGACATCTGTACCCATACGGGGGCTGCTCCACATATGCGAGGCTGTTAATTACGGGCCTAAGTCTTGAGAAGAAAAATCATAATTAAGGGAGAGTGCATGAAAGAGAACAAAAAATGGACCATTGACACAACACTTGAAATCAACCTATTTATCGCATTTGTTTGAATGAAAGGGAACAAACAAATTACATTAGGATGTAGTAACAGCTTTATATTTTTCATTCTTATGCTCTCTTTTTTAGCTATTACTACATTTGACCCAATTTGTTTGCCTGTTTTGACAATTTCGACCTATCAAAGACTTATTTGCACTTGTAAATTTGTAATACTTTTTGTTTGCTATAGATCTTGTTTGCTAAATCTTAATTATAGAGTTTTATCAGCCAAAGTTTACAAAACCCTAATAAATTGCATAAATTACGAAACAGAGACAATACTTTTGTAACGTATGATTGTCAAAATTGGACCCAAAAGTTAGGAAGAGGGAGAGTAATAGTATCTGAATACAGTAACCGTTATGTTAAATTTCTTTGGAATCAAAATCAAGTATGCTTCCTTTTAAATAAATAAATAAAAAAATCAAGTATGCTGGGTTATTGGGACTAGGTCTAAATCTTTCTACTTGAAAATTCTCTTCCACTTTGTCAATAACATTAACGGCAATCAAAATAGAAATTCCATTTGAATGCAGAAAAATATGCTCCATCCGTCCCTCTTTAAGTGTCCACACAGTTCTGCGTATAATTTTCAATGGCTCATATCTTTCGTCGTATAGTATATTGGGGAAATTAATTAGCCATCCTTTTTACCCTACTTATTTAGGTGTTCATTCTAATGTATTTAAATACTTATCTTTTCATCCTCAAATTCAATTAAATCCTAAACTACCCTTTCTTTCTCCTAATTTTTCAAATCTTTCCCTCTCTTTTTTTTTAAATATTTTCTAATCATCTCAATTCTCTCTCCTCTTTCAAAAATTTCTCTCACCTAATCTTTTGAATTTTTTCTCTCCTAATCTTCTCTATCATATTTTCATTCCCCTAAAATCTAAAAAGAAAACACGACTCTTACAAAAATAAATGTGTAACCTGAAAAACATGGCAAAACATGATCAATTCACAAAACATGGCAAAACCTTATCGAGGTAGATGAACAAAAAAGATCAATTAAAAAATAAGACAGAATCAGAAAACATGACAAGTTTCGAGAAGTATAGGTTTCGATCGAGGTAGATGAACAAAACATGATCAAATAAAACATGACGAGTTTTGAGAAGTGTAGGTTTCAATCGAGGTAGATGAATAAAACATCATCAATTCATAAACATGACAAAAATTGAAAAACATAATACCTAAAACTGATATTCCGGCAACGGAATCCGATAACAGCAAGCAGAGGCGGGGAAACCGAAACACACATTCCAAAAAATTTATGAAATCACCATGAAACAAAAAAGATCATGAATACATATCGTAAAATTATGCCCATGAAACTACACCAAACCAATCCGAGCCTTATGTTTCAATCACTTGGGGTTGGCTAACCCATGAAACTACACTAAACCAAAATAATGACCAAAATTCGGAGAAACCGAAACACGCATTCCGAAATCATGACAAAATTATTTCCTCACTTTTACCCTCCCCCCCCAAAAAAAAAAAAAAACAACTATTTCCGCACAAACAAAATCAGCATGAAGAAACACCTGACCGGAACCCACGCTAAATGATCTGCGGACGGAAAGCCACATGATCAGGAGCACTGGATCGCTCCCATGGCGTGGGCCATCCACGGCCTGTTAGAGAACCAGGAGCGGAGCCGGCGAGCTTAACGGGGAGGCCAGATGGAGAGTTTGGCTTTGGCCGATCGAAATCGATTGGTGCGGGTTGCGCAGATTAAGGACTGATTGTTTTGTTTTCTGGGGTTTTGTAATTCAACTGGGAGAAGGTGGGAATAGTGGGAAAAGTGGGAGAATGTTGGGAGAGTCCGGGGTTATGTGGCTGACCCCAAAAAAAGGGAACGGACCCTCTTTCAAAAAGGGATTAGGCTGATTACTAATCCCGGTAATATTGTGGAGTGGAAACATTTCTGGGCTTAATTATGGAATATGTAATTCTTCTAGAGGAATTTAAAATATAGTTAGGAGTATAATGGGACAACAATACATTTTCATGACGGGAACATAAGTATTTAAGCCTATTATGATGGATATCTAAATAAGTTTTATAAATAGGATGCCTATTTAATTTCTTTTAGTATGTTTTATGTTTTTAAAATCATTGTCTTATAGAAAAAATTGAGATCTATCAAACAAGCAATATACATTAACAGATATAAGTAATTGAAAATAGCACGCAAAATCGTAGTGAACATTCAAAAGGGACGGAGGGAATATGACTTAACATTAAACGTATCGAAAAGCCAAAAAAAGGATAGGCCTAAATTTCTAAATTTGTGATTATGATAACATTAGTTCATTTTGGCCCCTTTAAAGTCGGGGGCGACTATTCGCAGCCCCGTATTTTCTCCCGTAATTCGAAAAAAAATTTCAAAAATTATATTTCGGTAACTACATGTTAAAAATATGTTCAACTTTCGGTAAACAATTGCCGAATATAAATTTCGGTAAATAGCTGTTGAAAACAAGATTATATGTCGGTAACTACATGTCGGAAATGCATACAACAAAAACAAGAAACATATATTTCGGTAATTGGATGCTGAAAATGTATCTCAATTTCGGTAACTAACTGTCGAAGCATATGAAAATTTTTAATGGACTAAGAGAGAAAATACGGGGCTGCGAATAGTCGCACTCTTAAAGTCATGATAATAATGTCATTTTAGCCCCTTAAAAACTAAGTTCATATTACTACAATGCCTCCAACGACTATGGTTGACCACTAAATACATTTTGGCCCAAGTAGCAGTGCTTGTGTATGGTCGAACTTGTGTAACAGTTTCAATGGTCAAACCGGTGGAAGATGGTACAATAGGAATTACGGTCTTGCTAACCTCCGCCAACTAGACGGAGGATAATATACCAATAATTTCAAATAAGTTCAGATATCAATACACTCTCACAAATATTAATACACATTTCTCATATATCAATGCACTTTTTACATATTATTCAATACCCTTTAGGCGAAGGTTAGAATAATCCGAGGAACTAATCTGAGCATGCAACTGGAATACGATTAGCTCCATCTTTTTCAAAACTCATTGTTCATGTTTTTATTTTCACAACTATTCGAGATTGGGGCGTCTAGTTGAACTCAAGAGGAGCATAATCCTCAGTGCTGGTTCTAAGCAACCGCGAGTGCCTTCAGCTCTCAAAAATATGTAAAAAGAGGGGGTCCGTATGTAAAAACACACACTCACACACAGAGATCGGCTGAGAGATTTTTTTCGATCGGCTAGAGAGGGAGAGAGAGAGATGTTGCTCTTCTTATGGAAAGTCTTGACTGAGGAGTGGTGTGTATATTACGCATCTTCTTGCTATGGGAATAGTAATATACCAAAATGCAGCTAAAGTGATCAAACAATATGCTCCCACAACTGGTAACAGTCAAAACAACCTCCAAAAAGATCTGGCTTGGTTTGTTTGGATTGAACAGGGCCATCAGGCAATGAACAATCAAACGTGACAGTGCCACGGGAAATTCAATCAGAGTAAACCCATTTAGCCTCTTTCCCTCCATAAATCTTACAGCCTTTCGCACCGCCTCAATTTTGCAACTGCCTCCTTCTTCAATCACCCAAATCACCGTGGCCAAAACCCAAACATTAACAAACAAGTGCATATAAGAAAACACTAATGGTCCTGAAATACCTACTAGTATGATGGTATGGGTTTTCAAGACGAAATTAGGATCATCAGCCCTTGTTATTAGATCAAGTACATTGCCCCAAAGAAGAGCCAAATCAAGGTAGATAACAGCCAACAATGCAAAAGTTATCCAGAGGGAAGACCAAAAAATATTCTTTCTGAGATTTTTAGTCGTTTTCAAAACCATTTCAAGGACCAAGATAGCAAAAGAATTGAGCGAGAGGAAAGATTTTGCTCCTATATAGATTTGGCTCCTATAACTACAGTCATTTTCTTCGGCAATAAAGTAACCGAGGGACACGAGTTCCCTGAAATGGCAGGACGAAGAGTGTTCCCAGAAGGTGGTAAATAGAAGAAGAGAGTTGAGGACGAAGGAGAAAATTGTTGTAATGGTGACCAAAAGCTTCCTTTTTATGAAATGGCGTTTGATAGATTTCGCCAAAATAGCAAGAAAATTAGAATGCTTATCAGAAACCATTGCAGGAGTTTTCACCAAAATGGCTCCGGACAAAGCTTTTTAACTGGTTTTGGTTTTGCTAATAACACACACACACACACACACATGTGTACATATGTAGACACTGGAGCAGTATTGTCATTAATTTTGTATTCAATTTGTCAAATAAGACATTGATTTTTAGAAAAACGCAGGTGGTTAGAGAAAAGTTGACAGTCTTTAAGAGCTTTTCCTCCTTCCGTTTTACTCTATAATTTGGAGCAGTTCTACAATCCCTCATCAAGGACCAGGAAAATTACCCATATAGAGTGCTATATACATGATTGTCCTGTTTCCAAACACACACCCGGATAGGAGATGTGTTCAAAATCATCCGATGCACATGAATTCCAAATGATCCAAGTGAAACCGATTCACATTGATTGGTTCCAAACACATTTGTGTTATAAACATTTTTCATAATGAGTTACGGGGTTGAGAGTTAATTAGGTATGTGATTATAATTTTGACACAATAAATTTAGACGACACAATTCACTTAATTTATGCACACTTTTCTTAGCCCAATTTTTTTGGGACCATAGACTCTATATTTGGATACAACTCGTCTTCTCTAGGTATAGATAGATTATCTCAATTCTTAATTTCATGAAAAAAACTATTGCATGACAAATATATCTGTACGCACAAAAAACAAACATATAACACAAGATTGAAAAGAAATATGATAAATTTCACTTACCTCCCTTGAGGTTTCTAACAATGATAGACACCCTCTTCAGGTTTTTGAAATTGCACTTACTTCCCCTCTCAGTCTTATCGACTAACTTTTGTTAACGGAAAGTGTGAATTTCCATTTATACTCCTTTATTGACCTCCCCTGAGGTTTATAATAATGATAGATGCCTCCCCCGGAAAAAAAAATAGTTTTTTTTTTTTGTAATTTCTTTCACTTTTAATTTTTTTCTTTCTAGTACAAGCCAAAGAAAGTTGATTGAACGCCGAGCAAAAAAAAAAAAAAAAAAGAAAGTTGATTGAACATTGAACTAACATGTTGTAACAGTCCATATTTTCCTTAGCACTTATTTTAGTTGATCCAAACATTTGTTTTCCATTTTGCACAATAAAATAGCAATATTTTAGAGTATTTTTATTTGCATACCTATGGGACGTATGAATTTAGGAAAATGTTGAGAGGGTAGGTTGGATGGTTCTCATGGGGCATTTAATAGGGTAGGTTGTGTTGTGTGATTGGAAAATACAAGGGAAAGGAAGTTTAAGTTTAAGACTGCATGCACTGGTCAGTGTGCTTGAGTTCATTTTTGTAATAAAGTTTTATTTGTCAATATTAATGTAAAGTGTCTGAAGGTTCATTATTCAATGAATGTGGCCTCTAATTCTTAAAAAATGTAGATTGAAAGTCCAAAAGTTCAACAATAACAACAACAACAAAATTGATTGGAGAAAAAGGAATTTTAATTTGGCTAAACCTGTTAACATGGTTTTTTTTTTTTTTTTGTAAAAAAGGTTGTATAGGGTTGAAAAATAAAATTATTTTTAATATAAAGCTATATATTTGAGAATTTTTCTTACTCTTTGCCAAAAAAATTAAAGTATCATAAAAAGGGAAAGGGTCTCTAATTCCTTTGTGTTTATGCCTCATAAGTATGTGGCTTCAAAACTTCAAAAAACTTCAAACTTTTTTGAAGCTTCAAAAAGAAAAAAAATATTTATAAATGCATATTTAAAACCAAATGTCTAAATGTGTTTAATTAAAAACAAATGAATAAATGTATATATCTCTTTCAAGAAGTTGTGATTAGGGATATTAACGTCTTTTAAATGGAGTTGGGAAGGGCATTCATGTCATACCATAATTCTAAGGGTAAAATGGGAAGGGCATTCATGTCCAATTTCTTCCACGGCCAAAACCTCCTCCCGATGACAGTACCTAGCAACCCATTCCTTAATTAGATAGGATTTGAACGCATTAATTACAGAAAACCGTTGGGTCTAGACCGACCCCGATCCACACCATACATGCACACAAACAACAAGCACACGCGTGCACACACGAGAGATTGAGAGAAAACTCTTCCAATATATAACTCACATATATACAGAAATGAGAAATTCTCTGGAAATCACACACCAGTTCCTCTCTGAGGAGGCCACAACCGACATGGGGAGGGGTGCATGCTAGCTTCTCGCACATGTGAGAAGAAAACCCAACAAAAACGAAAAATAATTACCAAGTCTCAAAGATAAATAACTAATAAATGCAGTTTGAAGAGGCATAGTGTTAACGTTTTGGCACTTATCAATGATAAAGCTGATTTTCGATTGCTATTGGATGACTTTAAAAAAGAAACAAAGAAGATAAGCCTAAAAGTACTATTTGCTCCCCATGATCATGTGATTCCCTTGTGCTATTTGTAATCAAAACAAAACATGCAGCAAAATTGATCAGGTGAAATTGGGTGAAAAAATGTCTAGCCCATGTGCTCCGGAACTCACATAGAGTGTGAAGTTTTTGCACCAAATCGAGATTTTGTTTGTAGGAATGCATTTTCTTTCTGTTAATTCTTGCGTGTTATTGAATTTTCCTTGATGCTAATGAATATCGAATGTATAGCAGACGGGAAAGAAGAGGACTACTAAAGTCAAACTTTTAACACAAGGAGGAGTGAGTGACCCGACAAAATGTGGGATGAGCACGTGACTAGGGTACATATAAATTAGAAAAAAGCTATGGGTACATATGAACATATACATACCGTGCACATATCGATTTTGTGAGGCTCACCTCGGATCAAAATGACAGTGGTGGGCCCTAATTCTTTTGGATATGGACTTATCTTTTTGCTGGCGAAAAACAGAAAGGACCCTAATTCTTTTCAATTCACCTTCAGCCTCCGGATTGTCAAGGCCCAGTCCTGGCAACAAATGAGTCAAAAACTCAAAAAAGGCATTGAACTTGTTGGTATCTCGGCACATGGACCTTAATTAACTGGATCCAGAATTGCCGAGCAAAAAAAAAAAAAAAAAATTAACTGGATCCAGAATTTCAAACTCAAAAAGGGTTGAGGCAAGGCGATCCACTATCTCCATTTCTCTTTAACATTGTGGCGGAGGCTCTCAACATAATGCTAGAACGAGCAAAGGTCCGAAACATCATTAAAGGCACTCAACTGGGGAGTAATGGAGTTAACATTTCTCACTTACAATTTGCGGACGATACGATTCTCCTTTGCAATAATGATCCAAAGGAGATGACAAATATAAAAAGAAATTTGAGGTGCTTTCAACTGATGTCTGGCCTGAGAATTAATTTCTCGAAGAGCTCCCTTTGTGGAGTGAATATCCCAGTAGAAGCAACTTTTTCTTTGGCCAACATCAAGGGATGTAAAATGGAGCAGCTCCCGATTAATTAAGTATCTTGGTCTGCCTTTAGGTGCCAATCCAAGGAGGATCAAAACATGGGACTCTGTCATTGAAAGGACTGAAAAGTCCTTGAGCATATGGCGATCTCGATGTATTTCTACTGGGGGAAGACTGACTCTTATGAACTCAAACACTACAAACATTCCGATATATTTCATGTCTCTGTTTAAAATGCCAGCAGCTGTTGCGAGGAAATTGGAGAAAATGCAAAGACAATTTTTTTGGAGAGATATGAATGACAAAAGAAAATTGCATGTGGTCAAGTGGGATGAGATTACCCGGAAGAAAGCTAACAGCGGATTAGGGGTAAAGAAAATGGTGCAACAAAACCTAGCTCTCCTGGCAAAATGGTGGTGGAGATTTAGCAAGGATAAAGAAGCTCTATGGGTGAAAGTGATTCGAGGAAAATACGGCCTGGATGCTAACTGTTGGCTGCCCTATGCACACGGCTCTGGCTCTTCATCAGGAATATGGTCAGATATATGTTCTCTGGATAATCCCTCATCCCAGTTGGGTTACTCCATCCGAGACAGCTTTCGAGTCCAGGTAAACTTAGGTGATGCAACCTTGTTTTGGGAACACGTGTGGTTAGGCGAGTCGTCTTTGAAAGAAGATTATCCGAGACTGTTTTCTTTGTCTACTCAAAAAGAGATGTTGATTAGCAATTTGAGGGCAGAGGGATCTTAGAATTTATTGTTCATAAGGGATGTGTTTGGCCGAGAGAAACAAGAGTTGGATAATTTGAAACAGAGAATTCCGCAAGTTATTCTAAACCCATCGAAGCCGGATGCCCTGCAATGGAGATGGACGGGTGAGGGAATTTTTTCTGTCAAGTCAGCTTATGGGCAATGGGAACTACAACACTACTCGACCAATACGCTGTTGGGTTCTTTGTGGAAGAATCTGGGTCCTCCTAAGGTGGAAATCTGTGCTTGGAGGGCTATAAAGGAAAGAGCAGCAACAAGGTCAGTCCTTCTTAGCCGAAACATGATCAATGAGATTCAACTAGCTTTGTGTCCCTATGCTCCCTGAATCTTGAAACTCATCAGCATTTGTTCTTTCACTATCATTTCTCGTGGAGTGTATGGTCGATTATATTAGACTGGTGGAATATCAAATGGGCTTGCCCATCCTCTATCCCAGAATTAGCAGAATGGTGGTTTGCTAACGGATTTTACAACTTGGAGAAACATTTATGGGAAGCTTGCTTCTATGCGACGTTGTGGTCCCTCTGGTTGGTGAGAAATAATACTATCTTCAACAATTCAACGAAACAAGTTTGGGAGGTGGGGGATCTAGTCAAAACTCGAGTTGTGATGTGGATGAAGGCGAAATTCGACATCAAGATCTACACCGTTGAGGAGTTCAAGATTTTCTTAGATGGTGTCCGAAAATTGAGATTGTAACTTAAATTTTAGGAGTACATCCAACTGTCGGTTGGAAATCTTTGTAAATTTGGGCTCAACCAAGTTCTATCTTTGGTTGTTGTTTCTCGATGTACCCCTTTCGAGTTTTATAAAATGTTTCGCTTTTCCGAGCAAAAAAAAAAAAAAATGAACTGGATCGATTCATCTAATCAAGCACACTCAAATAACAACTACAAGCCCGGCCAAAACAGAGTCAGAATTTAGACTGGAGGGGCAAAATAAATCTCCGAAACTACAAAACAACTGTGGGAGGTGGGGGATTTGGTCAAAACTAGGGTAGCGATGTGGATGAAGACGAAATTCAACATCAAAGTCTACTCTGTGGAGGATTTTAAGGTTTTTCTAGACGGTATCCGGAATTTAAAATTGTAATGTAGTCTAAGGTGTTTATCCAACTTTCTGTTGGATGCTTGTTTTTCCCTTTTCGGAGTATCCTAGCTCTTATTGCTAAGGTGCTCCTTCTCGATGTACCCTTTCGAGCTATAAAAATGTTTCGTTTACCGACAAAAAATAAATAAATAAATCTCCGAACTTTTTTATGAAAGACCTAGGAGTGCAAACTCTCTTTTTGCCCGTGTAATTTTCCCGTTTTTAATTATTTTCGTCCAGATAATTGGAGCAATAGATGATATACACACTGCAGTACGTAGTTAACAAAACTATTAAAGAACTAACCCAAATTTGTGCAGAAATGGGATGGAAATCGTGGTATGATCAGTTTGCGACAAGGTGTCCTACCGCACTATCCGATACCGGCCCATTCAACTTGTCACGAGTCTTGGACACTGTAATGGTAGTACCCTTCAAAAGCATTTTATCGATCACTACAACGTAGAAGATGTATCCGCGCATCAAAGATTTTTAATCAATTGACTAGAAAAAAAAAAGAACATGCAAGGAGCGATCGAGTAAGATTGCTTCCAGTCGGGACTGCACACTCTCCGGTTGTGGCAATTGTCGGGTCTTTTCTATAGCCAAACAATTGGTCGAAATCATTCATATTTTAAATCTTATCGATTGAGAGTCGAGACCATGAACATCTCATCGACCAAGAGGTTGACTAGAGATTTTATGTGGAAACTTTCCGTTACTTACTGAATGAAATGTTATAACATTTTTTCGTGCTATATTCTTGAAATTAATCTACACATAAAGCCCATTATTACAATATGCGTTATCTTTATATATAGCCGTACAAGAATGAACAATGGATTTGAACTGCATTAATTGGAGAAATCCATTGTACTATTTGTCTACTAAAAAATGTGTTTCTTTTTATCTACGTCAAGCGTACACTCCACTTTTAATTGATCAAAATCAAAGGATAAAGCTTAAAAAATCCACAAATTAAACCACATGCCGGCCAGTTGCCACCCTGGGTTTATCAGATGTAAGATTTGAATGAGGGAAAATGTATTATTATATAGTTGATGTTTCAAGGTTTTTCTAGTGCACTAATGAGTAGTGAAAAGTGCAACATCAATAAAATTGCTATTAATCCCAATTTCAACTACCCTTGTGGTTTGTGGTAAAAAGTACCGTTAGATTAGAAAAAACTCCTCAATAATCTAACAATAATAATAATAATCACGTACATTAGATCGAATAGAAGAACAATTAATCCATCTATATCATTGCGGGAAAAAAAATCAACATATGTATATGATCGATCAATCTAGAAATGTACAACAGAATAAAGGCGCAGTAATTAGAAACCAAGTGATCGAGGGTAATCTAATCTCCTTACATGCATTAATTTGATTGTGTGGTGTAAATATGGCTACAAAAGCATGTGGCCGGTAATTAATGTTGAATAGGTAGGTAGTAAAGATAAAGGAAAAATTGCTCCCTATATATTGAAACAGGGATTAGCGAATAAACCATGTGAGCATACTTTTTGTAGCAGAATATATACTTTGAAACAAAAGGGCAAAACCAAAGAGTTCTTCGTTCCTCAAATCATTCAATCACGAATAAGAATGTTCAAATAGCTACAGCCATACTACATGTGTATTATAATGCTAAGCGTTTGCCGAATAAAAAATCCAAGTACCGCAATTTTCTCCTCATAAACATTGTATGGATGTAAAATTGTAACTCCATCATTTCTCAACCGGTAGCTGCGTACACTGTGTCCAATGTATTATCAAGAAATTCCGGAGATTCTAAATTCAATCTCAAGTCTTAATAAAAGCAAATTGTGCAAGTATGGATTCTTGAACTAAGATCTACAAACTCTTGCACCATAGTAATCTGGATTCTTAATTGGGCAGATTAGAAAAGGTAGTACATGCAGTGTTGTTTAGATACATTTGTGGTGAGAATTGTTGAAAAGTTTATGCGATTTAAAGGTTACGAAGGCAAGAACGAAGAGTCCAGGATTTCAAACACACAAGGGTTCGTGACACGCAAAATTCGACCATCACTACGACCCAATCCTTTCCAAAAGCGCAAATAGTTGTATCCAAAAGGGGGGGGAAAAAAAACCACCCACACCAGGAGCAAATCTACACCATGGGATGATGTGCCCATAGTCGGATTTATTTTGTAGATGGCTAATTTCAACCCAAGGACAAAAGAGACACCAAACTAAATACCCAAATTATGAATTAGCGGAAAACAAAATGAACACTTCCATACATACAGAGACGATGTTAATTCGATCATCATACAAGTGTTATATATATTTAGAACTCCTGCTAAAGTTACGGTATTGCCATAGATGCAGACACAATCTTTTCGGAGCTAAGGATATTGTTTTACTACTACTACTACTACTACTAATTTAGCAAGCGCTGTAGCATTTCAAACTCCCATATCAGATGTCAAAACTCTGTAATCTATTACGCCATGATTAGCTCAATTCAAGCCTCAGTCCCTAACCAAACTGACCAAAACACTATAAATCACCCTAACTAAGTTCAAGAGTAAAAGGCAATTACATGCCTGCGTAGGGTCAGGGCTCAGGTATTTGGGTTTTGACTTGTCCCGAAAGCTAGGGCTTAGAACCCCTCCTACGCAGGGAATGGGCTGGCCTTATCTGTGATGTGTATATTTTGGTTGGACGTGGGAATTACCTGACCCAACCAGCCTAAGGGAAACGACTCACAGCTTAAACGAAATTTTTTTTGAGTTGCATAAACCCCTTGCAGCATACACCAAAAAGCAACTGCCATTCCAGCACACGAGAAATTATTCGGTGCCCTTGGGGCAACACGTGGCGCTGCCCCAGCACATCCGAGCCGTCCATTCAGCCCTTGGACGGCTCGGATTTAGTGAGAGAAGCAGAGAGAAAAAGGGGAGAGAGAAAGGAGGAGAGAGGGTATTTTAATCTCGTCCGTTCGGTACCCGAACGGACGGCTCGGATCGTGCCGAGGGGCACCACGTGTCCCTGCCCTTGGGGCAAGGAATAATTTCTCCCAGCACACACTAACAACTGAACACCATACAGCTCATTCGAGTAGCAGAAATTGTAGCAACCAAAAGTTCAAAAACTACGAATTTCGAGCCAAGTCATTTTTCTCTCATACATCAACCAAAATTTCAAATTTCTGAAATAGCTTATCTAAAGATTTGCCATTAAAAAAAAAAAGTATCTAAAGCATATAATCTGGTATGCATTAGCCTTGACTATATTTCACTTACAGGTTATTGATGCCAGGCCCATGCAACAAAAACTCTTAATGATATATATAGTACATACTTTGAGAAATTTTGTGGGCTCCATATATACTGGATGTGTATAGTGTGTGTAGGGCCCACACACTTGTGAGTGTCGGTGTGTATGTGCGCGCAAATGGGTATGGTTGAAATATTGCTATTAAACGGACTACATTGACAAAAACTACGAATTTTGAGCCAAGTCATTCTCCTCTTATGCATCAACCAAAAGTTCAAATTGCTGAAATAACTTATCTAAAGCATTTGCCGGGAAAAAAAAAAAGTTATCTAAAGCATATAAGTACAGTAGTATACAAATTTTTTTAAGGAAAAACTAATCTCATCTTTATAAGATGATGAAAGTTATGTATTCCAATTTAAGGACTCTCTTTCTGTGAGGCAGAAAATTAACAAAAGTGGCCTACGTACATTATTTCTAAATTCCCGTCTACTAGCAACATAATCGTACTTTGATAGTAACTAAAGTGGCCTTGGGAATCTTATGATGATGGCAGTTTGACACCCTATAATTATGCGTGTTGGTTTTGAAGGTATGCATTAGCCTTGACTTTATTTCACGTGCAGGTAATTGATGTGATGCCCGGCCCATGCAACAAAAACTCTTAATGATATATATAGTACATACTTTGAGAAATTATCAGTTAAACGAGTGATAAATTCTCGTTTGACATGAATTCCTAGAGCAAACAAATGTTGCTTCTTGATGCTTTAATTTTGCAAAGAGGAAAACGGGATTCGTTTAAAAACCATTTGATGAATTTTGAACAAGAAAGAAGTAAATCAGAACAAAATACTACTCCTATAAGAGAATTAATATAGACGCAAAAACTCAGAATTAACCAGCTCTAGAAATTACTACTTGATCACAACAAAAAGTGGAGTCCCTAGCTAGTAATACTCCATAGTAGTAATCCATATTATCCGAAGGGCAAAAACTGCCCCAGCCATCATAGGCTGCCAAAAAGGATCTGTCAAAACATAAAGCAGTAAAATACTAGTCTTCCAACATGTCTGAACCTTCAGAAACAAACAAACAGTTTAAACAGAAATAACGTTTGATGATACGAAAACAACCACTACTAGTCTACCAAGAGCTGCTTCCCAACATTTGAGCAGATCTTCCTAGCCAGACAGAAGTCTAGGAACTTTTGGTTAGCTGAAGCAGTGGTGTGCGCTCCATCGAAGAATATGTATCCATCTCTTTCACTTTTGGAGCACAGGGGGGAGGTGCCATTACACACGAACATCCCCTTGGAGTCCACCCACAACCCACAACAGGGACCCGTGGCATTTGAAAACCCTTCCAAAAAAAACAAAAGTAGCCAAATAAAAGATTTACTACTACTACAGTATATAATTAAGGAGTATGACTGAAACTAAAAAAAACAAAACAGATAAATGAGTCTCAACTCTCACCCGATACTGCTGGGCTTTCAAGAAAAAGAGAGAACAGCTTGTAACTGTCTGCCACCACCACTTCCGTAGAGTCATCAGAAATTCGAGAAAAATTCAGAAGCACTTCATCCAATACACGATTATACTCCACCGCAGCTACGTTCAACTCTTGATTGCACTTCTTCTCCAACCCGCTATGCTCCCGCTTGTTCGGGATGCAACCGAGAGGACCAACATTGTTCACAAAATATTTACGCCCACCAACTTTTTCATAAAGAGTCTATAGAAAAAAAAGAAGATAAAATGATACTACCTCCATTATTTAAATTACTTGGAAATCTATCTATATAAAGATAAATGATGTGGCTATTTTATACTGTACCTTCAAGAGGTTACCCATTTCCGAACCCAACTG
The DNA here is from genome assembly GCA_025413875.1 of Rhododendron molle. NCBI lineage: Eukaryota > Viridiplantae > Streptophyta > Magnoliopsida > Ericales > Ericaceae > Rhododendron > Rhododendron molle. The sequence continues at coordinate 44,272,660 of CM046394.1, read as the reverse complement.
TCGGGCAAACACTATCGGGTCCTACAAAAATTAAGAACATGAAAACTACTAACATGTATTTCAGGATAACTAATTATAAAAAAGTGGAGTAGATAGAAATAAAACTTAAAATGCACAAAAGTGTTTTTAACTAACTACGTACCTTCCCTTGGAGGGAAAACATAAGGTCATTCCCACCCACAGAAATTACGTAGACGGCTTCATCAAACCGGCCCTTCGCATCCCATATCTTCGGCCCATAGAGCATTTGATGGATTTGATCCAAAATGGAATTGCACTAGAAAAACCAGAAACGAATCAATCAGAAAACATAACATCCTAGGTCAGATTTTTTTAATTTTGTTGGCCAATAATAAATTAGTTAGAAAACCAAACATCTACAAACATACACATACATACACGCTCACTCTCTCTCTCCCCCCCCTCCTGGAGAGACAACACCAGTCCGGAAAACCCAAAACAAGATAGAATCACAGAGCTGATAAAAATAAAGAAGAAGAAGAAGAAGAAGAAGAAGAAGAAGATAGAATCACAGAACTACCAAAATACCTCAAACCCTACAAAAGGCCGGGTAGCCTGTAGAAGACCACAACCGGCGCTAGCGAAATTGATTCCAGTACCCTCCAACTTGACTCTCTTTTTTTTGTCTTGAGAATTGTAGGATTGTGGGATAGGAATGTTGAGATGCTTCGCTGCAAAGAAAACATGCAAAGATTAGAAACCATATTTCAATTTGTAAATCAAAATTTTCAAAACAAATGTAAAAAAGTTTCTCGTACCAAGAAGATCAGCCACTGTGTAGCCATTACAAAAACGACCCCTCGGCTCGTTTTTGGTGAACCAGTACTTGGGCCAATCAATGCCATACGGTAACGGGGTCATCAAGAAATCTCCGGCGGCCACCGTCGAGTCCCCGAACACGTACATCACGTGTACCGAGGAACCAAACAGTGGAGCCACCGACTTCGCCGGCCGGCTAAAATGGGAGACCCTGGCGAAGTATACAGCAGTGAGGAGGCCCAGGATGATAAGCAGGACCAGACGCCATGAAACCTTTTCTGCGTTTTTAGAGTTCTCCTCGGAGGTCGCATCGTCGTCTTTCTTGGATGAACCGACGGCATCGCTTTTCCTCGAGCTTTTGCTTTTCTTCCCCCCCATGGCTGTGAGAGAGAGAGAGAGAGAGATGGGTGTGCACGGAAAATGGGATAGAGAGAGATATATACTCTTATCAGAAATGCTAGAGAGAGAGACAGAGAGAGTGTGTGTGTGAACGCGTACGTATTGAAGGGGGGGAAAACCGAGAAAAAGCCACTCAAGTGTTTTGCCTGCAGCTCCACAACGTTGGTTGGTAGGAGAAAAAGAAAACAAACACACAGAATTTCCAGAGTGTAATAAATGGTCATACTCGCCCCCTCCTCCGTTGGTATATGTCTTGTTCACCAAGCTTACCATTTCACACCGTTCAAAGTGAGCAACTGAATTTTAACCTTGATTACTATCAGTTTACTCTTGTCAGTTCATTTTTTTTTTTTTTTAATTTATCATTAAAAATTGGAGTTTACTATTAAAAATTAGGGTTAATTAAGCTTGAATCACGAGATATACTTTCATCTTACATAATTAGTACATATTTTATCATCATCTACATAATTAAGCACATCATGCAAGAGAGCTACCAAAGCGCACTGACTTGCTTGCACAAGATCAAGATGCCAAAATAATTTTCTTTATCTAGAGATTATATCTTTCAATACCTACCCTATTGTATTAAACTCCAATTATTGGAGGAAAAGAGGGTATTGCATACCTCTAGATCATGTACCTGTAAGTTTATTTATGCACGTTCTTTTTTAACCCAAAACAAAACTATACATGTTTTTGGTTATGACTCACAGTAAATTCCAATTTATTTCAGTGAATTTTGGTGATTTTAAGGAATTTAGCTCCAACACAAGTTATATTTTATATTTTATATATGCCAAATTAACTTCATTTCTTCAACTGTTCTTTTGAAAGAAAGAAATAATTTCAACTTGAAGTAAACAGTCTATCAAAACAAAACCATAGTCTAATTGTTCGGGTAGGTTCGGTTCCTTGCGTTTTACGGATTGATTAATTTGGTTCTCAAAATCTTCAATGCCCTGGATGTTTTGTGTACACATTGTAACACATGATTAGACATGACACGTGTGATAGGTCACATAAAAGAAGGGCCCAAATATATTGTACTATTACTCATATACTAGTACCTTCTTTTTTAAAAAAAATCGAAATGTGCAACCCCCTTGTGTTGTGTTCCCGTAGATCGGTTAAGACTTTAGAGCAATGCCATGATTTATTAAATAAATGGATGTCGGGGTCAATTTGTGCATCTCAACTAGTTTTGGAGTACTAAAGTTAAAAGTCAGGCATATCTCCAATGGCAACAACTACCTACAAGGTTTCAAATGTTTGGCATTCGTGAAATTTAAATTTACGACCTTTTGGGTAAACTCTTTAGTTGATTTCTCACGCAGACGCTTATTTGGTCAAACCCCTTTGGAATAGAATAATGCCATGAACAAAAATTTTAGGATGAAATTTCGGACTCAAGCTTACGAGCATATCGACCAATCACACCGTCAACTTGTCGGAATTCTAATTGCAGCCAGAGCAAAGTCTCATATGAACATGTCCCAAAGGAGTTAATAACACGTAGCAGGTTTCGAGATTGTAGAAATGACATGCAAAACTCTCAAGTCTCCGGCCTTGACCACCAAGTCTACTCTTTGAGTTATTTCAAGCACAATTTTATTGATAGCTGTTCAAAATAATATAGATTGATGTACATCTTACGACTCCAAACACTATAGTTGTTACACAAAAACTACAGTTGTTACACAAAAACTGTTTTTTAAACTCTCTTTCTATATAGTCGTATTGTATTGTATTGTATTAAATTCTAACTGTTGGAAGCCATGAGGGGTGTATCTTAGTATCTTACCCAGAAATTTGTAATGGTGAGTTTTCTATGCAATTTCCCGGTTAACAAACAAAAAAAGGCAGACTTTTTGAGGAGTATTCCGTGTGACCAAAAATAAACAGGCAGACTTTCCTCGCATGGGTCCCCCTTGGCAATCAACCATCCAAAAACTTGTCACCTGTCTCAAACGGTGAAACAGGATGTGAATTGGAAAGTTTAAGATTTAATTATATATATTTAAATTAAAAATCAAAATGTGTAATACTAGTATTTGGATGACTTGTATGGAATAGATCATCTAGAATAATAAGGTATGGAAAAACAATAAATAGCAGAATAGAGAATATATATATATGCTTTGCATGTTCTTTTTTAATCGGCAAAACAAGAAATATTTGCATGTTGATTATTCTATAAAAATGTTTAGATGTTTGCATAGAGATATGAGTGCATGATAAATAATTAAGAATAATGTGGATGTATATATTTCTATTTCTACTTGTACAAGTTAATGGGAGAAGAATTGAGATGATACTTAGTCATTAAATCAACTTGAAATAAACAGTATTTCGAAATCAAAGCCAAATCGTAGACTAGTAGTTTGGATTGGTTAGGTTCCTTGTGTTTCAACTTTCACGGATTGATTAATTGGGTTCTTGAAATGTTCAACTCCAAGATTTGATTTAATTTGGTTATAGGTTTTACGCAAAATCGGAACAATTCGTTTTTGTGCTCACCCTTATTTTTAAAATTACTGTATGTAACAAGCTAGTATTAGCACCCTACTTACCCAAAAAAGGAAAAGCTGATAGCACCCTTATTTATATATATATATATATATATATATATATATATATATATATATATATATATATATATATATATATATATATATATATTTTAAAGAATAGTGAATTGTAAAACCGGGCATGATTCTCATAATCTTTTTCGATTGACTTTCTGGTAGGGAATTAAAACTTTGGTACGTTGCATACAAAGTCTATTGAATCGGTGGGGACCCTTTATTGATTGGTTGGACGTTAACGTGGGAATTATTCTAATTCGCTACAAGAAGGATTCTTGTAGTTAGCCAAGAAGAAAATTGCTCACCCATCTACCTCCCACGTGAGGCCAAGAAAGAAATTAAGGACTGAATATTCATAGGCACTTCGTTTCTTAAAATCTAATTTATTTATTGTTATACTTGCACATTCCTCATTTATGGCGTTTCTTTTTGGTCTTCGCGCCTGGAGTCTGTCGTGACAGTAGGGGCTTGTCTCGGAATTTTCTCTACTGCTTTGGTTCGAGGACTCGTTTGCTTCCTCAGACGACGGTGCGCCGTTTCGTTGTCCTAGGCCGGTCAACGTGCTTGTTGGACAATGGTCAGGGAGTATATTTTTAGCCTATTTGTTTGATTCCTCTTCGGATTTCCATCTGCGTTTGTTGATGTCTCTAATATGAACTTCCACCATTCTGAGGCAACTGAACGTTGGGTAACCTAACCTCACTTACGTCGGTCTTTTGTCGATCTGTCTTGATAGTAACATATTGCGAGCTTTGTGACCGACTTAATTAGGACGTAGACGATTGAGGGAGTGTGCTGTACAGCACGCTCCCGTAGCGTGCTGCGCGGCACGGATGCCGTCCGTTCGGCGATCCAACGGTTCAAATCGCATCTCCACCCACGTTGCATCCGAGCCGTTCATTGCAAGATGAGATTTGAACCGTTGGATCGCCGAACGGACGGCATCCGTGCCGCGCAGCACGCTACGGGAGCGTGCTGTCAGCACGCTCCCTCAATCCGTAAGCTTGCCTTTTGTTTGTTTGTCCTAAATTTTTTGGATCATGGGCACGTCTTTTCCGATTTGGATGGAAACTTTGTAGATACCTATTTATGATTTTTACTGAATGAAATCATTTGCTTCAAAAAAAAAAAGAGGCGTAGTGTATGATCCAAGGGAAGGGGACCACGACCCTACGTCCGCTATCTCGAGAGTCGGTTCTTTCAAAATAGGAGGGGTATATGTTTGTTTTTAATTTGTCCTAAAATTCGTAGTAATACTCCACATGAAAAAGGTATAAATGCTAACGGCAGAGGCAACCAACAGTACTGCCCTCGCGTTTTCCGATGAAGAAATATCCTGAGTAAAATGACGAAACTAGTCCTTCCACTTCAATTAACCCCCATGGACAAAAATCTGTTCCTATCGACTCAAGGATATGATCGGATCAAGTTGCCATCCAAAAAAGGGGAAAATAACGGTTTATGACGTATTTTAATAATTAATATTTGTTAATGACATTTTCAGTATTTATAGATGTTTTCAGCATGTTTTTTACGAATATTAATTATCAAAATATATCATTGACCGTCATTTTTCCTTCAAAAAAAGCACGAGAACATTTGGTTGAGTGCCAAGTGGCACACTCAACCACTCAAATGAAAGGCCTCTCAACTTTTTTTAGCTCGGCAAGGCCTCTCAACTTTTGGGCTCTTTTTCTTGGGGCTTCAAATTCTTAGCCCATTATTAATGATCCCCACAATTATTATTCTATGCTTTTGGAAATTTGGTATATTTATTCCAGTGTGTTTTTGTCCATCGGATTATTTGACACTTTAAAGGTATATACAAATATTAACTTGATCCCACAATCGGAAATACGTAGGAATAGCAGTATAAAAGGATTTGAGCTCACTTAAAACTGAGGTTCGCATTTTCTATAATCAAAATCTATACTTTTTTATTGATACACTTGCACATTTTTTCTACTTTAAAGAGGAATGTAAAGGATCTATGCTACTTACAATAAAAGGAGTACAAATGATTAAAAAAAGAGTACAAAATTAATTCCGAAACAGTAAATGAAGAGTTAACATTTAGGTGCCGTTCCGGAAAGGGTTCTTTTTGTAAAAGTTCTTTTTCTTCAATTTTCAAACTCAAATATAATGAAAATGAAAAATATTTTTTCAATTTTTTTTGCACCGTTTAAAAGATCTTTTTTTTTTTTTTGCTCGGCAAACAAAACTTCTATTGCAAACTCGAAGGGATACATCGAGGGACTCAACCACAGTAAGCATCAAAACTTACAAGATCAAGCAAGAAAGGAAACATCAAACAAAATCCTCCAACATAACGTTGGAGGAGACACACCTCACCTCACCCTCATTAAGATCTCACCTTTTAAAAGATCTTAATGAGATTTATCAAACAAAATCCATATTGGTAGAAAATTTATTTGCGTAAACACATAGGCTTTGTTCGGTTGTGGGTTTTGAGTTGTGTTTTTGAATAAAGGTAGAGAGAGAAATGAGAGTTTTGATTGTGGAGAGAGGTAAAAAGTAGAGAGCGATAGAGTGAAAAATAAAAGTAATGATTGAAAAGTTAGAGAGAGAAAAAGTAAAAAAGTTACTTTATCCAAAACCCTGGGTTTGGAATTTCAAACCGAACAAGGGCATAATTTTTGAGTTTGAAATTATCCTCGTTTAAAAAAAAGGAACTTTTTGCTTTACTGGAACAGCCCCTTAGTGGGATAAACAAATTGAGATTAATGGTGTATAAACAAATTAGGCTTGTTCGTCCATTCAATGCAAATACATTTTTTGGAGTTATAATTGAATCCTTGGATCCGAGGGGCACTAAAAATATGGATATATCCAGGGGACCACTCTATGTTTGCAGCTAGCCTAGCCTAGCCTATCTCGAAAGAATGATAATTAATGTAACGGTAACGGCACCACCCCCTCCCCCTCCCTCGCGCTTTGTTGTTTAGCACGGTGGGAAAATCATTCATTTTGCAGGAGAATCATTTACTACTGTATTTAGAGTAATAGTCACCTTTTCCTGATTCCAAAATTCAAAAAGAGAGAGCAAGAAATGGAAACTTCTGTGGCATGAGTGGCATGCATGCATGCTTGTTGCAGCAGGGTCCAGGCCCCAGCGACTGAAGAAAGAGGGCAAAAAAATAGATAGAGACACACTCCTAGTCCTACGTGTTAGAGAGAGAGAGAGAGAGAGAGAGAGAGAGAAAAAGAGAAAAGAGAGGGAGGGAGAGGGAGGTGAAGATCCTCATGTACAGTATTATCCTAGTAGTGTACAGTATTTCTATCCCTACATGAAATAACACAATGACTTTTTAAATGGATACTCCTATATTTATTTATTTTCAAAAAGATTCATCAGTAAACACATCTTCAAGATACCACCCTCAAGTTTGATGGATAAATATATCCTCCCTCTTGGAGTGCAGTTAGTAATTTTGGAGGGTGCGAAAATCACTCCCCAAAATAAATATCCAAGACAAAAATATTAGCATGAACCGACCATGAGTGTGCAATACACATGAACTACTCTCTCTGTCCCATAATATTTGACGCTTGCTAGATTGCGAGCCATTTTGAAAACTTTGTTTATTAGAACTAATTGAAATTAATCTATCAATTACGGATTAAAATATATAGACAATTTTTTCATAAGGTTAGAATAGTGAAAGTGTCTATCATTTTGTACTGAGAGAGTAACAAGTAAGCAATAGGTGATACAAAAAGCAACACAGATTTTTTGTGGGGCCCATTATGGGTCCCCACACAAACAATCCAAGTCGTTCATTAAATGTAAAATATTTTTTTAAGGGTCTTTACGAAAAATCAGCTCAATCTAATATCTATAGAAACTCGATCCAATCATCTAACTTTGCATTCAGATTTTAGGATAATGAAAAAATAGATAATTAGATCGAGCACCTATAAGTATCGAATTTGAGCTGATTTTTTGCAGAAGCCCTAGAAAAAATATTTTACATTTAATGAACGGCTCGGATTATTTTTGTGGGACCCTTAATGGGCCCCACAAAAAAACTGTGTGTGATATGTGTTGGTTTTGTCTGTGTCGTCAGCATTATACTATAGAAAATGGGAGAAAGGAAAGGAAAATAAGAATTTTTCCCCCTTGGTTGTTTGATTCTTGATTTGGCCGGGGAGAGAAGGAAAAAATTCGTATAAGGGAAATCCTAAAAGAAAATTCTAGAAAGGGAGAAAGGGAGGAAGAAGGTGAGGGAGAAAAATCTGTGAAGCAATACACTTTTTTCCCTCAGTTGGTGTCCATTTTCCTTTTGGAACCAAACAAGGGAAAATCTTTTTCTCCCATATTTTCTCTTATTTTCTTTCGAGAATCAAACAAAGGAAATTAAGACACTGATCGATTTGATTCTGAATGGGAACTTGTGTTACGTAACTTAAGTTGATTCTGAATGTAGCATATATACACGGTAATAACAGAATTTGCATCGACGCTGATTTGAACATAGACAAATGTAAAAGTACTTAATGTCTTGTTTGTAATTTTGCATGTGGGCTAAAATGATATGTTTAATTTTGGGCCATAAAATTATATTTTTAATATCAACACTCGGTACTTACCCTCAGGCCTCATCCCTCTCTAAATTGAGAATTACTAAAGTTTTAATTAGAGTATCAGCGATCATTTAATTAATGCCTATTCTGAATCTATACATCGAGTTGTTACTTACAACAGCTTACTTTTTAAGTGTCGAATATACCAACAATTACGATCATCAATACGCGAGATCAAATTTCTCAAGCCCTTTTCAGATTCTGGTATATCTCTCTCCCTCAATGATCACTCCAGATAAATAACAAAAGGGTGTTTATTAAGAGTAAAAATTTGACTTTTTTTACTTTTCCGATTCATCTCACAGAAGCAAATTAATAATCCACAAAAGTTTGGCACAAAACTATCAAACACGAAAAGAATTTGAATAAAGACAAAACATGCACTTTTGAATTTCTTAAATTACAAAAAATGTTAGTGGAACGAAGTCTTAATCAAGTTGTTCGCTAAGATTGGTTGAGGTGTGCGTAAGATATATGACTTGGACATGCTGAGTTACCAACAATGTAGTTTGAATCTAAGATATAATTATGCGTGATGTGTATGTGAAGTGGGAAGAAGATATATATATACTAAAGGGGTACTGCATTAAAACTGGAGAAAGAAATAGGATCGCTACATTTTTTTTTTTTTTTTTTGCACTTTAGTAGTTATGTGAGCGCCCATGATTTATACTTACATTAAATTGATCAAATTGCTATTGTCGATTGGATCGATGTACTGGAGATCGAAAGCAAAATAGAAGGTTAAATCGCAAATAAAAATTAGAGGTACGCAATTGAGACTCTAATTAACTAGATTGTACCTTAGTTTCATTCTTAAGGATGATCAATCGATCTTAAATTCTACTAACGAATTTAAAGATCATGAAATTGGTGTTAAAACCTTCTTCTTTAATTAATTTTGAGCAAGGATTAGAAAATTTTAGTTGTTGTACTGTATTTTCTTCTAAGATGGGTCCCCGCCGAATTCGATTCTAACTTCACCACTACATACACATAAAGGGTAATTCCTTGCCATTCAACAAATATGCTTTCTTGATGGCTCGCGATTCGTTCGCAACGCATGGGGCCACTCATACGAGTATAAAAGGCAGTTACTGCTTCATTAATGACAAAACAAATAGTAGTGTGACAGAACAGCTGAACGTAAAGACCATGCGACACTGGTAGCTAGCTATCCTTTTCACTTGTTTGAAAAATGCTGACTTCGATTTGGCAATTCGCAGAGCGGTGTTGGAGACATTAGAGCATGTATACCAATTATAGTTAAAATACCTACTTAAAAAGGTACAAAAGTTATTTTACCCAGTTACTTTTTCTTCTCACTACACAGCAGTCTCTCTATTCTATACTCTCCATCCAAATACTTCCAATTAATTATAAAGATGGGGATGAATGTAGAGAGGGGGGGGGGGGGGGGATAAAGTGTATGAGAGAGAATCAAATATTAATTATTTACTCTTTGTCAGGATGAGAGAGACTCAAATATTACTTCTTTATTCTTTACCTAGCTACAGTCCATCTCCATAAGGGCATGTACACAAGAATAGCCAAATGGGCATTTTTAGTCATTTTACCTAATTAACATCCCAAAAACAGGGTACAGCAGGCTAGGTAAACAAGCAGGTATTATACCTCAACGAAAAAACCTCTCCACTTTTCCCGAGCTACTATTCACAAGGTATTCAATAAAGTATTACTTTTTTCTCTCTCCTCCCTCATTTGGGTTTGATTTCTCTCTCTCACCAAGTATATTTTATGAATATTTGATGGTAAAGAGAGGGTAATAAGAGAGTCTGGTGCAGGTTAAAGGAGAAAAGCAATCGGAAAAACAGAAAAAGTAACTTTTTGGGTAGCTAGTTTTGCTATGCTTGATGTACTTGCTCTAAGTACCGAGTCTTTGCAGCCGAATGTATAATAGCTTCGTGAGTGCCTAGGCTGTTGCAGGTTGTTTTTTCCAAATTTCCTCTCTACTTAAGCGAAAAAGGGAAAGTAAAGAGTTTGGTGTACATGCCCTTATATTGAAAGCTTTTGATGTGATGGCGGTAGTGGCGAGGTATGGATTGGCAAAAAGTCCGGTGCAAATAATAAATTTTTAAAAGGTTGGATTCAAAGTGAAGTAATTAGTACCATGCATGTCGTCTTCTTTTTATTCTTTTGGTTAAACTGGTGCATTCATTCACATTAAAATAAAGTGGGTGTTAAGAGCAGAATCTTTTGCCAGACTTTGGATTCTGGGTTTTAATTTCACATTTTAAAATTCGTAGATGCAGATTTTGAAACAGATTAATTTGGAGCAACAAGTTTTTTTTTTTTTAATTGACAAAAGAGGAATTTTATTTAAAACTCGAAAGGGTACATCGATTAAGGGAAAAAGTAAGAGTGCATCACTACTAGAAATATACATCCCAACGAGATTGACATCTATGTCCTAATACTATCATGTGCAAACCACAATCTCGGAGGAAAAAAACAAAAAGAAAGACATCCAATAAAGTATTGGACGCACCCCAAAAAATACAATCACAATATCAGATCCATATACTAAATTTTGATCCTCCTAGTTCCATCCAAATTCCTCTTGAAATCCTCAATGGAATAGTCCTTGATGTCAAACTTTCCTTTTATCCAAAAACCCATTCTAATCTTGACCAAGTCACTTGGCTCTTCCACATCTTTTGAGACATTGTTGAAAATAAAATCATTCCTTCCTTGTTTTCCAAAGGGTCCACAAGACTGCAAAAAAACATGTCTCCCAGCAGAATTTTTCTAAATTCTTAAATCTAAGAGAAAACCACCAATTCAAGAGCAAAGTTAAAGAACCAGGGCAAACCCATGTTGTTTCCCACCACCTAATGATTGAGGACCAAAGCTGCCACGAAAATTTGCAAAACAGGAGCAAGCGCACTGGTGACTCAATATGCAAAGAGCAAAAAGGGCACAGATCATTACCTGAAGCAAGAATTCCTCTACTGCACAAAATGGATCTTGTTGTTATTCTATTTTGGATGGCCTGCCAAGCGAAAACTTCAATTTTTGGGGGACGTAAGTTCCTCCAAATCACATTGAGCCCCCCATTTTGATTTTGCATCTAGTTCTCCCATCCTGCATAAGCTGAGCTTACTGAGAAAATTTTGTTGGCATTCCACCTCCATTCCATAATATCATCTCTGGACCTATCCATCTGGTATCCTTGAAGTAGCTGAAGAAGCCTCTATTTTTGCTCTTCTTGCCACACACGCAAACGTCTTTTGAAATGTAGGTTCCAAGCAGATTCTTCTCCCTCTTGTAGCATGTCTTTTATCAAGGAGTTTTGCTATAATGATAATAGGAACAACCTAGGAAATTCTTGTTTAAGTGGTACTTCCCCAATCCAAATTTGGTCCCAAAACCTTGTTGAAGCTCCTGAGCATACTCTGATTCTAAAACCTTGTTGAACTATGTTACAAAGTGTTGAGGATTCCTTACCTATGGAGCAAATGTCACTCCATACAGTTGAAACTTTTCCAGAATCTGGAGTTGTTGAGACTGAGCACTCATTCCTCAAACCGTACTTACTTGAGACCACCTTGGTCCATAGGGCATCCTTCTCCTTAGTACACCTTCACCACCATTTTGCAAGTAAGGCCTCGTTATGAACCATTAGTCTTTTGATTCCTAATCCCCCACACCCTTTGCTCCTGTTTACTGACTCCCATTTCACTAGACTCATTTTTCTCTTTTCACTTGCACCTCCCCAAAGAAATTTTCTTTGCATTTTCTCCAAGTTCTTTGCCACTCCCACTGGAATTTTGAACAATGACATGTAGTAAATAAGTAGAGTGCTCAAGGTGGATTTGATCAGAGTAATCCTTCCCCCTATGGACAAAAATCTGGTTTTCCAGAGAGCTAGTCTCTTAGAAAACCTCTCGACAATTGGCTTCCAAGTCTTTACCCTTCTAGGATTAACCCCCAAAGGAAGACCCAAGTAATTCATTGGGAGCTTACCTTTCAAACAGCCCATAATCTCAGCCAAAACCTCCACCTCCTGATCTTTAATGCCCACACCACACATCATGCTTTTAGAGAAGTTTATCTTCAGTCCAGACATCAGTTGGAAGCATCTAAGAATCCTTTTAACATTTCTAATGTCCTCTGGATCGTTATTACAAAAAATTAGTGTGTCATCTGCAAACTGTAGGTGAGTCACAACCAATCCAGAAGACCCAATCTCCACTCCTTTAATCAAACCCTGGCCTCTTGCGCTTTCAATAAGAATGTTGAGAGCTTCCACCACAATATTAAAGAGGAAAGGGGACAATGGGTCTCCCCGCCTCAGACCCCTGCGAGATTTGAATTCCTGAGTTGGTGATCCATTTACTAAAACTGACAATGACACAGAGGAAATGCATTCCTTGATCCAATTACACCACTTTTCTCTGCACCCCATTTTCCTTAGCAGGTCCAACAAAAAATTCCAGTAAACACAATTATAAGCTTTTTGAAAATCAATTTTCAGTAGGATACCTCCTTTCTTATTATTTTTCCATAAATGGATAATTTCATTGGCAACAAGGGCACCATCCAGAATATGTTTGCCTCCCACAAAGGCAGCCTGGGCCTCACCAATCATCAAATGCACAAAACGCTTAAATCTGGTTGCTAATTTAGACAGAATTTTATAAATACATCCAACTAAAAAATTGGTCTGAGATCATTAAAAGAAACTGCCCCATCAACTTTTGGAATTAAAGCAAGGAAAGAAGAGTTAATACCTTTTGCTAATTTGGCATTACTGTGGAACTCCTTAAAAAAGTTCATTATCTCAATCTTCATAAATTTCCAAGTCTTTTTAAGGAAAGAGAAGTTGAACCCATCCGGACCTGGGGCTTTGAAATTATTGCATCCCTTAATAGCATCTGAGATTTCCTTTTCTTTGAAAGGACTTTCGAGTAGCGAGGACAACTCTGGAGGCAATATCCTTGGGAAAATCCCTTCCAAGTAGGGCTGAAACCGGTTCGATTCGGTTCGGTTCTTGGACGTTTTTGTGCGAACCGGTTACATTCGATTCTAAAGCTCGATCTGCTCGGCTCGGATCGGTTCGGTTCGATTCGGTTGGTGGTCAGTTCGGTTCGGTTCGGGGCGGGTCGGTCGGTTCGGGAAAAACAATTAATATATATATATTTATTAAAATATATTAAAAAATATTGAATATATTTAAAAAATATATTAAAAAATATTGAATATATTTAAAAAATATTTAATATATATATATATATATATATATTAAGAAATTTAAAAAATATTTAATATATATTAAAATATATTTAAAAATATTTAATATATATATATTAAACCGGTTCGGTTCGGTTCGGCTCGGCTCGGCTCGGTTCGCTGGAAATTTTCAAGAACCGAAAACCGAACCGGTTTCAGAAATTTTTAACATCTAAGAACCGAACCGGTTCGGTTCGGTTTGATTCGGTTCGGTTCGGGACCGGTTCGGTTCGGTTCGGCAATTCGGTTCGGTTCGGTCGGTTTTTTGTACACCCCTACTCCCAAGGTATTTCTGCAAGGATGCTCCTCTTGAAAAATGGATTCGAAATATTTGACTGCTTCAGCTTTAATATCCCTTGAATCTTCCACCATTCTCCCCTCCACCTTCATAGCTCCCGTGATGTTTCTTTTGAATCGATTGTTAGCCACTATCTGAAAGAATCAAATGTTTCTGTCCCCTAGCTTCACCCAATTCACTCGAAATTTCTGTTTCCACATTGACTCTGCCATTCTAGAAACAGCCCATAGCTCATTCCTAATGGCATTCCTAGCTCCCTTCTCAACATCAGTCAATTGTCTTCCTTCCATAGTGATGTCAAGATTATGCAGCCCTTGTTCCAAGTTTTGTAACTTAGTGTTAATGTCCCCAAATTCTTCTTTGTTCTGATTTTAATGTCTGATGTTTTGTTGATTAAATTGCCCTTAACCTTTTCAGCAAGTGACATAGATATCAAAGCGCGCGCATATGTATATATGTATTATATGCGTAAAGATGCCTACTATATATATGCGTATTTATCGTATGTCAATTGACCTACATACATTTACACATATTTAAATTCATAATCATGTTAAATATGAGAGAAGAAATGTTTTATTGACTTCGATAAATGACATGTATATAGGGTCTTGTATTTATACAAGAGTGGAATGCTATACTATAGAAACAAAATCAAATCCTTTACTATGGAAAAGTAATCAAATCCTTGATCCTAATCAATTATAATTTTTTTGATAATTAATCAACTATAATCACTCATAATAGTTTCATTATTCAAACAAATACAATCATTTATAGATGTAATTATATTAATTTAGTTTATACATGTTTATATGTATCTATTTGCATACAATGTATTTATTCATAGAATGCTATAATTCTGTATTTGAATAAATAGAGAAAACATTGCGAAAGATGTACAGAAAATGTAATTAAAACATATGTATATATTTATCAATTAATACATACTTATGGCAATCAAAAAGCCATGATCATCTATTGTGAGATGATGATTATTATTATTATTATTTTATTTTTTTTCTCAGCAAAAGGAACTTTTATTAAACTCGAAGGGGTATATCGAGGGGGAAGCAGACATTACATAAAAAAGATCCTACCAAAGTTGGATAGAACACCAAACTACACCTTCACTTTTCGAATCCCATTCAATAACCTTTGAAATCCTCCACCGTGTAGATTTTGATGTCAAACGAAACCTTCATCCACATAGCTACTCTCGTTTTAATTAAATCCACCACTTCCGAAGCTTGAGTTGTTGCCCTATTGAATATATACACATTCCTCGTTAACCAAATGGACCAAAGCGTTGCAAAAAAACATACTTCCCAAATAGCTTTCTCCAAGTTTCGGAACCTGCTCCCAAACCTAATTATTATTATTATTATTATTATTATTTTGCATTTTTATAAATCTCAAAAGGGGGTACATCGAGGGGGAGAGGGAGATAAGCAAAGCTTGCTCATCCACAATACAACAAACATAAAAACATAACACAACATCCAGCCGAATATTGGATGTAGCGCACCTCAAATCTCCACAGTTAGAGCTTCAGCTTACGAATTCCTCCTAGAAAAATCTTAAAATCCTCCACCGAATACACCTTGATATCGAATTTCGCCTTCATCCACATAGCCACCCTAGTTTTGATTTGGTCCCCTACCTCACTAGCTCCCACAGGTGCTTCTCTAGATTTCTAAACCTGAACCCAAACCACCAGTTTGCTAAGACCGTTAAAGAAGAAGGACAAACCCAAACCATCTGCCACCATACTACTATAATCGACCAAGTGTTCCACGAGAACTGACAGTGCAAAAAAAGGTGATCAGGAGTTTCCTCATAGTTAGAACAGAAAGGGCACATTGGCATTTGACCTTCCGGAATCATATTCCTGCTCGCAAGCACTGATCTAGTCGCTACTCTTCCTTGTAAAGCCAGCCAAAAGAAGATTTCCACATTAGGAGGACTAAGGTTTTTCCATAACGATCCCAATACTTCAGCTCTCACTTGAATTTGCTGCTCCCATTGACCATAAACTGATTTCACCGAGAAGGTCATGTTCGAGGACCATTTCCATTGTAATGAATCATGTTTAGAAGAATCCAAGACTACACCATGCAACCTTTGAAGTAGCTCCTCCTTTTGCTGTTTTTCCCAGTCATACAAACGCCTTTTGAAAAGTAAATTCCAATTGTCATCCTCTGCCCCTTCCTTAACAGCGCTGACCACAAGCTCTGCCTGAGAAGAAATTAAAAACAGCCTGGGGTAAACATTCTTGAGTGCTACGTCCCCGAGCCAAATATGGTCCCAAAATAATGTTTCTTGGCCAGACCTCACTTGCACTTTGAAGCCCTCTTGAATTATAGAACCAATACATGAAGAGGCATTCCCTATGGAACAAATGTCTCTCCATATATTCGAGACTTGACCTGAACACGGGAGATGAGGGAGCCAACACCCCTGAGCTAGATTGTACTTCCCTCTAATGACTTTAACCCACAGGGACTCCTTGTCTTTACTAAACCTCCACCACCATTTAGCAAGTAATGCTAGGTTTTGGATATTTAGATTTTTCACTCCCAATCCTCCATTCTCTTTTTTCTTGGCAATCACATCCCATTTCACCAAGTGGAGCTTCCTCTTATCAACAGAATCACCCCAAAAAAATCGTTTCTGCAATTTCTCTATTGACTTAGCAACAGCTACAGGCAGTTTAAATAGAGACATAAAATAGATAGGCAGATGACCAAGATTAGCATTTAGCAAGCTGAGTTTGCCTCCGGCTGAGTTGAACCTACTTCTCCAAACACTTAGCTTTTTGCCCATTCTATCCAAGATAGGTTCCCTGTCTTAGTTCTTCTCGAGTTTGCACCCAACGGCAGCCCCAAGTATTTGATTGGCAAGGACTCGACTATGCACCCCATCACCTGAGCAAGGGCATTAACATCTTGTGGACAGATCTTAACTCCACACAAAGAGCTTTTTGCGAAGTTAATTTTCAGTCCTGACATAAGTTGGAAACATCTCAGAACTCGTTTTATATTTTCCAGCTCCACTCTATCGTTATTGCAAAAGAGTAGTGTATCATCTGCAAATTGAAGATGAGAGAGGATAACTCCATTCGCCCCAATCTTTGTGCCCTTGATTATGTTTAACTCTCTGGCTCTTTCCAACAGAATATTCAGGGCTTCCACCACAATGTTGAAAAGGAAGGGAGATAGGGTATCCCCTTGCCTAAGGCCTTTTTGAGTGTGAAATTCCTGAGAAGCAGAGCCATTAATAAAAACAGACATTGCTACAAAAGAGATGCATTCTTTAATCCATCCACACCATTTTTACCCAAAGCCCAGTTTCGCAAGCAAATCCAGTAGGAAACCCCAATTATTATCATCATCATCATCATCATCATCATCATCATCATCGCATTAAATTTTCTTGTAACTATGGTATTATTGAATTATCTCTATTTTGGTACTATCATATTACTTTAAAAAAATTTAAATATGCATGGTACTTATATTTGGCAATGTTTTTGATATTTGATTAACTTTTTAAAAATGTTTACGAATAAAATATCTCACATAGAAAATTTATTTTTGTTTTTTCAGTAATTATACTTTCCATATCAATAACGGCAATATAAAATGTAAGTGTGAAAAGTGGAAATGTAAGTGCTAAAAGCACTTCGATCCCTTAGCATAAGTTTATAGGTTGGTCGTTCTCGTTCTTGCTCACTTACTGTAGAATGATCTATTTTGGCCATCCTTAACGTAAATCCTCGACCTGTCTCCCCCCGCCTTCCCCCAATTATTATTATTATTTTTATTTTATTTTTTTGTAGGGTGCTGCTCTTGATATTTTAAAAGTAGTTGAAGAATTCTTATCCTCGAACCCATTTGAGATATTTTATTAACACTAATCATAGAAGATTGTGTTAGAGCTTCTAATGGCCTATCGAAGGTCTTTGTTGCCCTTAAAAAGAATGCCTCGACATGGTGGAGATTGGCCGTCAGTTGAGGACAAGATCGCTGCTAATCAATGGCTCATTGTCTTCACTTCAAACAAATCAAAAAAGGAAACTGATGGAATCGCTTAAACCAGGAATTTCATGGTTGAATGTAAATGTAAGTGAAAAACATTGCCCTTCTATCCTTTTGACAAACAATCTCTTTAGTAGATTTTCTGAATTGGAAGCTATTGTGCGAATCTGATTATGTGAATTGGGGCAAATTAAGTTTCTTCTATGATATTCAATTATATATTTTTACTTTATATTTTTTGGCAAAACAAGTACTAGGGAGTATTTCGTTAGAGTAATAAAACACAAACTTCCCCACACACAAAAAAAAACTGCCAAAACGCTTGTCAAAAACAAATACCAAACGGAAAAATTACAAAGACAACAAACACAAAAATCGAAACAAGTATAAAGTAACCTTGAGCCCGTCCACCACAAACCAAATGATTGGTGCGTATACCAATCGAGTGTACTTTTGTCATCGAAAATATAGTGCCCGACTGGTACTATTCTAGTTGGATAACATAATCATTTGATATAGAGGGGTTTTAGGCTACAGTGATGAAGGTTATATTAGATCAACTTTTAACACTACTACCGTAGTACTAGTAGTGGAGTAAGTAGTATTTTTCTCTATTGGGCTTAACCCATGATAAAAGAAGTTATTCTTGTGACCCAAGACTATAGTAGGAGCATTTCTTTCCATTACTTGGGCTTAAAACCCAACCGTACAGTAATTCAATTTTCAACCAACATGCATCAAAGCCTGTTGCCCAAATCTCGTGAGTGAAAAAACAAGAACAAACAAAAAAGAAGCCTGTTGCCAAAAACCTTTCCGAAACTCTAATGGCTTCTTCCGCGCCACCAAGCTCCTCCGCCGCCGGCGCCCAAAACCCTAGTAAGAAATCCCTGCTGAACTTCCTCGCCAATCCAATGAAGAGGAAGGACAGCTTCATACAGTTCTTCGCCATGACAGGAATACTCCTCCTGAGCGTCAGATCGCTGGGTCAGAAGTACCGCCTCAACGACCTCCAAGAAGACACCTCCGCCCTCAGAGAAGAGCAAAAAGGCCTTGAGAATCGAATGAAGCACATCAAGAGCAGCCTACTAGCCGAAGCCGCCGCGCCGCGGAGCCCACCGGTTCCTTTGCTTCCAGGCTGAGACTTCTCTTCGCGGACAGCGATTGATTCCAGTGAGGCTATTTCTAGTACTGATGAATTAGGGTTTATGTTCGGAATTAGTTTCATGTCCAATTTTTGCTGGCCTGAACTCTGTTTGTGAATTATTGATCGCCCGAGGAAGTAGAATAAAATGGTTCAATGTGGTGAAGTATGGATTTCTGGGGTGGGGTTTCTTCCCGCTCTTCCTATTTTATGGGAATTGTAATGGAAGCAGCGAATTATAAACTTGTAGTGTAAATGAATGTCTCGGTGATTTGATTGTTGATTGATTGATTGAGTTCAACATGTTATATAACTAGTACACAATGCGATGCGTATGCGTTTTTAGGTGAATTAGGTTGATACATACAGTATATTCGTTAGCCATAATTCCTCACAGCCGTCTCTGCGGGAAGAAAATAGGGTGGGCATTCTATAGGATTTGGCAATTGAAGCTGTTGGGTTCAGTTGATTTTCATGAAAAAAATCATAACTACCCCTTGCAGTTACTGGATGCTATAAGTGAATAGTACAGGTGATTTTTTAAATAGAAAAATGTGAGCCAGCTTCATAACTGTTGTTCACACCATAAAGAGAGGTGTGTGTTCCCTGTATAATACTCCAGTAATAGATAATAGATAATGGTTGTTCAAAGTTCAAACTAAACATTTTTAATATGTTCGTATAAGTGCGTACGTCTCTATAGTTATGCTATTTTTTTTAAAGTTCATGTAGAGCCCTAAGCGCCATTGAGTGTAAGCATCTGTTTCATATCAAAATCGGATGGAAGCATGTTAGGTAGATGATAGGCGCGTGAAATTCGTGAATTTAAGCGTCTAAGTAGAGAAAATTAGCGCGTTAGATGTGCCTTTAATTCTCATTTTCCATTTAAAACGTGCACGTGGTTTGGATTTGGTGTTTTTGATAAATTTGCAGGGAATTAAGATGTTTTGGCACAAATACGAGGAGTCCTGAAAAGCCGAGGTGGAGTTCGAGAGCGAGGGAGGCCGTAGAGACTAAGTGTTGGAGCAAGAATTCGTGAGGAGGTGTCCAGAGCCTTCTTGAGCGCTACAAGAAATTGACTAGAGCGTTCAAGAACTGGTTAACAAAGTGTGCCAAGCGTCCAGAACCATCGCTAGCGCTACAAAGGTTTTGCTATAGCGCTACCGAGCATATCACGTGGTCAACAGTCAAAGCATTGGTCCACAAAAGTCAACGCACTAAGGGGTTAGGTAGCGCTACAGGTATTCTTGTGTAGCGCTACCGAGGTCATTAAAGGGTTCGAAACGGCATCGTTTTGGGGTGGTCTCAGGGTTCAATTCTGATTTCGTTTAAGGTTTTTAATTGTAATTCGGGAGATTAGTATAAAAACCCTTAAAAACATTCAATTAGGGTTACGTCTTTCAGGCTCATATTTTTTTCTTTTTGCTCTCAGTTAACATTGGCTGCTGCTATTTTCGGAGTTATTATTGCAGATTCAAGTCTTAATTAAAGTTCTTCGGATTCCAGCTCTTAATTCTCGATTTCCTTTTGGTGTTCAAATCTAGTTAATTTATGCTATTCTCGGTATCGTATTTCGTTTTTAATTTTAATTCAATTGCTAAAATCATGTTTAGTTCTAAATCTATGTGCATCGTGTCCATTGTAACTATGAGTGAGTAGTTTCATAGAGTGCGGCCACGGGGCGAAGGCACCTCGTGGCTAGTCTAATCGAAATTAAACTCGGGTTTAATAAAACAGAATTTTTAAGCAATTTTAGGATACGAAAACTTTTTCTAACGAACAAATCCCGGGCATTGCCGGAGTCCTTGTGAGGGGAGCGAAGAAATCCGGAGCTTTTCTCTCATTCGAGCTCGGAAACTGGTAACAGGTGGTGAGCATTCGTTAGGAAACCTTTTTAATTTCCTATTCTAAAATCAAAATTTTAAAGGATTCGCGAACCGAGTGGATTTTGGTTAAGACTAGTTGCAGGTGCTGGAGTTCCCATGGCTGTACTCTTCGTTTAAAATTGATTTTTGATAATTCAGCTTAGTAAGTTTTAGGTTAATTCAATCAATCAACAAGGGGTGGCTACCTAAGAGCCAGGTTAAAACTAGAATTTCACACCTTTGAGTCAAGCACCGTCCGTCCGTCTCTGTGGTTCGACTCTGGTACTTCCGGAATTATTGTGCTACACTGGTCGAGAGTCCTCCGCTTGGGACGCGTTTTTAGCTTTATTTTATTAACACCCGGTCGGTCAAGCAGTAGATCTGTCAGTGCAATGGCAAGAAAACAATTGTCATTTTTTCTCATATACTTATCCCGATCTTAACTTAAGAACTCAGGCCTTGTTTGATAAATGTGTTAGGTTTTGGGATAGGATTACTAATGCTATGGGCCAACTAATTCCTTGTTTGTTTGCACAAAAGTGGAGGGAATTACTAATCACATGGGATCTCTAATCCCACCATTGTGTAGGATTACAAATACCTACTCCCACCAGGTATTAGCAACCCTATCTCAAGCTTGTGGTCCGAAATTACCTCGTTGCCCAAGGTAATTACTATTATTCCCAAAAGTAACCCCCAGCACACACCTCTCTAATTTTTTTTAACGGAAATAGTTCTACGGAAAAATAAACAATCCTATGTGTGTACTTCACCGGAAAAAGTTGACTTTCTTGTTCCATTGATAGGAGAAGCTGAAACAATACCTCTCAATTTTGGAACCAAAAAAACAAAAACAAAAAAACAATACCTCTCATTGCCCCAATGGAACAGTTATTCTCCTGAATTACTTGGTGGATGATGATTTCTTGAACGTATATAATTTTTTAGCAAACAAAACATTTGCATACTTTTTTTGTTTTTTATTTAACCTTACAATAAATTTTTATTTTTATTCTTATAGTTTGAGGGTATAAAGGGAAATTATGGTGTAATCCTATCCCATCCAGACCTAAACAAACATAGTACTAATAATCTCATCGTCCAATCCCGTGCAAAACAAACATGGGAGGGTGATTTAGCAACCTCACTATTAATCTCATCTTATTACGAATTACATCCTAATCTCATCTCATTACGAATCTCACCCATCTATCACAGTTATCAAACGAGGCCTCAAGGATGTAATTAGATAGCTAGAATTCCAGGGGTGTTATTAGGTCGCATTTCGGTTGGTTGGGATCTCAATAGGATGATTGAAATGGATTTTGAGAATAATTGAAACTTGAAAGTTGAAATGGGCTGGGAGTGTTAGGATCTGTTTGGTTCCGGAGAGAACGAGGAAATGGAAATAAAATGCTTCAATGTGTTGAAGTATGCTTTTTCAGGACTGGGGTTTCTTTCTTTTCTTTCTGTTCCATGCGGAAATGAAATTGAAGCTGCAAATTATCTACTTTGTAATCTAAACGAATGTCTCGCTAAGTGGATAGTTTTTTTTTTTTTTTTTTTGGCAAAGAGAGATTTTGTTGAAGACGAGCCCAAGGAAATTGGGTATGGGGAGTGGATGGTTGTGTCTCGCAGGCCCAAAAAGCCCAATAGAACCTCAGGACCAGCTAGAGTTGAAAGTCTGCAACATCAGGAAACAACATGACCCTTCTCATTATGGGCCCGTCAAACCACAAACTAATAGTCCCCAGAACAAGAAGAACCCCAACCCAAAAGCCCTGAAACCCCCCACCAAAGCCCAAATATAATCCACAATGATAAAGTCCCAGATACACCGTCTGGTTCAAGGTTCAAACATCTTAAGTGAAATGCAAATTGATTCTGCTAGCCCCCAACCAGATTTGGTCCCGTCCAAGATCCCAAAGCTCAAATACCAGGCTACCCACAATGGGCAAAGACCCAGTTCGTCTAGCGGACCACAGAAAAACTGAAGCCCAAAATTGTTTTTAGCCCCTATCAAAAGCACAGTCCATAAGCACAAAGGTAAAGTATCCCTGCATGGAGGTAGTAGATCAAAGCCCAATTTCAAACCCGTCAATTCCGTGTCTATTGATCTCAACCTGGCTAACCTTATTCACACCTTATTCACACCACCCCCCCCCCCCCCCCCGGTCCAAATTAACCCTCCCATTGCCCTCTCCGTCCACCGTTCCCACAACAAAAAAACCGCCGGACCCAACAACCCTACCCACTCTAACTTACCATGAATATGCCAGAAATGCAGAGAATGCAATTCAGTCACCCCAAGATGCGAGTGTACAACACTACAAGAAATTTTGCTTTTCCCGGCATTTCATAAATGCCGTTAAAAGTTCAAAGAATGCCGGTAAAGAGTATTACCGGCATTTGTTAGGCATTACCGGCATTTATTACAAATGCCGTCTAGGAATGTGTCGGTAAAGCTACAAATGCCGGGAAAGGTTTCTACAAATGCTAGGAATAGTTGGACTCATTTGCAGCATTTGTACAAATGCCAGGAAAAATAGTACCATATAAAACCCCCAAAAAATGCCACGTGTCCGCTTGCGTGTCACCCACGTGGCATGCAAATTTTGTGGAGAAATTGTTTGCCCCAAGTTTCGAACTCGTGACCTTAGGCTCGCGCACGCGTGAGACTACCAACTGGACTAGCTACCATATTGAGTCACCGTGCACAATGAAAAATATTTATATTATACGGAGACTTTTCGCGGCATTTTTTTCAACAAATGCCGGTAATAGTTTGGCGGTATTATTTTGGCGCAAAAATAGACTTTTGCCAGCATTTTTTTAAACAAATGCCGGTAATAATTATTTTTTCCTGCATTTTCTTGAAATGCCGGTAATAGTGGCTTTTCTGGCATTAATTAAAATGCCGGGAATAAAAATGCCGGTAATGGCCATTTTTCTTGTAGTCATGTGGCTAGAGTCACGGACAGAAGCAATTCGCCTGGTCGAAGCTATCTGGTGGACGGAGGAAATGATTCTGAAGTTAAAGCTTTGCGAACAGTTTCCAGAGGGAATGGATCATCACACAGCGGTCCTAAAACCGCTCCAGAAACAAGATCGGAGCAAAAGCAGGGTCCAAAACCTTCTTGGTCTTCCCGGGAACCCTCGCTTTTCAACCATCAGTCTATGGCCTCTTTCAATATCCTTATTTGGAACTGCAGAGGAGCGGGTAACAACCGATTTAAACGAAATTTCTCAGAGATGCTGCGTTCTCACAAACCTGAGGTGGTGGCACTCCTGGAAACAAAGGTCACTCTTAACTCTATGGGAATGTTTTTCAACTCATTTGGACTTACAGCCTCTACCCATGTTGATCCTAGCGGCAGAGTGGGTGGAATTTGGGTTCTTTGGGACCCAACGAAAGTTACCCTTAATATGACTCATATCTTCGCTCAGGCTATCCGTGCTACCGTTAGGAAAGAAGGTTTCGAGGAATGGATTTTCTCTGCTATTTATGCCAGTCCTAATGCCCGTCTTAGGGATACTCTCTGGGAGGACATGGAAGATTTAGCCACCTCCAACCAGCTCCCTTGGATGGCCGCTGGTGATTTCAATGATGTAGTTATCTCTCTGTGAATCGAAAACCTCCTCCAGCGATTTAAGCTCTAGTCAACATCGAAAGTTCTCTGAGAACATTAACAAGTGTAACCTTGTTGACATTGGATCTGCTGGCCCTAAATTCACGTGGACTAATGGAAGACAAGGTCCAGCCAATGTGCAGAAAAGGCTAGACCGTGCCCTCTGTAATGAAAATTGGAGGACTCTATTTCCGGAAGGTATGACTCTAGTACTCCCTCGTACTTACTCTGATCATTCTCCCCTTCTCATTTATATTCTTGGTAAACCTACCACTTGCATCAGAAATAGACCGTTTCGTTTTGAAGCCGCTTGGTTGATGGATCCTTCCTTCGAAGATCTAGTTAGAAGAGCTTGGACCGGTGTTGATCTCCCTGACCATATTAAAAAATTTTCCACCGTGGCTTCCATATGGGACAAAAATGTGTCTGGAAACATCTTTAGAAGGAAAACGTGGGTGAAATCTAGAATTGACGGGATCCAAAAGGCCCAGGGAATTAATTTCTCCCATAACCTTTTTCTTTTTGAGAAAGACGTCATTTTTTAATTTAACCAGATCCTAGCCCAAGAAGAAATGCTTTGGTTTCAAAAATCTAGGAGTAAATGGACTACTCAAGGGGAGAATAACACAGATATTTTATGGTGGTAACCCCTTGCACATAAATGCAAGGGGTAATTATAGGCCAAGGGATGACTGAATGAGGGCTGTAACCAGGCTGGTTAGGGGCTGGTTTGGTTGGCAAGGAAGTCTCCATACATTAAATGCATGAGACTTGCCTTGAGGAGGCTTGTAGGAGAGAGGGGGAGACAGACTGCACGTTTGCAATCATCAAGAAATTATTCACGGTACTGGGTGGCCGCAAAAATCTTGTGCACGTGGTTGCATGGTGTTGATTTGATTGGGATTGACCGGCGTACGCCTATTGATGACTAGCGTGCGCCAGTGACAACTAGGTCAACGGCCGATGACTGACACGTGGCTATTTACCAGCGCAAGCCATCATCGTACCAACGTACACGACCAGGGGTTTGCTGAGGCCATTTGGTTCTGGCTTGAAGTGTTTGAAGAATGGTTTGAAAGGGTTTGAACGGGGTTTCAGAAAGCTCAAACACACCAACCTCAGGATGTTCTTGACCTTAATTATTATCGGGGAATTAAAGACCGTAAGTAAATTAATCTGGACAGTTCAGAATAGGGTGTCTACAAAAATTGCCGTGAACATTCAAAAGGGATGGAGGGAATATGACTTAACATTAAACGTATCGAAAAGCCAAAAAAAGAAGGGGAATTTGCACTTACACCCACTGTACTATCACTGATTTGCACATACACCCCTTATACTCCAAATTTAGGCACTTACACCCCCTGTACTTTGGACTGAAGTGCAACTGTTAGAAAATCTGTTAAAATAGATGGAAAAGCTACTGGCAGGAGATTTCCCTCCAAAATGAGAAAGAAAATGCCCAAAATAACCCTTAGCCATTTATAAGCCTTGTCAAACTCCCCTCAAACATCAAGAAGCCCATTAATTTCAAGCCTTGATGGGCTTCTTGATATTTGAGAAGACATTTGTGAGAGAAGAGAAAAGTATTGTTCCACTTAACTTTTTCTTAAAGTTATGGTTTTGTCCTTATTTGAATTTTTTTCGTGTTTGTAGTTTTCGCCACCAAACTTTTGTGATTCATTGATTCATCTCAACGAGACAAATCGTAAAAATATATATATTTTTTACTTTTACCCAAATATTTTTGAAAATAACCACTTTTAAGTATTAAAAAAAAAAGCCAAAAAAGCAAGGCACAAAACTAACCACTTTTTTGGGTAAAAGTAAAAAAAACTTACTCTCCCAATTCGTCTTGACGAGACAAATTGAAAAACTAAAAAAGTGAGGCAGAAAGCTAACGCATGCAAAAAAAAAAATCAAATAAGGACAAAACAAAATTAAAAAAGTGGAAAAGGTTGTTAGTAGAACAGGGTCAGAGAGTGGGTTAGGGGAAGAGAGGGGTTTGGATGCTCCGTTTTTGAGAAGGGGAGTTTGACAGGGTTTATAAATGGCTATTAAGGTTAGTTCAAGCATTTTTTCCCCTCATTTTGGAGGAAAATTTTCTGTCAGTAGCTTTTCCGTCCATTTTAACAGATTTTCTAACAGTTGCACTTCAGTCCAAATTACAAGGGGTGTAAGTGTCTAAATTTGGAGTATAAGGAGTGTATGTGCAAATTGGTGATAGTACAAGAAGTGTAAGTGCGAATTCCCCAAAAAAGAATAGGCCGAAATTTCTAAAATGTGATTATGATAACATTTAGTTCATTTTGGCCACTTTAAAGTCATGATAATAATGTCATTGTAGCCCTTTAAAAACTAAGTTCATATTACTACAATGCCTCCAACGACTATGGTTGACGCGTCTGCCACTAAATACATTTTGGCCCAAGTAGCAGTGCTTGTATTGTTAGTAATTTAATTTAATCAACGGGTAGTTGTAATCTTAACGTGGGGAGATTAATAAGTATTTAATATCATGGAGCTCGTAATATAATTGAGATAAGGACGGGAGTGCAATTATAATTCTGTAGTTGGGTGAATTATAATTAGTGAAATAAGAAATAGAATCCTGGTGGGATTAGGTTTTCTTATTTACACTGGGAGCCCAGACTTATTACTCCTTAGGTCCCTATCGTAGCCCTATATATACACGTTATGCTCTCTAGGTCGAAAAAAAACGTTTTCACGTTTTCTATTATTCACGAAATAGAGGCAGGCTTAGAGAGAGCAAACAGATCGCGAGAGAGTCCACACTCGATTCGTGTTCTAGACGTGCAGGGAATACGATAGAAGATAGTAAGGTACGGCCGAGCAGTATTCGTGGCTTATAGCAAGACGTGCTATAACAAGTTCAACCAGCGTTCGTGTCGCAGGGAGTTGAGGTGAAACCCTAATTCCGCCTTGTAGGGTTTTACTTATTTTTGTTGTTTAATCTACACGCATAATTACTGGGTTCTGGGATTCGTTTCCCAACATGTATATGGTCGAATTTGTGTAACAGTTTCAATGGTCAAACCGGTGGAAGATGGTACAATAGGAATTACGGTCTTGCTAACCTCCACCAACAAGACGGAGGATAATATACCAATAATTCCAAATAATTAAGTTCGGATATCAATACACTTTCACAAATATCAATACACATTTCTCAGATATCAATGCACTTGTTACCTATTATTCAATACCATTTAGGCGAAGGTTAGAATAATCTAAGGAACTAATCTGAGCATGCAACTAGAATACGGTTAACTCCATCTTTTTCAAAACTCATTGTTCATGTTTTTATTTTCACCACTTCTCGGTATTGGGGCGTCTAGTTGAACTCAAGAGGAGCATAATCCTCAGTGCTGGTTCTAAGCAACCGCGAGCGCCTTTAGCTCTCAAAAATATGTAAAAAGAGGGGGTCCGTATGTAAAAATACACACTCACACACAGAGATCGGCCGAGAGATTTTTTCGATCAGCTAGAGAGGGAGAGAGAGAGATGTTGCTCTTCTTATGGAAAGTCTTGACTGAGGAGTGGTGTGTGTATTACGCATCTTCTTGCTATGGGAATAGTAATATACCAAAATGCAGCTAAAGTGATCAAACAATATGCTCCCACAACTGGTAACAGTCAAAACAACCTCCAAAAAGATCTGGCTTGGTTTGTTTGGATTGATCAGGGCCATCAGGCAATGAACAATCAAACGCGACAGTGCCAGGGGAAATTCAATCAGAGTAAACCGATTTAGCCTCTTTCCCTCCATAAATCTTACAGCCTTTCGCACCGCCTCAATTTTGCAACTGCCTCCTTCTTCAATCACCCAAATCACCGTGGCCAAAACCCAAACATTAACAAACAAGTGCATATAAGAAAACACTAATGGTCCTGAAATACCTACTAGTATGATGGTATGGGTTTTTAAGACGAAATTAGGATCATCAGCCCTTGTTATTAGATCAAGTACATTGCCCCAAAGAAGAGCCAAATCAAGGTAGATAACAGCCAACAATGCAAAAGTTATCCAGAGGGAAGACCAAAAAATATTCTTTCTGAGATTTTTAGTCGTTTTCAAAACCATTTCAAGGACCAAGATAGCAAAAGAATTGAGCGAGAGGAAAGATTTTGCTCCTATATAGATTTGGCTCCTATAACTACAGTCATTTTCTTCGGCAATAAAGTAACCGAGGGACACGAGTTCCCTGAAATGGCAGGACGAAGAGTGTTCCCAGAAGGTGGTAAATAGAAGAAGAGAGTTGAGGACGAAGGAGAAAATTGTTGTAATGGTGGCCAAAAGCTTCCTTTTTATGAAATGGCGTTTGATAGATTTCGCCAAAATAGCAAGAAAATTAGAATGCTTATCAGAAACCATTGCAGGAGTTTTCACCAAAATGGCTCTGGACAAAGCTTTTTAACTGGTTTTGGTTTTGCTAATAACACACACACACACACACATATGTACATATGTAGACACTGGAGCAGTATTGTCATTAATTTTGTATTCAATTTGTCAAATAAGACATTGATTTTTAGAAAAACGCAGGTGGTTAGAAAAAAGTTGACAGCCTTTAAGAGCTTTTCCTCCTTCCGTTTTACTCTATAATTTGGAGCAGTTCTACAATCACTCATCAAGGACCAGGAAAATTACCCATATAGAGTGCTATATACATGATATATTGTCCTGTCTCCAAACACACACCCGGATAGGAGATGTGTTCAAAATCATCCGATGCACATGAATTCCAAATGATCCAAGTGAAACCGATTCACATTGATTGGTTCCAAACACATCTATGTTATAAACATTTTTCATAATGAGCTACGGGGAAATTTTCCTGGTCCAAGTGAAACCGATTCACTAGTAGTAGTAGTGGAGTAAGTAGTATTTTTCTCTATTGGGCTTAACCCATGATAAAGGTTCTTGTGACCCAACCAAGACTCGTAGTAGGAGTATTTCCATTAGTTGGGCTTAAGACCGTACAGTAATTTTCAACAACATGCATCAAGCCTGTTGATCAAATCTCGTGAGTGAAAAAACAACAAAAACAAAAAAGAAGCCTGTTGCCAAAACCTTTCCGAAACTCCATCGAAGCCCCACCGATGGCTTCTTCCGCGCCACCGAACTCCTCCGCCGCCGGCGCCCAAAACCCTAGTAAGAAATCCCTGAACTTCCTCGCCAATGCAATGAAGAGGAAGGACAGCTTCATACAGTTCTTCGCCATGACAGGAATACTCCTCCTGAGCGTCAGATCGCTGGGTCAGAAGTACCGCCTCAACGACCTCCAAGAAGACACCTCTGCCCTCAGAGAAGAGCAAAAAGGCCTTGAGAATCGAATTAAGCACATCAAGAGCAGCCTACTAGCCGAAGCCGCCGCGGAGCCCACCGGTTCCTTTGCTTCCAGGCTGAGACTTCTCTTCGCCGACAGCGATTGATTTCAGTGAGTCTATTGCTGGTACTGATGAATTAGGTTTTATGTTCGGAATTAGTTTCATGTCCAATTTTTACTGGCCTGAACTCTGTTTGTGAATTATTGATCGCCTTAGGCTCTGTTTGGTTTTGGTGAGAACGAGGAAGTAGAATAAAATGGTTCAGTGTGGTGAAGTAAGGATTTCAGGGGTGGGGTTTCTTCCCGCTCTTCCTATTTTATGTGAATTGTAATGGAAGCAGCGAATTATCAACTTGTAGTGTAAATGAATGTCTCAGTGATTTGATTGTTGATTGATTGAGTTCAACATGTTATATAACTAGTACACAATGCTATGCGTATGCGTTTTTAGGTGAATTAGGTTGATACATATATTCGTTAGCCATAATTCCTCACAGAAGAAAATAGGGTGGGCATTCTATAGGATTTGGCAATTGAAGCTGTTGGGTTCAGTTGATATTCATGGAAAAAAATCATAACTACCCCTTGCAGTTATTGGATGCTAGAAGTGAATAGTACAGGTGATTTTTGAAATAGAAAAATGTGAGCCAGCTTCATAACTGTTGTTCACACCATAAAGAGGTGTGTGTTCCCTGCATAGTAGTAATAGATAATAGATAATGCTTGTTCACAGTTCAAACTAAACATTTTTAGTATGTTCGTATACATGCATCCCTATAGTTACGCTATTTTTTTTAGTTCATGTAGAGCCCTAAGCGCCATTGAGTGTAAGCATCTGTTTCATATCAAAATAGGATGGAAGCATGTTAGGTAGATCTGTCAGTGCAATGGTAAGAAAACAATTGTCATTTGTTCTCATATACTTATCCCCATCTTAACTTGAGAACTCAGGGGTGTAATTAGATAACTAGAATTCCAGGGGTGTTATTAGGTCGCATTTCGGTTGGTTGGGATCTCAATAGGATGATTGAAATGGATTTTGAGAATAATTGAAACTTGAAAGTTGAAATGGGCTGGGAGTGTTAGGATCTGTTTGGTTCCGGAGAGAACGAGGAAATGGAAATAAAATGCTTCAATGTGTTGAAGTATGCTTTTTGAGGAGTGGGGTTTCTTTCTTTTCTTTCTGTTCCATGGGGAAATGAAATTGAAGCAGCAAATTATCTGCTTTGTAATCTAAACGAATATCTCGGTAAGTGGATAGTTGATTGAGTTCTTCAACATGTTGCATGGATTGTTGGTCTCTGAGTACTCTCATCAATTGGGAAGCTATAATCAGATGAATTTAATTTTACTAACTCAAGTGAAACGAAGATAGCTGCTTCCCTGATTTCCTTAGGAATGAAATATACATGAGCGTCCCAATCTGAACAATTTCGAAAGCATAGTAGTTGTTGTCATTTGTTTCATATGTTTCTCCCCATCATAACTCAAAAACTTGGGTGTAAATAGATATCTAGACGTTCAGGGGTGTAACCTCTATCTAGTTTACATTTCGGTTGGTTGGTATCTGACTAGTATGGTTTGTCTGTCTAATTTCAGGACTTGGTATTGACATATGGCAAGGTTCCAGAAGGGACAAGATGGTGGATTTTAGGAAAGAATCTGTATATCTTTGTTCACATGATTGAGGGCTTGTTCGGAGGACACAGCTTTTGTGAGAAAGATGTGGCTGTCGTGACCTAGGAGCCAAAAAGAATTACGAGCCAAATGGTGAAAATAAATTCTGCTCTTTTCTGCTTTCCACTCGGTAGTTTGTCGAATGATTGTAATGGAATCTTAGTGATGTTTTGTTGAATCCATTGGGTAGTTCTTCAACTTGAATGTGTAAGTAAACATGTTTAGGGAATGTAGACTCTTTTTCTTCCTGTTTTTTATTTGATGTGCCAGTCCGTTAACATATGCAATGTTAGGATCCTTTATGTAGGGTCATCAGACGTAGAGATCTCGTCGGTCCGATAATTGACAAGGGGATGCTGCTATGTTTACTCCCTTGTATACTTGAAGATACACTACCCTCTGCATTTAAGAATGTGTTATCAAAATGAATTGGCTCTCAACTTCCTGAATGTACTGATGTTTAGATGAGCATAGGGATCGTATGATCTGTAAAGACATAGTATCCCTTAATCTGCGGTGGTTTGAAATTGAAGCTTTTTCTTTTGTTGCAGTACTTGTTCTGAAGCTTGATAGATTTTGAGCCCTTGTACTGATTGACAGTAGCCAAAAAACAAACGTGAAAAATGTATGGCAAAGTGAGACGCAGATGTATGGCAAAGTCATACAACTCGCAAATGTTTGTTGGTGGTAAATTATTTATACGTATGTACCGAGCCCGGTGTAATATGAACCTGTCAATTTATAGGTCTTGTTGAGAGGCTTATTTATAAATAAATAAATAAAAAATCTTCATTGAACATCTATATTAATAATGCCATGTTGTTAGATACCTATCAGTAGCTGATTGAGTATGAATTTTTTCATGAGTGATTTCCTCAACGACACCAACGATATGAGCAGATAGGATCTTCTCGTTATGAATCCAATTTACATTCGGATGATACATCTTGTTAGACCTGATGGGGTAGCCTAGTCGGTTGATTCCTATCATGGTTTCAAATGGCAATATCGAAGTTCAAAATAGTAACAATAACAACATCATAATATTGGACTCGCAAATATTATCCATTTATATGGACACGGAACACAAATTCGATTACAGAAGGCACTGTAGTTGTTTGATGTTGTGCATAACACGTGGATTACAAAAGGCTCTGTAGCCGTTCGATGTTGGGCATATCACGTGAATAAAATGCGAAGTCATATGTGGTCAGTGTCCGCCTATAAAGTACGTGAGCATTGAGCAATACATATATAGCAAAATACTACGTATTTCAAAATCATGAACCTCTAAAACTCATTTGACGGCGAAAAAGAATCCATATTTGGAACCGTCAACTCCTACTCCTGCATACCCAACCAATCATGTGGAGGTATCAACGCCTGTCCACTTCGACTTATTACTTCCTTGTTTACACTCGGAACAATTAGCATCTAGAACAGGCAATATGAAACGTGGACCCAAGGAAAAGTAGAGAGTGGGTGATTGATGGGGCAGGGACTTGGGTTCTCCTCATGAGGTGTTGCCGTGTTGATAGCTTAACACGTAATCTTCCAAAATGTCATGTGCTCGCATTCACAATTCTCGTATTTCACTCGGGCTTTCGATTTTCATTCTCGTGATTTGTTTTAAGAACGCTTTTATGCTCGCGTTCAGGTCCCCGCTTACACACCCGTACGCGCGCGTAAATTATGGAACTTAGGTTTGATAGTGTATAAGTTGGCACATGCAATCTCCATGGGTCCCTTGGCCAGGAACATAATCACTCCGTTGGTCCCGGGAAAAAAACCACAGCCGTAGCACCCACTCTTCTCCCAAACCATAACAGCCCAACAACAAGTGGCACGCAGCCATGTGGGAGAAAATGGTGGCCGCTGCCTTGCATTTCTCCGTGTGGACCCACCCCCTACACCGACATCCCATTCTCTATTTTTTGCTGGATTATTTTCTTCATGCTTCCTTTTTTTTTTTATGCCAGCCGATGAGATGTTACGAGTTAATTGTTAGTAGTAGTTTTAATTGGAGTTGTACACTTAATTTCTCCATAAACACCGCTGTGTTAGTTTTCTTGGGCCTATTTATAGGGAATTCAGACGAATTAGTTACTAATAAGACGTACTAGTATATTTCGTCCTAACAAAATGCCACATTTATTTCACATGACTATTGCCGAATTTCAACCCGTGAAAAAAGGCAGGCAGGCGGCTGGCTCTAAATTCAACCCTCGATCCCTTGGCCTGCATCAATTCTTTTATTTATTCATGGCTCTAGCGCTTTATCACAGTTCAATAAATCAATTCCTTACCCAAAATTTTAAAAAGTTGTAACAAAGGATTTTAGTTGCCCTAGTTTTACTGTGACGAGACAGTGATTTAAGTCACATAATTCGCATATAAATGCACGAGCGAGAGCGTGAATTTTTTTTTTTTTGAATCATATCTAACCCTACTAAAATTCATGAGAGCGAAAATTGAGAGTGCGAGCGCAATGCAAAAATTGAAAGCGAAAGTGCATTCATTTTCAAGGATTACAGCAAATGTAATACAGTGTGAAATTTGTGTATAGCTGTATCTACAGTGTAGTCTGTGCCACCCTTTAAATATCCCATATCCCCTCGATTGTCAATTAATCATATCATCAGTCGACAGTCACTCTCTTCTTCCCCCCTTCCCACCCCTTGTCAATAAAATCCTTCCCCTGCTGCACTCTTATCGCTACACGCGGAAACATTCTCTCTCTCTCTCTCACTCTCTCTAAAAAATGCCGCTGAATTTGGCGGCAGTTGTATGTCTAGCTGTTTCGTTCCTCTCCATCGTCGGAGCTGACGACCCGTACAGGTTCTTCAACTGGAACGTCACTTACGGCGTCATCTATCCCTTAGGCGTCCGCCAACGGGTTCGTATAATATACTCCCTCCGTCCCAAAACGGATGACAATTTTTGAAACTCGTGTTATTTTTCATCGCTTATATATTTCAATCTATAATGTTTTTCATGAGTTTGAAAACTTTGTATAACAAAACTAATCGAGAACTATCAAACAAGATCCATATTGAATATTTTTTGAGATGCATATTGCAAGATATAAGGAATTAAAATTGACACGAATATCAAAAATTAACATCTAATTTGGGACGGAGGGAGTACCATTAATTAATTCTCCGTTTGGTTCTGTTTCATAAAACTTCTCAAGAGAGCCGTGAGCGGTTGTGATTTTAGAAACAACGTTTGGAAAATTATTTTGAAAATTTGATCCTAAAACAGTTTGAAAATACATGGAATTGATCTTTGAGTGGTTTGGAAGGGATGGAAGGATTGGATTGATGGTTCTGGTGTTTGGATACAGGGTATCCTGATCAATGGGCAATTCCCCGGGCCTGATATATACTCGGTAACCAACGACAACATCATCATCAACGTCTTCAACAGCTTGGATGAGCCTTTCCTCCTCTCCTGGTAAGTAATCGCTGATAAGAACAAACAACACATGCTCTTTCTCTTTCAATCTCTGTTATCGTTGTGATTTGACATGCATGTGGCGTGTGTAGTGCTGAGAATTCTCTTTTCCTTCTTCTTTTTTGAAAAGTAGTGCTAAGAAATAAGAATTCTCCATTCATATAATTCGTGTGCATGAACAAAAGCGGGGTGTGAGTGTAAAAATTATCTTCTTTAAAACACACTTCATTAGATTAAGGCTGTGTTCCAGAACACAATTAAGAACTTATTTTTTGTTGAATAAGAAGGCTTGTTCCGGAAAATAAGAATGCCCTACTTAATTGGGAAGAATTTATATGGGTACCCCACGGCGGGGAGGGAAATTGTACCGGCGGCTGCGTCAGGCCATCACTGGCCACCGGATGGCCGACCTGAGCCGTCCAAAAATTCTATAAAAAAAAGCCAAGGGGTTTTAGGGGGAATTAATGGCATCCGAGATGTGTAGGGTGCTTGATCCGAGCACCTCTTTTCCGTGTATATATGAAATCTCTATTATACACGGAAAAATGGTACTTGGATCAAGCACCCTACACACCTTGGATGCCGTTGATTCCCGTGGCAGCCCCCTTGGTTTTTTTTTTTTTTAGAATTTTTGGACGGCTCGGATCGGCCGTCCGGTGGCCAGAGACGGCCCGGCGCGGCCGTCGATACGATTTCCCTCCACCGGCGCCCATTCTCATAGCAACAGCCTTATTTTTTGTATACAGCAACTTCAAACTCAAAAATCATGTGTTTACGCAAATAAATTTCCTACCACTATGGATCTTGTTTGATAGATCTCATTGAGATCTTTAATACGGTGAAAAAAAAATTCATTTACATTATTTTTGAGTTTGAAAATGTGAAATGAACTTTTTGTTTGGGTTTTGTAGAATGACCCTTCTTATTTTTGAAGTTGCAAAAATAAGTAGTTATTTTTTAATAAGGTTTTCGGGACGTAATCTAAATACACGAGCGAAAATTGAGAGCACAAACACAACGTGGAGAATGAGAGCGGGAGCAAATATCATTTCATAGAATTTTGTGACTAAAGGCTGAGATAACGCATAGCGTAGCATAGGATTGCAAGTTCACGGGCAAACCAATAGATTATCTCTAGCATTAGGGCCCTGAAATGAATACTGGTGCCACCGTGATTACTACATGCTTAAACTATTGTCTTTGAGTGTGGTACGGTGTTTTAAGCAAATAAACTAATAACCGTACTTTGGAAAACCCTATCATATAAGCATGGCTTTAATTGGATCTAGTATATGCTGTTTTTTTTTTTTTTTTTTTTAATGAAGAGTGTTCCGATGAACCAGACTAACCTCCCCGGCCCTTCACAATCTTCCAATGCGTTTGCGTGAGGTGAGGTGGCCCCAAGACAAATCGTTATTGAAGGGAATCGACCCTGCGACCTTGGGGTCGTAAGCCCCGTCGAGACAAGTCAATTAACCCCTGTGACAACCCCTAAGGGCATATGCTGTTGTAATCATGTAATTTATACTATCACTTTCCAACACATAGTATGTGTGGGTAAATGTTTAGTAATGGAGAGTCTTTATGAGCCGCTTGTAAAGACTACCAACATCTAGAAAGGTCCAAGCATTAACAAATCAATCAAGGTATATTCCCATTTATGGGTATATTGGTTAGGCAATGGACCTATAGTTTTTAAAATTTGATAATTAATTAGTTGGTCCGGGATCACGGAATATTTTCTCCAAAAATGCTGCATCCGAGTTTTGCGGCTTCCTGCGAGATGGCACCTGTTGGCCATCTTCTCGTAGCGATGGTATCATTTTGCCCGGAGATTACGGCGCATTTGCTTTTACTCATAATTCAACTTACTTTAGATCCCGTTATATAATATTTTTTAAAAAATAAGTACTTATTTTATATTTTTAAACTCAAAAATAATGTAAATAAAAAATAATTTTTCAATAATTTTTGTTTGCACAGTATAAAAGATCTCAACGAGGTCTATCAAATAAGATCCATATTAATAGAAAAATTATTTGTGTAAGCACATAATTTTTGAGTTTAAAATTACCTTATTAAAAAATAAGTACTTATTTCCCTTTCGGGAACGGGGCCTTAGCTAGTTTGCGTAAAATGAATGGTGTTGGCATCAGTTATGAATAATCACTTATTTAGCTTTAAAAAAGTGAGAGATTATCTTAAGTTTCAATTTGTAACTTTTTTTTTTGGGGCTTATTAGAAGATATAAAAATATATTTTACAGAAAAACATTTATTCGAGAGTGTTTTTACATAATAATTAGATTAAGGTTAACCTAGACATTATTTGATTATAAGCTATTCTACAACTTATTTAACAAACAGTCTGAAATTCTAACTGAGCTTATTAAAAGCTAAACCAAATACATCAACGACTTATTTTAAGTTCTCTAACTTACAAAGCATGGAGTAAAATAAACAATATTGAGGGTAAAAGTTTTATACAGTGCAAGACAAGTAGAGGTGACAAGACAAGAGCTTTGAAGAGTATTATCACTATCACTGTGTGGAAGAATCATGTCTTGCTTTCGGCATTGGTTATGTGACGTCCAAATAGGCATGGGGCGTCGGAACAGGCATTGCCTATAAGTACTTTGCATTTGCAATTGAACTAAGAATTTTGTAAAACATAAAAAAAATTTCACGTAAGCTAAAAATGAATTGAAATATTGATACGGAAGATTTGAATTCTCCTTGGGAGCCATTGAATCAGTGGATTCTTTTTTGCTAAGGTCAGAAACGGTGCGGTCGAAGCGATCGCTCATGTGGAAAAATAGAAGTATGATGCTACTTCCTATTTTTGATTTAATGTACACACACATAGCTTGTTTGGTTCACCATTAGTATCTATTTTTCTGGAATTTTAAATTCTTTTCCGTCTTTAGTAAGCTTTTCTAAATATAATTTCTTACTGTAATTGATATTGACTAGGGTATGTAACAGATAAAGAAATTTATAACAATAACTAGAAACTAAATGATAAATGATGATAACTTACATACCATCTGTTTTTCACTCAATGTTCCGTCCGAGTCTTGCGGCTCGCTGACTACGATTTACATCGGCCCAAAATTGTATGAAATATTTTCTAAAAAAGGTTTTCCTGAAACAAATGGAACATTGAGTGAAAAACAATTCAAACAGGGTTGGGAAAGAATGATAGACATCTCTGAACAGAGTCTTTGGATAACATACGGAAGCATTTCACACGGAGAATCAACTTTCTTATTGCATTGACAAGTGACAACAATGACAAGCACCACATTGGGTTATCATCATCAGTTCACTTTCCCACCCTCTTCTTAGCTTGTGTTGTTCGCCTTTCATTGTGCAACAAATGATATTTCTTTTCGAATCATGAGTGGATTTCTAGGTGAAATGGATTTTCTTACCCAAATCATCCCTGGGATGAGGCTCAACTCCTCGCGACAGTCCCTCAATTTTCTCAACGCATTTGCCTTGTTCTTTATGCGAGTTAGAGTTTTTATGCCTTGCTGTAATGCTGTAATTTGATCAACTCGTCTCTGCTAGACAATGAGATGATGCTGAGTACGTACAGAGCTCCATCTTGTCCCGAACTCGCAGCTTTTTTCAAACATGCGCCATGGGACTATTAGAAGAACAAAATAAAAGAAAAATGTAATGGTTGCACCCATTGACTCTTTTCCAAATGAGCCTACTAATACATGTAGCTTACGTTGTTGCATCTTCATTCAGATAGGCTTTCCAGTTTGCAAAGCCAGATTTCTGGGGATTATGGAAATGGCCTCCAAAATTGGGAATCAAAACTCAACTAGGTTTTATAGAATCTGGGCACCATTCCTAAAATGGTCAATTATCATAGTTAACCCTACATGAAAACGGAAACGACGTATAATCACATTGCCTTATCTCTAATCATTATGAATACAGGAATGGGATTCAGCAGAGGAGAAACTCTTACGTGGATGGAGTTTATGGAACGACATGTCCCATACCTCCAGGGCAGAACTTCACATACATACTCCAAATGAAGGATCAAATCGGAAGCTATTACTACTTTCCTTCTCTTGCATTTCACAAGGCTGCTGGTGGTTTTGGTGGTATCAGGATCCTAAGTCGGCCTTTAATCCCTGTCCCCTTCGATAACCCTGCTGGTGATTTTACTGTCCTAATTGGCGATTGGTACAAATCTAATCACACGGTACTTCATTTTCTCCCTTGTTACCTTTTTGCTTTGGTATTTGTTACTCCAGTACAACTGATTTACGGTAAAATAAGTTGGAGTTGGCCGGGTGGTAAAGGCCAAGACCGGTGTATTTCACTATTTCTACTGTATAATTCTCTTTTTCAGTAATTTTTGAGGTTACATCACCCCATGCCTAGGCGCTTAAGTGTAGGCAACAATTATTGCCTTATTGGAAGAGCTGTGGAAAAAATGGTTCAAGGTGTGTGCTTGGGACACCCTCCGATACCAAAACACATCACTCATTACCAAACATATCTCTCAAAAGATAAAAACTTGTAAATCAAAATTTCCACCTTTTACACGTCTTTTTTCTAGTAAGAAATATGAGAAAGTTGTTTAGAACTTTAACGGCCTGTTTATTTGATGAGATTAATCGTGAAATAGTTGATATACAATGCCATCAAATTCATAGTGGTCGGACTAACAATGTCACACATCAAATGCTATGAATGTTCAACCAACAGTAAATATTTCAACAAGGCATCAAATTTTATTTAATTATTTTAAATAGATGTTTTAATCTAAGTCACATAATGCGAGCGGGTGCGGGAGTGCAAGCGCCGACCGCGAGTGTGAAAGTGTCTTTCAAGAACCTCCCAAACAACTAAAATTCGTGAGTGCGAGAATTGAGAGCGCGAGCGCAAAGAGAGAATTGAGAGCGGGAGCGAATGCCATTTTGAAGGATTCTGTGACTAAAGTCTTACTAACACTCATCTAATCAAACAAGTGGGATTCCAGATTAAATCATAAGTTGCCGCAACAGATACTCCTTCCCATCTTTTGATTCAACTTTCAAGTTAATGCTTTTCCATTGAATGTGAGCTGGATTGGAAGTAGGTGCTCTTTTCAAAGTGGTTGGCCCCTCAGTTATTCAGTGACTTTTGGCAGTCGTTCTTATTCTGATTTTGGGACAGCCTGGGTAACTTGACCCCAATGGACAGCTCATTGTGTCCTATAGTTTTCACATGTCGTGTCAAGCCAAATACCCCTTGCTTTTCGTAATCATGTTTTGGCAATTTAGCATGACAATCGCGGTACACTTTTGATCACATATATATTTGATAGGTGGGTTATCCGTATTTCTGTACATATGGTTTGTTTCGGACCATACTTGTATGAGCCAGTTATGTGTCCCATATTGCACGTTGTAGTGAATTGTGATTCAAAAACAAAAACAAAAACAAAAATACGGAGGAGAAGAGAAGGAAAAACCTGAATACAAACTGAAATATCGACGCAAAAATAATCTCTGGAGTGGGGAAACTAGGTAACTGTCTAGTAGGATTTTTATTCTTTTGCGAGGACATTTCCATTGCTTAGATAAAAGCTATCCTTTGTCCTGAGGACTATCCTCATTTGAATGCTGATGGAAAATGTGTTTTCGGTATAGGATTTGAAGGCAATTTTAGATGGAGGCAACAAGCTACCTTTTCCTGATGGAGTCCTTATTAATGGTCGGGGGCCTAATGGTGTTTCTTTCACTGTGGAACAAGGTATTTTAGTTCTTCTCCCTTTCCACTGAGGCAGGAAAAGGTTTTATTTTGTAGGGTTGATTGATAACACAAAGGGAAATTTGTTTTAATTTGTTTTTATTTTTGCTTGTTTTATTGTATTATGTCTTAAAAAAATATTCTACTGATGACAGGAAAAACCTACAGGCTAAGAATATCAAATGTCGGCTTGCAAAATTCGCTCAACTTCCGTATTCAGGGCCACACTATGACATTGGTGGAGGTGGAGGGAACACACACGGTTCAAACTATCTACTCTTCATTAGATGTTCATCCCGGTCAGTCCTACTCAGTCTTGGTCAAGGCGGATCAGCCCGCTCAAGACTACTACATTGTTGCTTCTACACGTTTTACAACTCAAGTCCTCACCACAACTGCCGTTCTTCACTATAGCAACTCTGCTGGCTCAGTCTCTGGCCCACCCCCGGGTGGACCTACCACCCAAATCGACTGGTCCCTAAACCAGGCTCGTTCTATCAGGTACTTCTTGTCAACTCATCATAGCAATAGCCCGTTAGAGCACTCCAACAGAGAAAGAAATTTTGAAACATGGGTTGATGTTTGAACTTTGAAGGGGCTCTCGACAAACTGAAATCGTTGTTGAACCTTCAAATTTTCACGACTTTGGACACTTTAAATCTGGTGAAGATCTTAAGAAGCTTTATAAATTACCATAGAGGGAATATCTACCAAGTGTTGACCATAATATTGTGCACTTGTAGGACTAATCTTACAGCAAGTGGACCAAGGCCCAACCCACAAGGCTCATACCACTATGGTCTCATAAACACCACAAGAACAATAAGGTTAGCCAATTCTGCTAGCCAGGTCAATGGCAAGCAAAGATATGCCGTGAATAGTGTATCCTTTGTGCCCGCCGACACACCCCTAAAGCTAGCTGACTACTTCAAGATCGATGGAGTTTATCGCATTGGAAGCATATCGGATAACCCTACTGGTGGAGGGATTTACCTTGACACAGCAGTTATGAACACCGACTACAGGTCCTTCATTGAAATCGTATTCGAAAACAATGAGGACATCGTGCAGAGCTGGCACATTGATGGTTACTCTTTCTTTGTAGTCGGGTAAGCACAAATCTACAGAATCGTAATCATATACTAGTACTCAATAAATATGGGTGCGAAACTCCATTTTCATGTTTACTTTTTTTGAATCTGTGACAAAAGTTTTCCCTGCCAAAATTGTCTTTGAAAAAACTGATTCAGTTTTGATTTCTTGACCTACCTCAACTACTTGACTTATTTAGTCTTCAATAACGGCTTATTTTACTTTCTTCATCCCCTCAAGACCGACTCAGTTTTGATATTGAACACAGCAGTTGTTGATGTGTGAGATTTTGTATACCTTCTCATATCTTCTGCAGAAGTTTAGAATGGTACACACATTAACAGAATCTTGAAATCAACAAAATGCAGGATAGATGGAGGGTCATGGTCACCAGCTAGTAGGAATGAGTACAATCTCCGAGATGCAATTGCACGATGCACTGTTCAGGTAAGACATTAAATAAGTTCAATCATTGAATTTGGTCGTTTTAAATGAAGTCCAAGTGCATATACTTTCCCATCGAATTGGTCTAAGAGAACAGTCATTTCTCACGCTTGGAAATAATGCATGCAGGTATACCCACAATCATGGACTGCCATTTACATACCGCTAGATAATGTTGGGATGTGGAACGTAAGATCAGAGTTCTGGGCACGGCAGTACCTAGGGCAGCAGTTCTACCTTCGCGTTTATACAACATCAACGTCACTTAGGGACGAATACCCTATTCCGAAGAATGCATTGCTCTGTGGCAGGGCCAGTGGGAGGAGCACACGGCCTCTATGATGGCGTTAAATTTCCAAGATTAGCTCCGGAGATCAAGCTTGTCCCTAAGAGGTGGAATGAGACCAGATTTTTCCTTTTGCGGATTGTTTTGATGTTATTCTTAGGTGCTACATTAGCACTGATACCATACGAGGAACATGGATCTGTAGAGACTTGAGTATATCAAT
The DNA here is from genome assembly GCA_025413875.1 of Rhododendron molle. Taxonomy (NCBI): domain Eukaryota; kingdom Viridiplantae; phylum Streptophyta; class Magnoliopsida; order Ericales; family Ericaceae; genus Rhododendron; species Rhododendron molle. The sequence goes on along the minus strand of CM046394.1, from coordinate 44,229,774 downwards.
GACCTTAACTCTTGGTCATATTCTTTCGTTTTACCTTCAAATTGAAGGTTGTATTCTTGCTATAATTTCGAAGTTTACCTACGACCAAATGAATTGGTTCTCCAAGTAACTAACAGCGATTTTTTTTAGCTCGTGATCTCCCATTGGTTTCTTTTAGCAGCGGCTGGATCCGTTACTGAATTAACCTTTTCTGGTTGCGGCCCAAAACTCACCCTGCATAAAACTCGGTGTGTTATTGATTGGTTCCTATGAAAAAAATATTATGATCGGTACCCTCAACCGCGATAAAAAAATTCCGGGAAAATAACGGCCCAGGACGTGTTTTAATAATTACTATCCACCAAGGACATTCTGAGAACATTTGTTAATTCTGAAAAATGTCCTTAACGGGTATTAATTATTAAAATACGTCATTGACCGTTATTTTCCCAAAAATTCTAGTTCTCTATCAGTGTATCCTCCTGTATAGTCCAATTTTGGGCTGATGTGGGCTGACTTCAAGCCCCGCAACAATAACCAAAATGTATCTTGTAAAATGTATGTCCTTTGTTGAGAAAATTTTGGTATTGCCACGTGATGCCCGATATTCTATCTGAGTTGTCCAGTACACTTTTGGATAGCTCAAGTTTGAGGGGTGTTCAGCGTACCGATCCAATACACTTTTGGTGCCCTTGCCCAAAATTTTCTCTCCTTTGGGACACTAGCTTGAAAAAAAAGATCTGAGACACTACGTGATAAATTTTTAGATTGACAAAATGCTGGAAAAAACCAAAAGGTTACCGCCAAGATCAACGGCCACGATCCCGCGAGAACATCGTTAACACTTAGCACAACAGTAGCCTGAGTATCCTCCTTCTTCTCTCCAGTCCTTGCCGCCAAAGGATCTCAGAGTCGAGATGGCGAACGAGACCGAAGCTGCTGCTGTTGCTGCGCAGGCTATCAACGGCCAAGGGGAGGCGTGCGTTATCTCCTCCGCCGTTGACGAGTCGGAGCTCGTCAGCGACGCCGCCCGTTCATGGCCGCCGCACGCGGTGAAGGACTTGTTGTCCATCGGGGTTCGTTCATCCTCAAATACTATTAGGGTTTTTTTTTTCCCCCTTCCAGTGAATCGTATTCAATTCTTCTTCTAATTCACTGGCTAAGTTTCCCGCGTATCACTATAAATTGTTAGCAGTCCACTCGAATTTGGTCCCTTTTTCGTAATTGTACTAATGATCATCTAACCAAAGACTTAGGTTTGTACTTGTTTATGCCTCCTTAGGACAAAAATGATCGATCCTTATTCTTATCCTTTTTGCTTGTTACTTGTTATTTTCTTTTTCTTTTGGTTGCAACTTGCAAGCAGTGGCGGATGGAGGAATTTGGTAAAGTGGAGACCAAATGCAATGTAAAAAAGTATATAATTTTGGAGGACTACAATACTAAACTTTGGGTGGTTATTTATGAGAATGCGGCTAAATATGATTTTAGTTGATGCTTTTGCCAAACTTATGGCAGAAGTGATCTTAGGAATTATTTAGAAGGCATACTTGCAACTGTCATGGAGACTGTTCTCGATAAATTGATTGATTTTTTTCTTGGCATTTGAGAGTTCTAGGAGTTGAAAAAGGAAAGTTTTGAGTTTTGAACCAATGACGATAATTCTTGTGTGATACATTCGTCTTGATTAACTGGAGAAATCTGCAGAGTTCAAGAATACAATGGTTACGATATCGGTTGGTTGTTGTTGACATCTTGAGCTTGAAATATTGTTGATATTCCTTTCACTTTTATTGGTGGTAGTGATTTAGAGAGACTCTGAATGTCTGATGCAGGTATGCATCAGGTGCATCTTTCGACTTTTTGGTGCTTCCGAAATTGTTCATTCTTGCGCCACGCTTTTGACATCGGCCTTGTCTGCCACTGTTGAAAAGCTAATGGGTTTAGAGGGACATATGGAGCATAAGGATCACGGATCAAAGGAAAATCCATGTACTCAACAGTCTTCTGAAGGATCAGATTTGGAGCCAAAGCTCTGTAAAATTTGTTTGGGTATTTTGCAGTTTGTTTACCGGGACAACAGAAAGATGCTTGTGAAAAGGGCTTGTCCTTATGACTTTGCTGTATTTATCACCGAATTGGTAAAACAGGAGAGGCATCAGATTGATAACTTTTCTCTTGAGGTCTCGATTCCATCTAGTGTCGTGGAAAATGAACAAGCAGTCTGGTAAGTTTTTTGTAAGTGTTATTTTATTTTGTTCACTAAATGATTATGAATTCTCGGATAATACATCATTTTGTACATTCCTATCTCACTATGATTGCTATTACCTTACCCTTGTAGATGTGATATTACCTCATTTGGTAACGTGTCCTAATGTCTGCTTTAAGTCATTTGCTAACATGAAATCATGAACTAATGGCAGTTTAGTTCCCCAAGCTTCTTTCAGGTAATATTTGACTAGGTAGACCAAATTTTGAGTAACATGATAGTTTAACAGGCAGTTTGGGTCTGGTCAATCCTAGAGAAGTAGAGAACGGGCCTATCATTGGAAATTGACTGGGAAAAACTTCAGGATCAGCTCTCATAGTTGATAGTTCGAACTGCTACTAGGGTTAAAGTGTATTTAGGGATGAAGTGCATGGATGCCTAGTGTGGTTTAAGCATTTTCTGGAATAAGATGTCCTTTGATTCCCTTTGGCATAAAAAGTTCTGCAAGTCCCTTTGAACTTCCAGGCAAAGAGGGGGAATTTTTAAGACAGTTTTCCTTAGCTAGCCTTGATTTACCTTGCTACATCTAATGCCTTAAGCATTCATTTTGAAATCAAATTTTTTCGTTCATTTTTTGTGACAGATATTCAACATCTCTTTCTATGGTTATGCATTACGGTTAGTCGTGCAAGGAATAATTAGATCTTTGTAATTTTGTATGTTTTGCTCTTGGTTTTCTGTTGCCTTCTTTAAGGATTTTCTTTTTTCATCACTGTAACATCTGAGAGAGTGCAACTGGGGAAATGTTAATTTTATTTTTGTTTCTTTCAGGCTATATATGAAAAGGAAGTACGATTCTGAACTTTGGTTTCAAGAAAAGTTTTGTGCTGACTGCCTTTCTGCAAAAGATTTCTTGAAATTGTCTATCACCAATCCTCTTGAAACATTGTTGGTAATTTGAGTTTCCCTCGGCTATTTATTTGATCTTCCGTACTCAGCTTTCGTGGCATTCAAGTGCTGAAAATAGTAGCGGAAAAACATCTTATTTAAATTTGTGGTGGCCGGTGAATATGGTTGAAGATTTAATAGGTGATGTAATGGGGACTACACATATAATTCTCGGAACTGTATTTGAGAATTGCTCGGAACGTATGAAATCTCCTAGCTCCAATTGATTATTCATTGTGATAATTTGATGTTTTGCAGGATACTAAATATAATTTAACCAGCCCTTTACGCATACGTTTGACATATACCCACTCTGAAGTGGCAATAAAAGTTCAAAAGCACGTGGAGAAGAAAGAAGGCAACAAGAGAATTAAAACAGGCATGTCAAGTGTTTTATATCAGCCGCATAGACTGCCATCTTGTCATCTTGATTGTTTATGTTTGTTTAGCTCTATGTTATGAACTTGAGGACATAGATACTTGAAGAACCAGCTTTGGAGTTCAGATTATCTTAGTGACGCTGGAGAAGTTAAAAGTGTTTGATTTTCAAGTAGGTGTTTCAGGGTAATTCATGATGGTGGTATACTTATTAATGAATGGGAGACCTAGAAGCCCTCACTCTTGTTTTGTTAGTACACATTGCATGGAAGAGAGCTTGGCATCCTTGTGTTCTGGTCCTGCTTTAGAAATCTCATGTGAACAAAATCAAATAGTGGTTATACCATACCATTAAAAAATTATTATTCTGTAGGTGTAGTTCTTGTAATAGCTTTTTTAGTCTCTGTCTGTCCTTCTCAGTACGCTATCACACCAGACTTCTAAATTGGGGTAGCACCGACCTAAAGTTTGCAATATTTCTCACATGTGGAATTTAGTTCTTTTTGGAAAACTGCTTGGGTAACATTCATAGTGTGAATGCTATTGGTAGTAAACAGCAAGATCACACTCTGGAAGAAGAGTTCAACTATCTGACATCTTTTCATATCAGTCTAGCGCGTGTGTAGCATATAAAGTGTACCACTAATCCGTGGCTTCCTAGCAGTTGCTCCACCATTTTTTTGTACTCTTTCTTAAACGTTCAACTGAATTGATCTAAGAAAAGATGCTCAAGCAGCCCAACTGAATTGATCTAAGAAAAGATGCTCAAGCAGCCCAACTGAATTGATCTAAGAAAAGATGCTCAAGCAGCCCAACTGAATTGAAAATACTGAAACAGGTGCCGATGACATGGACACCAGGGGTGGTAATCAGATTGCTGGCAGGGAGTACTCTGATTTTGTGACCAGTGAAGAATATGTTAGTACAAGATTATGTAATGTGTCGGACAACAATGACTCTCCTGATCTTTCTCAATTCGAGGTGGAAAAGGTTAATGCCCTATGATTCTTAAGTTGAATGTTTTGACTTAGGACACCCTTGTTTCATGAACTTTTAGAATCGGCCTTTTTGTACTCCTATTTGCTGCATTACAATCTCAAACATTAAAATAATAACCTGAGTCCTGCGTTTTCAAAACAAAAAAAAATGAGTCCTGAAACAAGAAGTATATCAAGGGGTTTAAGTTGTCAATCTGAAATGACTTTGTGGTTCCTTTGGTGTGGGCCTCTATTTTTTAGGTCAGTCAACCGTGCTCCTTGACATTCCTATGCTATAGGACTCCAGTGTATATTGGTGGGAGATACCTGAAGGTAAGTTGACTGCCTCTCAGACCTGTTCTTGTAATATATTGCATGAGTGCATTGATCTGCAGGATTTAGCATACCTTTTAAATTGGTTTGTGCTATACTCTCTGTCCATATGATCTATTAGGAAAGAATGACGACTGTAGGCCATGCTTCATAGTCTTAAAAGTAATAGTAATTCTAAGAAAATGCCGTTAATTTTAAAAGATGTAGAATTATTCTCCTAAATTTTGATAAATCCTAGAGGGAAGGAAGTGGGGGGTTCGATACACCGCCAAATTTTAAGGCATGTTTTTTTTACTCTATTTGCTGAATGTTGCATTTAGGGCCTTTCGGAACCCTATAAGTGTTCCTTAAGCAACTGAAACATTAATTGCTGAGGGATATGAGGAAACTTCGCTTCTGGAAATGGCCTGAAACTCATGCTGCCGGAGCTTGATGTGTCCACCTTATGTTTGAAGGCACCGGTCTGTGACCTTCAGTCTGATGCAGAAGTTCTATTTCTCATTGAGCCTTGTCAGTATATAGGCCAAAAGAGTTTGGCCTTGATGAGCCAGCATCTCAAATGAGACCTGATATTAATTTCGGAACCTTGTTCTGCATATTCCTTGTACTTGAGTCCCTTTCCCAGGTCCCCATGTTGACCTGTCGGTCTGAGTAACAGAAAGTTAAAGAAAGTGAGGTGGCGACTTGAGTGTGAACAAAGTTGATCTTGCAAGTTATCTTCTTCCTTGTGTCTTTTTTTTTTTTCTTTTCGGGGGCTTTTAAATTGATACGAAACAAAATGCATTTGAAGCTATCTTAATAGAATCACTTTTGACTGAAGGTATACAGGTGTATGCCCAAATGTACAGCAAATACCTCTGGTGGTTTGTGCTAACTTTGTAGAGTATGTGTGGATACATAGATATATCTTCAGGCAACTTGTGAATCATGGCATTGCTTTCTCTACTGCAGTATTCACGAAATGTGAGTCAGACTAGATGGATTATTGATGATGAAAGGATGGGAGAAGCATCTGTTGAGGTAATACCTTGTCCTTCAGCTACAGTAGTGGTCATTCTACATGAGGGTCACTTACTGTGGAACAATTATTGACCAAGGTAACAGTATAAAGTGCGTAATTCTACAGGAGATAATCGGTAGCAACATCCTTCCTATATGTCAGGGTGACAATTACAAGTTTCATGCTGCTGGTAGAGAGGACATTGATGTAATAAGAATCTGCTTTCCACCCTTTCCTCAATATGTTGATTAATTGGATGAATGCTTCTCTGATTATTTAAACTCCTCTTTCCAGGTCCGTATGTTGGGATCAGGTCGTCCTTTTTTGATCGAGGTACAAAATGCACGGCGTGTTCCGTCGGAAATGTCGGTTAAAGAAATTGAAAGGAAAATAAATAGCATGGAAAATAATCTGGTGAGCTTAATCACAAGTGCGTATGTGTTTTTCTCTCCGAAATTTGAGTAACTAGGTTTAAGCTGTACAAACTGCTTTGTATGACCAGGTGAAAGTTAAAAATGTCAAGGTGGTGGGTAGCCAGGGGTGGAGCCTGATGCGTGAAGGAGAAGCTGAGAAGCAGGTCAACTTTCACTTTTTGGTCATATACTACAATGATTGTAATAGACCTAAAATGGCCCATTTTTGTCTTGTCTATTTAGTGCAGAAGCAGTATGCTGCCCTTGTTTGGATTTCACGCTCACTTGAGGATGATGACTTGAAGACTGTATCTTCAGTTATGGACATGGTGAGTTGGTATTGCCTTCATCGTTTGTCTCTGCCATTGTGCACTCTGTTATGCAGCTGTGTGTGCACCTTTTGAAGCCAGTTTGTTTGTTTCTCCACTAGGAAAAAAAAACCCGTATATGATGGGGACTATAAGCTTGAGATTTTCTTGACAGCTTAAGCTTTTGAGGACAATTGGTGATCTAACACAATTGTTTGGTTCTTTTGTTCGTCCAGCCGATTTTGCAGAGAACGCCTATTAGGGTACTTCATCGCCGAAGTCCTTTGGAGCGTGAAAAGATTATACATTGGTATGAGAAATTACAATGAAGTCACATAATGTTTTACTATGAATCCCAGCTCAGATTTCGTGTCTGATATCAGGATGAAAGTTGAGAAGATTGCTGGAAGTTCTCAATATTTTCTCCTACATTTATGCACCCAGGTTCTTCAACAAGTTTTCTATATGTGCTTTGCAGCATATATTATCTTTTCTTTTGCTATCAACCAGTTCAATAGTATGACAATTTTTTCATTGCAGTCCTGATAAGAGTTTATTTGGATTACATTGAAGTTGTTTTAGAGTGAGACTAAGACACCATGAAATAACTGACAAGAAACTGTTCAACATGACGATGTGTGATATGAAAACGGCATTTTTTAAGCAAATGGCCTAAAGGGCAAGAAAGGGCTTTGACCGCATTGTGAACTACTCTATCTGGGGAATTTTTGTGTTTTTTTCGTTATGGAAGATGGAAATGTGATGATTGTATTTGAAACATAGGCTGGGACATACATCAAGGAATTTGTTCATGGGGATCTTGGACGCACCCATCCCAGGTATGAAATAGTTTTCTTGTGCATCCCATTAGTCGCAGCAAGCAAAGAGCTGCTTCTATGGTCCTTTATATGGTCCTAAACAATACTTTTTCATGTCCTAGTGACATGACATTTAGGAATTCAAAAGGAAATGTTTATGACTTTTGGCATCTTTGTTTTGTTGCATTACACAAAGATTTCTGATAACAAATTAACAAAGTCCTAGACATTGGTTCAGTATGGGGAAATCAAGCGAGCCACAACTCTTATTAATGTCGTTATGTTCTTTTGCAGCATTGGTTCAATTCTTGGATGCAGAGCAGAGATACTGCAACTTGATGTCACTGACGTGAAAATGGATTGCTTCTTAACCGAATAAGGCTATTGATTATGCCTTACCTTTGACATGATGTTCAAAAATCCAAGCATGCCAGTTGTAGTCTTGGACGACAATTTCCTCTCCTTTAGAATATTTATGTCACATTGTCACTTCTCAATACTGTTATCCAACATAGGTTTCTCTCTTCCCTTTCGTATTTCTTATTTAATTCAACTCCAAAGCCTCAAGGAGGATTTTATTTGCCTTAACGGAACGTTGTACTCTAAATCCAAAGCTCACACATTTGCAATTTTTTAGTGCACTTTATTAAATATTAGGTACAATAACAATTATCAAACATCATATAAATCCACTTGATGACTTGGTTTTGCTGTTGCTATGTAGGCAAACATAAGGTATGGAAACTATTTATCTTATTTAGGATTATTTATCGGTTTTTTGGGACATTTTTTAGGATTATGTTTATGTACAATCTTTTATATTGGTGACGATTAGGTGTTCGATAGTTTTTTATTTGGACTAAGGACTCCCTTTCAACCTGGTGCGCTAGCATTCGCAGGCAAACGAATCTGAATCATTAGTCAAATAGTTTGCGTGCAAATCCAAGCTTGAATGGGCCAGAGTTCATCAACTTATAAACTCAAGAAGAATCATCTAAGTTGGTCGACCAGAGCCCACACAAAGCAAAATTTGTTCCTTCTTTTTTCCGTTTACATCCTGCTGTACAGGATAGGGCTTATATTACAAAATCTACAGAATCGTATGCAAGAGAGAGCCTATATCAAATAATTTACGAATCAAGATTTTCTCATGTGACGACCGTGACTCAAAATGAGATCATTATTTGAGAATCCTACCTGTTCACTTTGTAAATATACATGCATTCGTCATCTATTGGAAAAAATAGCAATAGTTATCAATTATCTGTATCTTGTTGAATTGTGAATAAAAAAATGTTTTCTTAAGACCAATAGATCTATATGTCTGAATATTGAACACATTTGTTTTAAGAGGATGGTTGCAGTCTAACCATTTATTGCTCTAAAAACAAATATGCTTCGATCAAATAAATGTATATTGATGTTTGATCAATTTGAGTTTTTGCATAGATGATTTACATATCATAATCAACAAAATAAATGACTCGGACTGTTAAATACAATCATGATGGATTTCATATTTATCACGAGTCATATAAGGATCATCACAAGTAAGGATCATTTCTCACCAATCGGTTGTAATATAGCTAGATCCTCGAATGCCTGTTGGGCTATTGCTTTCTCTTAAACATATATAGTCCGAATTCTAAAATTTCGGAAGCTAGACTAGATATCTGAAGGTACAATTGGCATGTTAAACCTAATTACATGGCACCAAACATTATAATTTAATGCAAATGTATCCTACCAACGATTAGGGTTGCTAAACATTCATAATTTACAAGTTTACAACCATCCCACGAGGAAAAGAACAAAACCCATCAAATTGTAAAATAAAAAACAAAAACAAAACACTATATTTGGAAAGACCAACACTAAATGCTTGGTTTGTTTGCCCATAATCGTATTGAAATGGTAGCTCCTTTCAAGGATTTTTATTTTATTTCTTCCAACAAACTTAAGAAAATGAATCTTAACCACCGGATATTTTATGGATCTTGTATCAAATAAAATCATGCAGAATGATATTTATACCGCCATCACCTAATCACTCCAAGATGCACCCAACATCTTAGCCATGAAGGCATAGCGGTCTGCAGCTTCATCAATCTGCAATGAAAGAAAGGCCACATTTTGAAAAAAAATACTAATACACCTATACAACCTAAGTTATTGAAGATATATTCACACAAATATCATTTCTCACCAGTTTTTGAGTGGGGCGTCCAGCTCCATGCCCAGCCTTACATTCAATGCGGCCGATAATTGGGTTTGTTTGAGGGCTTTTATCCAAGCTTGTGCACAAGACATATTGCATAGTCTGAAACATAAAAAGAAACTACTAACAAAATTGGCAAAATGGAATAACAAGCCAGAAAAAAGAAGCATTATACCTACTAACCAGTTGCAGCAAGCATGAAAAGATAGCAACGAAAGTACAAATTGATAAGATATCACTACAGTTAAAGACCCACCGCTAATAGCTTTAATGAGTGTAATGGTACAACCCGATCATCATGATCAGCTGTAAGTAGCATGGTAGATGGGTACTGAGAAGACTGATCAGGAGATTGTTCCCATGGTCTCCTAACATTGTGTAGTGGTGAGTACCTGAGAAGAATATAGTAACGGAGTAAAGTGTCAAAAGTTGAAACCATAGCTACACAACTACCATCCTGCTCGAAGTTCACATGACAGAATGCCAAAAGACAATGTTGTAGAAAGCACACTGCACAAAATCAAACAAAAACTATTGCATATTGGACAGACAAACAAGCCTGATCCATTCCTAGGATTCTCCATTACTGTCATGGCAGCAAGGAGCACCACCCGAGAGGTTAATCTGTGGTCGTAAAATCAAGGGGGGAATCTCAACCACAGTAATGTCAGAATACCCTTTTAGTAGCTAATTATAAGGAAATAAATTCCAGTTCCAATTCTACTTTGAATTCTCAAACTATAGAAGTGGAACTGAATCGGTCCAACTTGAAATCTTGTCAACACATCCCAATCATATTGGGTGGAAGGAAACTATTAAAAGTGGAAACATGAAAACCAGTGACCGGAAGGTGAACAGTAACACAAGTTTCTAAGTTGCTCAGGATTACGTTTCATGCTGAAATAAAAAGGTGCAAGCAAATAGTTCAATGAAGACAAAGTCACTCACTTGATCAACCAGTGGAACTCTTCCTCCTTCTCTGAGCATCCAAAGTCAGAAGTCCATGCATGACCTAAACAAACAAACCTAATCAATAGATAAATCGATAAAACAAAGCGTGATTCTACCAAGTGAACCCTCAGATTGCAGGCTGACCTATGGTAAACTTGTGAAACCTAAGCATGTCCATAACACCAACATGAGCAAGAGCACAGCCAAACAGATCAGGTCTCTGTCACCACAAAATTTAGCAAATTAGAGAATAGACAAGAAATAGTAAGGTGAATATAACTCATCCAAAAATGCCATCAATAATGAACCAACACCATTTTTTACCTGATTAATACAAGCCCCAATAAGAAGGCCACCGTTGCTTCCACCTTCAATACACAATTTTCTGGATTGAGTATAACCAGCTGATACAAGGAATTCAGCAGCAGAAATGAAGTCATCAAAACAATTCTGCTTTTTCGCTAGGGAACCAGCTTTATGCCATTCTTCTCCATACTCTCCACCACCACGAATGTTTGCTATGCAGAATATAGTATCTAAATGTTTTGTAAGTACAATACGGCTGACACTGAAAGAGGGTGTAATACTAATGTTAAATCCACCATATGCATATAACAAACAAGGATGTGATCCATCCAGAAGAATATCCTTTCTGGCCACTATGAACATGGGTATCTGGGTTCCATCCTTACTAGGTACGAAAACCTGGCAATGGAAAGCAATTGATTAAAGGGACAGCAAAATGTCTTACAAAATGCAAGAAACATTAAGTACATAAAAAACAACTCCAGTCCCCAGGTGCTCGGATGCCCAAAGAGATAAAGAAAAAGGATATTAAAAACACAACCCAGATTTTTCCTCCCACTAACTGTATATGAAGTGCTTACCTGATTCACATTGAAAGCTGTACGATCAAATCCAGGAACAACAATTTCTCTGAAAATCTTCATATCCGGAACACCGGTGTCCAAGTTGCACTGATATATAATACCAGGGGAAAGGAAGCTAGTAAACCCAATAAAAGCTATACTATCTTCGCGCCTAGCAGAAATCTCAGAAACTGTGCCAATGTCCATTGGTAAATTCTGTAGAAGGGCGCCCGTTTTCAAGTCTCTCAACTGCAGAACATACTTCACATCGCTCAAGTAACTCACTAGAACTTGATTATCATTCACGGCAACAGCTGATTCAAGCACATCCTTTTCGGCTTCTTGAAGGATCTCCCTCCAAGTACTTGGTTCCTTGAGATCTACCCGGACCAACTTATATTTGGGAGCATCCTTGTTAGTCCGAAAGGTAAAGAGAGTATCGTCATTTGCTATAACATCATACGCTGCATCAAAATTGTCAATAAGCTTAACAAAGGGAAGCAGATCCTTTCTCCCCCTGTGACCTTCAAGCCCATTACTAAGTGCCAACATGTCACAGTAATAAACTTTATTAACTGGTTCACAACTCTCCGCAATGGTCAAAAGAACATACTGCACAAAGGGTAATATCATAAGTGATTGTCATCATCCAAACGTAGATTCGGTTGCAAATAAGAAGTTTTCAGGAAGCCAGCTGAAATCCAAGCTTTTAAATTCAAAATAGGCATATAAATAAATTACCATTAACCAAAAAAAAACCCAATCTAATGAAAATATCCGCTACAATCTTACAAACCTTCATAGATGCTTGAACATAATGACAAATACAACCAGACCTCATGAAACTGATGCTTGCGTATTAGGTGCTAC